>CM072522.1:47727752-47830252 GCA_036898135.1 Oncomelania hupensis
TCACCACTGTGAGCATGTCATCGTGTTATCCGATGTCTTGTGCGATGGTCTGTGGGACTTCGTCGTTAGTGATGTGCTGGGCATAGGAAATGCCCAGAAGTCTTCTGCACTACTAATATAATTGTAATACAATTGGGGGAAATAATGTATAGGGTTGCGTTGTCTTAGCCATGTATTGTATTGTATTGTATTGTATTGTATTGTATTGTATTGGATTGCATTGTATTGTATTGGATTGGATTGCATTGTAATGGATAACGAACAGCTGGGAGACAGTTTAAAATGATTTTGGGAGGGATTGTCCCCCTTGGGACTGCCAGAGGGAGTTAGTTCCCTTATGGTCCGTGTGGCCTTGGGTTGTCTGCTACTGTGGACAGCCTTTGATGTGTACATGGCTGCTACTGTGGACAGCCTTTGATGTGTACATGGCTGCTACTGTGGAGAGCATTTGATGTGTACATTGCTCCTACTGTGGACAGCCTTTGATGTGTACATGGCTTCTACTGTGGACAGCCTTTGATGTGTACATGTCTCCTACTGTGGACAGCCTTTGATGTGTACATGGCTCTTACTGTGGACAGCCTTTGATGTGTACATGGCTCCTACTGTGGACAGCCTTTGATGTGTACATGGCTCCTATGGTGCACAGCCTTTGATGTGTACATGGCTCCTACTGTGGACAGCCTTTGATGTGTACATGGCTCCTACTGTGGACAGCCTTTGATGTATACATGGCTCCTACTGTGCACAGCCTTTGATGTGTACATGTCTCCTACTGTGGACAGCCTTTGATGTGTACATGGCTCTTACTGTGGACAGCCTTTGATGTGTACATGGCTCCTACTGTGGACAGCCTTTGATGTGTACATGGCTCCTACTGTGGACAGCCTTTGATGTGTACATGGCTCCTACTGTGGACAGCCTTTGATGTGTACATGGCTCCTACTGTGGACAGCCTTTGATGTGTACATGGCTCCTACTGTGGACAGCCTTTGATGTGTACATGGCTCCTACTGTGGACAGCCTTTGATGTGTACATGGCTCCTACTGTGGACAGCCTTTGATGTGTACATGGCTCCTACTGTGGACAGCCTTTGATGTGTACATGGCTCCTACTGTGGACAGCCTTTGATGTGTACATGGCTCCTACTGTGGAGAGCCTTTGATGTGTACATGGCTCCTACTGTGGACAGCCTTTGATGTGTACATGGCTCCTACTGTGGACAGCCTTTGATGTGTACATGGCTCCTACTGTGGACAGCCTTTGATGTGTACATGGCTCCTACTGTGGACAGCCTTTGATGTGTACATGGCTCCTACTGTGGACAGCCTTTGATGTGTACATGGCTCCTACTGTGGACAGCCTTTGATGTGACATGGCTCCTACTGTGGAGAGCCTTTGATGTGTACATGGCTCCTACTGTGAGAGCCTTTGATGTGTACATGGCTCCTACTGTGGACAGCCTTTGATGTGTTCATGGCTCCTACTGTGGACAGCCTTTGATGTGTACATGGCTCCTACTGTGGACATGCTCTATGTGGAGTGTGTGTACATGGCTCCTACTGTGGACAGCCTTTGATGTGTACATGGCTCCTACTGTGGACAGCCTTTGATGTGTACATGGCTCCTACTGTGGACAGCCTTTGATGTGTTCATGGCTCCTACTGTGGACAGCCTTTGATGTGTACATGGCTCCTACTGTGGACAGCCTTTGATGTGTACATGGCTCCTACTGTGGACAGCCTTTGATGTGTACATGGCTCCTACTGTGGACAGCCTTGTGTACATGGCTCCTACTGTGGAGAGCCTTTGATGTGTACATGGCTCCTACTGTGGACAGCCTTTGATGTGTACATGGCTCCTACTGTGGACAGCCTTGTGTACATGGCTCCTACTGTGGACAGCCTTTGATGTGTACATGGCTCCTACTGTGGACAGCCTTTGATGTGTACATGGCTCCTACTGTGGACAGCCTTTGATGTGTACATGGCTCCTACTGTGGAGAGCCTTTGATGTGTACATGGCTCCTACTGTGGACAGCCTTTGATGTGTACATGGCTCCTACTGTGGAGAGCCTTTAATGTGTACATGGCTCCTACTGTGGAGAGCCTTTGATGTATACATGTCTCCTACTGTGGACAGCCTTTGATGTGTACATGGCTCCTACTGTGGACAGCCTTTGATGTGTACATGGCTCCTACTGTGGAGAGCCTTTGATGTGTACATGGCTCCTACTGTGGACAGCCTTTGATGTGTACATGGCTCCTACTGTAGAGAGCCTTTGATGTGTACATGTACATGGATCCCCGGGTTGTGCAGGACAATGTGACACCACACATGTAACAGCTCTCCCAGCTTGGCCTCTTGTCTTCTGCTTTTGGGGCTGAATTGTCGGCACACTTCCCGCCTTGCAAGGCAGAAATATTTGTAATCTCGCTGATGATTAATGCAATCAAATATAGATTAATGTCCTTATGGAAAAGTGAACTGGAATGTGTGAAGTCCAATACTAAAGTCAGCTACAGATACAACCCCAAATGACAGTTCACAATAATGGCAAAGAAAGGTTAAAATGCACAAGGTAACGTAGCACGCCAGCGCTGGAACCTCAGGGCAAAAATGGTTAAACCGTTCATCTACGTGGTTTTTAAAAAGGCCCTGATGGATTAACCTTGGCAACACCGCCGAGTCACACAGACTGACTATGATGGCCTTGGAAGAGTTGAAGACTGGATACGCGCCAGGTTTGACACCATTTGACCCTTTTACCGCTCCTCCACTTCACCCAAAATGTCACCATTGTAAGTAGGCCTACGTCTACTGTAAATCCAAGTAGGCCTACAACAACTCTAGATGCAAGTAGGCCTACATCCACTCTAAATATAAGTAGGCCTACGTCCACTCTAAATACAAGTAGGCCTACGTCCACTCTAAATACAAGTAGGTCTACAACCACTCTATGTACAAGTAGGCCTACAACCACTCTAAATACAAGTAGGCCTACAACCACTCTAAATACAAGTAGTCCTACAACCACTCTAAATACAAGTAGGTCTACAATCACTCTGAATACAAGCAGGCCTACATCCACTCTAAATACAAGTAGTCCTACAACCATTCTAAATACAAGTAGACCTACAACCACTCTAAATACAAGTAGACCTACAACCACTGTAAATACAAGTAGGCCTACAACCACTCTAAATACAAGTAGATCTACAACCACTCTAAATACAGGTAGGCCTACGTCCACTCTAAATACAAGTAGACCTACGTCCACTCTAAATACAAGTAGTCCTACAACCACTCTAAATACAGGTAGGCCTACGTCCACTCTAAATACAAGTAGACCTACAACCACTCTAAAGATTGTGGTTTGTTTTAAGGGTTTAAGAACGATCGGCGCTCTGTCAATAACAATAATAGTCTAACCATTGTGTCATTGCCATTTATGGCATACATACTTTTTTGATGATTTGGGTGTTGTTGTCTTATGTAGTGCGATCATCCACTGTCAGTAGACCCCACCCCCCACCCCTCCGTGGGAGTGTCATGGGTTTCAGTATAAATAGTACCCCCACTTTCTGGAAATGTAGTGCTTTAAATTCCCACTGTTCCTGTCTTTCTCATTTGTTCTTTCTCATTCCTACTCTTTTCTATCAATCTACTATACTAACGTCTTCGCTAGACCAGTTAACTACCTTTTTTCTTCAAAACTTTTCTAGGACAAAATGTGTGTGTGAGGTCTGTTGGATCAGCTTGGGAATAGTGGATGCTTTCTGCCAAATGGTCACTGGGGCTTCCTATGATTTTATTATTTGGCAATGTAGGCATTTTATATGTGTGTGTTTTGTTGATATTGTATATATGATGTGTGTATTATATTTTGTTTTAGTAAACGGGGTTAAATTAGAGTGTAGCCTTAGCGTCCCCTGCATGAGATGCCTTTATTGTAAAGTGACCGGCTGGTAGATTGCCTTCAGTGTTACCACTGGGGTTGTTTCAGCAGATCTTTTATGCGGATCAGGGGTGAGTCCTCTTTCACTTCTCTGGTCCTGATATGACTCGGAAGAGTCCGCTAGACCTAAAGCAATGTAATGTAATGTCAGTAGACACGCTCATTGCTCGTGTCATAGTTTACTGGAAAAATAAAAGGGTGCATAAGTATAAGGCAGCATTGGGAACATATTGTATACATAATTTTACTGGACGACTGAAAACAATGTAATTGGGAGCATATTGTATAAATAATCTTACTGGACGACTGAAAACAATGCAATTGGGAACATATTGTATACATAATCTTACTGGAGGACTCAAAACAATGTAATTGGGAACATATTGTATACATAATCTTACTGGACGACTGAAAACATTGTATTGGGAACACATTGTATACATAATCTTACTGGACGACTCAACACAATGTAATTGTATTGTATACATAATCTTACTGGATGACTCAAAACAATGTCATTGGGAACATATTGTATATATAATCTTACTGGACGACTCAAAACAATGCAATTGGGAACATATTGTATAAATAATCTTACTGGACGACTCAAAACAATGTAATTGGGAGCATATTGTATAAATAATCTTACTGGACGACTCAAAACAATGTCACTGGGAACATATTGTATACATAATCTTACTGGACGACTCAAAACAATGAAATTGGGAGCATATTGTATAAATAATCTTACTGGACGACTCAAAACAATGAAATTGCGAGCATATTGTATCAATAATCTTACTGGAGGACTCAAAACAATGTAATTGGGAACATATTGTATATATAATCTTACTGGACGACTCAAAACAATGTCATTGGGAACATATTGTATATATAATCTTACTAAAAAAAAAAAAAAAAGGTAAAGGTAGTCCCATAGCCTTGTGGCCGTAGGGGAGCGTGATGTTGGAGATCACACTTATCTTGGGCCAGCGTAATGAGGGTGATGCCCAACTCTCTCCCTCGCTGCTTTACCTTCCCCACCCTCAAGAGAGTAGGTACTCAATCACAGTTGAGTCAACTGGGGGCGTTGTTATTTGTCGTTTCACGCCTTAGCGGTCACCCATCCAAGTGCTAACCGCACCGGACGGTGCTTCACTTTCGACACAGTAGCGAGTGCTCCAACCACTGCACTATCCGACACCCCATAATAATTACAATAATCTTACTGGACGACTCAAAACAATGTCATTGGGAACATATTGTATATATAATCTTACTGGACGACTCAAAACAATGTCATTGGGAACATATTGTATATATATAATCTTACTGGAGGACTCAAAACAATGTCATTGGGAACATATTGTATACATAATCTTACTGGACGACTCAAAACAATGTCATTGGGAACATATTGTATATATATAATCTTACTGGACGACTCAAAACAATGTCATTGGGAACATATTGTATACATAATCTTACTGGAGGACTCAAAACAATGTCATTGGGAACATATTGTATACATAATCTTACTGGAGGACTCAAAACAATGTCATTGGGAACATATTGTATACATAATCTTAACAGTGAAAAATCTCAAATATCATTGGCCAGTCTGATACCTAACTTGGCTTGGCAGAAAGTTCAGTCGATTGGAACGAGGTGCCTTCATTCCAGACTTGCTGTTAACAAAATATAATGTGTCTCTATGACATTTTAATTCTTAGCGGACTTGGAGAACCAATGAATTACGTGGCCTTCCAAAGAATTGCTGAGAAGTTCTGTAAAGAGAATACTTATCAGTTGAAGGGTCACTATTTGTATGGAGCGACACTAATGGGTTAGAACAATCAACAGTTACTCGTACAATACATAGTACTACTATGATGATGTTAATGGGTTAGAACAACCAACAGTTAGATCTACTCGTACAGTACATGGTACTATTAAGACGAGAGCAATGAACAGTGGAGTGGTCGCGAACTATGAGCTGACATGCGCATATGCCGCTGGCAAATGATTGTTTCCTCCCCTCAAGGATTAGCTTTGACTTAAGAGGTTAGACTGTGGGACTGGCTAAAGACTGATCAGCTTGTAAAGGCTAGTAAAAACTGTGATCTGACGGAGAATCAGGACGTATTCTTAAAGATGTAAGATCAAGAATTGGTCTAACATGCACTGTTCGTGACGTATTCTTAAAGATGTAAGATCAAGAATTGGTCTAACATGTACAGTTCATGAAGTATTTCTTAAAGATGTCAGATCAAGAGTTGGTCTAACATGCACTGTTCGTGAAGTATTTCTTAAAGATGTTAGATCAAAAGTTGGTCTAACACGTACAGTTCATGACGTATTCTTAAAGATGTCAGATCAAGAGTAAAAGTGCAGGCATGCATAGGGTTAAGTGTAGGGGTTAATGTCGGGTTTTTAATGTTTCTTCTCTTGAGAGTCTTAAGGTCAGTACTTCACACAGAGAGAGAGAGAGAGAGAGAGAGAGAGAGAGACAGAGAGAGACAGAGAGACAGAGAGAGACAGAGAGAGTCAGAAAAAGATAGAAAGACACAGAGACAAAGACAGAGACAGACAAACAGAGAGACAGAAAAAAAGATAGAAAGACACAGAGAGAAAAAAACAGGCAGACAGACAGACATAGAGAAAGAGACAGAAGAAGATAGAGAGACAGAGAGAAACAGACAGACAGAGACAGTAACACAGACAGAGAGAAACAGAAGGATTTATTCCCTGTATTTTTCCCCTTCCTTCATCCCGCCCCTCCACACACACACAGATGGAAAGAGAGACAGACGGACAGACAAACCGATACAGACACAGAGAGACAAACAGACAGAAAGACAGACAGATACAGACATAGAGAGAATGCTAGAGGAAATAAGGATTGCAAGCTATTACTGCTATCCTTAAACAAGATGTTTACCACAGAGAGAAGGGAGAAAGACCAACATTAAACTAAACTGAAAAAGCCAATGGTTTTAAACTAGCTACATGTAGATAAACACCACGCCTGTACAAGTATCCTTGATGAACATGCTGACCACAGAGAGCAGGGAGAAAGATCAACCAAGATCAAGATTAAACTAAAAAAGCACAAAAGCCAATGGTTGTGAACTAGCTAGCTATATATTACGCCTGTACAAATACTTTCTTTCTCACCTAAAACCGTGCGAGCCGTCACAATTTAAAAAAAAAAAAAAAACAAAAAAACCTTTACATTTCATTTCAACCTCGTCGTAATATGTCGTCTGCTTGTCTGACTGTTTCAATAGATCTACCTTACCACGCATCATTCATCTTTACAAAAAGGGCTGTGGTTTGTTTGTTTTTCGCCCTCTTTTTTGTATTCAGCATTCCTTTGACATTGTTTCGCGTATTCATAATGTTGTGGATTTTGGAGGTGTGGTTTTTTTTCTTGTGTTAGTTGAGCACGTACTGTAGACATTTAGGTGATGCAGCCTTGGTAGACAGCTTTCTGTGTTTCACTCTGTTATAAGGGCGAAGAGGAAGAGAAGTGAGAAAGGGGATAGAGAGTGACGGAGTGTGAGGTGAGAGAGAAAGGGGGGTAGACAGAATGGGAGGAGGCGGGATTGATTGATTGATTGATTTATTGTTGCTTTAGGTCCAGCGGACTCCTCCGAGCCAAATCAGGACCGGACAACCCCCGATCCGCATAAAAGATCTGCTGAAACAACCCTAGTGGGAAAATTGAACGCCCTCCACCGGCCAGTCACTTTACAAAAAAGACATCCCACGCGGGGGACGGCTGAGGGTTTACCTCAACTACGCGAACCCCCGGTTACAAAAACAAAATAGAATACAACCATCATTACAAATCATCAACGAAACATATACATATAAAATGCCTATATTGCTAAATACTAACATCATAGGAAGCCCTAGTGACAGGAGGCGGGATACGGAATATCTAATCACAAGGGCGTTAACCAAGCGATATGGATCCGCGATCGCATAAAATACGTGTTATATGTATGTATGTATGTGGTGCGAATGTGTGTGACTGTGTGCATAGGTCTTATCATTTGGATGAAGAAGACGTTAATATAACAACCAACACACCATCGATAGCATAGCGGTAGAAGAAGTAGCGTACAGTCCGTAATACAAATGGCTGTGCCTTATCTACCGCTGCGCGATCGACGATCCACTACTTTGTGGTTATCGCGGATCCATTGTACTTGGTAATTGTCTCTGTGATATCATTCAGCAGACTATGTGCTGTATCTAGACACGCCAGCGCCTATGTCTGTGACGCGTCTCCCTTTGGTTATCTGTATAGATAGCATAGATAACATAGATAACATAGATAACATAAATAACCAAAGGCTGACGCGTCACAGGCATAGGAAGAACATATTGGACAAAAAGAGCAAGGAGAAAGACGAACATTAAACAAGTCAAGTCAAGTCAAGTCAAGTCAAAAGCGCTTTATTCCATAAAACCCCTTGGGGCACGTGGATACAACGAAAATAAATAAAAATAAACATACATGTAAAATAACCATAAAAATCATAAAATACAATATAAAATACATATGTACATATATTACAAAAAATAAAAGTTAATCTTTCACACTCGCGTTCTAAGAGACATAATAAACATTTACAAAATACACATTCATTATTATCACACAACACAAGCATACTACATAAAACTTATGTCCACACAGACTGATCACAAATCGCACGCACTCTCTCGCAAGATTGGGTGATAAAGAAGGGGAGAAGGGAGGGGGTACACACTGGTATTTAGTATTCATATTGTCATTATTGAAAAAAAATCCCTATTATTACTATCATTAATATTACAAATCATTATATTACGTTCTAAAGCTATCCATTATTATTTTCATAAACCTAGCCAGTTTCAGCAAAATAGTCTTATTTTTCGTTGAAAATAAATTAGAAAATTTAATAGCATTGGGTCGCACATAGAAAAACCTTTTAAGCAGCTCATTTCTATCATCGTCGAAATGTGGACATATAAAAATAAAATGAAATTCATCTCCTAACTCATTAAAAGTACATTTATTACATATTCTGTCACATCTCTGGATTCCAAGAAACCGTCCCCTTTGCACTGGTAGCTTATGGTTTAAGGTTCTAAATTTTATGACAACAGCAGCTAGGCTGGCGGGCAAAATTGTCAAATATTCTTCAAATTCAAAATTTTCTTTAAACATTCTATAATTATAATATAAATCCTTTGTGTGAATTTCTGAGTGCCAGTTTTGTACATGTTGATCCTGCAGCCTTTTCTTTATCTCTTCTTTAAACCCTTCGGCAGAAAAATTCGAGCCTTGAGACTGATCATACCAGACATTTCCTAACCCTAGTTTTTCCAGAGAATTCCTGACACAGTCTAAATAATCATGTTTGTACAAGTTTAGTTCGTACATCTTCAGCAGAAACCTGTAAACCACACACGATAATTTAGTACTATTTCTGTCAAAAGCAAGCTTGTACCAAAAATTTAACATACGGCATTTTGCTAAGATATCTAAAGGGAACTGACCTACTTCTCCTAAAACCATACATGTCGGTGTACTTTTACCAAGCTTTAAGATAAACCTATAAAAACGTAGTTGCAATTTGTTTACCAGGTCAGTCATCTGAGGACACCATACTTCCGAACCATACAATAATATAGGTACAACAGTTTTATCAAAGAGTTCAATTTGCATGTCAATAGGTAAAGCTAATTTTCTAACTTTGCGGAGTAAAGCAAACATCGCCTTGGTGGCTCGGTCATATAGGTTTTTCTGAGCTGGCTTTAAGCTTCCATTGTAATTGATTTTTATTCCCAGATATTGAAAATCGTACGTAACCTCGATTTGCTCACCATTGTACATGAAGATTGGGACATTTCTTACTTTACCTCTGGAAAAAATCATAACCTTTGTTTTTGCTACATTAACTTTAAGTTTCCAGAGCTGACAATAATCATACATTGAATCAAGGGCTATCTGTAAAGCATCAGGCGATTCAGCAAAAATAACAGTATCGTCTGCATATAATAAAATAAATAACTTGTACAAAATATCTATATCTATTTGACCTAATTGTGCCTCCTGTGATGCTAAATTCAAAGTTTCAAGTTTGGATCCAGAGTTACCAATAAAAGATTTTAAATCATTCAAATACACTGAGAACAACAAAGGTGATAGATTTTCTCCCTGACGGACCCCGGTAAAACAACCAAAATAATCAGAAACTTGGGAGTTACACTTTACACATGATTTTGCTGTACTGTACATATCTTGGATAACAATTAACAACCTTCCTTTTACACCAGAGTTTAACAATTTCTGCCAAAGCATAGCTCGACTGACAAGATCAAAAGCCTTTTCATAATCAACAAAAACAGAATACAATCTTTTTCTTTTAAACAGAAAGAAATCAATAATAGCTTGTAACGTAAAAATATGGTCCATCACGCTATGTCCTGATGTAAACCCTGCTTGTTCACTCCCTATTGTATGTCTTAAATTAAAAAAGGTAGTCAACCTATTATTAAGTAAACTAGAAAACAATTTACTGAAACAACTCAAGATTGCTATACCTCTATAATTGTCTGGATCGCCATCATCACCTTTGTTCTTGTAAAGCGGTTTAATTACACCTATTGTCCATTCTTCTGGCACCTTACCAGACACTAAAATTAAGTTAAATTGAAAAAAAAACTTCAGTCTGGTACACTTAGCTGTGTTTACTGTCTTCAGGTGGAGCCGGAAAGACGTCATTACCAGATCGTGGTCACATTGGTTATTAGGTTTTCGCACTTTTCTCTAAAACTAATAGACAGCTGTCACGTGACAAGGGGCGGGGTGAGGAATGGGGTTACAGTGAAGGCTCGGGAAGTGAGAGAATGGTGTATGCAAGGGAGGTAACTGATTTGTTACCTGACCTGTGCAGTGTACACAATGTTGATAGTACAGTGACAAAACATCATTATAAACACTTGTACTGTGCACAGTGTTGACAGTATAGTGACAAAACATCATTATGAACATTTATACTGTGCACAGTGTTGATAGTACAGTGTCGCGAAACGAAACGCTCGCGAGAATTTTTATTTTCCAAGTGCAAATTGTTTTATAGAGTGCCTGTGCTAGATTTAGAAATATGACGTCAATTTTGCTGCGTGTCAATCGCCATTTTGTGTATTCCTGGAAAAGAATAAAATGGACGATTTTTATCGATGATTCTTTTGTGTGAAAGTTTGTGATTAATGCCAATAATAAAATTTGAGGGAAAGAAAAGAGGTTGTGAACTATTAATGTTATAAAATATAATATTTGAGGTGATAGGTCATTTGTTTGCGTTGGGAAATTTTCATTGGTTGTTTTAATGATAAAAGTATGGTAACCTTAGTAAAATGAAACAGAGGCGAAATCGGTTAGGAAAACTGTCAATCAGTTGGGAAAGAGATCTAGACTGGACAGGGAGGATTCTACCCAAGCTCCGAGGCAACTTATTCTGTGGGGTGCCAACGACAGTTTAGCTGGAGGCTGAATGATGTCAGATGTGGTTGGGCCAGGAAGATAGGTGTTCCTCGACGTTTGATCAGCTTTAGCTGAAATTCTGGCACCGTAGGGTAAATATTTAGATTTTTCTTCATCCAAGATAATTTCCCAAGAAAATTGATACGTGTGATGATTTGTTCATTGAATATATGTATTTTTCAGAGGAGAAAAATAGTTTGTTCATTGAATGCATTTGTTTTTCAGAGTAGTGAGATAGTTTGTTCAGTGAATGCATTTGTTTTCCAGAGGAGAAAAATAGTTTGTTTGTTTGAATGCATTTCTTTTCCAGAGAAAAATAGTTGGTTCGTCTGAATGCAGTTGGTTTTCAGGGGACTGATGTGTTGATTAATCGTAACATGTTTTTCCAAGCAGAGCCGGACCTGAAGGAGTTTAAGTTTGTATGGAAATAATTTTCATGCAAATATCTAAGACTAGTTTTGTTCGGCAGGTGTTTTTATTCTGTGGTATGAATCGTCTTGGATCTACGTGACGATGTCATCTTTGAGACTGGCACTGGAATCTTCACTGACGTATTGCTTATGATCGGAGTGACTGATTCTAAAATGGAACTGTACGTTAACGAGGGCTACAGAAGTCACTGGTGGGTCATGGACAGCCTTTAGATCTAACGGTGACATCGACGTCAAGTTCCAGCTCCTATGAACTTTTCTACAGCTCATCTAAAGACTGGTTTCTTCATTTGTTAACAACGATTTCAACGAGGACGAAAATAGAAAGCTAAGTAAAAAACCAAACAAACATTATTTTCGGTAACCACGACGAAAAGTATCGCCAAATTATCGTTCCGATTTCGAAGAAAACATGAACGGAATATAATAAAATAATCGAACTTGGAAAAACGTGTTATGTGTTTGTGAAGTGTTGGAAGTAAATGGTGTACCTTAGGTTTTTTTATTGAAATAAAACCATGTTCTGGGGTAAGTCATGAAAGTCATGGAAGTCCTTCATCAGTAGTGATCACCCAGTAACACCCAGATTTGCGACATACAGTGACAAAACATCATTATGAACACTTACACTGTGCACAGTGTTGATAGTACAGTGACAAAACATCAGTATGAACATTTACACTGTGCACAGTGTTGATAGTACAGTTACAGAAAATACGATGGGGAGTGGTTTAGTAGAGAGGAGGATTCTATTTGCCCACCCCTGTGTTTGATACCTACCCCTATGTTACCTGCCCACCCCAACGTTACCTGCCTACCCCTTACTTCACAAATAAACTGTTTGACTAGTTTCATGTCCCCATCTGGTTTGGACCAGTAGTAGGCAGAGGCAGAAAGAATGGAATACCCCGGATACCATCACATTACTGTCCGTTCAACCCACACAGGATATATATAGCGTCCAATGCATGGGAAAAGTTTACAATGTGTTACTGTGAGGCTTGATGAGTGGATTACAGTGTCTTACTCAATGGGTGTAATGGCAGTATCAGGCAGTGTCCAAGTAAGTCAAATGTTAGCCAGTGAGTTAACTAAAGTTAATACTTTATTAAGGTCTGACAGTAATCTGAAAGTTAATGAGATAGTTAGGGTAAGAGTTAATAAAGTTTAAATTTACTAATTAAATTGACAACCTGTAAGAAGACAGTTAACAGTAAACTTGTCAGCAGATTAAGCAAGCATCCGAGTTTATAACACGCATTTTGTGGAGATCAAACATTGCCACAAACTTTGAAAATGCCGCATTGTGTTAAACTTAAAGTAGAGAGCTTACCTAGTGTTCAGTCAGCTTGTAACATCAGTCTGTTTGTCACTCTGTTTCAGTCAGTTATCAAGTACTGCGTCTTTCTCAATCAGTCAATAGCGGACCAATCAATGAGGGCAATTATTCCGGAACAGTTTGTTTGTGGTAATCAATAATTAGATCAGTTACTGCATTTTACTCAGACGTTAGTATTAGGACTACTGTCAATAGAAATTACATTTATAAATAAATTTTAAAAGTCTTACAATAATGTATAAATGTGATCTTGTAGGTCAAAGCCATCTGACAGTAAATCAGTTTGAAAGCAGTGTTAATGTCCATGTACATTAAAGCATTTTATACCATAATTTTAACAACAAAACACTCAGGGTGTGTACAAACTAAGCCTCTAGTAGGCTAATTCTCCCTAAATCTGTCTCCTCACTGTATCTTTATCTTTGCTATGTTGTTCACTGCTGTGACAAATTGGGGACTTGTCCAGGATCCATTGTTTTTTGTATTCAGTAAATACATCCATTTCTGTTTTCTCCGCCAGTCAGGGTACCTGTGACTGATCAAGCTATTGGGTTGTGACAATTACATAACCATTCAAAAATAAAGAAATAAAGTAAAAAAGAAAAGAAAATAAATAAAATAAATAAATAAATAAATAAATAAATAAATAAATAAATAAATAAATAAATAAATGATTTTTTATGTCCTGTCCTATCTTATTCCGCAAATCAAAAGTCGTTGGGACACCATAGATGATCTTTTAAACAGCGCAAACCATCTTTATCTGTCCTCAGCAAGCTTCATAACTTAGCTCAGTGTCAAGCCAGTCCATTCTCGAATGTTGTCCTCCAACCTCTTTTTCTGTATCCCTTTAATTCTGCCTCCTTGCACCGTGCCTTGTAGGATGGTTTTTGCAAGGCCTGATGCTCTGGTGACGTGGCCATACCATCGGAGTTTCCGTTTCTTTACCACTGTGAGCACGTCTTCGTGCTGTTCGATGGCTTGTGTGATGGCCTGTCGGACTTTCTCGTTGGTGATGTGCTGGGTATAGGAAATACCCAGAAGTCTTTTGTAGCACCTTATCTCCATGCTTTTTATTCTTCGTTGTAGATCGGCTGTGCGGGTCCATGTTTAGCAAGCGTATAGTCAGATGGAGATGACAAGGGAGTGCAGCAGCCTTACTTTGGAGTTAGACTGATGGCCCTGTTTTTTTCCAAATGGGCTCCTACCTTGTCAGGGCAGCAGTTGTTTGTGCGATCCTGGAGAGGACTTCTTGTCGGGATTTATTGTCTCATACAAAGGCTTGTAGATATTTGAAGCTATGCACTGTGTTAAGGGATTGACCTTGGACTTTGGTTTACACGATGAAGCCATTGGCGTTGCTGGTCATCATCTGCACTTATTTCTATTCAAAGGCTCTGGAGGAGCTGTTCAAGATCTTGTTCCTCTCCATCCATTCCATTAATGCCACCCGCGAAACGAAGGTTGGAGATTGCTCTACCCCCTATGTTGACCGTGCCTTCGTGATCTGCAAGGTCATCTGACATGATGCGCTCTGGGAAGATGTTGAAGAGTGTTGGAGAGAGCAGGCATCCTTGACGCACGCCGATTGTTGATCTGAACCAGTTCCCGTCGGCGCTGTTGTGGAGGACTGCACTGGTAGCCTTGTCATACATTGATGACTTCAATGATGTTAGGGCTGATGGTGTACACTATCACGGTTGCCCGCAGCGCTGCAGGCAGACTCTGTCAAACGCTTTTTTTGAAATCTACAAACACATGATAAAGATGTAGTTGGTGCTGAAGGTATTTCTCGCAGATTATTCTGATGTTGAAAATCTGCTTAGTGGTAATTCGCCTTGCCCTGAATCCTGCTTGTTCTTCAGCTATGACTTGTTCACCTTGGGGTTTCAACATGTTGAGTATTATTTTGAGAATAATTTTCTGGATTTTTTATTTAATCACTTATATATAGCGCTTTTTCCAGCTCAATAGCTGCTCAAGGCGCTGGTAGATACCGGATCTAATTCAAGCCGCCCAAGGAGCCCATCTGCAATCTTTTGGCGCATAGTCTGACTCACAAACGACTGAGCACAATCCTGGATGACCGGGAGGGCCCCAGTGCATGCTGGGTGCATTTGTGTAACCGGCACTCACCCGTATAGGACATGAGTGTCAGGATCTGTAAAGTCCACCTCGCTGTATACTCTCTCTAAATAAATAGATATAAATAAATAAATAAATAAATAAATAAATAAATAAATAAATAAATAAATAAACACTATTGGTAAGAAAAAGTTGAAGACGTACCTTTTTACTGCCACATACAGCTAAAACGCTTTTTTTTCTTTTTTTTATTGCCGCTATTTGTGTGTGTGTCTGTGCGGTACACATGGTGTGTGTGGGTGTATGTGTGCGCTTTGATCTCTGCGAGGGAGATCACCTTATAAATAAATGATGATGATAATAGTAATAATAATAATAATAATAATAATAATAATAATAATAATAATAATAATAATAATAATAATAATAATAATGTGTAAACATTTTGGTGTTGTACAGGAAAATCGTCTCAAGAATTGACCATCGTCCTTCACAGGCCTTTAACATCACCACGACAGTCTTGTGCGGTACCTGGTAGGTATTCACATGATTAGTAAATCATTGCAAATGTTTCTTTTCCATTATTGCTTTATTTTCTAGTTTTTCATGTGCTTCCTTTCATTTTATATTAAATGTAAGTGTTAGTTATTTTACATATATATTCATAGTTTTAGTATTTAGTTCGTTAAATTGTATTGTCAATCTTTAAGATGCAACGTGATCTTATTCCTTAAATTAACCTCAGATAATCGAGAGTTTACATTACATTACATGATTATTGCTTTAGGTCCAGCGGACTCTTCCGAGCCAAATCAGGACTAAATCGAGAGTTAACAACAGGTGAAAAATATAAAGATGTTAAAATATTGCCCCAACAAACACTGTTCAAGTGTAAGTTTGTCATACAGATGTTTAAAGTAAACTATAATCTACAGCCTCCTTACTTCATTGGTATTATACAGATGTTCAACCTATCCTATCCTATCCTATCCTGTCCCGTAACCTAAAGGTCGTAGGGGCACCACAGATGATCGTTTAACCAGCATACTCCATCTTTCTCTGTCCTCAGCAGCCCTGATGGCTTCGCTCAGTGTCAAACCAGTCCAATCTCGAATATTGTCCTCCCACCTCTTTTTTGGTCTCCCTCTTCTTTTACCTCCTTGCACTGTGCCTTGCAGGATAGTCTTTGCAAGGCCTGCTGATCTGGTGACGTGGCCATACCGTCGGAGTTTCCGTTTCTTCACCACTGTGAGCAGGTCATCGTGTTGTCCAATGGCTTGTGTGATGGTCTGTCGGATTTCGTCGTTGGTGATGTGTTGGGTATAGGAAATGCACAGAAGTCTTCTGTAGCACCTCATCTCCATGCTTTGTATTCTTCGTTGGAAATCTGCTGTGAGGGTCCATGCTTCGCAAGCATATAGGAAGATGGAGATGACAAGGGAGCGCAGCAGTCTTACTTTGGAATGTAGACTGATGGTCCTGTCTTTTCAAATGGGCTTCAACCTTGTCAGGGCAGCAGTTGTTTGTGCGATCCTGGAGAGGACTTCCTGTCGAGACACATTGTCTGATACAATGGCTCCTAAATATTTGAAGCTATGCACTGTGTTGAGGGATTGGCCTTGAACTTTGATGTCCGTGTTAATGCCATTGGCGTTGTTGGTCATTTTGGTCTTCTCTGCACTTATTTCCATTCCAAAGGCTCTGGAGGTGGTGTCAAGCCTCTGTACCAGCTGTTCAAGTTCTTGTTCCTCTCCAGCCAATCCATCAATGTCATCTGCAAAACGAAGATTAGAGATTGCTCTACCACCTATGCTGACTGTGCCTTCATGGTCTGCAAGAGCTTCTGACATGATGCGCTCTAGGAATATGTTGAAGAGTGTTGGAGAGAGTAGGCATCCTTGACGCACACCCATTGTTGTTCTGAACCAGTTCCCGATGGCGCTGTTGTGGAGGACTGCACTGGTAGCCTTGTCATACAGGCTTTTGATGACTTCAATAATTTTAGGGCTGATTTGTACACTTTCAATGTTGCCCATAGAGCTGCATGCCAGACTCGGTCAAACGCCTTCTTGAAGTCTATGAACACATGATATAGATGTTGTTGGTGTTGTAGGTATTTCTCACAGATTATTCTGAGGTTGAAAATCTGCTCAGTGGTACTTCGCCCTGCCCTGAATCCTGCTTGTTCTTCAGCTATGATTTGTTCAGCTTGGGGTTTCAACCTTTTGAGTATTATTTTCAGGAGGCCCTTGCTGGGATGGCTGATGAGGCTGATGGTGCGGTAATTTTCACACTCCTGAAGGTTACCTTTTTTGGGAAGAGTAATGACAATCCACTGGGTCCATGGTATAGGCCACTCCCCACTCTGCCAGATCTTGTTACAAATAATGGTGAGGGCATCAATCATCGCTTCTCCTCCTGTTTGTAGCAGTTTCGCGGGTATGTAGTCCACTTCCGCTGACTTCCCCTTCTTCAGCGATTGCACTGATGCTTCAACTTCTCGGAGAATTGGGAGGATTTGTTCTTCTTCTCTGTTCTCGGGACATGCTAGAACTGATGGGTCTCCATTTGGTGTATGGTTGTAAAGGTCAGAGCAGTACTCGGTCCATCTGTCCAAGACTTCTTGTTCTTCTGTAAGGCATATGTCAGATTTGCTTTGGATCGTGGAGACTTTGGGCTGTTTGACACTTGTCAGCCGCTTCACAGTCTGGTAGGCCTTCTTGCTGTTGTTCTTGTTCAGACTGTTCTCTATTTCCTGGCATTGATCTTCTATCCACTTCTCCTTTGCTGTGCGCATGCCTTTTCGGATATCATTGTTGATTTTTCGGTAGACAGATGTTCAACGTAAACTATAATCTATGGCCCCCTTACTTCAGTAGTATTATACAGATGTTTAACATAAACTATAATCTATCATCTCCTTACTTCAGTAGTATTATAAAGATGTTTAACGTAAACTATAATCTATCATCTCCTTACTTCAGTAGTATTATACAGATGTTTAACGTAAACTATAATCTATCATCTCCTTACTTCAATGGTATTATACAGATGTTTAACGTAAACTATAATCTATGGCCTCCTTACTTCAGTAGTATTATACAGAAGTTTAACGTAAACTATAATCTATCATCTCCTTACTTCAGTAGTATTATACAGATGTTTAACGTAAACTATAATCTATCATCTCCTTACTTCAGTGGTATTATACAGATGTTTAACGTAAACTATAATCTATCATCTCCTTACTTCAATGGTATTATACATATGTTCAACGTAAACTATAATATATGGCCTCCTTACTTCAGTAGTATTATACAGATGTTTAACGTAAACTATAATCTATCATCTCCTTATTTCAGTAGTATTATAGAGATGTTTAACGTAAACTATAATCTATCATCTCCTTACTTCAATAGTATTATACAGATGTTTAACGTAAACTATAATCTATGGCCTCCTTACTTCAGTAGTATTATACAGATGTTTAACGTAAACTATAATCTATCATCTCCTTACTTCAGTAGTATTATACAGATGTTTAACGTAAACTATAATCTATCATCTCCTTATTTCAGTAGTATTATAGAGATGTTTAACGTAAACTGTAATCTATTATCTCCTTACTTCAATGGTATTATACAGATGTTTAACGTAAACTATAATCTATGGCCTCCTTACTTCAGTAGTATTATACAGATGTTTAACGTAAACTATAATCTATCATCTCCTTACTTCAGTAGTATTATACAGATGTTTAACGTAAACTATAATCTATCATCTCCTTACTTCAGTGGTATTATACAGATGTTTAACGTAAACTATAATCTATCATCTCCTTACTTCAATGGTATTATACAGATGTTCAACGTAAACTATAATATATGGCCCCCTTACTTCAGTGGTCAGCCAATGTCTTTTCCTGCACAATATCAAGCTGAATATTGCTGTAAACTTTCCAAACCGCAAATTATTTTTTTTAAATCTAGCTTCTCTTTAAAAAATTTTAGGGCTTGGAACTCTTTTTATTTCTTATTTTAATTTGTTTTTTCTTTGTAGCTAACCAAATTGGCCTCACTGAACAGCTTGAAGTGCAGGGTGTATGGCCTGTTAACAATGTGGAAAGTCGTATAGAGCATGCATCAATGGACTTTCCTCTGTCACACTCAGTCCCCCAATTACACTAAATGGTTCAGGTTAACAGTTTTATATTAAGTATTGAAAGTACCCTTGCATGAAGATACATTAATTAATTAATTAATTATTTAAGTAATTAATTAGAATCCACTATTTCGGGTAAGAATAAGAATGTAATCCAATGTCTATACTAAGGAGGGAAATTTGCACCTTTGCTCATTTTGGGAGCTGTGGAAGTAAACATCAACACCATGACCACTTGGCAAGCACAGCCCTAAGAAGAAACTGTGGATCGCACCTGAACTTTTGGACCTGTTTGACAAACGAAGAGAGGTGAAACGGAAGAGAACACATCACAGGGAGCTGATGCCTACCGAAAAATCAACAGACATTCGAAAAGGCTGCGAACAGCAAAGGAGAACTGGATAGAAGATCAACGCCAAGAAATAAAGAACAGTCTGAACAACACCAAAAAGGCCTACCAGACTGTGAAGCGGCTGACAAGTGTTAAACAGCCCAAGGTCTCTACGATCCAAGGCAAATCTAGCATATGCCTTACAAAAGAGCAAGAAGTCTTGGATAGATGATAGAGTAATGCACTGACCTTTACAACCAAACACCAAACGAAGACCCATCAGTTCTAGCATGTCCCGAGAACAGAGAAGAAGAACAAATCCTCCCAATTCTCCGAGAAGTTGAAGCATCAGTGCAATCGCTGAAGAAGTAGAAGTCAGCGGAAGTGGACTACATACCCGAAGAATTGCTTCAAGCAGTAGGAGAAGCGATGATTGACTCCCTAACCATTATCTATAACAAGATCTGGCAGAGTGGGGAGTGACCTATACCATGGACGCAGTCGCTTGTCATCACTCTTCCCAAAAAGGGTAACTTTCAGGAGTGTAAAAATTACCGCACCATCAGCCTCACCAACCAACGCAGCAAGGTACGCCTGAAAATAATATTCGACAGGTTGAAACCCTAACTTGAACAAATGATAGCTGAAGAACAAGCAGGATTCAGGGCAGGGTGAAGTACCACTGAACAGATTTTCAACCTCAGAATATTCTGCGAGAAATACCTACAACATTTATATCATGTGTTTGTATACGTCAAGAAAGCTTTTGACCGAGCCTGGCATGCAACTCTGTGGGCAACCATAAGAGTGTACATCAGCCCTAACATTATTGAGGTCATCAAAAGCCTGTATGACTAAGCTACCAGTGCAGTCTTCAGAGATAGCAATAATGGGACTTGAACGCCAAAGCTCAAAGAGTTTCTAAAGGAGGCCTTTTATTGCAATATAATGGCTGTTTTATGAGCTTTTTAAAAAGCGCTCCAAAACACTCTGGGACTCCGCAATTTGCTAAATATAATATATATTCGTATATCTTGCATCTTGGTTAAAACAAAAAAAATACAACCCTTCTTTTTTTTAAAAATACACTACATTATGGTTGTATAACATTACACATTAATATCTGCTGGAATGATCTTTTGTTTAACAAGATAGTCCCGAGTAAATAACGATAATGAAAAGATACCAACCAGTTTACCAGCATCTGAAAGATTCATTTTCCCCAATTCAATAGGTTTCATTTTTAAAAGAGATTTTGCAATCATAGCGTAAGCTGTATTTAAGCCCACTAAGACAACACTATGGTATCCAAGATTAACAATTGTATGTTCATATGGTACACTCATTTTTATATATAATAAAAAAAATAATAATAAATTATTACTGCATTGAAAACAAATCTAATGATGGCTTCAATGATGGAGATGATTCAATTTCTTTTTCTACAAGTGGTTTTAGGGGTTTCAGTTTATTTTTCCCTTGGCGGTATTTATATATTATGTACCCACTTGCACCCACTACACCGGCTATACATAAATAATATATCTTATTTGAAGATTGTACTGGTTGTACAGGTTGTATTGGCTGTATTGGTTCTTCTTTATTTGTTGTTAATGTTTGTCGCGTTATTGTTTCTTCTTTTGGTGATTCCTTTTTTCTTAATATGTTTGCTTTTGTTTGTCTGTTCCATCTATGTAACTTGTTAAATTCTGCTAACGTCTTTCCAGCTGCAATTCTTCCTAGGCTCTTTTGTTTAGTGACTGTCACTGGGTTCTGTTGGTTCTCCGAATTCTTCACCTCCGTCTCCGTCTCCTTCTCCATCTCCGGATTGGAAGAGTCCATTTTTAATAGCAGAGAAATTTATGTGTTGAAAAGTAATTAGCACGGCTGAAAATGGTGCCAACTTATAATACAAATTTCTGGATACCTCACTAATCCCATTGACAATAATTGGATCTTGAATCAAATCATCAAATAAATCATTCTCACAATCTAAAATAACAAAGGTTGACACAGCTTTGGTATATAGCTTCACAATCGAACGCCCTAAACTTTTAACCATTAAAGCGCCGAGGACTTTATCATATTTATTGTGTAATATAATGATCTCTTCGGGCCTCAGTCTTTGTACTTGTTCAGGTGTTAAGTCAACACCGAGGTAATACTTTGAATTTCCGGAAGCTACTAATGCAACCAGCCTGTCTCCTTTCTCGTTGTCAACACCTGTAGCTGTAACATTAATAGCTTCTTGCATTAACAAGTCATCGCAATTCATTTTAAATACAAATAAAATAAAAAACTAAATTAAAAAAATGGCTGGTGCTGCAATGGTGCTCGGTTCTGCTGCTGTGAATGCCTTAGCCTTTTCATGATCAAATTATTTGTTTTCAAAACTGGACAGTAAAGAAGAATCAAAACGGCATAACTTAGCAATGGAAAAATTACAACAAGATTAGGCCGAATACGAGAAAAACAGACTAATGCAGCTTGATTTTGTTAATAAAAGATTGAAAGAAGAAGGTCATGCCAATCAAACATTTGAAGACGTTGATGAAGCTTTGCACCAATAGTATTTATTCACTGGCACGACACTACCTTCATTAAAGCAGCCAGTGTTATCTGATTACTACACACCTAACATTGCACCTACAATGTCAGAAACCGGAGAATTAATTTTAATTGTGTTTGGAATAACAGTAGTTTATTACCTCGTTAAACAAAAATATAAATCTAAATAAAATATGACTTCACGTTTGTCTAGATTATATTATTCTCAATCCGGATATTGGAAAGGGATGATGGCAGTTAATAAACTAGTAGAAAAGACTGGCTTGTCAGCAAACGTAGTTAAACAATGGTTATCGAAGCAAGCTGTTTGGCAAATCTTTCTTCCACCCCCGAATAAAATAATAAGACCAAAATTTGAAAACTCCCGACCAAATGACACGCACCAAATAGATTTGTTATATCTTCCCCACGACAAAATACATAGAAAGAAATACAGGTATGCCCTTACTGTTATTGATATAGCTACCCGGTTTAAGGACGCTCATGCTCTTAGGACTAAAAATTCTGCTGAGGTCGCTCAAGCCTTAAATGCAATTTATTCAAGAGGGCCTCTAATGTTCCCTAGACTTATTCAATGCGATGAAGGGTCTGAATTCAAAGGAGCTGTTAACCAGCTTTTGTTAAAACATAATGTAACTGTTAAAAGAGGAGTTGTTGGATTGCACAGATCGCTGGGTATTGTAGAAAACTTTAATCGGCAACTGGCAGAAAGGTTATTCACTTATCAGTATTCAAAAGAGTTGTTTACTGAAACCCCTAATACAGAATGGGTTATTAGGCTACCTCGAGTTTTAAGGGAAATGAATTCAGAACCAACCAGAGTTACAGGATTAAAACCAGTTGAGGCTATTAAAAAGAAACAGACTGTTGTTACCGTTTCAAAGCCTGGTCAGCCGGACCTAACTTTGATGAACAAAACTGTTAGATATCTTTATCAGCCTGGAGAAGTTGCTAATGACACTAGAAGAAGGGCTACAGACCCAATTTGGTCATTAAGCGTTTATGAAGTTGACAGAGCATTATCTACTGATCCGCCTGTATATTATTTTAGACCGAGAAGCGATCGTAGAACACCACAAAGAAACTTTGTAAAAGAAGAACTTCAGGTTGTTCCACCAGACACAGAGCCATTAAGATTTTCTAATTAAGAAAATAAAAATGTCTAAAAATGATGGACACAGTAAGGAGCTTGCCAAGTATATTAGAAGACCTTTCACCAATGTTTGCAATATTGAATGATGAATATTGGACCAACTTTTTCACCGGCTTACCTACAAAATACATCTTTATGTATAATAACTATACAACACAACACCAAATTAATAAAGAATTCAAATTTGCATGCAAAATAGAATTTGAAAAACATTTTAATAGAATTGTTGAGTGTGGAAATTATAATAAAACCCTTTTACTACCATATACATTTTACTTTGAGAGATTGTGGGGACATTTTATTTGTAAGATCCGCAAGGTTCAACTTTAACTGAATTATAAAAGAACTTAAAATGAACTATAATCATCACCACTATTACTTCCCTTCAACCTTTTTTTGACTTCCCATTACATGTACATGGAAACTACATCTAACTTAATTAAGTGGACTTTTAAAAGAACTTATAACTTACAATAATTAAATTATAAAAGAACTTACTTACTTACATAAGTATTTTATAGCCAGTTGGTTGGTCAGTTTTTAATAATAGTTTAAAATGTCTGCCTTTTTTAAGTTGCTCTTTTAATTTAATTATTTCCTCTTTTGATTCAATTACGTCATTTTCTTTTAAACAGTTATCAAAGCTGTCACGGTCTTTACAATAAAACAGGCAAACAAATTTCACTTGTTCTCTAAAATCCTTTAAAATCGAGTTATACTTCTGCGTGATTAGCCACACATTTATTCCCACATGACTCCCACTGAAAGCTAGCTTGCTCAATACATTTCCCGTTTTAATACAATATCTGTTTCTGCACTGCAATCATCGATTACAAAAAGGATATTGCCTTCGTTTTCAAATAGGTTATAAAAATAGGTTAAATACTCGTTGAGCTTGCCATTGGGATTAACAACAAAGATATTTTCATCTGTCCAGATAAATGACCTTTCTAAGTACGTTTTATTATATTGAACAGTTGGACAAAAGATAACTATATAATCAAAGTGGCCTGCGTAATATTTTTCCAACAAATCCAGAACAAAGATGGTCTTTCCACATGACGTCATGCCAACAATCATTCCGCAATGAGGATCACGACATAACAAAGACGCCATTTTTTAATATACTAAATCTTTTAATCTTCCATTTTCAATGTTTAGCTCAGCATCCATAATAATATACATGTATACTGTAACTGTTTCTGATCTAGAGCTTGCACTTGCTTCCCTATGCAATTCAATTGTTATACCATCTGTGCCGTTTTCAATTCTTCTTCCAGATCCATGAAGTTCGTTGGTGGGTATGGTTCGAAAGTCTAACCACAACGCAAACTTATTCACGAGATAATCTTGCAGTCTTGTGTCATGCAAATGAAGATCCTTTGAAATCAAATCTACAGTGTCAGTCCGTAATCTACCTCCACCCAAGATTTTCCTAATCTCATCAAACTGCTGAAATCCCATCATTCCATTCGCGAATAATTGATTAGGCTTACCTTTAATCACAACAGACACTTTTGAAATATTAGGATTGATAAAATTCTCGCTATCACGATTATAATTTGATTCTTTCACAAACAACAACAGTACACCTTTAAAACTTCGAGCAGGTGAATTTATGTTGATGGTCCATAGTGCGTCTAATAAATCTTTATTAAATTGTCTGTAGCGAACGATCCTATCATAATAAATTGCTAGTTTGTCATATTGACCCCTAATCATTCTACTGAGTTCAGCGTGAGTGACCACTTCATATTCAAGCGTGCTGTCAGTAATTGTATAGCTAGCATCATTGTCAGAGCTAATAACTACTTGAGAATAATCATTAAAAATAATTTCGTAAGACAGCCTGTCGTTAAATGAACCTTGATGAAATGGCAGATGACTGTGTAACAGTTCAAAATCGAGTGGAAAATAAAACCTGTTTTTGTATACAGCAGCTAATGCATTGTCACCTTTGTTAGAAGTGATAGCATCGCCAGCTTTGATTCGAAGTTTCGCCACATTGGCGGCTTGAATCCCTTGACCAACCAAATCTTCTCTTTCATATTTACTCAGCCACAGATCTGTGTAACAAAACAAAACACCGGCGTCATCGATACTTTGGATTTCTCGCCCATCAAGTTTAATAACCATTCTTTTAATTATAGCTCTACCTAGATTGTTGACTACGGTTCTGTTAGGATCGTCGTCAGAATCCAGACTAATTTTAAATCCCAATTTAGGACTGCCTGGAACTATGACATCATCAGGACCTAAATTTGGAAATCTTATGGTTAGTAGCTGATTAGGCTCTATGCTGCTTGGATTGTTTGTAATAATTATTGTGCTTTTCTCACCTTTGATGCCTAAAGGCGTCCTCAATCGACGTGTAGGGTCTAACAAGTTTCCGTAGCTTTGCATTTTTAGTGTGATAAAAAAATTATATTTAAAATGGCAGAAGGCGGTGAAGCTCTGGATGAAGTGTTTAAACCTGATGAACCTAATGAAGACCACGACGTTACACTGCTTTCAATGGTAGGAGATGACATGAGCCAAACAAGACCGAGTATAGGAGAAGAATTACGTCAAGTAACTGAAACCCCAAAAGCCATAAAAATCAATAAATTTTACAATTACATCGGGCGCGAGTTACCGGACTATGTTAGTTCCAGTGACTTCGAACTAGACAAAAACAAAACAGAACTAGACAAAAATAATCCCTTGTTTATAAACACTATTGTATCCGGTAAAAAAGTTAGAGTACAGTTAACTACGTCAAAGAATCCTGATAAATTTTATGCGTGGTCTACTTTGAAAACTAAACTCCCAGTGACTGTAATACGATCATTGGGGCTTTCCGATAACAGAGCATTGCAAGCATTGCATAGGCAAGCAGTAGCTTCACTTCAACGAATAGATGCATCGTTACCAAATTCAGAAATAGAACTACAAGACTTAACTGACTTAACTGACTTAACTAGCTCTGCGTTACAAGTAAATAAAGATTTAACAACCTTACAAACAAATGAGGACACTAGGCCTAATATTGATCAGGTTATGGAAACTATCAATGACCCACCATTATTGCCACTGCGTGAACTTCAAGGCTTAGATAAAGCTTTACAATCTGTGAGAGGGGAGACAATGATGAATTTAGCCAAGCTCGGTGAGCTCGACAAACATATAAAAAAACAAAAAAATAAACTAGCAGAAGCTGATGACGCAAACTTAAGCATTGAGGTAAAACAGATGATCCAAAAGAGGCTCGCCGACCTTTACACAGAACGCGCGGCAAGGTTAGAAGCCTTATCCATAAACAGAGAAAAATTAATAACTAATTTTGCCAGAATAAAAGAAACGGTGCATACAATTTTGCATGAAGACACTACACTTGCAGAAAGAATTCAAACGCTGTTCAGAGAGCAAGGTGTTACAATACTCAGCATTCTTACAGCTGTTGGGATGACAATAAGCACACTAGTCTTAGCACTGACTAAAACCGTACGCATTGGTGGCGGACCTGGCGGATCGCAAACTTGTTTTTTCCAACCTAGTTCCAGTCATTCGCCCAAAAAGGCAATCACCGAAGTCGAACGAAGCTCTCCGATGTGTTACGAAATGATGCTTGCATGACTACGACTAGTTGACATTAAAAATGATCGCTGTTGCTTCTAATTCTGTTCGATTTACACAGATTAGCATTTCGCAATGGTATACTTTGTTAAAATGAGCATAATTATTATCGACCATATTTAATAGTTGCGGTCCTTGATTTGCATTTTGTTAGTTCTCAGCAGTAGGCTAATAATAGAATGCCACATTTCCTGCCTAGAACCAAGTAGACACTGTTACACAGTATACATAGGCTTAATCTACATTATATATTATAAGTCAGTCTCCGTGCAGCGAAGAAGCTCACTAGCTGAATATAATTATTAGACCTGTATTGTTTGTTTTATACGTAAATAAATGTATAAATTATATCTATTCTAATTAATAATACTTAGGCCTATACTTTATAATATTCGAATCGTAAAATTTCCAGAGAAGGACGAGTAGGCTAAGCGAATTTTTTTTTTATAACTCGAGATCAGAGTAAAATTAATAGCTAATTAGTTATTCATTGCTCACAGGGTCCAGCAGACTGCAAAGAGCCGAATCAGGACCACAAAATCAAGACCACAACTTCGCTAGTAGCAGTAGTAGTAGTAGTAGTAGTAGTAGTAGTAGTAGTAGTAGTAGTAGTAGTAGTAGTAGTAGTATAGTTATTTAGTTAAATCTTTAATTTATTTGTTTTGTTTGTTTGTTATTATTATTATTATTATTATTATTATTATTATTATTATTATTATTATTATTATTATTATTATTATTATTATTATTATTATTATTATTATTATTGTTGTTGTTGTTGTTGTTGTTATTATTATTATTATTATTATTATTATTATTATTATTATTATTATTATTATTATTCCTACTTTAAAAAAACAAAAAAAGAATATTGTGTTGCTGTGCGTGCTCAATGGTGTAAATTGGTCAGTGACGTTTTGTTTGTTTTTGCTGAAGTTGAGTGTAACCCAAAATATTCAGATAGTGTTACTGGTTTTTTTTTTTTTTTTTTTTTTTTTTTTGATTTATCAAAGTTTTCAGATGATTTATGGAAATTTCCACCTGCCACGCAACATTTTTTTAATACGTGTTTTTCATTAAAATACATATCATTGAAATACTATCCTATCCTATCCTATCCTGTCCCGTAACCCGAAGGTCGTAGGGGCACCATAGATGATCGTTTAACCAGCATACTCCATCTTTCTCTGTCCTCAGCAGCCCTGATGGCATTGAAATACATATAACAAATTTAGTGTATCAGTTAAAAAGAATAATATTAGTTTAAAAAAATTGCTTTGGTGCTTGCAATAAAAATGTCACTGTTTTTTGAGGCCATTATAAACTTGCTTTGCCTTGTGCTGAAGGGACATCAATGTATCCATAGCGCTTTGATTTTTGTCATGGTTTTATTGTTGATATAGATGTGAAATCGTTGTATGTGTGCATTATGTGTTATGTATTACTTTAATACTCTTTATTACTAATTGTGTCAGTATATTAATCATCCTAAAATAATAATAATAATACTAATAACTGCTTCAAAATGCGAATCTCGACTATTACAGCTTGACGCTGTGCAGATCGAAACAGAATTAGATCTAGAAGCAACAGCGGCTATTTTTATGCACAGATGTTTCACCATGACAGGCTCTGAAGTCTTTTCTTTTGTCTTTGTAATCTCGTGGGCCTCCTACATACGTACGTAGTATAGTATGTAATTGAGGCCTACGAAAGACGAAACTTCCCAGCCTGTGGTTTCACGTAGTCCTGCCAGCATTCGTTCATAAAACATCGGATAGTTTCGCTCAACTCGGAGAGCATCGTTCGACTTCGGTAATTGCCTTTTTCGGCCACTGACTGGAACTAGGTTGGAAAAAACAAGTTCACTGGCGGATCTGGTGGACCTGGCGGTAGTCCGGTTAAAGAATGGATTAAAAAGACATTACAAAGCATAGCTGACTTATTGAAACGATTAGGTAACAAACTTGTAGAAGCACTTCCAGGAATATGAGGTTCTGTATTTTCATGGATATTTAATACTGCTTCTAAAGTTGTGGTTTGGGCGTCTGAGCACCTGTGGTCTTTGTTTATAATAATATTAATCTGGTTACTTAAAATAGTAAATCCCAATTAACCCAGCAAACAATAAACCACCTGTAAGCGCTAGACGCGAAACCCCATGATCAATTACTGGCAAGCTTGGCAGGTCCGGCAAGCTTGGCAGACTCGGCAAGCTCGGCAAGCTCGGAAGCGGTGGAGATAATGGTGGGGAACTTAAAGGTTCATTATTAGCAGTAAATACCATATTCGCTGTATTCACTGTATTCGTCGCATTCGCGGTATTCAATGTATTCAATTTATTTATTGTAGGATTGTAGCCTATATGAAATTGAGGGTCGGCAATCACTATATTGTTGTTGTAGTTTGATATAGTTCCTATTCTAAGCTGAAGGTCTGAAGGCAACATATACAGTCCTAAACCTATTACGTAATCTACTTTCGATCTAGCATACTTTAAAGTGTCCTGATATCTTTTAATACTCGCGGGCAAATCTACTGCTGAATTAATAGAATCTTCTATGTTGGCTAGAAACTGCTTTTGTGCATCGAAGCTAGTTCCCTCCCCAATGATATTACTTCGTGTTTCTGCTTGAGACCCCAGAATGCACCACGCATACGTACGAATAGATTCATTAAGCCTTTCCACCCAACTTTGAGTAAATCCGTTTGATGTGTCCAATATAAAAGTGCTGTATGCTGCACTTTGTTTTTGTCTGATATACAGTAAAGGAACCTGGCTGTTGTGGTTAAATGATGTGAATCCAGGTACGTAAGGCCCCGTGTATAAATTACCTACAGCGTATCTAAATAAAGTTCCCATTCCGTGATTGAGGTCTAGTTTTTGTCTGAAGTCTGTTTTAGTATCAATTCCGAATTCATTGCACAACCTTTGATACGCTTTCTTGTCAAAGCTGTTGTTAAATGGATTAAAGTTTTTGTCAGTAGGTAACGGAACCTGAAGTTCAGACAACACCCGCCTCACTTGATAATACAAATGGAACAGATAAATAGACTTCAACATAGGATCTGGGGGATTAAGGTGATGAACATAAGAAACTCCGCAACCAGTTGTAGTACATGACAAGGCAAAATTAATTTGATTCTGAAAGAACTGCATACCCCCATTGTTTAGCCATTGGTTAGCTAAAAAGTCGCTCGTAATATCTGGGTTGAGGTAATGATCAAAAATATTATGGGGGCTGGTTTCAAACTGGACGTTGGCTGCCACAGCTATTGTCAGCTTGGTTAGGTCGACTGCTTTTTCATAATAATAAGGCCCTGTAGTATACTTTGCAGCTTTGTTATATTTATAAGGCACATACATTTTTATTATATTAAAAAATATGTTTGTAACTTTCGAATCTGTAAAATCAGGCGTGCCCATTGAACTTCGGCATCCTATTGACAACACAAAAAGCGACCTTAACGTAATCCTACACGAAATATTCTACACGGTTAATGGGTAAATATTAGTCATGATCTAAACAACAACTGGATAGCGATTAATAAAAAAAAGACACATTATTCATGCCGGCTATTATGACTTCTGCACAGCAGCTCGGAGGAAGCATCTAGGTTCCCAGCTATAAATATATTCTGTCACAGGGCAGCCTGTGATGAAACCAGGTAGAAAGTGTGGGTGGAGAGTTAATGAGTTGGGGTAGTAACTGCGCGATGTCGTATGTATGATTATGCGTGGAAAGCGTGATTTTTGAACAGCATAGTTTGGCCAGCCAGTTTTGGGAATGTGTTCACTGTTAGTCAGAACACGTTTTGCAGAGTGATAGAGAAGACGTACGGTCTTAGTTCTCTGGGTATTTTGTTCTGGAAGTAAGGTTGGAACAGTTATTAACGTAAATAATAATTGGTTCTAGGGAAAGCCTAGTTGGAAATGTTACTGTGGTAGTAGCAAGCTCGAGGAAAAGTGTGAGCAAATAACTAAGTTTGTGAGTTTGTGGTAGGTTAGTGTCGAGGTTATTGTCCACTAACGGAAACTACTACGCACTGGATACCTTACTTGGAGTACTTTGTAGGCAAGCAGTCGGAAGTTCGCTAGCTACAGGTACTTTACAATCGAGCCGTTGGGTAAGTGTGATGGTGATCTTCCTTTACTGTGCTAATGACCGATGGCCGGCTGTTTGGGGTGTTGAACGATAGCTGTGCGTGAGGCTGGGGGAAGTATGGTTGCACTGAGGAGAGGAAGGGTGCGACTGAAGGAGGGAGAATGAGGGAGGAGAATGGGGGTGAAGTGTGATGAAGGTAGGATGGAAGTGGTTGCTGTTGTTGAGGTTGCGGTTGCTCAAGATGGATAATGTGTTGATGATTTCATGTATTCATTTGCAGCATTGTTCATTTCATGCATTCATAATGTCATTTAGTTTTTGAATTATGTGTTTGATTACAAGAGACAGTAAAAGTAGTCAAGGGAAGTGAAATGGACAGCAGTGGCGCTTCCTCAAGGTACCGGAATTAGTTAGTGTAGTAAGGGGGGAGAGTGTGAGGAGGGAGGGGGACAGAATCGGGTGGACTTGACATTAACAATACGGCAAGCATGTTGCAGGTTCGAAAGTCTTCGTTCGTCGCTCGGAAGTTCGTCGAATTCATCAGCGCGACGACGACGACGACATCTGGTCGTTGGACCCACATCATCATCACCACCCATTCGTCCACGTCCACGTTTGTGACATCCTCATTGTTCCACCACCCCATCTTTCCCGCGTGATCGTGACGTCTGTTGCGGGACCTAGCCTCGGCGTTACAAGGTAGCCGACAGGAGGAGCCAGGCTGAGAGGCGTCGACGGCGGCAGGGCTGCCGCAACTACAGCGTCATCATCATCATCATCGTCGGCGGCGGAGGGAGTGGCGACACCACAGCGCCTGGATTTAACAGCGACAGTCCGGTGACAACCACAACGAGGAGGCAGCTACCTTTCGGAGACATCAACGGGGACACCCTACTATCAGGTCGGCTTGTTCTTTGTTGTCCCCCTCTTGACACTTGCCCCCTCTGTGCTCGGACATTAGCAGTGCACAGTCGTTAGTTAGACGTGGTTGATCAGCAACCCTCGTTCATCTGACATTCCATTTCATTGTTCATCGACCCATTGATTGTTCCATCACCATTGTTCTCGTTTCATGTGTAAATGTTGTATGTGTATGAGTGTGTGGTATGAATGAATAAATAGCTTGAAAGTTGTATATATAATTGTTGTGTTATCATCACTTCACGTCTGCGGGAAACTGTCATTCTGTCTGGGTTGTCTGCGTGTGTAAGGTGTTTGTTTGTGGCGTCTACCCAGGGGGAGTCGTGGCGGTGACATATTCGCTGTTGAAATGTCCTAAGCATAGCGATCCCTCCCTTCCCAAAAGTACAGGTACGCGCATATAGGATATAACTACATCGCTTTCTCGCTAGCGCGAGGCCTAGCTAGCAACAAGTACGATAAGAAAAAGAAGGGGAGGGGAAAGAAAGAAAAAGAGGGAGAGAAAGGAAGAAAGAGGGGAAGACAAGGGAATAAAGAGGGAGAAAGAGGAAGGGAGAGAAAGGAAGAAAGAAAGGTAAGGAAAGTTGGAAGGAGAGGAAGGGAACGGAATGAAGAGAGGGAGAGAAAGGAAGAAAGAGGGATATGGAGAAACGATGGAAAAAGTACGGAAAGGCCAGAAAAAATAATACAGAATCCTTGACAAATAACTAGACAAAAGTAAACTCTTGCAAGCAGGCACACATGCAGTTTTCTTTTTCTTTTTTTTTAAAGAAGTAGTAGAGAGAAATTCTGGCGACACCAGTTACAGACGAACTTTCCCGACGGACTAAATGTTTTTGACTGACTGACTGCATAGCTGGTTTTACGTGCTCTTTTTGATAACGCTGTGGTCCTGATTCGGCTCTTTACAGTCCGCTGGACCCTATAAACAATGACTAACTAACTCTTGCTAGCGGCTTGCTTCTGTTGATAGCTGTGAACCTTGATATGTTTGTGGTGTTAACTTCACTCCTGATGTTAGTAATGTATGTGTATAACGTGGTGAGAGAGAGAGCGAAAGAGAGAGAGAGAGAGAGAGAGAGAGAGAGAGAGAGAGAGAGAGAGAGAGAGAGAGAGAGAGAGAGAGAGAGAGAGAGAGATGTGTGACTTGTTTTGCGTCGTCATATGTGTCATCGGTTCTTTTACGTCATTTTTCCCATCGTGTTCTTTTCGTTTTGTTTGTGTGTACGTGTAGCTGATGAAGTGTAACAATTTACACGAAATATTCTAGTTTAGGTGTTTTGGTGTTCGTTTTTATCACAATTTTTTTTAAAGAAGAAAAAACAAGCCTGCGGATGATATAAAGCACGCTTGAACATGATAAACACATAAAGTTACAAGTAGAATAAATCAGAAAACGGATAAAATATAATAATGAGGAATTCACAAACGCCACAAAGATGATAAAGAAATTAAAGAAATACTGATTAGGCCTATTGAAAACAAAACACATACAAAGTTTACAATCACTTCACGATCCATGCAGGACAAAGACCAATAATAAGCAAAATCGATCATGCATTAACATTTTATGTGCATGTGAGAAAAATACGAACAAATACACAGACAGACAAAAAGTGTTTCTAAGAAGGTGTTTTGCTCGTGTCTTGTTTGTGTGAATAAATAAATAGTACTCACAATTACGCTGGTGGTGCCGGTGATGATGAAGTGCTAGTGCAGGTATCCATTGCGCTTGAGAAGGAATGAGAGAGTGGCCATCATATGTTTAAACAGTTCGAATGTATACACGCTACTATAATTATGCAGGTAGAAAAATGTCTTGAGAGACTTACTGAAGCCATTTGATCCATTGACGACTGACATTCATTCAAAGCAGCTAGTGTTCCAGCCAGGTCAGGCAGTTCAGAAATGCAGTTGTCTGTGTTTTCTAATTGTTTTGATAGATACAGGACAGTGCAGTAAGCATGGTTGAGGACATTCCAAAACATATGGCGAATTTCTCCATCAGAATGCAGATACAGATGTTTTATCCATTTTCATATTCCATACCTCACTACGACAAACAACTTCTGCTACAACATTCACTACAACTATTACCACTACTACTACCCCCATCTACTATTACTACTAATACGAGAATTTATATAATGCACACATACCTCACTACAAGCAAAAGGTGCTAATTGCGAATTGCTAGTAGTACTACAACTCCGGCTGTTGTTGCTGATGAACCCATGATAATGTCTGTTAGTCACGGAACGCCTACAATTAGTTTTCTGTTATCTCATTTGTGAAACTACCGCCACCACATGTACTGCCGTTAAATAAAATGATGACTGATGCTATTTGTGTATTTGGTGTGTGTGAGGGTGGATGAGACAGGTGAGCGTGTATGTTGGTATAGATCGCTGCGCTTTGAGCCTGATTGAATTGGGGAAAGGCGCGTATATAGCATCCTGTATTATTATTATTATTATTATTATTATTATTATTATTATTATTATTATTATTATTATTTTGTCAAGTTTGAAACCGTAACTTTTCGTTACAGTTCAAGTGAGAAGATTTATTTTGCCTTCTTTTCTGGTGTGACAATGATGTCTGGGGCTGTTTGTGTCAGCTGCTCTTGCATAAGATGATGCAGTCTTTCTTTTTTATTTTTTATGCTCCATGCTCGTCTTTTCAGCAAATTAACAACAGTATGGACTTGCTCGCCAGCTTGTTCGCCATGGAACGCCATTCCCATTCCCCACCTCCTTACCCACTCTGTGATGTGCGTTTCTAAGATGTGTTGCTTGAGTGTGACATTTACACCTTTTTCACAGCTAAACTTGTCTCGGAATGTAGACATGTACAGCTCAATAGCTTCCTCAATTTCAGGGATTTCAGTTTCTTGGATTGAATTGTTATGTGCAACCAGCTCGTGTACTATTGAATATTGCATGTTGAGTCTTAAAAAATCTGTACGAATTTGCCATGCTTTGGTATGGATATCTGCCACCGATGACAGTGGCACTGCTGCATTTGGGATGCTGTCGACAATATCATTGATGACCTCCTTCTGCATATACTTGTTACAGTGATTGCCAATCATGGCGCCGCTGTGGTAGGCCTGTCTCCTGATATTGTGTTTCTGTAGGACAGCTTCAACAGCAGCAGCAACTGGTCCTTCATATGATTCAAATTCTAATTGACTATAGTTTATTTTATCACCTCGGTTTCGCATCGTATGCATGTTTTTGACACAACTTTGAAATTCGCTGCTTGTGTTAACCATTTTATCTGGAAGATCTGCTGGTTTCTGTTTTGATAGTTCATCTGCAAGTTGTTTGACTACACCCAGAAGAATGTGCAGGTAGGGTGGACATACATGGTCTATTTCTATGTTCCAAATGGGGTCTCGTGTTACATTAAAGTATAGCTTTGCATCTGATTTGTGGCAGCCTTGTTTTTCATAGTTTCTGTAATCTCTCTTCAAACTGCCTATGTGTCTTTCTGGCATCGCTTCATTTCCTGGATATGACTGCATTTGTTCTCTTGACGATTTACACCATAAACAACAATGTGTGCTTGATGGCCCTGAAATACCATACATCTTAAGCAAAAAGTCCAGATCACCAAACATAAAGACCCTAAGCTGTTTGTCCCTCCAAACTCCCAATTTCAGCCTCTCAATTTCTCCTTTTAATGGGCCTAGAATGGATGCAAGATTTTCATTGGTGTCTTTACATTCAGCCAAAACAATCATGTGTGCATTGTCTTTAGCATTGGGGCTTTCTACATTAAGAACTTGCAAAACCATCTTGAAGCTTTCCCCCCCCCCCCCCCCCCCCGTGGTCTCCACCTAGTTTTATCCATACTTCATCTGTTGGGATGTTGCCATCATGCCAGTCTAGCATTTTCTTTTCATGATACTTTTCTAGCAAATTTAACACGAATTGGGTTATGTCTGTGATCAACGCCACAGGCTCTTCCTTTTCTTCACACTTCCCTGATTTATTGGTACTTTTGATTTGTTTATCTTCTACAACGATCTCACCACACATTGCCCCCTTTTGAAACTCTCTTTCTCTGTGCTCACTTGCCATTGAAATCCCATGTGATCTGTTCAACTGCCTAAGTTTTTTCTGCTTATTCCATGGCAAATTAAGTTGTGACCTCATACGTGCTGCTTGTTTTGCAGAGATAATTGGTGCAATACATTTGGCGTGTGTAAGAATTTGTGTCTTTCTCTGTGTGGCTTGAACTTTCAGTTCTGTCCCCTGTTGTTTCTCCAAGTCTTCATGTGTGGATCCTGAAATGTCTTTTCTGAGTTTATTGATCTCAGCTGCCCTTTTTTTCTTAAAGGGCTGCTTGCTAATGAAGATGTCTTTTTAGCTTTTACTATCTTCTTCAAAACAATGGACGTTCCTTTGGTTTTACAAATAACGGTTCGTCTGTCATCTGATTGACTCATTTTGATCTGAACCAAACATGTTAAATAGGCCTCTTCTTCTCTTGTGAGTGGTGCTGCTAGATGCTTAAGAGGTCGGATTGAGTTTGCTTGTGTTTGCTCACTGTCCGTTTGTGATGCCGAGTCTGCTGTGCATGTGCTTGTGTGTTGCTCAGGTGTCGGACACTGCTGTGTGGTCGTGACAGATGAGTTGGATGTGTCTCTATCTGTTTCTTGTCTTTCTCTATCAGATGTCACTCCCTTCTTTTCCAAGAAGTCTAGAAGTCGCCTTTTTACCTTGACTCGTATGGGAGTAGATGTGACTGTTGGCTGAAAACTAGTGACAGTGCTAGTGGAGGTGGAGGTGGAGGTGGAGGTGTTAGTGGAAGTGACAGTCGAGTTATGCGTAGCCGTTTTAATTTGAGCGCATCCATATTTCTCAGGTTTCTTCTTTATGCGTCTTCCACATGCGCTCCTGTTGACCTGTTTATACTGATTCCAAACTGCACAGTCGCTGACCTGTATATTTGGATTATACACTGACCACAGATGCTGTGATTCCTCAATACGCTTTGCAGCTATATGACGCAACAAACTCGAATCAGACCGTGATTTGATTTTTCGTGTGCGATGTCGACATGTGAAGCATAATGTACTCGGATAGACTATACCATCAGTCTCAACAGAATATTGTATACCATAGATGTCCAAAAGTTCAGATGCCACGGTTTTACAGAATCTATGATTTGGTACGTTTTCTCTCGGCCTTTTCGATCTTTCTCCACACAATCTGCATAATGAGTTTAACTTATCTCTGTGATACTGTTCTGTATGAGCTATTTGAGATTCAGTATCCATTTTAATGTGATATTTGTTACCTACCACCTCTTCCGTATATGTGCAATAAACTAAAAGCTAACTGAAACTTTTCAGTGCAACTTAAATTGAATTAAAGACGACACTGCAGTAAAATCTAAGGAATTGGGCGCCTGTTGCACACAATTTAACAGTAACGCACCAGTCGAAAAACTCACTAAAAACACAGTTCCAGCATGGGATACATTTCAAAAATCACGTCAACTTGAAGTACACATATTAAAGTTTCTTCACACAAAAAGCCACACACACACAGGCCCTAATACCTTGACTATCCCAAATCGAAAACAGAATAAACCACGTGTTCAAAATACATGAACTACAGTGCAATTTGCGATCACTGCAAGTCTAGGAAAGGTAAATAATATTCACCAAAAATAAACTACTTCCACCACACCCATTAAACTTCTCCACAATGTAGCTGAAAACAATAGCTGCAAACTTCACCAAATGTATCCAAGCATCTCTTGTTAATATAATTTCTGTAGCAAATAACACACATAGACTGTGCAACAAAATGTACACGCTGGCAGTTCAGAACAGCACTTAGACCGGTCTGTAACAATTCGCGCCAAGCTATTTTTCTTTGTCTGCCTGCAGTCTCTGCACAGATGGCCTCAGGCAGCAAAAGAAGGGGAATTGGGCTTACGTATGTGTACAAGCAGCTAATTTAGGCTGAGGCGCTCACAACCTACAAGCTGCGTTCATATAGCCGCCGAGCTACCGTGTCTGCAGACTTACTACCCCGGCGCACTCGTCGGCAGTTATGCAAGATTTATTGGATCAAAACCTATGAATTTGTTAATTAATAATAGATTAATGGTGTACCTTCATCAACTGAAGACATCGGAAAACTTAGTAAACGGAACTCCTAGTACATTGCTAAGGATAATCTCAACTCAGAGAGAATCTTACTGCGATCCAGTTTCATTAAAATTTCTGCCTCAAAAACGCCACTTAAGTCAGGACTATCATACTAGTTTCTGCTTCAAAATAACTAACCAAAACAACGAAATTGTAGACTTTGAAGATCTTACAATTATTCTTGAGATAAAATAAAGTTTAATTTTAAAATACAATGTCGAACGGCCCTATAATTCCAGTAACCTGTCCTACCATTGAACTGAAAGACCTAGCAGACACAATCGACTTTGATGCGAGTGCTATTGTTGGGTCTATTTACGGTTTCGAATTTACACCAACTGGATATTATAAACGGGCGCTAGTACCGTCCGTGCCAGCAGCAGTGCCGCCGTCAGTGCAGGAAAAAACCGTCTATCGATCAGCTAAAGGATTTTAATGCCGGTAAAGTAGATCCTGCTTTTAAGTATGCTATTACTAAACGAGAAAATACCTGGTCTTTAACACCTGTAGACACAGAATTAGATTGGCTTATTAAATTCAAGTGCAAAAGCCCTTACACTTTTATGGGACCAGACAATAAATTTAAGAAAATTATTAACGCGGGGCCTATGTTAGTTAGTCTAGTGCCGGATGAAAATAATCGAGAAAACGTAGAAATCAAAGCCTACAAGAAAACTATGTATGTTTTACATAAGCGTGAAACCACAGGGAAAAATGTTAGAGTTGTACTACAGCCTCCTTTACAGCTAGGTAGTGCAGCTATGATAGTACTTGACATAATTGCTCACAAACCCACGCAGAGAAATGTTGATGTAATTCCGCATGTTACTCTAAGTTGGACTGATTTAGATGAGGATCCCAGACGAATTACAGTATTTATGAAGAAAAGAGAAAACAAAGATCAGTACTCTGTATTTACTTCCTCGCCCAAGATAACTTTTGTCCTTGTTCCAAATCCTGTTGACAGAATAACGCAAATTAACCTAGACAACGTAGATCTGTTAGCATTTTATTTCAGCGATCAGATATTTTCTGATAGTCAAATAGAATATTTTGCTAATAAACTAAAATCAAGTTAATTATTGTTAATTAATAAAAAGCCTTTTTTCACACTAAAAATATGGCGACAAAATTGTATCCTGCTATAGTGGAAGAAGTAGTGGATGAACAACCAGTTGTACAGCCCAGTGCTCCAACGTTAGACTTAAGTAACTTAAGTGCCGTTCAAACGTTCAGGTTGGAAAAAATAAGAAAAGTTAGGACTCAAATTGAATCAGATATCCAAAAGTACTCTAGATGCAGACGACGGTATTCCAGCGCTTATAATGGAATAAATCACGTGTCTACTGGTCTAAATGTTATTAATGCAGTGGAAGCTGCTGCCAGCGTGGGATTATTGGTGACTGGAATTGGTATACCAATTAGTATTGGATTAGGGGTTGCTGCCGGATTATCTTCAGTGATGTCAGTTCTACTAGGTGTGATTAATACTAAAGTATCTAAGAAACTAGAAAAACACGACCTCATTTCTAGCCTGGCGATAGCTAAACTTACTAGCATGAACTTCATAATTTCAAAAGCTCTAGAAGACACTCAGATTACAGACCAAGAGTTTGTAATTATCCAGCGAGATTTTGAAGAATATAAAAAGTTGAAGCACGACATACAATCTAAATCTAGGTCTGCACCTGTTAATGTTGAAGAAATTAAAAAAAATAATAGAAGAAGGGAGACTACTGGGGCGGAAGGAGCAACTAGATGCTTTGAAGAAAAAGCTCGGTGCTTCAGAATAAATACAGTTAACATTTACTCCAGTTCTACAGGCCTTGCGGGTTTTCCAGGTCTTGCAGGCCCTGCTGGCCTTCCTCCTTATTCATATTAATAGTCGTAGTCGTAGTCGTAGTTTCTACCTGTAATTTATAGTGGCCTAGAGCGTATGCGAACTCCTTAGTTACTCTTATTCTCTTTGTGTCATTGGCGCATAATGTTTTTTTGGTCGTCACTGCAGTGGATAGAACATGGTTTTTAGACTTTATAGTTGTGTTAGGGTATGGTTTAACTTCTTTCCCATCTAAGGCTTCCAAGTTGTTTTCGTGCCTGATATCTCTGTTTTTTATTGCAGCTTTTTGGGTGCCTTTTGCTTTTGAAGATTCTCCCGATTCATGTTTAATACTGTACTGCTTAGATCGCAGTCCTGCATATTCTTCTATTAGTTTCCCGTTCATTTCAACTTTCATCAAACCTATTTTCTTTTGGTTTGCTTTGCTGTACAAAGGGTGAGTTTCAGGATAGTCACTAGTATCGTAATGTTGTAGTTCCGATTCTAAGTCTTTATAAATGTCTTCAGTAGGGATGTCTAGTATAAGGGAGTCTGTGTCTGTGTATAAAACTCTGGCCTCCGGGTATTCAGGTTTAAAGTAATCGTAGTAAAATTCGAACATTAGTACTTTAGAAAGGTCAAGAATATTCATCCCCATAAACACTGGTTTGTCTAGATTACCTTGCGTGGTTTTCATGGTAACGGCATACAGGGAGTCATGAAACTCTTTGTAACCAAGGTATTGATGCTTAGATGTTAATTTAATTGCTTGATTGGGTGATGTAATTAGCTTGACGTCTTTTCGCTTGTGTGGGTTCTCCATAGTTTTACCAAAACAGCTGTTATTCAGCAGCTTAAAGAAATCTCTTTCAAACGTAGATTGCGCTTGTTTTCTGAGCTCTGTGTTTTTATTGAGGTACCCAGGCCAAGACGTTCGTTTGTTTAAAGTATAAAAGCTTATGAATCGCTGTGCACTTCATGCCGTGTATGATGTAGAACTGCAGGTTTCTGTAGTGACAGACGTAATTAGATTTATTATAGAGGTTAGGAATAAGTTTAAGTTGCTTGTCTGTACCATGCATTCTTTCTGGTGCTAATGGGTAATCATTATGTAGGTCGTGTAAGGCATTTGGGTACTCTAGGTCAACTTCGACAATAAACCCTATAGTATGATCTTTAGGGTGATTTAAAATACTGTTTAACCACGTCAAGTTTGCGTGGTTTGGATTAACATGTAATTTAAAATCTGAAACCGGTAAAAGCTCACTCATTGCCCAACCGTATAAATTGTTGGCGTCAAAGTACATTATATAATTAGATTTCTGCGAGGCGTCATAGTGCTTCAGGTATTTATTGTTGGCTTTGCAATAATTATGAGCTGCCACACTTATTCCTCCACGAATGCCCGACTCAATCATTGTCATCATTACCTGGTCAGTTATGAGATCAATTTTAGAACCACTAAGTTTTAAGAAAGCATCCCAACTCATTCCCGGTGAAGAAATATAATGAGAAGGATCGAGGGAGTAATGATGTAAACTCGTTTTTCTGTATTTTTCAAACACATCGGCCAACAAACAGACTTCGGCTTTTAAATATATGTCGTGGTAGTCACCGAGGTTTTTACATCCGAGTGCATTCCAGACATTTTGCGCATGCTGGAAATCTGTATTAGTTATGAACGTTTTATTGAGTGAAGAATAGAAGTTTTCTTTAGGGGGTTATTCCAGTTCTTCAAACACTTCCCAAGAATCCATGTATTCATAAGGATACACACCTTTCGGAATAAGTGTAACGTCCGGAAAATATTTACTAGTGATAGGGTAGCTTGGTAAGTTCTTAGCTAGTGTTTCTAAACTGGAAGACAAATGTTGAAAGCTGTCGTAAAACTTTAATTTATTCAGAGTGAAAGTTTTATATTTTTCTTCTGTCTCGGCAATACATGACACTCTGTATGCTTTCGTCACTGCCTGCATGATTAAATGGGAATCGTAATTTCGAAGATTGTGAATGAAAATAGGGAGAGAGAAATGTTTGATTCCATAGTCTAAGTTGCATTTCTGATGAGCTGCACCTCTAAATGCCCCTGTTATATGACAATGATCTCTCACCCTTTGGGTCTTTGTGTCCTTCAGGTCCTTTGGGTCAAACTCATTATTATAAATGTGGCAATGTGTGGCTGCTTTAAAATTATGGGAGTCAGCTTCAGTAAATATCATGGGCGCTGGATTATCTAGCTGCAGTAAACACAATTTGTATATTTTGTTCATCTCATCTAAGAACTTCCGAGCTGCGTCAGGCCCTCTGTAAATTACCGGCTCTGTATGTTGTCCATCGGCTTTAACAACTACATACCCGAAACTGCAGACTTTGTGAAGGTGTGTGAGGAATGAGTTAGGCCTACTAAATCCTTGCGGGCCTTGGTATTTTAAAATCAATGATTCGAAGTCAGCATAAACTATATAAGGCTGCTTGAATTGTTTGTTGATGTTTTTAAAATATACTTGAGAACCTGGCTTTGGTAACACAAGGCGGGTTTGGGTGTCTGTCATGCTTTTGCATATCTTACTATGCTTGTCAGCAGCTTGGAGATTAGATACTCTGGTTAAACAGTGTCTGCACAAATATTGTTTGCCATGATGTTTTAAAGTGTGTCCTAATAATCTAGAAATGTTTCCTATCAGAGTATAATGTTGCATGCTAGGATTTTGCGTGTCTGTTATTAGTAAAAGATCGACGTGGTGATTGTGGTCTGAAAACGATGGGGCATTAGGAGAGATTCTTAAAGGCATAAGTTTTGATTCAGGGTCCCAAACATATACATTGACTGTTGTAGGAGAGTTTTGGGATTCAAATTTGTCAATGGCGTCAAGGCTAACAGGGAAATTGTGATGCGTTCTAAGAAGATGATGCGTTCTAAGAAGATGTCAAAGAGTGTTGGAGAGAGTATGCATCCTTGACGCACACCGATTGTTGTTTTGAACCAGTTTCCGATGGCGCTGTTGTAGAGGACTGCGCTGGTAGCCTTGTCATACAGGCTTTTGATAACTTCAGTAATGTTAAAGCTGATGTTGTACACTCTGTTACACTCAGTTTGATGTTGGTGTTTTCTATCAGTATCTGATTCAGCCCCGATGCTTGAATTCCTGATAGGGTGTAACTCAGATTCGTTTATTCACACAGCCCGTCCAAACAGCGTACAAGTCACAAAGTCGACGTATGAAGTTTTCCACTTTTATTCAGCACACATCAACAACTGCATACAATTCTCAATTCAACTCAATAACTTTCACAGCAACTTTCCAAATCACTATCAACAACTTTACTCTCTACAACAATCTCTCAACAGGAACTCGGCACACGATTAAATAACCTCTCTCCTTTCCGGAAAGATTTCGAATACCGTAGAAATGACGCACTGCCACCAATCGAATAAAAGATCGTCATCACTGACTTACGTCATACATGTCAAAAGAATGTTCTCCAGTATCTACGTCCATCAAGAAGCTTCGATCGTTAGTAAACAAACGGATCCAGAAGATTCTCCAACAATATCGACTAACGCAAATCATCAACGTTATACAAAGCCTCTCCTAACAACAATGCAAACTCAAATCAAAGGTAAATAAACTCCATTATTGAATACTTTGCAAATCGAAACGATTAGATCTATCGTACACGCTTCCGACATACTTTCGTACGCGTTTCAACGTAACATAACCCCCCACTCAAGAAGAAATTTACCCAATTTCTTTCAACAACGTTGAAACGTAATGCACAAACAATGTACAGAATTAAAACTTATTTCAGATTGTCTGAACACTGTCACTGTTCTCAGCTCATTCACACAGAGTCAATGGTTTTCATCTTCAAATCTGCCTAGATATTGTCAATTGTTCACAGTTCATTCACACAGAGTCAAAGTTTCTCATCTGCAAGTCTTTCTGGATACTGTCAATGTTCACAGATCATTTACCCAGTCAACGTTTTTCATTTTCAAGTCTGTCATTACCAATATTCTTAGTTCGTCCACACAGTCAATGTTCTTTCGTTCGCAAGGAATCGACGCCCTCGTCAGTTGCGGTCGTCATCGGCCCAGGGTCAAAGACGATGATCACGTGGGCTTTCCTGGAGTCAATGCATCCTCCGTTGTCTTCTTCTTCCGTCGGATGTCCGACGCAGTCGACGTTGTCAGCTCCCAGAATGCATTCGCTGGGTCTCACGGTCAGGTTGGCTTCTGCGGGACGGTGGAACAGCTCCCTCAAGGTCTGGGTGTAGACTTCATGTTCGACCAAAGTCGTAGAGCCTGGGACATCGCTGAAGCTATGGGGAAATTCGCCCATAAGGTCCTTGAGCTCCAACTTTTGACCTTCCGTCAAGCCTGGTCCTAGCTTAACGTCATCGATGCCTTCTTTGCTGTGGAAGTCTCCAAGTTCCAACAGTTCTTCGCTGTCAAAGCTGTCGTCGGTCACAGCTGCTGTTGCTGCATGTACAGTCTCTGGCGGCCTCTCCACGTACAGCTTAAGGAGGTTGGCGTGGTATATTTTGGAATGCTGGCCGACCTTCACCTTATAGTCGTTGATCCCCACCACGGTCTCCACTTCGTACGGGCCTCTCCACTGCATCAGCAACTTATTATGATCAGTAGGTAGCAGCACCAGCACTTTGTTGCCAGGTTTGAACTTCCTGTTCACAGCCCTACGATCGTAGTAGTGCTTTCCACAGTCTTGGGACTTCTTCAGGTTTTCTCTTGCTATTTCGAGAGTCTGCTCCAGCTTCTCCCGTAGCTCAAACACGTACTGGTAGCTGTTCTTCACCTCTGGGGTGTCTACTTCTTTCGTCCACAGTTCTTTTAGGATGTGCATCGGCCCTCGGATGGTTCTTCCGTACAGCAGCTCAAACGGAGAAAAGCCGGTGGACTCCTGCGGTACTTCTCTGTAGGCGAAAAGTAAGGCGTTGATATAGCGATGCCATTGTCTGGGCTGCTCGCTGCACAGTTTCTTCAGGGTGGACTTCAGCGTAGCATTGAACTTCTCGACAAGCCCGTTGCACATCGGATGGTAGGGTGTCGTAGTCAAATGCCGGATGCTCAGCAGTCTGTTGACCTCCTTCATACAGTCAGAGACGAACTGTGTCCCGAGGTCTGTCAGAATTTCTTCAGGCACTCCAAGTCTACTGAACATGTCCACCAGTGCCTCTGCTACAGTTTCAGTGTCAATCTTCTTCAGTGGCACTGCTTCTGGGTACCGAGTCGCATAGTCTACTAAAGTCAGTACCCATCGATGACCTTCTTCACTCGGAGGTCTTATTTCGCCGATTAAGTCTAAGGCCACCCTCTTGAAAGGTCGGTCGATCAAAGGCATTCTCTGCATTGGCACTTTAGGGACCCTTCCTCGAGGTATGGTCTTCTGGCAAATGTCACATGATCGGCAGAAACGGCTAACGTCCGCATGAAGTCCTGGCCAGTAGAACACCGCCTGGATTCTATCCGACGTCTTCTTGATACCTAGGTGACCTCCCATGATTGAGTCATGTGCTACTTCCATCACTTGGCGCCTTAGGGGTAACGGTACCAAAACTTGACGTAGTGGTTTACCTCCGTTGACCCTCGGGTGCTGGAAGATTCGATACAGGATCTTGGCCTTCACCTCAAAATATACCGTGCCACTGCGTTTGGTCACGTGATCTTGGCGGTTCCTGTACTTGGTTAGAGTGCTATCAGCTTCCTGGAGCTGGATCAGTTTATCTCTGTCTACGATGGCAGCTTTGGAGTTGTCGGCGACCTTCAGTGGCGTATACGTCTTGTCTCTCTTAGCCTGGGCCCTGGTAGTAACAGCACCGACAATCTCTGGTCGGCAGGGCTGAGCCGGAGTAACCACATTGTCCCGTAGCAGCTCTGTAAGGTCTCCATCGGGAAATGGCAATGGATCTTCCTCCACAACTTCAACGCGTTGGGTTGAGGCAGGACTCCACTCTGGATCGGGGTTGTCGGGTCGTCTCGCGCCGTCGATATTCCCGATCATCAAATCATACAGCGGCTTCTTCAGGCAAACCGCTTCGACTTCGCCTATGTAGAAAGGGGTGTTGACATGAATCTTCGCAACTGGCGCTCTCACACATTTGCTGTCGGCCATAAGTGTCCATTTTGAATCGCCAGTGAACTGTTCTTTAGCGATTAGGTCTTCTCTGACGATGACCCCACTGCAGCCAGAGTCTCTTAAAACAGTCACTTCATGATTTCCGACGCGTCCCTTTGAAACAGGCATGTTCTGGACGGTCACAGCTGCGCTGGCGACGACGGGGATGGATTTCCCGTTGGCAAGGAGGAGTTGGCCATCAGTCATACACTCTTGCACGTCCGCAGGGGTAGCTGTGCGCTCGGTCTCACTCGGAAGAATGACGCTCCCGCCGCACACTTGATGGTCAGATCTACTGTTTTGCCGTTGATTGGAGAACCGCCTCTGCCGGTTGCCCGCCGCTGCATTGTCCGTACTGCTCCGCTGTCCGCTATTTCTGCTTTGAGGGCAGCTGGCAGCTCTGTGGTCTGTAGCGGTGCAGATAAAACAGCCTCTTGAGTGCCCTTCCCTGGGAGGAGGCGTGGAGTCTGTCTGTCTCTGGCTCGTCTGGCTTCCCTGGATCTGGTTTACATGGTTTCCAGTCTTCTGAAAATGTTTCGTCGCGCTGGGTGGCCCCAGGGTTTTCCCATGAGCGATGAGATATCTTTCAGCAGCCTCAGTCACATCTTTAAGCGTCTGCAGCTTTTGTTCTTCTAAGTGGGTCGCTAGGTCCTTGTGACAGGCATTGAGAAATTGTTCCTTCACGATCAGGTCATGGAGACTGTCGTAAGACTTCCTTTCGCCTGATAACTCCACCCACTTGTGTAGATATGACGACAGGCGCTCCACAAACTGCTTTGGCGTCTCGTCTGACTTGGGCCGGCATTCACGGAAGCGTTTACGGTAGCCCTTCTCTGTAAAGTTGTAGCACTGCAATAGGGCCTCTTTCAAGACGTCGTAGTCTTTAGCGTCATCGTCCGACAATCTGGTGTAGACGTCGAGTGCTTCTCCCGTCAGAAGTGCACTTAGTCGAATCGCCCAGTCTTGAGGTTGCCAGTTAGAGCTTTTGGCAAACCTTTCAAATCTCGCCAAATAACTGTCGATCTGGTCCTTCCCGTCGACGAAAGCTGGCAATTTTGGAGCCGTGTTGTCACTGATAACTTGTGGCGCATGCTGCTGTTGCTGGATGCGCGCCAACTCTAGTTGGAACTGCCGATCAGCTTCTAGTCGTCTCTCTTCCATCTCGTCACGCCGACGCTGTTCCTCTAATTCTCTTTCTTCACGCCGTCGCTGCTCTTCTCTTTCTTGACGCCGCTCTTCTCTGTCTTCTCGGCGACGCTGCTCTTCTAATTCTCTTTCTTCTATTCTCTCCTGGGACTTGACGTACTCCGTCAGCTGTTTGCCTTTGAGATTCAGTGCAATCCCTTTCTGCCAGAAGTCAGCCATCTTGATGCTTCTGGAAAGTTCTTGTCTGGAAAATTCTCTAGAAAGTTCTTGACTGTAGAGTTCTTTTTTTCTGGAAAGTTCTTGACTGTGCTGTACCTTTCTAGACTGTTCTAGAACAGCACGCTCTCTGCAGTAGCGCTGATGCTTGTCACTAGTCGCCTTCGCTGACGCAGGCCCCGCTGTCCTCGTCGTATGCGACGCTGCACCACGCTGGTGTTGATGTACACGCTCCTGTGCTGAAGTAGACGCGACGTCCGCTCGCCGCTCTCTGTAACACTGGCGATGTAGCTCCGAGACTGTCCCTCGACGTAGTCTTACGGCAACCACGTAGTCCTGATCTGTTGTTCGCTCACGAAGCAACTCTTCAGCGACTACACGCCCTTGCAGTCAACCCGAACCTATCGGTGATGTAGTCCCAGTATGTTGGCCCCTCTCGACGCAACTCGTTGGCGGCTACCCTCGATGACTGCCTCTCGTAACGTTGACTCGCTTGTTGTAGCAGTTGAACCCTTGGCTATGGCGTGAATCCCGGCTTGGCCCCCAAAATGTTACACTCAGTTTGATGTTGGTGTTTTCTATCAGTATCTGATTCAGCCCCGATGCTTGAATTCCTGATAGGGTGTAACTCAGATTCGTTTATTCACACAGCCCGTCCAAACAGCGTACAAGTCACAAAGTCGACGTATGAAGTTTTCCACTTTTATTCAGCACACATCAACAACTGCATACAATTCTCAATTCAACTCAATAACTTTCACAGCAACTTTCCAAATCACTATCAACAACTTTACTCTCTACAACAATCTCTCAACAGGAACTCGGCACACGATTAAATAACCTCTCTCCTTTCCGGAAAGATTTCGAATACCGTAGAAATGACGCACTGCCACCAATCGAATAAAAGATCGTCATCACTGACTTACGTCATACATGTCAAAAGAATGTTCTCCAGTATCTACGTCCATCAAGAAGCTTCGATCGTTAGTAAACAAACGGATCCAGAAGATTCTCCAACAATATCGACTAACGCAAATCATCAACGTTATACAAAGCCTCTCCTAACAACAATGCAAACTCAAATCAAAGGTAAATAAACTCCATTATTGAATACTTTGCAAATCGAAACGATTAGATCTATCGTACACGCTTCCGACATACTTTCGTACGCGTTTCAACGTAACACACTCTCATGGCTGCTTGTTTAAAAAAGGAGATGGAAATACACCAGGGAATTGCTGTAGAATTAGTTTATGCAATATAAGTAGAAAAGTGTACGGTTTTATTATTAATAAACGCTTGCAGTCATTGGTTGAGGAACATGATATTACTGGGGAATTTTAGGCAGGCTTTTAAAAAGGTTATTCTACAGTTGATCACCTCTACACCCTTTTTGCATGTTTTCAAAAACAGTTTTGTTTAAATAGAAAACTTTGTGTGGCTTTTATTGATGTTGAAAAATGTTTTGACAATATTAACATAAATTTACTGTGGGCTATATTACTGAAGAATGCATGGTATAAAATGGAAACTATGTGTTGCATAAAAGGCATGTACTTAAGAGTTAAGGCGAGAGTGATGTGTGATGGTAGTGAATTTACTCAGTGTGTTAATGGTAATTTTGGATTGAAACAAGGACATATATGTAGCCCAATTTTGTTTTCGATATTTATAAATGAGTTAACCCTAGAAGTTATTGGTAATGGTCGGCATGGTGTAAGTTTTTTCACTATACGCTTTTGAGTTGTTTATTCTCTTGTTAGCTGATGACGTTGTACTCTTGGTTGAATATATTGTAGGCCTATAAACATAGTTAAGCAGTTTGCAGAGAGCAGCTTGTGCACTTAATTTAAAAGTTAATTTAGAGATAAGTACTACTGTAGTTTTCAGAAAAGGAGGATATTTGGCTGCCAGGGAAATATGGGTTTATAATAGTCAAATAATGCCAATTGTAAATGTCTATAAATATTTAGCAATTTATTTTTCAACCCGTCTGAGTTGTGTCTCTGCGTGTGGTGATTTAGCTAGTAAAGGCAAAAGAGCATTGTTATCTATCATGTCCAGACTAAGAGATTTTAATAATCATTCTATTGACGTTTGTTTCCTTAAATTGTTTGATGCACCAATACAACCTATCATGCAATATGGGTTTGAAATCTGGGGATTAGATAAGGCTGTACATTATTGTGAAAAAACACATTTATACGGTTTGAACAAGTGTTTGTGGGTTGATTTGCGTACTACCAATGACTGTATTTATAGAGAGCTAAACATATACCCAATAACTATTAATTCATGTGTTAATTGCATTCGTTGTCGGCTTAAGTTGTTACAGATGAACAATAGTAGACTTCCTAATAAAGCCTTTTTGATGTTACATATTCTAGATATTAAAGGAAAAATAAATTGTGTATCAAATGTACGTTTATGTTTGCTACAGAGCGGTTTTGGTGAGGCATGGTATATTCAAGGTGTTGTATGGTATAATCAAGGTGTTGTATGGTATAATCAAGGTGTTGTATAGTATAATCAACGTGTTGTATGGTGTCATCAAGGTGTTGGAAACGTGAAAGTGTGTATACGTGTTTTGAAAGAATGTAGATGGCAAAATTGGAATGAATATGTGTAAGTGTAAGTGATCCCTTTATTATGTACCATAGGTTTTGTACTTCCACATATTGTGTTCCTAGGTATTCGCAACTTGGTTTACTCTGTCTACTCTCCTGCAAGACAACTCCGCTCTTCTTCTGATACAAGACTGCTTTCTATTCCCCGTGTGCACTCAAAGACCTAGGGTGAACGATCTTTCTCTTTCTCTGCTGCAACTGCCTGGAACTCACTACCGATGCAACTCCGACATGCTCCATCACTTTCTTCCTTCAAGCGCCAATTAAAGACCCACCTTTTTAACATGCAAACTCAATAATTTTCACTCCTCCTCCCTTCCATCCCCATATGTAATCTTTTACCAAGTCACGTCATCTGTTCATGGATGGTGGCGGCACCGGCTCGGTTCTTGGTATTCATATTATCTTTTGCTTTGCAGGGCCATGTTTTAACTGTAATTATTTAATCATTTGATAAGTGTATACCTATTCCAGGGCTAGAAATTAACTTTTTTCTTTGGGGGCCACCGGGCGACTTGATTGACAAATTTGAGGGCCCACAAGCAACTTTCGGGGCCCAACTTGAGAAATAATGCAAACAAAAAACAAAAGAATTATTGACAATATAATAAGTAGAAAGTACAATTTGTCTGATAATCTAAAATAAAAACAATTGAATTTCCAATTTTGCTGATTGATGTAATTTTTATTTGCCTTTTCTTTCAATTTCAAACATTACCAACAAAAAAGGGAAAAAAAAACACACACACATTCAGCGACACACATATTCCAGTGACTAGTGCGCCTGAAATGGCCATTAAACAAAATAGAAAAAAAAAATCAAGTGAGTCTCTTGTATAACACTTTTCAGGTTTGTGACTGAGTATTGCACAATACACATCATTAAATTTTTAATATGAGTAACCTAACAAAAAATCTTACCTCAATGCACAAAAGTTCAAAACAAAACCAGGAAAGGGAACTAAACTTAATAATACTCTTCCTCGTTCACTTCAAGGCCATGCCACGGAAATCTTTTTTCCACCCTTCATTGTAGTTCCTTGATCTTTTTTCCTCTTCATACTTCTTTTTTCTCTCTTTTTCCTGTTCTTTCCTTTCGTCGACGTTTTCTTCTGGCGTCTTTCGCTTCCCAAAAATTGGAAAATACGCCATCGCCGATTGTTATAGCAACTGTATGGCGACGATATGTAGCCATACTTTCGTACTTGCAAAGATGGACATTTTGCGCTTATGTTGTGCCATAGCCTTTTGTTTATTATATTGAAAAGATATTGAAGTGTATATTAAACTTTTGAGTGCAAAATTAAAGGATTTTCGCTTCTTTTCTCAGTTTTTTTATTTCTGTCCAAATTTAGGGCACCGGTGTGGGTTGCTTCCCTTGGCCCAAATACGAAACTGCCGAGTAGAGCTAGATCTAGCTGTAGCAGACGAATTATTTTGCGGGCCAAGCGGGCCCTTCGTTTTTCAACTTTCCGAGCCCGAAATCAACTTTGCGGGTTTTTGGCCCCGGGCCCCCGCTAATTTCGAGCCCTGTATTCTGTGTGTGTGTGTGATGTGTGATTGCACGTGTGTTGTCAAGCGCGGCGAGCTCGCATTCCTTACCGTTTGCGAGGTACCGCGCGATATAAATGTACTGTATTATTATTATTAATAAAAAAACACAAAAAACATTTATTATGACAAAATGTAGGCTTGGTATATCTGATTTATGTGTGCACTTTTAAAGGTACAGGCCTCATACACCAAATAATCTTCTATGTCCTTTTTGTGTAAAACAGCGGAAGATAATGAATTATACTTTGTATTTTGTTGCATAAATTTGGATGATTTGAAAAAAGAATTTATTCCAGCTAAATACTATAGAGCACCAAGCAATTTTTATCTGTCTTTACTGTTCATTACTACAACTATGTTGTTGTACTAAAATTATAATTTGTTTATATACGAAGCCTTTAAATTACGTGAAATTGTCAGGTCTTGATGTTTTGATGTCTTCTTTCCGCTCATTAATTTGTTGTTTTGTTTGTATTTGTTTACACACCCCTTCCAAGAGGGGCTATGGCCTTATACGGAATACACTCGATCGTTCGTTCGTGTTCTCTCTCTCTCTCTCTCTCTCTCTCTCTCTCTCTCTCTCTCTCTCTCTCTCTCTCTCTCTCTCTCTCTCTCTCTCTCTCTCTCTCTCTCTTCTCTACACAAACTACAGGTTAGTTTGTCAACACTTGGTGAACATTATACTGTATACTTGTACTCACCCGGTCTGTTAATAGTCTTAATGATAAATGTAATAATCTCCTTCGTTCATAGCTCAAAACAAGAAGAAGAACTGTTTCTATCTGCCTATGAATTCTTCCTGTGTACACGCTACAGCAGTGCAAAGGTCGTTAACAAAACTTTCACGCCCTGGATCGTGGAATGCCTATAGTTACGTCCACCGCGGGCGCAACACCAAATTATATCTCGCGCAAAAACAAACAACATGGTAGGTGTCTCCAAATGATTGCCTTAAAATATGATACCATCAGACTTTCTTGTATTGGGGTTTATATCATACTGCCCGGCACTTATTTCTGTAGTTTTGGGTTAATTTATAAGACCTCGACACCTCACTGTATAATTTTCACGGACTTCGGCAGAACATCGAGCGCCACTGCTCACGAGGACACAAAAAGACACTAGTAACGTCTTATACATATAACCTAGGCAACAATACTTCAAACTAACTATAATAAATAATGATACCCGCCATACATACCTTCACAGGGCAATTCCTTTGCCAAATATCAACTCTGCTTCCTCGTGCGGGGGTCCGACATGGGTGTTGTTCCTGCGGTGGACACAAACTAGGCATTCCACGGTCCAGGGCGTCACTTTTCTTGACCGTCTGGCCTCAACATGTTGAAAGATTGCACATACTTATGTCTGTTATCCCCTTGCAAAACATTGCCGTGCGACATGGCCTTCAGTCACCTAGTTATGCCAAGGAAACTGCTCCTTGTACGTCATTTGGCCTGATACCTAAGACCGAGGTGCCTATTGCCAGCGTTGATGTTAGTCCCACCTGTATTGCTGTTAGTCCCACCTGTATTGCTGTTAGTCCCACCTGTATTGCTGTAAGTCCCACCTGTATTGCTGTTAGTCCCACCTGTATTGCTGTTAGTCCCACCTGTATTGGTGTTAGTCCCACCTGTATTGCTGTTAGTCACACCTGTATTGCTGTTAGTCACACCTGTATTGCTGTTAGTCACACCTGTCTTGCGGTTAGTCCCACCAGTACATAATATGTGAAACAACGTATTTTTATATATCACACGTTTGACAGCACCATCAGTCTGGCCTAGAATGACTTTTGTTTTCTTTCAGACCAACACCTTTACTGCTTCAAAGACAAAACCTTTTGCAACAATTGAAATAAAGTTTGTAGACTTGACTTGACTTTTGAACAAAAAGGCAATAGTCAGAGATACGCAAGTCAGAGACGCACAAATCAGAGATACATAAGTCACAAAGTCAGAGGAGGTCAGGTGGAACGATGGCGGCGAACAATCCATGCCCCACTGCACAGGACCAGTGGCGGGACTTTGTGACCAACCTCTACCCTAACGCCACCACAGGAACCAATTGTGTGCCACCCTTCAACTTCAACCGTGTGCCTTATACGACACAAACTGTGCCAGGCACCAGCGAGATTGCCTTTGTCCTGCCTGTCCCACCTGTTGCTGTCACACCTGCTGCTGTCCCATCTGCTGCTGTTTTACCTCCTGCTTTCCCACCTACTGCTGTTTCACCTGCTGCTGTCCCACCTACTGTTCCCCCATCTGCTGCTGTCCCACCTTTCCAGTCTGGTGCAGTCCCACCTGTCTTATCCGCTGCAGTCTTATCTGTCCCAGGTCCCAGTCACAAATTGTCACCCCCACAAGTTCTATGGACACAAGAGTCGCCTCAGGTCGCCCCTGTTCGAGTCCAGGAAAGCGACTTCAGTGATGATTTTGGCCAGCAGCATGTCGTCACCAACCTGAAGGCCCTGGGAACGATGCAGCAGGAGGTCATGTTCATCCTCTCCCAACTCAATTTCGGACAATATTTGAATGAACCCACGTATGCTGCGTCCATTGCACAGCTAAAGATCCCACTGCCAAAACACTTGGACACGCGGCAAACCAAGTACTCACATGGCGAGGCAGATGTAATAATAATACACCGCCGTTACGGCGTTCTAATCGGAGAGCTCAAGTCTGTGGGCAGGTGGCAGGTTGTCAATAAAAAGGCCACTGCCGCTGACAGCGATGTGGCCAATAGGGTGGAGAAAGCTATCACACAGCTGGACCGGTCGCAGAAAGTCATCAGTCACGTGGTCAGTGACCTGGCCCCTGGTCTGACAGTGCGCAAAACGCTGTTCCTGCCCTACGTCACCAGTGGCCTGTTACACAGGGTGCTGACGTCAAACAGTCCGTTATTGCAGGTAACTCTCTCTCTCTCTCTCTCTCTCTCTCTCTCTCTCTCTCTCTCTCTCTCTCTCTCTCTCTCTCTCTCTCTCTCTCTCTCTCTGACCATACTTTTATGTTTACCTGCGCAGTACTTTATTATACCTAATGTGAGCGTGTATGTGTTTCTGCGCGCGTGTACATGCGAGATTGTGGGTGTGTCTGTTTGTGTATGTGAATGTAAGCGTTCGTGCGTGCGTGTATGAGTGAGTATGTCTCAAATCGCCATTGTGAGAACAGGCTAAGGCTTACGCTACAGTGTCCACCACAATATTAGACCTATATAAAGCTAAGGCTTTTGATAAAGTGTCCACAACAGCAAAGCGTGGTCAGACTACAAGTCCACGTTGTATTTCACAGCGCCTATGTCAGTGCCTTGGGGCAGCAGACGTCTCACAGGCCGTACAGCTGTGTGTCTGTGCTGACCAGTTATCGCATCCCAGTACTTTCTGGGATGTGACTCCCGCTGTCCTAACCAACCTGGCCAGCTGGTGGCGACACATCATGGCGTCTCCAGATCCTCAGCTCAGTGGTCCAAGAGGGGAAAGGCTGTACCTAGATGTAGCAGCTAGGTAACATTTTTATGACTCATGTTTTATCAGCTCTTGCTTTACATTGATCATTGGTGTACTGTTAGCGTCAGTTCAAGATGAACGTATGTTTTATATTGCCAATGTTAGTAATGGCGATGGTGGTGGTGGTGATAATGATGGTTATTCTGATGATGATGATGCTAATGATGATGATGATGATGATGATGATGATGATGATGATGATGATTGTGACGAGATCACTAGTTTTACCCTGCCTATTTACTATTTATCCTTGTTTAGTCATTGTAACCTTAGAAAGTTAGTGTATTACACAGCAGCTGATTACAGTATAGGAGGTACACACACTGCGAGCTTGACGCAGGCAGTTAGTGACGTCAGCACTGTGTGCCTTGAATCTGAAAGTTTTAACCTATGGGACGCAGGCAGAGCGGTTAGAGCCGGTTCTGACTGGGTCAAAACTTTGCATAGCTTAAGTCAGGGCTACGAAAGATACCGAAGTCTACACAGCTAGACCGGAGCAGAGAACTATCTTCACTCATAGACCAGGAAACAGGACTTGTGAATTTTAGAATTCACTCAAGTAGCCACGAGGCCTGACATTGTCAAACAGGTAAATGAACATACTTCTGTTTCATCGTGATATATTTATATTATTGTTGAAATTATGTTTGTAGAATTTGCCATGCATAGATTTGAATTGTTAATCCGAATTTGCGTGACCACGTGGCGAAACACGACCGGTTGCGCCGCCATGTTGTATACCTGACGGAACCACTGTTGTTGAACCTATATGTATGTTTGCAGACCAGTGGCAGTACCAGTGAATGTTTATATTATTATTAATTCTGTATGTGTGTAGTTAGCCACGATTTATATTTATGTATGTATAGGAAATTAGAGTTGAGATTCCAGTGGACCACGGACGTAGCAGAATGTTCGTCGCTTATGTATAGAGAGGTGGAGCTATCACTGAGGGCTACTTTGGCTTTCAGTGAGACGCTCTGCACAAACCGATTATTCAGGGTTGTGCAGAATTTCGTCTCTTATATTACAGACGAGAAGGCGAGCTATCCCGTGCGCCCAACTCCACAGAAACGGCGAGTTGGCTGTTTAGCCCCTACAGCACAAGACTGAGGGAGCAACCCTGAAAACCCCCTGCAAGACCCCACAGCGTGGCAAGGGACCAAACTACACGACGACATATCGTGTACCAGAAGCTACCTCAACGAAGGACTTCAAACACACCATACTGCAGTTAAGTGCATAAGCAAAAGTGCACCCAAACTGACAGCAAAAGGACCACAGTAGTCCACTCTTCAGAACTATAGTAAAACGGACCACAGTAGTCCAATCTTCATGAAAACTAGAAGCCAGTGCCCGATGAAGACATAACAGCTGCCTAGACTATCAGCGATCGAATTATTTGCATTGACTTATGACAATTTAAGGTAGATTAGTACATCGAAAATCTTGTATAGAGTAGAAGAAATAAATGTGTGATTTTAACTGTTATCAAGTGGCTGGACTACATATGATTCATAGCCGTGTGAAAGCTAGTGTGACAGTGATCTTTTACCATTTTCTATCTATCTCTGTATCCCAGCCTTAACACAGACCGAGCTAAACAAATAAATTTATTAAAGTAATTCAGCGGGTGACTCACTAGCGGTTCCCATCAAATAAAGCGTGAGGGTTACGCATCCATTGTGCAGAGCCCAGTAACAACCATAAACCCCACGTGACACTTTAATTGGCGAGCCTAGTCAGGATCTGTGTATAATAGGAATTGGGTATAACCGGATCTAGGTACAATAAAGTTAGATAACAGTAGTAGTAGTAGGATAACTTGGAATAGTTGTAAGTGTAGAACAGTGACTCAGTTTTGGTACATTATTCTTTAGTTAAAAACTGTTTTGCTTCAATTCTTTTTGTGCCTGTATGCTGCACATACGCAGATGATACAGAACTGTCAAAGAGTGGTCAGGCAGATGACTTCCCTTCTGTTGTGTCTGAAGTAGAAACATGTATTGACAGTGTCCAGGGTTGGATGAATAGCAACAGGTTGATGCTTAACCCTGACAAGACCGAGGTTATACCTGTAGGCTCATCTTCCCGTCTTAAACTGGTCGGCAGCGATTCTGCAAACATCGGCGGCAGCACCATCCCATTTAGTAATATTGTTCGTTATTTGGGTGTCAAGCTAGATAGTTCTTTGTCCATGCATGACCACATCAGTACCATCTGTCGTGTGTCCTTTCTTGAGCTTCGGCGTATTGCGTCCTTGAGGCAGTTTCTTTCGAGGGATGCATGCACACAGTTGGTTAGCACTTTTGTGACATCCAGACTTGATTATTGTAATTCAGTTCTAGCTGGTCTCCCCATTGATGAAGTTAGCCGAATGCAGCGTGTACAGAACTGTGCTGCTCGGCTTGTGCTTCAAAAACGGAAACGTGATCATGTCACGCCTCTCTTAATGCAGCTCCACTGGCTCCCTGTCAATTTCCGCATTGAATACAAAATTGCTGTCCTAGTATTCCGTCACTTCGACCAGTCACTTCCACCATATCTGTCTGAGGTACTCACTACCTACACTACAACCGTTCTTTGCGCTCATCAGATAAAAAACTGTTGAAAACGCCCAAGCATCTGCTTAAGACAGTTGGCGACCGGTTTTTTAGTTTTCAAGCACCCAAGGTTTGGAATGCGCTGCCTGCCGGTTTAAGACATTGTACAGACCTTGTTTCCTTTAAGAGCTGCTTAAAAACGCACTTGTACCGCAAGGCGTTTTCTGTGTAATAGTATGAACAGTAATAATATTTTCTCAATGATGCTGTACATGATGTAGTGCGAATGTTGTGATGATGCGTACGAATGATGTGTGTAAGCGCATTGAGTTGTTATTCTAATGAAAAATGCGTTGTATAAATGCAATTTATTATTATTATTATTATTATTATTATTATTATTATTATTATTATTATTATTATTATTATTATTATTATTATTATTATCATTATTATTATTATTATTATTATTATTATTATTATTATTATTATTATTATTATTGTTCTTTTGCAGGCTTTGCTTAAATAACTGTTGTATGCCATTTGACTCTTGTTTTATTCTATTATTGATTACGAATTTGATTGTCTTTGCATTGTTGTTATTGAATTGCAATATTGCTAGTGTTTTGGTATTCCACTTGATTCAGAGGTTGGTCATAGACACGTTTGACAATGTCGGACCCAGTGGCCTTGAGATTGCGCTTAAAGGAATTAGGGGAAGCTTTACACTTAGCAGGGGGAGATCTAATTGCGTATATCAATGCAGAGGTAGAGAAACAGGAGGCTAAGGCAGAGAGAGCAGCAGAAAGAGAGGCGAAGAAAATAGAGGCAGAGAGAGAACAGAAAAAAGCAGAATTAGAGGCAGAGAGAGAGGCCAAGAAATTAGAAGCAGAGCAGAAGAAACTAGAGCTAGAGGCAGAAAGAGAACAGAAGAAGGTAGCAGCAGAGAGAGAAGCAGAAAGTAGGAGATGGGAGTATGAGAGGGCAGAAAAGGAAAAAGACAGCATGAGTTAGAGCTAAGAAGATTGGGATCAGGAGCTTCAAGTTCTTCCTCAACCCCTCCCCACTCAAATCAACTAGAGGTAGCATCCAACCCCGTACTAGGGATGTCATTTCCACTGGGGACATTCAATGAAAGAGAAGAAGGTCTAGATCTCTTTCTGACTAGGTTTGAGCGTCTAGCAACAGAGTATAAACTAGATCCCACCCATTGGCCTTTTAAGCTTAGTCAAGGGCTTAGAGGAAGGCCTTATGATATCTACCGACTGACAGAGTGACTGACTATCACAAAGTAAAAGAGGCACTCCTAACGGGATTCGAACTGACAGGAGAATGCTACCGGCAAAAATTCCGCACCAATCGGAGAGTGAAAGGAGAGAGCTCTGCGCAGTTCGCGGATCGGTTGTCCACAATGCTGGATAAGTGGATTAGCCAGTCAGCCACTGCTAAGACATATGATGGACTGACAGAGCTGTTAGTATGGGAACAGCTACGGGAAACCATGACCCCCGAGCTGAGAACATTCTCAGTAGAGCAGGGCGCGGAAAGACTGGAAGATCTGGTCAAGGTCGCAGATAGGTACGTGGCCGCCCACGGAGAAGCCAAGAGCTTCAGCCGAGACCTAAAGCCTAACGGGAAAGAGGCACAGAAACGAAGCCCTCACCGGGAAGAGCGCACCGCGAATAAGCCGAATAACCCCAGACCTGGGCAGAATAAAGGACCCAACACGGAATTCGGGAAAAGAGGTCCGGCAGAACAGAAACGGTGTTGTTCGTTCTGCAACAGAAATAATCACTCCACCGCAGAATGTTTCAAGTTGGACGCACAATGTAGGGAAGAGCGCGAAAGCCGGCCAGCGCACAGAGTTCTAACTCAAAGTAGCGGTAACAAGCCACACACAATCGGTGATCACCCATCGGTGACAGACACGGCCAAGGTCAACGGAAAAGAAGCGAACTGTCTGTATGACACAGGTCTATCATACGACGCGATAGTTAGCGAATCTCTGGTATCGCGCGCGGACTTGGCAGACAAGACAGTCGAACTACAAGGAGCAGACTGGACGAAACCGACGACTACTTGCCCAATAGCTTGGATAGAAGTAGAGAGTAGGTACGTCACAGGACGAATCCAAGCAGCTCTTTTACAGAAACCCCTGTATGATCTAGTGCTAGGTTGTAGGTATGTGTTCTTAGGCACGCCCCCTAAAACTGTAGAGATAGCTGCAGTGCAAACCAGGGCCCAAGCTAAAACCCAACCACCCCAGCCCGAGTTAGCTCCGAATCCAGGACTCGAAGAGATCAAAACAGCACAGAAAGCGGACGCCTCGATAGCGAAGTGCTTCCAGAAGCTACCCAAAGCGCACACAGCCCCGCACAAAGGAGACTTCTACATGGAATAGGGAGTTCTACATCGACAAGGAGATGGAGATCACACCCAACTAGAACTACCAGCCACCCTTCGAGCCCAAGTACTAGAACTAGGCCACAGCATGCCACTCAGCGGACACATGGGAATTGGAGCCACAGTGCAGAGAATCAGCGCACACTACTATTGGCCAGGAATCACGGAGGATGTCAAGCGCTACGTGAAATCTTGTCACCAATGTCAACGATATTCCCCGCGACATCACACCGTACCAGTTACCTTAGGACCATCGGTAGTAGTCGGCGTGCCATTCCAGCAAGTCTCAGTAGACATAGTAGGACCACTGCCCATGACCAAGAAGCGGAACAGATTTCTACTCACACTCGTCGACGCCTGTACGATGTGGTGCGAAGCAGTCCCGTTCCCAGCGATCGACACCAAGAAGATTGCAGATGCACTCATCGCCATCTTTACCAGAGTCGGATTCCCGGACAGCATTAGAACGGACAACGGTTCTCAGTTCACCGGCCGCCTGATGCAAGACGTGTTCGAGTTGATACAAGTACATCACATTCGCACACTACCGTACCACCCAGCCAGCAACGGACAAGTAGAAAAACTGAATGGAACCCTTCTCACCATACTCAGGAAAGTCGCCGACGACAACTCAGAAGCGTGGGACACCTACGTGAATGCGGCACTGTTCGCATACAGAGAAACGCCCCATGCAGCCACAGGCTACACCCCGTCAACATTGCTATTCGGCAGACCTCTAGCAGGACCGCTAGAAGCCCTACGCAGAAGTTGGACGGAAGCCAAGATAGACGACACACCAAGAGGTGCTACCAAGTACATCGCAGACCTGCAGGAAACCCTCAAAGCAACGTGGAAGAAAGCTGGTGAAGCACTATAGAAGGCAAGAGCCCGTCAGGCGAAGTACTACAACCGCCACGCGAAGGACAGAGAACTGCAAGTCGGCGATCAAGTGCTACTCTTACTTCCAAGTGGAACCAACAAGCTGGACATCGCTTGGAGAGGACCGTACCGGGTGACTGCCAAGAAATCCAAGACAGTCTACCAAGTAGAGGTGAACGGGAGAGTCCGATACCACCACATCAATCTCCTCAAGAAATACATGGACCGACCAGCGACCCCCAGCACTTACAACTTGCTAGCCATCGCCATCGCGGAAGAAGGAGAAAGCATGGAGATGAATGCAGTAGAGCATCCCCTGCATTCCAAAGAAACCCACAAAGACGTGATACTCAACGGAGACCTAGCCGCCAAACAGCAACAGCAAGAACTACAGGTCATTCGACAACATCAGACTGTGCTCACAGACCGACCAGGGAGGACAGACCTCGTCGAAGTAACCCTAACGGTGACCGACCCAACACCCGTCCGCCGGAAGATCTACCCGATGCCACTGTCACAGCAGCGGGCCATCAAGGAAGAGATAGACACCTTACTGGCAGCCGGAATCATCACAGAGTCTACTTCACCCTACAGCGCAGGCACGGTATTGTTGCGAAAACCCAACGGAGAGCATCGACTGTGCATCGACTTCAGACTGTTGAATGCCGTAACGCAGTTCCAGCCAGAGCCACTCCCGGACCAGACAGACCTATTTGCCAAGCTACAGTGAGCGAAGTACTTCTCACGCATCGACCTCAGCAAAGGATACTACCAGATACCAGTACAACCACAAGTCCGAAAGTACCTAGCGTTCAGCACTATGGAAGGACACTTCGAGTTCAACGTGCTTCCATTCGGACTCCACAACGCACCCAGCATCTTCAGCGCCAAATGCGGAAACTCCTATCACCCCTGAGCAGCGAGCACCTACACTCGTTTATGGACGACATCCTCATCGCCACACCTACGTGGGAGGAACATGTCACGCTCCTACAACAACTACTCGCCCGCCTCAGAGACACGGGATTGACGGCAAGACCCACCAAATGTCAGATTGGATTCACGGAATTAGAATTCCTGGGACACCATAAGTCAAGGAAGCCTGCGACCGGTAGAAAAGACCGTGAAACGTCTACTCGACGCTCCTAGGCCCAAGACCAAGAAGGAAGTGCAGTCGTTTCTAGAACTCTGCGGCTTCTACCAGAAGTTCATCCCCAACTACAACAGCATCGCCGTGCCACTGACAAATGGAACCCGGAAAATCGCCCCGGACAAAGTAGTTTGGACAGCGGAATGTGAGACGGCATTCCAAACACTCAAGGACAAAATGACATCGGCGCCAGTACTCCATCTACCAGATTTGACACAGCCATTCGTTCTTCGCACCGACGCAAGCGACTTAGGACTCGGAGCAGTACTGCTACAGCGCGACCTCAAGAATGCAGAGACGCTATTCCCTGTCGCCTACGCCAGCAGAAAATTGAGACCCGCCGAGACCCACTACGCCACGTCGGAGAAAGAATGCCTTGGACTAGTCTGGGCCATACAGAAGTTTCAACTCTACCTGTATGGGACCCACTTCACAGTTCAGGTGGACCACCAACCACTATCGTTCCTGGCAGCCTCCAAATCTTTGAACTCTCGCCTGATGAGATGGGCACCCACCCTTCAGGCATACTCATTTCAAATCGAGTACATCCCCGGCAAAGAGAACCACGGAGCCGACTACCTCAGTCGCCATCTCGTGGAGGACACAGCAGCTGTCGCCCACCCAACACAACTAAGGGCCACAGCACCAGAATTCGTCCCCGTCCAGTAAAACCCTATCACTAGTACCCATAGCTACATGGCATAGCATTGCAGCGCAGGTAGAACAACTTAACCAGTTTGTAAATAGGACCCTAGGATAGTGCAGTGTTAAACTAGGCTCTGTAGTAGAAAAAGGTCGAATCCAGTAGTCATCGCCTTTTTTCAGTTGAGGGAGCCTGTGACGAGATCACTAGTTTTACCCTGCCTATTTACTATTTAGCCTTGTTTAGTCATTGTAACCTTAGAAAGTTAGTGTATTACACAGCAGCTGATTACAGTATAGGAGGTACACACACTGCGAGCTTGACGCAGGCAGTTAGTGACGTCAGCACTGTGTGCCTTGAATCTGAAAGTTTTAACCTATGGGACGCAGGCAGAGCGGTTAGAGCCGGTTCTGACTGGGTCAAAACTTAGCATAGCTTAAGTCAGTGCTACGAAAGATACCGAAGTCTACACAGCTAGACCGGAGCAGAGAACTATCTTCACTCATAGACCAGGAAACAGGACTTGTGAATTTTAGAATTCACTCAAGTAGCCACGAGGCCTGACATTGTCAAACAGGTAAATGAACATACGTCTGTTTCATCGTGATATATTTATATTATAGTTGAAATTATGTTTGTAGAATTTGCCATGCATAGATTTGAATTGTTAATCCGAATTTGCGTGACCACGTGGCGGAACACGACCGGTTGCGCCGCCATGTTGTATACCTGACGGAACCACTGTTGTTGAACCTATTTGTATGTTTGCAGACCAGTGGCTGTACCAGTGAATGTTTATATTATTATTAATTCTGTATGTGTGTAGTTAGCCACGATTTATGTTTATGTATGTATAGGAAATTAGAGTTGAGATTCAAGTGGACCACGGACGTAGCAGAATGTTCGTCGCTTATGTATAGAGAGGTGGAGCTATCACTGCAGAGGGCTACTTTGGCTTTCAGTGAGACGCTCTGCACAAACCGATTATTCAGGGTTGTGCAGAATTTCGTCTCTTATATTACAGACGAGAAGGCGAGCTATCCCGTGCGCCCAACTCCAATCAATGTATTTAAAGTCTGTTCACAAATTATGTGATTTTAGACTATAAAACAAAGAGCCAAAATAATATGAATGATAAGGTGGAAAAAGGGAATACCAATAAATAAATAAATCATAAATAATAATGATAAAAAGAAAACAAAATTGAAGAAAAAGAATAAAGCAGCAACAACAAACCCATAAGAACTTATACTGATTAAACAATGTAACCTAATGAAGCACCATCATCTTAACATCTAAAATACATCGAATAAAATAATTATAAAATGTTTTCTATCTGTGTACACGATATAATAGATGCGATTGTCAGCATCAATTCATTATCAGCTAATATTTTTTTAACATCATTGTACTGTGTGATAACAGTATTAATATTATTTTCTATGAATAATTTGTTGATTGATTGATTGATTTATTGTTGCTTTAGGTCCAGCGGACTCTTCCGAGCCAAATCAGGACCGGACAACCCCCGATCCGCATAAAAGATCTGCCGAAACAGCCCTAGTGGGAAAATTGAATGCCCTCCACTGGCCAGTCACTTTACAATAAAGACATCCCACGCGGGGGACGGCTGAGGGTTGACCTCAACTACGCGAACACCCCGGTTACAAAAACAAAATAGAATACAACCATCATTATAAATCATCAACAAAACACATACATATAAAATGCCTATAGTGCGAAATAATACAATCATAGGAAGCCCTAGTGACCACCCGGCAGAAAGCGTCCAACACTCCCAAGCTGATCCAACAGACCCCATACACAAACAAGGAGTCTTGTCCAGGAAGAGTTTTCAAGAAAAAAGGTAGGTCATTGATCTAGCGAAGAAGAAGAAAGTATAGCAGAGTGATAGGACAGATCAGGAATGGGAAAGAGCAAATGATGAAGACAGCGACAGTGGGAATTTAAAGCACTAAATTTCCAGAAAGTGGGGATACTATTTATACTGAAACCCCCGGCACTCCAACGGGGGGAACTGTTGCCGCAGTGAATTAGTCATGCCTACAAAGGCAAGACAGGTTTTCAACTGGGGCTTTCACTGTTCCCTTTATAGGTTAGAACAATCTACAGTGACAAGATTGCTCATGACCCCAAGGGGTGAATAATTTGTTTAGACATGGGCAATGTAATACCAAATGTTCTACAGTCAGAGCATTTGAGCATACACATTTGACATCTTTAGAAAATTTAGTTTTCCATGAATTTAATTTTAACTTGTAGACAATTTTTGTTAAATGTCTGGAGTTAGACAAAATATTATTGTGTACATTTTTAAGAAAATAATTGTCCACTATTGATATCAATTCATAGTAGGAGAGGCTCATGTTATGATTAACTTCAGTAGGCTTACTTGCACCATCTTTAGCTAGTTTATCAGCTAATTCATTACCTTTTATTCCACAATGAGAGGGAACCCACAGAAAATCAACTGTAACATTTTTAATTAATAAACAGTGTAAAAGATATTTGATTTCAAAAATCATTTCTCTTCTAACTGAACAATTCCGTTTTTGTAACGCATACAAAACAGACTTTGAGTCTACACATAACACTATGCCGAACAAATCTAATGTTAATGTAAGAACACAATTCAAAGCCATAATAATAGCATACAATTCTGCAGTAAAGATTGAAAATTTTCTCCCTAAATAAAAAGAATTTTCAATATTAAGATCAGGAATAACATATGCAGCACCGGCATCAGAAGTTTCAAGTAGTGAACCATCTGTATAAATTTTTAATTTATTGAAGTAACTAGAATTTAATCGTTTCTTTACACTATTAGCTAACATATTTATTTCTTCATTTTTATTTAAATCTGTGTAATCTATATCGAACTGAGCCCGTAAGTGTTTCCAAGGGGGTATTTTGGGTGAAACAGGAACAGATTTTACTTTACTAATACCAATATCACAATGTATCATCACTGCTTCTGTATAATCATGAATAGTCTGAATGTATGGAATATATTTTGATATTTTGGGGAATTCGTTTTTAGAAGATAATAACACTTCATCGGTTACAGAATTGTCAATACATAAACTTCTAAGAACATATTTTGAAGCAGCTAATTTACGTTGATCTGATAAAGAAAGTTTGCCTGCTTCATTATAACAGCGTTGCGTATTTGTATGCACTGGTACGCCAAGAGCAAATTTTATTGCTTTACTATCTATACTCTGCAATTTATTTAAGAGTGATTTTGGCGCTGAATAATACACCTCTTGTCCATATATCAATTTCGATCGAACTAGAGAAGTTGCTAGATGTAATAAAGTATTCGTATCCTGACTCCAAGCTTGTACATTTATTATTTTCAATAAATTTAATCTTTGTCTTGCTTTATTAATTAAATATTCTATATGATATCTCCAATTTAATTTTGGTGTGAAATAGACACCCACAAATTTTGTAATTTGTTTATAAGCAAGCCTTTCGTTGTCAAGTTTTAAGTCTGGTAAACATTTTGGATTTTCTCCGTTGTTAAATAACATTAAACTAGTTTTTTCCCCAGATAATTCCAGACCATTTTCTGTCATCCTATCCTATCCTGTCCCATAACCCGAAGGTCGTAGGGGCACCACAGATGATCGTTTAACCAGCATACTCCATCTTTCTCTGTCCTCAGCAGCCCTCATGGCTTCGCTCAGTGTCAAACCAGTCCATTCTCGAATGTTGTCCTCCCACCTCTTTTTCGGTCTCCCCCTTCTTCTACCTCCTTGCACTGTGCCTTGCAGAATGGTCTTTGCAAGGCCTGATGATCTGGTGACGTGGCCATACCATCGGAGTTTCCGTTTCTTCACCACTGTGAGCAGGTCATCGTGTTGTCCAATGGCTTGTGTGATGGTCTGTCGGACTTCGTCGTTGGTGATGTGTTGGGTATAGGAAATGCACAGAAGTCTTCTGTAGCACCTCATCTCCATGCTTTGTATTCTTCGTTGGAGATCTGCTGTAAGGGTCCATGCTTCGCAAGCATATAGGAAGATGGAGATGACCAGAGAGCGCAGCAGTCTTACTTTGGAATGTAGACTGATGGTTCTGTCTTTCCAAATGGGCTTCAACCTTGTCAGGGCAGCAGTTGTTTGTGCGATCCTGGAGAGGACTTCCTGTCGAGACCCATTGTCTGACACAATAGCTCCTAAATATTTGAAGCTGTGCACTGTGTTGAGAGACTGGCCTTGTACTTTGATGTCCGTGTTGATGCCATTGGTGTTGTTGGTCATCATTTTGGTCTTCTCTGCACTTATTTCCATTCCATAAGCTCTGGAGGTGGTGTCAAGCCTCTGTAAAAGCTGTTCAAGTTCTCGTTCCTCTCCAGCCAATCCATCAATATCATCCGCAAAACGAAGATTGGAGATTCCTCTGCCCCCTATGCTGACTGTGCCTTCGTGATTTGCAAGAGCATCTGACATGATGCGCTCTAGGAAGATGTTGAAGAGTGTTGGAGAGAGTAGGCATCCTTGACGCACACCGATTGTTGTTCTGAACCAGTTCCCGATGACGCTGTTATGGAGGACTGCACTGGTAGCCTTGTCATACAGGCTTTTGATGACTTCTATAATTTTAGGGCTGATGTTGTACACTTTCATGGTTGCCCATAGAGCTGCATGCCAGACTCGGTCAAATGCCTTCTTGAAGTCTATGAACACATGATATGGATGTTGTTGGTGCTATAGGTATTTCTCACAGATTATTCTGAGGTTGAAAATCTGTTCAGTGGTACTTCGTCCTGCCATGAATCCTGCTTGTTCTTCAGCTATGATTTGTTCAGCTTGTGGTTTCAACCTGTTGAGAATTATTTTCAGGAGGACCTTGCTGGGATGGCTGATGAGGCTGATGGTGCGGTAATTTTCACACTCCTGAAGGTTACCTTTTTTGGGAAGAGTGATGACAAGCGACTGGGTCCATGGTGTAGGCCATTCCCCACTCTGCCAGATCTTGTTACAGATAATGGTGAGAGCATCAGTCATCGCTTCTCCTCCTGCTTGTAGCAGTTCCGCTGGTATGTTGTCCACTCCCGCTGACTTCCCTTTCTTCAGTGATTGCACTGCTGCCTCAACTTCTTCCCGGAGAATTGGGAGGATTTCTTCTTCTTCTCTGCTCTCGGGACATGCTAGAACTGATGGGTCTCCATTTGGTGTATGGTTGTAAAAGTCAGAGCAGTACTCTGTCCATCTGTCCAAGACTTCTTGTTCTTCTGTATGGCATATGCCAGACTTGCTTTGGATAGTGGAGACTTTGGGCTGTTTAACACTTGTCAGCCGCTTCACAGTCTGGTAGGCCTTCTTGCTGTTGTTCTTGTTCAGATTGTTCTCTATTTCCTGGCATTGATCTTCTATCCAGTTCTCCTTTGCTGTGCGCATGCCTTTTCGGATGTAATTATTGTTGATTTTTCGGTAGACATCAGCTCCCTGTGAGGTGTTCTTTTTCTTTTTTTAACTCTCTACGTTTATCACACAGATCCAAAAGTTCAGGTGTGATCCACGGCTTCTTCTTTGGTCGGTGCTTGCCAAGGATCTCAGTGGCGGCATCTGTTACAGCTGAGTTGAAGGTATTGGTCATGGTGTTGACATCTACTTCGCCTGCCCCCAAAATAAGTAGTGGTGCAAATTTCCCTCCAATTGTGGCCTGAAATATTTTTGCCACCTCCAGGTCTTGCAGTTTGTCCAGGTCGAACTTCAGCCTAGTGCACTTTGCTGTATTTACTCTCTTCAAATGGAGCCGGAAAGACATCATCACGAGATCGTGGTCACTTCCAATGTCTGCTCCTGGAAAAGTGCGTGTCCTGCCAATGTTGATGCTTGATCTGAAGCGTTTCTTGACCATGATGTAGTCGATCTGGTTGTGATGTTCCCCGCCGGGACTGTGCCATGTCCATCGTCTGGATTTTTTGTGGAGGCCAAGCGTGTTTGCCAGTCCCAGATTGTTGTATCTGGCAAACTCCAATAGCCTCAGACCCCTGTCATTTGTCTCGTTGTTGCAGTGGGGTCCACATGTGTCTCCCCAGTTGTGGTGCGCATCTTGGCCAACCTTGGCATTCCAGTCGCCTTGCACTATGACTATGTCCTTCTTCGGCACTTGGTCAAGGACCGCCTGTATATTTTCATAAAAATCCTCCACTTCGCTGTCTTCAAAGTCTGATGTTGGGGCATAGGCCTGGATGATGGTAATGTTGAAAGGGGTTGCTCTCAGACGGATGGTAATGAGTCTACTGGAGACTGGGCGGCAACCCATGACAGTGGCTAGAATGTTCTTGTGGACCAAGAATCCAACGCCGTGTTCGTGCCTGTCATCTCTACCGCTGAAATAGAGCTTGTGGCCTTTGTCAGTCGTTGTTTCACCTAGGCCTTCCCAGCGCAGTTCGCTGATACCTAGAACGTTCCATCGATAGTGGTCCAGCTCGTGGGCCAGTTCTTCTAATTTTCCTTCCGCAGTTAGGGTCCTGACATTCCAGGTTCCTATTACGATGTTGTTTCTCGTGCGGATCTTGCTAATTTGTCCATCAGTAGCACACTTTTCACCTCCGTCCTGGTGGCCAACGGAAGGCGCGGTCCTTGTTCTGGGCGACGACCGATCCGGCATGAAATCCACGAATACAGTGTGGCTCGCCTTGGCCCTGAGCACGTGGTCGTTGAACCTGTAGTAACGTGAGGTTCCTCCGCCCTGGCCGGTGACTTCTGTGTAGAAGACTTTCGCCCAGTGATGCCGTGCTAACATCACCCCTGTTAGTCGCCTCTTACGACACGCCGGGAAAATTATTATATGTAGATAAATTATTTAGTTCAGTTTGATATATTTTTTCAACATAAATAGTACTTCTTTTATTTGTATGCTTTCTTAATTTAACATTCATCCACATTGCTATGTCGTCAGCATATTGCACTACATGGGCATTTCTCGATAAAACCTGAGGTAAGTCATGTATTAATAAAGTAAATAAAAGAGGTGCAATTATAGAACCTTGTGGAATACCGGTATTAACATATTGAAATGAAGAATATGTTTTACCAATTCGTGTACATATAGATCTATCATGTAATAAACTTTTTATATACATATAAATATGTCCACTAAGCCCTACTGATTTTAGTTTATACAGTAGTCTAGAATGCCACACAGTATCGTATGCTTTCTTTACGTCAAAAAATGTAGCAAGCAAACTTTTTCTTTTGGAAAACTGCTTTTTAATATGAATAGAAATTTTAACAAGATTATCACCAGTGCTTTCGGCCCTTGCGAAATCCTGCTTGATTAACAGGAATTACATTATTTTTATCACAATAAAATAAAAGTCTCTGATTAATTATTTTTTCCATAAGTTTACCCACATGTGAAGTTAAAGCAATAGGTCTATAAATGTTAACAGATGTAGAAGGTTTACCCTGTTTGAGGATAGGAATTATTACAGACTGCTTCCAGACTACTGGTACAGCTCCACTTTCCCAACATTTTTGGATAAGTGAGTGCAATAGCTTCTTCCAATTTAAGGGTAAGTGACTTAACATCTGATAAGAAATACCGTCAATCCCAACTGCTGAATTATTAGTTTTAAAAGAATTCAAAGCATCTATCATTTCATCAAAAGTGATAGGACTATTAATATATAAATTTTCATCTGGAATTGGGTCTTCATACTGTTCTTTGCTTTGGTTGTCTAATCTATATTTTAAATTACTTTGACTTAAATTACTAGACAAGTTATTTTCAGAAAAAGATCTAGTGAATTCCTCAACTTTATCTAAAGAAGAAGGAAACAAATTATTTTCTAGTTTAACAGGATAACTCTGTAACTTGTAAACCTTCTTTATATCCTTGACTTTTTTCCATACTTTATAAATATCTTTAGATTCTAGAACCTCTTTTTTGCAAAATTCTATCCAGTGACTTTTCTTTGCTTTAGCAATAATTTTGTTACACTGAAATTTTGCTCTTTTCATGTTAATAAAGTTTTCGTCTGTTTTGTTTTTAATCCACTGTTTATACTGTTCTTTCTTAAACTGAACTGCTGCTTTGCAATCTTCTGTCCACCAAGCATTACCACGTCGATTGTTTAAGTTTCTTGATTGAACTTTAGGAATAGACAAATGTGCAGCTTTTAAAATAGTGTCACGAAAATTTTCATAAAAAATATTCACGTTATTATTTTCAATATTTACATTAGAATATAATATCAAATAATTATAAAACGTTTCCCAATCTGCCCGATTATACAAACATTTCGGAATTTTATCTTCAACATCTGTCTCACTATCATGAACAGATTCATTAAAAGTTATTAAAATAGGCAAATGGTCACTGCCTAAACAATCTTCCTCAACCCTCCAGTTACTATCAACAGCCAGATTTGATGATACAAGTGATAAGTCTATGGCTGTCGGTCTGTGAGTAGCAACATCAGGTAATCGTGTTATATCACCATTATTTAACAATACCAAGTGCGAATCAACAACATTTTCTACAACGCGATTACAGGTAACTGTCTTGCAGTCCCGTTCCCATAAAGGTGAATGAGAATTAAAATCACCTAGAATTACCCATTTGTTTTTAGAGAAATCAAAATTCTTCAACCAATCTGTGTTATCACCTTTGGGCCCAGTAGGGTAATATACAGATATAATATTTATTACACATTTCTCATTGATCTTTATGCATGCACCTGCCGTATGAACATCATTATAAATAGTTGAAACTGGAAATGGGTTAATAAAAGAATAAGATAGATCACAACGAATATCCAGAGCAGATTGTATCTTTAACCTTTCCTTATCATAATTACATACTGGGGATAATAATAATTATCAATCTTAGGCAGTTTTTCTTTCACAACATCAAGTGATTGTAGAGCCAAAATACAAAAAAATTGTCTTTCAATAAAACCCTTGAATGATAATAAGTTCTTGTTGATTGATCTGCAGTTCCATTGAAAAAATACTGAGATTTTTATTACTTTTATTGTCTTGCATTTAAATACATATACTAAACAAATGTTTTTCTTTCTTCTTATTTGTGCTTTTTTTTTTCCTTTTCATTTCAGAATTGATGTATCTGATTTTTCAAACATATAGCCAGTTATTGTGCCACCAATTGCGCCGCCATCTTCTCTGAGTTTGTCGTGGAATTTCCCAGAAAAGATTTCTCACAGTTCTGCCAAGATTGCGGGCAAGGATGCTGCTGCCTCGAGAACTGGGATGTAGACCATCATGTAGATGCTGCACTGACAGGTTTTCATGCTGAATTAGAGATATGTTCTTTTGTTCAAACAGTTCAGCTGTTAACACGGCATTGAATATTGTCCTCTTCTTTTGCAATTCTTGCGGTCGTGTCGGCGCTACCTTGCTAACAACAATTTTAAGCTTAGGATGTTGTGCTGAAATGTTCTTGATCACAGAACACAGTTTTCTTCCGGCCGACTTCGGGTCTTCATGCTTGAGATCGTTGACACCGCAGTGAACGACGACTGCTTCCACTGGCCTCTCTTTGTCACTCATGGTTATCTGCAGCGTGCGAGTCAGGTCGTCAATGGAGTAGGACGTCTTGCAGTTAGCGTTGAACCCGTAAGAGCGTCCCAGACGTTTTCCATTCACTCCCTTCATAATGGAATCGTGAATAAAAACCACGTCTGGCAATTCCCGATTTCTATCGTGCTGCTCTTTCTTGTGTGGTTTGCCACACCCCCCTGAAAGCGGAATTGACTTGAATGTTGAGTCATCGGATGTTTTAACGTCAGGTAAGTTGACGACAGTGACGTCATTTTTCATATTTGCTCCTTTTTTATTTTTCAATCCTTTTGCCGCCTTTCCCAAGTGTTTTTCGGGCTTTAAGGAGTTATTGATATTCACTGGCACTGCGGGGATCGATGCCGCAACCTGTGAGTACAAGGGCCTGCGAATTTCATCCGTTTTGGGTCCCCACAGCTTCACAGCTACTTGCACTGATTGTCCAACTCCACAGAAACGGCGAGTTGGCTGTTTAGCCCCTACAGCACAAGACTGAGGGAGCAACCCTGAAAACCTCCTGCAAGACCCCACAGCGTGGCAAGGGACCAAACTACACGACGACACATCGTGTACCAGAAGCTACCTCAACGAAGGACTTCAAACACACCATACTGCAGTTAAGTGCATAAGCAAAAGTGCACCCAAACTGATAGCAAAAGGACCACAGTAGTCCACTCTTCAGAACTATAGTAAAACGGACCACAGTAGTCCAATCTTCATGAAAACTAGAAGCCAGTGCCCGATGAAGACATAACAGCTGCCTAGACTATCAGCGATCGAATTATTTGCATTGACTTATGACAATTTAAGGTAGATTAGTACATCGAAAATCTTGTATAGAGTAGAAGAAATAAATGTGTGATTTTAACTGTTATCAAGTGGCTGGACTACATATGATTCATAGCCGTGTGAAAGCTAGTGTGACAGTGATCTTTTACCATTTTCTATCTATCTCTGTATCCCAGCCTTAACACAGACCGAGCTAAACAAATAAATTTATTAAAGTAATTCAGCGGGTGACTCACTACCGGTTCCCATCGAATAAAGCGTGAGGGTTACGCATCCATTGTGCAGAGCCCAGTACCAACCATAAACCCCACGTGACAATGATGATGATGATGATTCGTTTGTCGTTACGAATTTTGTGCAGGTTCCTGGGGCCAGCCACTACAGTCAGTGTTCACTGCAGCATCCCCCCACGTGTGGAGGTGCGGACTGAGGGCCAGGCGGTGGCAGAACTGGGAAAGAGGCTATCACGTCTGGTGCTGACCCAGCAGCAGCTGGACATATTGACCAGAGATCCGCCTCTGGCTTGCATCACGGGTCCGTGGGGGACTGGTTAGTAATCATAAAAACATTATTGTATACGCGCCTTAATCTAAATCAGACACAAAGCGCGGCGATCTGAAACCTACATATACGTTTTCACGTTAGAGACACTCCTACATACACAACAACACGCATTCATCACTCAAACATGTGGTGTAGAAGGCCAGTCGCTATTAGAAGACGGAAAATAGGTCTGATATAATAATATCTAATATCTAAAACAAATGATCTCAAATAAACATACTAATACTTTAATATAGGATGCTATATACGCGCTTTTCCACAAATTACTAATCAGGCTCAAAGAGCAGTGATCTGTACCAACGTCAGGGGCAGACGAGTAGTGGGGGGGGGGGGGTCCAGGGTTTCCGGACCCCCCCCCCCCCACCATCCCCCCCAAAAAAAGGAAACAAAAGAAGAAGGAGAGAGAGAAAGAGAGAAAACTCTAAAGGAAACATAAAGGATATATATGTTTTGCATTTTCGTGGTAGGTAGATCATTTTTGCTTGGTCATTTTAAAAGTTCCTCGCATGCTGAAAAGGCTATAGTGTGGGCAACCCTGGCTTACGTTGACGTTTTAGCAAAAAAGACAATTAGTAAAAGTTCCGTCCCTTTGCTTGCTCATTCCGACTCGCGCCAGCGCTTCAAAATGCCGCGAACGCTGTCGTTGAAGCCCCCCGATTCGAAAGGTGTGGCAAAGCTCAGTACATATGTTGGGAGCAAAGGAGGTAATTATTATTTTGATAATTTAATCTTACAAGTAAATAACATATCCTATCCCATCCCGTAACTCGGAAGTCGTAGGAGCACCCCAGATGATCGTTTAACCAACGTACTCCATCTTTCCCAGTCCTCAGCAACCCTGATTGTTTCGCTCAGTGTCAAACCAATCCAGTCTCGAATGTTTTCATCCCACCCTTTTTTCGGTCTCCCTCTTCTTCTACCTCCTTGCACTGTGCCTTGCAGGATGGTCTTTGCAAGACCTGATGATCTGGTGACGTGGCCATACCCTCGGAGTGTCATTTTTTCACCACTGTGAGTAGGTCATCGTTTTGTCCAATGGCTTGTGTGATGGTCTGTCGGACTTCGGCATTGGTGATGTTCTGGGTATAGGAAATGCTCAGAAGTCTTCTGTAGCACCTCGTCTCCATGCTTTGTATACTTCGTTGAAGATCTGCTGTGAGGGTCCATGTTTCGCAAGCATATAGGAAGATGGAGATGACAAGGGAGCGCAGCAACCTTACCTTGGAATGTAGACTGATGGTCCTGTCTTTCCAAATTGGCTTCAACCTCGCCAGGGCAGCAGTTGTTTGTGCGATCCTGGAGAGGACTTCCTGTCGGGACCCATTGTCTGATACAATGGCTCCTAAATATTTGAAGCTGTGCACTGTGTTGAGGGATTGGCCTTGGACTTTTATGTCCGTGTTGATGCCATGGGTGTTGTTGGAAATCAGTTTGGTCTTCTCTGCACTTATTTCCATTCAATAGGCTCTGGAGGTGGTGTCAAGCTTCTGTACCAGCCGTTCAAGTTCTTGTTCCTCTCCATCAATGTCATCCGCAATACAAAGGTTGGAGGTTGCTCTTCCCCCTATGCTGAATGTGCCTTCGTGGTCTGCAAGGGCATTTGACATGATACGCTCTAGGGAGATGTTGAAGAGTGTTGGAGAGAGTAGGCAACCCTGACGCACACAGATTGTTGTTCTGAACCAGTTTCCGATGGCGCTGTTGTGGAGGACTGCACTGGTAACCTTGTCCTACAGGCTTTTAATGACTTCAACAATTTTAGGGCAGATGTTGTACACTCTCATGGTTGCCCACAGAGCTGCATGCCAGACTCGGTCAAACGCCTTTTTGATGTCTACGAACACATGATGCAGATGTTGTTGGTGCTGAAGGTATTTCTCACAGATTATTATGAGGTTGAAAAATCTGTTCAGTGGTACTTCGCCCTGCCCTAAATCCTGCTTGCTCTTCGGCGATGATTTGTTCAGCTTGGGGTTTCATCCTGTTGAATATTATATTCAGGTTCCTGAAGGTTTCCCTTTTGGGGAAGAGTGATGACAAGCGACTGAGTCCATGGTGTAGGCCACTCCCCAATCTGCCACATCTTGTTACACACAACGGTGAGTGCATCGATCATCGCTTCTCCTCCTGCTTGAAGCAGTTCCGCGGGTATGTTGTCCACTCCCGCTGACTTCCCCTTCTTCAGCGATTGCACTGCTGCTTCAACTTCTCCGAGAATTGGGAGGTTTTCTTCTTCTTCTCTGTTCTCTGGACATGCTAGAACTGATGGGTCTCCATTTGGTGTATGGTTGTAAAGGTCAGAGCAGTACTCTTTCCATCTGTCCAAGACTTCTTGTTCTTCTGTAAGGCATAAGCCACTTGCTTTGGATCGTGGAGACCTTGGGCTGTCTAACACTTGTCAGCGGCTTCACAGTCTGGTAGGCCTTCTTGCTGTTGTTCTTGTTCAGACTGTTCTCTTATTTCTAGCATTGAGCTTCTATCCAGTTCTTCTTTGCTGTGCGCATGCCTTTTCTGATGTCATTGTTGATTTTTCGGTAGGCATCAGCTCCCTGTCAGGTGTTCCTTTTCTTTTTCATCTCTCTTCGTTTATCACACAGGTCCAAAAGTTCAGGTGTGATCCACAGCTTCTTCTTTGACCGGTGCTTTCCAAGGATCTCCGTGGCTAAGTTGAAGGTGGTGGTCATGGTGTTGACATCTACTTCATCAGCTCCCAAAATGAGCAGTGGTGCAAATTTCCCTCCAATTGTGGCCTGAACTATTTCTGTCACCTCTGGGTCTTGCAGTTTGTCCAGGTCGAACTTCAGTCTAGTGCACTTTGCTGTGTTTACTCTCTTCAAGTGAAGCCGGAAAGACATCATCACAAGATTGTGGTCACTTCCGATGTCTGCTCCTGGAAAAGTGCGTGTCCTGCCAATGTTGATGCTTGATCTAAAGCGTTTCTTGACCGTTATTAACATTTACCGAGTAAGTCCCTTTAATAGAATTTTGGAAACCCTCCCCCAAAAACTAACTGATCCGCCCCTGAACGTACACGCTCACATATTTTACCCATTCTCACACACACAGCAAACACATCTATCACTCAAACATGTGACACACACAGCAAACACATCTATCACTCAAACATTTGACACACACAGCAAACACATCTATCACTCAAACATGTGACACACACAGCAAACACATCTATCACTCAAACATGTGACATACACAGCAAACACATCTATCACTCAAACATGTGACACACACAGCAAACACATCTATCACTCAAACATGTGACACACACAGCAAACACATCTATCACTCAAACATGTGACATACAGAGCAAACACATCTATCACTCAAACATGTGACATACACAGCAAACACATCTATCACTCAAACATGTGACATACACAGCAAACACATCTATCACTCAAACATGTGACACACACAGCAAACACATCTATCACTCAAATATGTGACACCCACAGCAAACACATCTATCACTCAAACATGTGACACACACAGCAAACACATCTATCACTCAAACATGTGACATACACAGCAAACACATCTATCACTCAAACATGTGACACACACAGCAAACACATCTATCACTCAAGCATGTGACATACACAGCAAACACATCTATCACTTAAGCATGTGACACACACAGCAAACACATCTATCACTCAAACATGTGACATACACAGCAAACACATCTATCACTCAAACATGTGACATACACAGCAAACACCTCTATCACTCAAACATGTGACATACACAGCAAACACATCTATCACTCAAACATGTGACACACACAGCAAACACCTCTATCACTCAAACATGTGACACACACAGCAAACACATCTATCACACAAACATGTGACATACACAGCAAATACCTCTATCACTCAAACATTTGACACACACTGCAAACACATCTTTCACTCAAACATGTGACATACACAGCAAACACCTCTATCACTCAAACATGTGACACACACAGCAAACACATCTATCACTCAAACATATGACACACACAGCAAACACATCTATCACACAAACATGTGACACACACAGCAAACACATCTATCACTCAAACATGTGACACTGTTACACTCCGTTTGATGTTGGTGTTTTTCTTTATCAGTGTCCGATTCAGCCCCAATGCTGAATTCCTGATAAGGTGTAACTCAGATTCGTTTATTCACGCAGCCTGCTCAAGCAGCATACAAGTCACAAAGTCGACGTATGAAGTTTTCCACTTTTATTCAGCATACATCAACAACTGCATACAATTCTCAACTCAACTTAACAGCTTTCAACAACTATTCACAACAACACACGGAGCATCGAATATATAATTTTTTCTCTCAACTCGAGATGACCTCAGTTTGTTCTAGAAAATGACGCATTACAACCAATCAGAATTAAAGATCGTCATCGCTGACTTACGTCATACATTGTTCTAAACATACCCGGAACTTTCTCTTGCTTCGACATGTATCGGGAAATTTCTATCGAGAGTAAACACGCAGATCCAGAAACTTCCCCAGTAATATCGACTAACGCAAATTATCAACGTTATACAAAGCCTCTCCTAACAACAATGCAAACTCAAATCAAAGGTAAATAAACTCCATTATTGAATACTTTGCAAAACGAAACGATTAGATCTATCGTGCGCGCTTCCGACGTACTACCATTCGCGTTTCAACGTAGCAGACACACACAGCAAACACCTATCACTCAAACATGTGACATGACATGTGACATGACATGTGACACACACAGCAAACACTCTATCACTCAAACATGTGACATACACAGCAAACACATCTATCACTCAAACATGTGACACACACAGCAAACACATCTATCACTCAAACATGTGGTGTAAAGGCAGGGAGATCGCTATTAGAAGACGGAAAGGAAATCCAATTGTTTTTGTTTGTCAATTGTTTAAATTGACTGCATCGAGTACATGTACCATTATTGAAGTAATCAACTGAATATCCGATAGCTTCAACTTCAACTTCAACTGTTTATTGGCTCCAAGTACATAGAGAAATTGCTTAGCACATAGAAAGGACATATAAAATTCCGTTACAAATGTAAAAGACATTCAAATAAAAACAAATTTAAAAAAAACATTCAAATTTAAAAAAGACATTCACGCAACATCGGCTCGCACACCGTCATTGTAACACAGCAACAGAATATCACACTGCTGCTTATTGTATCACATCACCTGTGTTATACGGGAATTGTACCTGGAATTTACGGCTAGCTCTGAAGGTTCCGACCCAAAGTTGAACATGTGTAGTGGTGATGTGGTTGTGCTGCTTACGTTACATTACATTACATGAATATCATCTAAGTTATCTCTATTATAGAGGAAACTGCGTATTCAGTCATGACAGATTTCATTTCACAGTTTATTGGCTCTAAGTATTTTATATGAAGTAACAAAGACAAGTTGAATTTCAACAAACAAACTAAAACAAATGTCGAGTGTTTTCTTCTCCAAACTGCAACGTTATGGTGACTGCAGAATTATCATTTCTGTAACCAGGCTTTACATCCACCTTCTGAACTAAATACCAAACAAGATCAGAAATGAGGAAGAATTCTAAGCGGCTTTGCTGGGGGAGAGGGGGGGTGGAGGGGGTGTAAGGTGTGTTCTACGCCAAGTATATCGGTCGTCAGGATTAGTTTATCTCCATGTGTAAAACTGGGTGTGTGGGTGTGGTGGTAGAAAGGAAATGTCATTCACACACACACAAGTGGGTTTCATATGTCCACGAAGACCAGGCGTGTGGTTAAAGTTCGGCAAGGATTTTATTGCTTAGTGAAAGAGTCCAGATAGTGAAAGAGTCCAGATAGTGAAAGAGTCGACCCTGAAAACAAATAATGGGTCTCATAAATATTGGTCTCTATAATCTTTAAATGTTTATAAAAGTAGTAAACAAAATATTAAACAACATAATCAATTGTAAACAATAAACGCACATGATGTTTATATGATGTAATAATCAAAACATCCGGCAGGTCACTTCCGGGGTCACTTCCGGTGACTCAAAATTAGAGTTCACAATTATAAATTATAATATGCAAAATGTACAAAAAAGAAAATCATTAAATGGGCTAAACTGTTGAAGGTTATAATATATAATGGCCTAATGAATAAACTCGACGTTTTACTACATGATGAAAATACATTATCATCATCATCTTCATCATCATCATCATCATCAATAATAATAAATAATCGATAATATATCAAACGTGATAAATCTTATACAAAAAGAATTCATTACAATTTAGAATAATGATGACTTACGAAAATCCTTTTCTTCAAATCACTACATATTTCCGAAAATGTATTTCGAAGCAAGTCGAGTTCACCAAAAGATACTACAGAAATATATTTACAAACGTGATATAAATATAAAACCAGAAAATAAATGCAAAGTTCACAATCAATGCAATATTCAAAAACAAGAAAATATTCAGTGTGAAACAGGTCCAAAGAATAAAACACAAACTTGAACTTGAAAAAGTAACAATAAATAACTTCAAAGCTATCACACCCTATGATACACACAGGCTGACAAAACTGACTGGCTGACTGACTGAGATGCTGCGAGCACTAAGGCTACGAAAAGACTGACAACTTCCTCTCTGATAATATTTCCAAAATCAGAATTATGTTCATGAAAAATAATCTGCTTTACAATTATGAAAAATACAGAAAACTTATTATATTATTATAAATGAAATCAGTCAATGTGATTTTCCATATCCGACTAGTTCAGCCAATCAAAACTGAGGATAATATTTTAAACCACGTATTTTCCGTATTTGATAATGAAAACTAATCACTAATATAATTATACAGAAAAAGTAATTATAAACATGTCTGATAAAATAGGGATAAAGAAATGTAATATAAAAAGGTACGTATAGATCAATCTTTAATACAGTATGTTTGATAAGATTTGCACAACAAAATTTATCATAAACAGTCACTCTATTACATACACCCCTCCTTGCAAAAATGTTGTCCTCAACATTTAATTCAGAAATATTTTAGGAGAGAAAAATGACATATTTTATGCAAAAAAATTATGTTCAAAATTCTAATGACAATGTCTGGTGTTATGTACAAGAGCTTAGCGAGGAATAACGGATTCCACAGCTTTTGCCAATAAACTGTTGGGATTCATCGACATAGTTCCACTAGTGACAAGTTGTGCCAACAAAGCAAGTCTCTGTTCTAAGTCACTGCGCTCAAGTGACCCACGGGTTTGGTCGGTCATGGCAAACTGCCCATACATCAGCCGATCGGGCTGACGTCGGTTTCGGCCAGATCTTCTTGGCTCCTGTCGTTCTTGTTGTTCTTTAACGACTTCACGTTCTTCTTCAGTGGCATGGTTCCCCTCCCCATCACTATCCAAGGGTTGACGGTCGTCACCATCGGGTTCCATGTCACTGGCAGCCACAGACACCGCTGGATCGTCATCCTGTGTCTGCAAGTCTGCGTCTTCCTCCGACTGCTGGGCCCCTTCAACTTCTACGGTGAGTGTCACCGTTTGCGCCTCCTCAACTCTAGGTCCAGCAGCGGTCTCGTCGATGATGCCAATCTGCAGCACTTCTTCTTCATCATCGTCACTGCAGTTTGCCGCTGGAACTGGGTCTTCTCTGGAGGGAGTTCGTACAACTTCCTGACGGTGTCCTGACAGTAAACACATCCTACACACAACATCCTGAGCAGTGCACACCTCTGTAAACAGCGACTACACACAGTTTTGTTTCCATGTTTGTGTCTGTTTTTGTGGTACAGTGTAGCTCTCATCTCCCCAGTCTGCACAGTGGAATCAAGAGGTTTGTCTGGGACAGTAATCGATGTAGGAAACCTTCTGCCCGTGTAAAAACGGGCCAGCTTTTCCTCCCAGTTCCTTATCTTCCCATAGAAAACGTTGGATCTCAGCACGCAGTCTAATCGAACTAGGGATGTTTCGATTGTCATCACATGTCAAAGGAATATCGGAGATCCACAGTTTCGTAGCTACTGTTTCTTTGCCATCATCTTTGAGAATGAAAAGATTTTTGTCAAACAATATGACCGTATGGCACAAAGCTTAATCCTTCAGCTTCATCCCTGCAATCCACAACCTAGAGAAAGTGCGTCATCGCCTTTTTCAAAGTCTGGGATTTTGGGGAATCCTGTAAATTTCGTTAATGCTTGTGAACACGCCAGCTTATAAAATGGCGATTGGATCTCGTAATACATTGATTTAGGCTGTGTTTCTATTCATCCACGCTACTGTTGTCACCGAACTTCATCTGTTTTGGCATCTCCGGATGACGGACACACCGACTGATACAGTGCGATAATCTCCTTCCATTTAGCGGAAGATTAGTGCAAGGAGCCATCGCAAAACCATGCGGTTCATTGGCAAGGATGGTCATGTATAGGCTTTAGGTCTAGTAATTGTCTTCTGCCGGAAAACCGAGAGCCATGGGGGACTAATGAGGCTTACCGACATTTCGGTTGTCCGGAAAAGATAATAGACATAATTATGATGGCTGCTTCGCTTTATTTGGGATCACCTGAGCCCCTCTTTCCCCCCTCCCACTCCTCTCCCCCCTAACCCACTGCATGCGCAATGAACATGATCAACCGACGTGGTGGATCGCGCAATACAAGACATCTACATCAATATCAACATAGGATCCATCATCTTACGTTTCATTACATTACATGATTTTTGCTTTAGGTCCAGCGGACTCTTCCGAGTAAATCGGGACCGGACAAACCCTGATCCGCATAAAAGATCTGCTGAAGCAACCCTGGTGGTAAAACTGAAAGCTCTCCACCAGCCAGTCACTTTACAATAAAGACATCCCACGCAGGGAACCTGGAGGCTATACTCCAATTTATCGAACCTTCGTTTACAAAAACAAAATAGAATACAAACATTATTATAAATTATCAACAAAACACATACAAATAAAATGCCTACATTGCTAAATAATAACATCATAGGAAGCCCTAGTGACCACCTGGCAGAAAGCGTCCAATATTCCCTGATATATATAGCTGATCCAACAGACCTCACACACAAACAAGGAGTCTTCTCCCGAAGAGTTTTCAAGAATAAAGGTAGGTGACTGGTCTAGCGAAGAAGAACATAGTAAAGCAGATTGATAGAACAGAGCAGGAATGAGAAAGAACAAATGAGAAAGACAGCGACAGTGGGAATTTAAAGCACTAAATTTCCAGAAAGTGGGGATTCTATTTATACTGAACCCCCCTGCACCCCTGTGACAGACGGACTAGTTTTACCCTGCTTACTTTACTATTTAGCCTTGTTTAGTCATTGTAATCTTAGGATGTTAATGTTAAGCTGCAGCAGACGATGGAAGTAATCAAGCGTTGCAATGGTATAACTGAGGTACACATTCTGCGAGCTTGACGCAAACAGTGTAGTGACGTCAGCACTGTGTGTGTTGAATCGGCAGGCAATGACATCATCGTAGCTACGTTAGGTGAGTCGATTATCCGCCAATGAGAACACAGTTTATAATGGACTCAGCCAGGTCTGGCTGATTCGAATAGGGAGAGAGAATGGGAGTCGAGTTTGAACCGAGGAGCAGTAATCAGCTACACAGTTAGCAGTAAGATCTCTCCTGAACAGACCAGGAAGCCGTGCTTGGGAATCTTAGAATTCAATCAAGTAGCCACGAGCCTGACTTTGTCAAACAGGTAAATGAACATACTTCTGTTTCATCGTGAGATATTTATATTATTGTTGAAATTATGGTTGTGGAATTTGCTATGCATGGATTTCAATTGTTCGTCCAACGTTGCGTGACCACGTGGCGAAACACGCCCGGTTGCGCCGCCATGTTGTATACCTGACGGAACCACTGTTGTTTAACCTATATGTATGTTTGCAGACCAGTGGCTGTACCAGTGAATGTTTATAATATTATTAATTCTTTATGTGTATAGTTAGCCACAATTTATATTTATGTATGTATAGGAAATTAGAGTTGAAATTCCAGTGGACCACGGACGTAGCAGAATGTTCGTCGCTAATGTATAGAGATGTGGAGCTATCACTGAGGGCTACTTTGGTTTCAGTGAGACGATCTGCACAGACCTATTATTCAAGGTTGTGCAGAATTTCGTCTCTTATGTTACAGACGAGCAGGCGAGATATAACGTGCGCCCAACTCCACAGAAAAGACGAGTTGGCTGTTTAGCTTCTACAGCACAGGACTGAGAGAGCTCCCCTGGAAAACACCATCCAAGACACCACAGCGTGTCAAGGGACCAAACTACACGACGACCCAGCGTGTACCAGAAGCTACCTCAACAAAGGGCTTCAAACCCGCGACTCACCAGTTAAGTGCAGAGGAAATAGAGCACTAAAACTGATAGCAAAAGGACCACAGTAGTCCACTCTTCAGAAAATAGTATAACGGACCACAGTAGTCCAAACTACATGAACTCTAGTAGCCAGTGCCCTATGAAGACATAACAGCTGCCAAGACTATCAGCGATCGAATTATTTGCAGTGACTTATGACTTTTTAAGGTAGATTAGTACCTCGAAAATCTTGTATAGAGTAGAAGAAATAAATGTGTGATTTTAACTGTTATCAAGTGGCTGGACTACATATGATTCATAGCCGTATGAAAGCTAGTGTGACAGTGATCTTTTACCATTTTTCTATCTATCTCTGTATCCCAGCCTTAACACAGACCGAGCGAAACAAATAAATTTATTAAAGTAATTCACTGGGTGACTTACTAGCGGTTCCCATCGAATAAAGCGTGAGGGTTACAGCATTCCATTGTGCGGAGCCCAGCAACAACTAAACCCCACGTTACACTTTCCTTGGCGAGCCTAGTCAGGATCTGTGTATAATAGGAATTCGGTATAACCGGATCTAGGTACAATACAATTAGATAACAGTACAAGTAGAATAACTTAGAATAGTTGTAAGTGTAGGACAAGGATACAGTTTTGCTGCACTATTATTTACTTAAAAATTTTTTTGCTTCAATTCTTTTTGGTGCCTGTATGTTGCATTGTTCTTTTGCAGGTTTTGCTTAAATAACTGTTGTATGCCATTTGACTCTTGTTTTATTCTATTATTGATTACGAATTTTATGGTCTTTGCATTGTTGTTATTGAATTGCAATATTGCTAGTGTTTTTGTATTCCACGTGATTCAGAGGTTGGTCATAGACACTTTTGACAATGTCGGACCCAGTGGCCTTGAGATTGCGCTTCAAGGAATTGGGAGAAGCTTTGCAATTAGCAGGAAGAGACCTAATTGCGTATATAAATGCAGAGGTAGAGAAACAGGAGGCTAAGGCAGAGAGGGCAGCAGAGAGAGAACAGAAGAAAGCAGCATTAGAAGCAGAACAGAAAAAAGCAGAATTAGAGGCAGAGAGAGAGGCAAAGAAATTAGAGGCAGAGAGAGAGGCAAAGAAATTAGAGGCAGAGAGAGAGGCAAAGAAATTAGAAGCTGAGAGAGAGGCAAAGAAATTAGAATTAGAAGCAGACCAGAAGAAACTAGAGCTAGAGGCAGAAAGAGAACAGAAGAAGATAGCAGCAGAGAGAGGCGGAAAGTAGGAGATGGGAGTATGAGAAGGCAGAAAAGGAAAAAGACAGACAGCATGAGTTAGAGTTGAGAAGATTAGGTTCAGGGGCTTCAAGTTCATCCTCAACCCCTCCCCACTCAGATCAACTAGAGGAAGCACCCAACCCCGTACTAGGGATGTCATTTCTACTGGGGACATTCAATGAAAGAGAAGAAGGTCTAGATCTCTATCTGACTAGGTTTGAGCGCCTAGCAACTGAGTATAAACTAGATCCCACCCATTGGTCTTTTAAGCTTAGTCAAGGGCTTAGAGGAAAGGCATATGGCATCTACAGTAAGCTACCGACTGACAGAGTGACTGACTATCACAAAGTAAAAGAGGCACTCCTAACGGGATTCGAACTAACAGGAGAATGCTACCGGCAAAAATTCCGTACCAATCGGAGAGTGAAAGGAGAGAGCTATGCGCAGTTCGCGGATCGGTTGTCCACAATGCTGGATAAGTGGATTAGCCAGTCAGCCACGGCTAAGACATATGATGGACTGACAGAACTGTTAGCATGGGAACAGCTACGGGAAACCATGACCCCCGAGCTGAGAACATTCTCAGTAGAGCAGGGCGCGGAAAGACTGGAAGATCTGGTCAAGGTCGCAGATAGGTACGTGGCCGCCTACGGAGAAGCCAAGAGCTTCAGGCGAGACCTAAAGCCTAACGGGAAAGAGGCACAGAAACGAAGCCCTCACCGTGAAGAGCGCACCGCGAATAAGCCGAATCACCCCAGACCTGGGCAGAATAAAGGACCTAACGCGGAAATCGGGAAAAGAGGTCCCGCAGAACAGAAACGGTTTTGCTCGTTCTGGAATAGAAATAATCACTCCACCACAGAATGTTTCAAGTTGGCCGCACAACGTAGGGAAGAGCGCGAGAGCCGGCCAGCGCACAGAGTTCTAACTCAAAGTAGCGGTAACAAGCCACACCCCATCGGAGATCACCCATCGGTGACAGACACGGTCAAGGTCAACGGTAAAGATGCGAACTGTCTGTATGACACAGGTCTATCATACGACGCGATAGTTAGCGAATCTCTTGTATCGCGCGCGGACTTGACGGACAAGACAGTCGAACTACAAGGAGCAGACTTGACAAAACCGACGACTACTTGCCCAATAGCTTGGATAGAGGTAGAGAGTAGGTACGTCACAGGACGAATCCAAGCAGCTGTTTTACAGAAACCCCTGTATGATCTAGTGCTAGGTTGTAGGTATGTGTTCTTAGGCACGCCCCCTAAAACTGTAGAGATAGCTGCAGTGCAAACCAGGGCCCAAGCTAAAACCCAACCACCCCAACCCGAGTTAGCTCCGAATCCAGGACTCGAAGAGATCAAAACAGCACAGAAAGAGGACACCTTGATAGCCAAGTGCTTCCAGAAGCTACCCAAGGCGCACACACCCCCGCACAAAGGAGACTTCTACATGGAAGACGGAGTTCTACATCGACAAGGAGATGGAGATCACACCCAACTAGTACTACCAGCCACCCTTCGAGCCCAAGTACTAGAATTAGGCCACAGCATGCCACTCAGCGGACACATGGGAATTGGAGCCACAGTACAGAGAATCAGCGCACACTACTATTGGCCAGGAATCACGGAGGATGTCAAGCGCTACGTGAAATCTTGTCACCAATGTCAACGATATTCCCCGCGACATCAAACCGTACCAGTCACCTTAGGACCATCAGTAGTAGTCGGCGTGCCATTCCAGCAAGTCTCAGTAGACATAGTAGGACCACTGCCCATGATCAAGAAGAGGAACAGATTTCTACTCACACTCGTCGACTTCTGTACGATGTGGTGCGAAGCAGTCCCGTTGCCAGCGTCTGGCGATCGACACCAGGAAGATTGCAAATGCACTCATCGCCATCTTTACCAGAGTCGGATTCCCTGACAGCATTAGAACGGAAAACGGATCTCAGTTCACCGGCCGCCTGATGAAAGACGTGTTCGAGTTGATACAAGTTCATCACATTCGCACACCCCCGTACCACCCAGCCAGCAACGGACAAGTAAAAAGACTGAATGGAACCCTTCTCACCATGCTCAGGAAAGTCGCCGACGACAATCCAGAAGCGTGGGACACCTACGTGAATGCGGCACTGTTCGCATACAGAGAAACGCCCCATGCAGCCACAGGCTACACCCCGTCAACCTTGCTATTCGGCAGACCTTTAGCAGGACCGCTAAAAGCCCTACGCAGAAGTTGAACGGAAGCCAAGATAGACGACACACCAAGAGGTGCCACCAAGTACGTCGCAGACCTGCAGGAAACCCTCAAAGAAAGCTGGTGAAGCACTGAGGCAAGAGCCCGACAGGCGAAGTACTACAACCGCCACACGAAGGACAGAGAACTGCAAGTCGGCGATCAAGTGCTACTCTTACTTCCAAGTGGAACCAACAAGCTGGACATCGCGTGGAGAGGACCGTACCGGGTGACTGCCAAGAAATCCAAGACAGTCTACCCAGTAGAGGTGAACAGGAGAGCCCGATACCACCACATCAATCTCCTCAAGAAATACACGGACCGACCAGCGACCCCCAGCACTCACAACTTGCTAGCCATCGCCATCGCGGAAGAAGGAGAAAGCATGGAGACCAATGCAGTAGAGTATCCCCTGCACTCCAAAGAAACCCACAAAGACGTGATACTCAACGAAGACCTAGCCGCCAAACAGCAACAGCAAGTACTACAGGTCATTCGACAACATCAGACTGTGCTCACAGACCGACCAGGGAGGACAGACCTCGTCGAAGTAACCCTAACGGTAACCGACCCAGCACCCGTCCGCCAGAAGCTCTACCCGATGCCACTGTCGCAGCAGCGAGCCATCAAGGAAGAGATAGACACCTTACTGGCAGCCGGAATCAGCTCAGAGTCTACTTCACCCTACAGCGCATGCACGGTATTGTTACGAAAACCCAACGGAGAGCATCGACTGTGCATCGACTTCAGACTCCTGAATGCGGTAACGCAGTTCCAGCCAGAGCCACTCCCGGACCAGACAGACCTATTTGCCAAGCTACAGCGAACGAAGTACTTCTCACGCATCGACCTCAGCAAAGGATACTACCAGATACCAGTGCAACCGCAAGTCCGAAAGTACCTAGCGTTTAGCACTATGGAAGGACACTTCGAGTTCAATGTACTTTTATTCGGACTCCACAACGCACACAGAATCATCAGCGCTATGATGCGGAAACTCCTGGCACCCCTGAGCAGCGAGCACCTACACTCGTTTATGGACGCGTCGACGACATCCTCATCGCAACACCTACGTGGGAGGAACACGTCACGCTCCTACAACAACTTCTCGCCCGCCTCAGAGACACTGGATTGACGGCAAGACCCACCAAATGTCAGATTGGATTCACAGAATTTCTGGGACACACCATCAGTCAAGGAAGCCTGCGACCGGTAGAAAAGACCGTGAAGCGCCTACTCGACGCTCCTAGGCCCAAGACTAAGAAGGAAGTGCAGTAGTTTCTAGGACTCTGGGGCTTCTACCAGAAGTTCATCCCCAACTACAACAGCATCGCCGTGCCACTGACAAATGGAACTCGGAAAATTGCCCCGGACAAAGTCGTATGGACAGCAGAATGCGAGACAGCATTCCAAACCCTCAAGGACAAAATGACATCGGCGCCAGTACTCCACCTACCCGATTTGACTCAGCCCTCAATTCTTCGCACCGATGCTAGTGACTTAGGACTCGGAGCAGTACTGCTACAGCGCGACCCCAAGAATGCAGAGACGCTATTCCCTGTCGCCTACGCCAGCAGAAAATTGAGACCCGCCGAGACACACTACGCCACGTCGGAGAAAGAATGCCTTGGACTAGTCTGGGCCATACAGAAGTTTCAACTCTACCTGTATGGGACCCACTTCACAGTTCAGGTGGACCACCAACAACTCTCGTTCCTGGCAGCCTCCAAATCCTTGAACTCTCGCCTGATGAGGTGGGCACTCACCCTTCAGGCATACTCATTCCAAATCGAGTACATCCCCGGCAAAGAAAACCACGGAGCCGACTACCTCAGTCGCCATCTTGTGGAGGACACAGCAGCTGTCGCCCACCCAACACAAATAAGGGCCACAGCACCACAATTCGTCCCCGTCCAGTAGAACCCTGTCACTAATGTCCATAGCTACCTGGCATAGCATTGCAGCGCAGGTAGAGCAACCTAATTAGTTTGTAAATAGGACCCTAGGATAGTGCAGTGTTAAACTAGGCTCTGTAGTACAAAAAGGTCGAATCCAGTAGTCATCGCCTTTTTTCAGTTGAGGGAGCCTGTGACAGACGGAATAGTTTTACCCTGCTTACTTTACTATTTAGCCTTGTTTAGTCATTGTAATCTTAGAATGTTAATGTTAGGATGCAGCAGACGATGGAAGAATCAAGCGTAGCAATGGTATAACTGAGGTACACACACTGCGAGCTTGACGCAAACAGTGTAGTGACGTCAGCACTGTGTGTGTTGAATCGGCAGGCAATGACATCATCGTAGTACGTTAGGCGAGTCGATTATCCGCCAATGAGAACACAGTTTATAATGGACTCAGCCAGGTCTGACTGATTCGAATAGAGAGAGAGAACGGGAGCCGAGTTTGAACCGAGGAGCAGTAATCAGCTACACAGTTAGCAGTAAGATCTCTCCTGAACAGACCAGGAAGCAGTGCTTGGGAATCTTAGAATTCAATCAAGTAGCCACGAGCCTGACTTTGTCAAACAGGTAAATGAACATACTTCTGTTTCATCGTGATATATTTATATTATTGTTGAAATTATGGTTGTGGAATTTGCTATGCATGGATTTGAATTGTTTGTCCAACTTTGCGTGACCACGTGGCGAAACACGACCGGTTGCGCCGCCATGTTGTATACCTGACGGAACCACTGTTGTTTAACCTATATGTATGTTTGCAGACCAGTGGCTGTACCAGTGAATGTTTATAATATTATTAATTCTTTATGTGTATAGTTAGCCACAATTTATATTTATGTATGTATAGGAAATTAGAGTTGAGATTCCAGTGGACCACGGACGTAGCAGAATGTTCGTCGCTAATGTATAGAGATGTGGAGCTATCACTGAGGGCTACTTTGGCTTTCAGTGAGACGATCTGCACAGACCTATGATTCAAGGTTGTGCAGAATTTCGTCTCTTATGTTACAGACGAGCAGGCGAGATATAACGTGCGCCCAACTCCACAGAAAAGACGAGTTGGCTGTTTAGCCTCTACAGCACAGAACTGAGAGAGCTCCCCTGGAAAACACCCTCCAAGACACCACGTAGTGTCAAGGGACCAAACTACACGACGACCCAGCGTGTACCAGAAGCTACCTCAACAAAGGGCTTTAAACCCGCGACTCACCAGTTAAGTGCAGAGGAAATAGAGCACTAAAACTGATAGCAAAAGGACCACAGTAGTCCACTCTTCAGAAAATAGTATAACGGACCACAGTAGTCCAATCTACATGAACTCTAGTAGCCAGTGCCCAATGAAGACATAACAGCTGCCTAGACTATCAGCAATCGAATTATTTGCATTGACTTATGACTTTTTAAGATAGATTAGTACCTCGAAAATCTTGTATAGAGTAGAAGAAATAAATGTGTGATTTTAAATGTTATCAAGTGGCTGGACTACATATGATTCATTGCCATGTGAAAGCTATTGTGACAGTGATCTTTTACCATTTTTTCTATCTATCCCTGTATCCCAGCCTTAACACAGACCGAGCGAAACAAATAAATTTATTAAAGTAATTCACCGGGTGACTAACTAGCGGTTCACATCGAATAAAGCGTGAGGGTTACAGCATTCCATTGTGCAGAGCCCAGCAACAACTAAACCCCACGTTACAACCCCAACCGGGGAATCATCATCTTACGTGGATCGTATACCTAGGTGGCTATGGGATGGATGTACTGGGTAGCTGCTGTCACACTTGCCGTTGTAGTATGTTGTCGTAAAAGTGACTGTTTGCAATGCTTCACTGTTGCAATCTTTGCAGTTGTTCACTGTTGTAGCATGAGGTTCTAACAGTGACTATTTGCAGTGGTTCGCTGTTGTAGACTTACATACTGTATTTACTTTTGCAAGTTGCAGATTTTATATGATTTTTCTGTTGACTGTGTGATTTCCTCAGTTCATGTCATATTTTATTCTTTTTACTTGCTTCCAGCGTTGACTTGTCGAGTAAGTGCTTCTCAATGTCACCACTACCACCACTACCACCACTATCATCATCATCATCATCATCATCATCATCATCATCATCATCATCATCATCATCATCATCATCATCATCATCATTTCCATCTTCATCTTCATCATCAGCATCGTTATAATTTAACCAATATGATGGTTCACTGAGACTATGGCTGTGTGACCAAATGTAGCATCAAATGTCTTTACAATAGTCCTATTGCCCGTAAACTACTGCTACACCACACATAAATACACACAAGGTTCTAGATTTATATTGCTAATTCCAAGCTATACACGGATAACTGTTCTTCAAATCTCTTCCAAGACTCCTCATGTTGGGTCAGCCTGGGAATATTGGACGTTTTCTGCCAAATGGTCACTAGGGGTTCCTATTATATTATTATATAGCAATGTAGACATTTTATATATATGTAGTTTATTGATATTCTACAGTATAGTGATGATATATTCTATTTTGTGTTTTTGTAAACGGGGGTTCAATAAATTAGAGCATAGGCTCAGCGTCCCATGAGTGGGATTATTTAATTGTAAAGTTACCGACTGGTGGAGTACCTTCATTGTTACCACTTAGGGTTGTTTCAGCAGATCTTTTATACAGATCAAGAGTGAATCCTCATCTTTTAACCTCTTTTTGGTCTTGATTTTGTGGTCCTGATTCGGCTCTTTGCAGTCCGCTGGACCCTTGCAGATCACGAAGGCACAGTCAGCATAGGGGGCAGAACAATCTCCAATCTTCGTTTTGCGGATGATATTGATGGATTGGCTGGAGAGGAACAAGAACTTGAACAGCTTGTACAGAGGCTTGACACCACCTCCAGAGCTTATGGAATGGAAATAAGTGCAGAGAAGACCAAAATGATGACCAACAACACCAATGGCATCAACACGGACATCAAAGTACAAGGCCAATCCCTCAACACAGTGCACAGCTTCAAATATTTAGGAGCCATTGTGTCAGACAATGGGTCTCGACAGGAAGTCCTCTCCAGGATCGCACAAACAACTGCTGCCCTGACAAGGTTGAAGCCCATTTGGAAAGACAGAACCATCAGTCTACATTCCAAAGTAAGACTGCTGCGCTCTCTGGTCATCTCCATCTTCCTATATGCTTGCGAAGCATGGACCCTCACAGCAGATCTCCAACGAAGAATACAAAGCATGGAGATGAGGTGCTACAGAAGACTTCTGTGCATTTCCTATACCCAACACATCACCAACGACGAAGTCCGACAGACCATCACACAAGCCATTGGACAACACGATGACCTGCTCACAGTGGTGAAGAAACGGAAACTCCGATGGTATGGCCACGTCACCAGATCATCAGGCCTTGCAAAGACCATTCTGCAAGGCACAGTGCAAGGAGGTAGAAGAAGGGGGAGACCGAAAAAGAGGTGGGAGGACAACATTCGAGAATGGACTGGTTTGACACTGAGCGAAGCCATGAGGGCTGCTGAGGACAGAGAAAGATGGAGTATGCTGGTTAAACGATCATCTGTGGTGCCCCTACGACCTTCGGGTTATGGGACAGGATAGGGATAGGATAGGAACTAACTATATTTTATTCGGATCGGGTGTGAGTCCTCTTTCAACCAATTTGTGATCATGATTGGGATCTTTGCAGTCCGCTAAACTCTATAAACAATGACTGACTAATTTGATCCTAAACTACCAGAGATACGAAAGTCAAAACTTGTAATATTTAGAGAAAACAGATTGATCTTTCATAAATGTTCCGTTTTTGGGTTGAATATGAAGGTCAAGGTCATTTTAGATCTTACAAAAACATTTTTTTTAATGTTTCATTGTACAGTGCAATGGGCCCTATATGTAACCCATAATATGCTACGACTGGGTTATTTGATTATACATAAACATCAGAGGTCACGTAAAGGTCAAGGTCATCTGAAAGGTCAAGGTCATTCCAAGGGCAGTCTTCTTTGCATGCTACAACTTTTTTTGGGCTGTAGGATGAATGTTTTCTTTTTTAGCTGGAGGACAAGGTTATCTCAAGGTCAAGAGCATTGAAGGATCAAAGAAATTATTTTTCAAGCTAATGTCACCATTTCTTTTTTTTCGCCCATTCATTTTTATGTTAAATATTTTAACGGACCATGCGGGTCATATGGGCTTAACCCTTCTAGTTAGATTTTAAAGGCACGATAAAAAATCGGGAGTTAGCCTGTTGTATGGTAACGAGCGCCTGTGGCAGTGGCGAGAGGTTTGATACCAAACAAAACAAGAAGGCAAGCAACTCCAGTGTATTTCCAGACACTTGGGCATATGTATAACCTTACACAGGGGAAGAAGATAATGGTAAGGGATGATTATAAAGATTGCTTAGCTCGGCTTGGATACAGCAGTGAGTCAGAACAGAAGTGTTTACTTGTTACCTAGCACGTGCGATACATATTCGCCTGGTCAGCAGTTACTGGCCGGGGAAAGTTAGAAATTGCATGGTCAAAGTATGACGCATACAGATGTGCATGCAAGTAAGTACCGACAACTCCTTTGTGTGTGGAGAGAATGGTCAATTCCGACCTCAGGATAGGTCAGTCCCGGGGATTTTGGGCTGGGTCAGTCACGTGGCAGTTAGGGCATCACCTTATGTAGAGAGGTGCATCTCTGCAGAGTTATGCTATAAAAGCCAGAGGGAACAAAGGAAACTTTCTCTTATCTCCTTCTTCTGCCAGACTTCGGACAACTCTGTTCTGCGGGGGTTCCATCTCGTCTAGATTGTAGTGCTTAGGGTGGTCAGTTCATAATGTATCAGAAACCAGGGCCGAACTTATAGTGCGTACAATTTTTAGTTATAGAATGTATAGTGCAAAGCTTGGTTGCTTTAGCTTAGCAGTTGGTTAACTGGTGATTTTATTATTCAGATGCAGAAGTTAGTTTGAAAGTTAGTCAGTCAATGAGTTGGTAAGTAAGTTAGGTTTGGTCGGTTCTTAGGGTGTGTGCATAGCTTAGAATGCTGTTTTAGTCTATTACTGCTAGTATAGGGCGAAAGTTCATGTTTTCAATGGAGGAAAGAAGGGTGAAAAAGAACTAAAAGACGCGGTAAGAAACAATGAGTTTATTTGACTATTATTTGCATTGTTAGTTAGAATATATGTGCATGCGAGTTTTATGTTTCTTGGTTGACATGTATTAAGTTAGATTATTAAAATTGTATAAAATGGAGACAGGCTGTAGTTTATTGTTATTTATTTGAGCGCATGATGAAACCATTTGGACGGCAGTGAGACTGGTTCTGTTTTGTGTGTCTTACGTGCTGTTATGTGGTTAGTTGTGCCCGATCCCTGTACAAGTAGAAAATTAAATAGTTAGTATAACTCTCACATAGATAACGCAATACAAGGGACTCGTTACATATGGCTGAAAAGCAGCTTTTCCAAAGGAGTGAAAGTTTTTAGTTTTTAGCAGTGCTGTTACTCGGCTTTATCCTAACGAAGCAAAATGAAAACATGGAATGATCGACAACTATCTAAACTACCTGCAGCGCCAGCAAAATCAATTTAAAATCGGTTCAGCCAATTTGGAGGTACAGTATACAAGTGTTTAAACAAATTATGAACCACGTCGACTTTGACTCTTGAGAGAGTGTACCTATGATGACACAACAGGTTAAACAGTAAAGCACGTGCATAGGGAAAATTGTTCAAAATATGTCAAGTATTCTTGAGGTAGGTCTAATGCAAAATGTGTTTTCAACACAGAAAAAGTTAAATTTATAGCAACAAATGACCAATAGTCAGACTGGGTTATACTGAATGAATGAGCATGAGTTGAAGTACCTGCATTCCAAAAAGTCCACAAAATCCGGTCCACCGTCTGTTTGTTTGTTGTTGTTTTTTTGTTTGTTTTGTTTTGTTTTGTTGTTGTTGTTGTTTTAAGGAATAGAGCAAAACGTCTTCAGCAGCAAAGTGACTCCAACGACCTTGACCTTTACTGTAGAGCAAACATGATGGCATGGAAGCTGGCAACTAGTCTAAATAATATTACTGTGAAGCTTGGTCACAATCTGTTCAGTGGTTCTTGGGATATGGCAAGAAACGGACCGACTGCAAGGAAACTGAGTTTCTCTTTACCGCGGACCTACAGTAGCTGGATCAATGGCCTCTGCGCTAGCAATGTTCATCTTCCAAATTTCGTTTTAAGCCTTTTTGTGTTGTCCGCGCACCCCGGATTGTTTGTCAAGTATAAACATGGACGTAGGCCTATTTGAGTGTTCAGCAAGCAACTTTGAAAATGGAGTAGGTGTAGGGAAGGAGACTGTTGCCCTTGATCAGCATTTTATAACTAAAGTGAGGATGAAGTGTTGATATGTTTCCCTATCCATTGTATAACTACAGTAAGGATGAAGTGTTCATATGTTTCCCTATTCATTGTAAAACTACAGTGAGGATGAAGTGTTGATATGTTTCCCTATCCCTTGCTTTCTATTTTCGTTTGAGGGTGAGGGGTGGGGAGAGGGTGGATGGTCCACGCGCGCAGCCAAATTGTAGTTATTGAGATGTGTGACAAAGAATTTCCAATTCTTAGTCGGATATCCCGCGCCATGAACATCCGTGGCCCTTAGGTGTGTTGTGTGATGTCTGGGCAAAGTCAGCACATAGCAATCTCTATAGTAACAGTAAATTGCAGACGACAGTTTGGCCAGACCGTCGCACACGAGAAATAAAGTCGGTAGAATTGTCACACAGGCAACATAACATGATTAGAAAACACTGCACATCTAGGGCTGCAGAGGACAGACAGATGGAGTACGCTGGATAAACGATCACCTATGGTGCCCCAATGACTTTCGAGATACGGGATAGGATAAATAGGATATGGTAGATAGGGCAAGCATATCTAGAGATCTATCACAACACCACGTCGTCTTCACTGCCTTATTGGACTGCTTTTCCCTTTGTACAGATTTTGTCTTTTGTCTCAAGCTGTACAAATACATTACGTACCCTTCATCATTCTTGTTATTTAGTCATCATCATCATCATCATCATCATCATCATCATCATCATCATCATCATCATCATCATCATCATCATCATCTTCATCATCATCATTATCATCTTCTTCTTCTTCTTCTTGTTTCATGCATTCATCCATTTAGTTATTAATCCTTCATCATCATCATCATCATCATCATCATCATCATCATCATCATCATCATCATAAGCATCATCATCATCTTCATTATCATCATCATCATCATCATCATGATTATCCGTATACGTGTGCAGGCAAAACAATATTGCTGGTCCTACAAGGACTTCGTTGGCTATCCAGAGGCCATGACGTCCACGTCATCAGTAGATACGATGGAGCTCTGTCTGCCAGCCGTCTGATCCACAACCAGCTGCAAGTGACCATAGCTGCTTATCCCACAGCGCCCCCTGCCGCGGTGCACGTTCACTCCTATGATTTCATGAACAATGCTGGCGATGTGGACGTGGCATTCAATGATCTGTCAGCGTCTGTAAGTGGGGACACGCTCTGTGTCCTCATCGATGAGGTGGACTTTGGCAAGGGGTGAGTAACAACAAGGTGTGGATGATGATGATGATGATGATGATGATGATGATGATGATGATGATGATGGCGACGAAGACAGTGATGGTGGTGATGATGATGATGATGATGATGATGATGATGATGATGATAATGATGATGATGATGATTGCGATGACAACAATGATAATGATTATGATGATGGTGATGATAACGGTGATTCTATGTCATAGTCCTGAGGATTGTGCAGATGTTTACATTAGCCATTGGACGTTCGTTGTAAGCTATAGGCCTATTTCTACATTAGCAAAGCCCTTTTACTTTCTTTTTTTTAAATCTAAAAATAGCATGACCGATAATTTTTTATGATGTAATCGTTTTAATGAGTGTTCTTCGATTATTTTATCATCATCATCATCATCATCATCATCATCATCATCATCATCTTCATCATCATCATCATCATCATCATTATCATCATCATCATCATCATCACGAGAGTTATTGAGTCTCGAGTATCTGCGCTATGTAACCGGCAGGAGGTGTGTGGCATCAACCCCTGGACTGCGCTGAGTCCATCAAGTAACAGTACAGGTTTATTAACACCGCCAGTAACTATGAATTATCGAAAGAAAAAACAAATATGATATTATTTAATAATGGTCAAAGTCCTAGAATTATGCCTAGGATATTTTTGGACAGTGAAGAACTACAATATGTGAGTGAAGTAAAATTTGTAGGAGTGTATTTAACTTCTAAGTTGAATTGGAAAAAACATATTGAATATTTATTACAAAAAGCAGTAAAAAGTTTAAATTTAATTAAAATCATTAGCAAGCAGATTTGGGGGCAAGATGTGAAGACTTTGGTTCACATAGCATGTGCTTTGGTTCGTTCAAAATTATATAGTTTAGACAGTAAAGCCATAAAATTTGCTCTTGGAGTTCCTGTACACACTCGAACAATAGATGCTTATAAAACAGCAGGTGTATTACCATTAGATCAATATAGGAACTTAGCGTGCACTAAATATATAGTAAGATCAAAAGCTGTAGATAATTTTACTAACCAGGAACTTTGTATTAGATTTGCGTGGATTCACAGTCTGTTTTACAGGCTTTGAATACTACAAATAACAAGGAACGGCAAGAAATAATTTTTGAAATCAAACATGTTGTTCATTGTTTGATTATAAATGGAACAGAAGTTAATTTCTGTTGGATACCATCACATTTGGGTTTTATATTTAATGACTGGGCAGATCGAGAGGCAAAGAATGGGGCTCTGAATTTGAATTCAGTTACTGTTCACATATCTCTATCTACCAAAGAAGCAATCAATAGAATAGAAAAAGTAATTTTTAAAAAAATACAATTATTCACCCCAATATTCCTTGCATGTTGGTTTTTCTAGACCTGTTATAACATTAGCATATAGAATTCTTTTAAATTCATTACGAACTAAATTTTGTAAAAGTATTTTTTGCTCATGTAATTATGCCTTTTCCCTGGTTCATATACTGTTTAAATGCACTGATTTTGACTTTTTGCTACCAGTGGAAATGACAAACATTAAGATTCTAAGTGATTTAAATTTTTCAGTTTGTTTAAAGTTGGCAAAATGTTTTATTTATTTATCTGTTGGAAGATTTATGTTATGAAGAATTTTTTTTTTCCCAGTGACTATAGTATGTGTAAACTAAATCATAGAGGTATGGAGGAGAGAGAGAGGGAGAGAGAGAGAGAGAGAGAGAGAGAGAGAGAGAGAGAGAGAGAGAGAGAAAGAGAGAGAAAGATAGTTATTTAATTTTTTAGCTGTTCTTGTTAATTAGTTGATTTTTTGATATAGTTAATTATTTACATGTGTTCAATAATATGCTCGTTTTGTTATTAATTTATATCCAATGTCTAAATCACTTAGGTGGATAATAGACAATAAATGAGTAACACACACACCGCCAGTAACACTTGTTGTCTTCTGTGGTCAACACGTCATCAAAACACTTTCTCTGTCTAACAGCATGGAGCACGGTCCACGTACACAGGAACTGGTGTGGAGATTACAGAGCAGCGTGCAGCATCTCCACCTGTGGTGTGCTGGTGTTTATCACACAGACATTCCAGCCTGCCTGCAGCAAGAGGTGGTGACCACGCCCCTTCGCTCCGCACCCGCCGTCCTCAGGTGGGTAACTCATGTAATAGGTAGTATTAGTAGTAGTAGTAGTAGAAGCAGCAGCAGTAGTAGTGGTAGCAGCAACAGACAGTGGTAGCAGTGGTATTAATAGCAATAGTAATAGAGGTAGCTGTGCATGTAGTTATAGCAGCAGTAGTAATAGCAGTAGCTATAGTGTTAGCAGCAGTAGAAGAAGTAGTAATAGTAACAGTAGCAGTGATAGTAGTAGTAGTAGTAGTAGTAGTAGTAGTAGTAGTAGTAGTAGTAGTAGTTGGTGGTGGTGGTGGTAGACACAAACTTACTAAGGCATGGGGACATGGAATAAGAATAAGATAGAAAGTACTTTGCTGTCTTCAGGCTGGTGCGGCCAGCGATACAGCACTATTCCAGTATATACCGTGACTACAGCGACAGCGTGCTTCCTGCCTCTGGGGACGGGCCAGCAGTGATCACACTCGTTCACGAGGGGGACGGCCATACAAGACATTGGCCCGTGGACTGTGAGGCGTGTGGACGGGGACTGGGCCAACTGCTGACAGGACGACTTGATGTGGGCCCTGCAGGTGAGTGGTGTTTTGTGGTCACTGTCAAGGTCTAGGCTGCTTTGTGTTGCCTTCATGATGATCACCTGCATTGACCCTTGACCTCTGTCCCACCATTCAACTGCCGCCGATAGGATAGGATAGGATATAATAGGATAGGATAGGATAGGATATAATAGGATAGGATAGGATAGGATCGAAAAAAAATAATTACGGACCCAGGCACAAGTCATACAAAATGAGATCCATTGTCTATGTCATGTGCCTATGCCGGTGACCAGACTTGGCCGGTTTTAGTCTAGACGTAGATCAGACTGCTGTTCTCTCCATTTGGTTAACGATCCAGTTTGGCTCCCCACCAAAGTGAGCAATGCACGGCACCAATGTTAGGGTTTAAGTTTGCAATAAATCAGGGTTAGGGACAGTGTTAGCCAACTCTATCTTTACTCCTAAACCTAACTTCAGCCCTAACCCTAACAAAATCATTATTTTTCAAAGCGCATCGTGGCCTCTTTGACGAACAGAAACATAATGTGATATGGGGAGGTAAAGTGGACTGTTAGCGTGTGGCCCACAGCAGACGACAACACACTGATAGTCAATAATGGTGGTGTGTACATAGTGCGTGCTCTCTGTCTGTCTGTCTGTTTCTCTCTCTCTCTCTCTCTCTCTCTCTCTCTCTCTCTCTCTCTCTCTCCTCTCTCTCCTCTCTCTCTCTCTCTCTCTCTCTCTCTCTCTCTCTCTCTCTCTTAATATATAAATAAATGGGTCAGGCAGAAAAGTTAGAAGTTAAAATTGACAGCAGTTGTAAAAAATGAGAAAATGTTGATAAACAACAAAATGACAGTAGCTCAGTGCATCATTTGTTTTTTACATACATTATTTGACATGAAAACAACTCCAAATGAATAAAACAAATAACATGTATAAAATTAAATCAACGTTAATTAATTAGGATAATTAGATAAAATAAAATAACATTACATCAAAATAAATTAAATTACAAGCAATATTTTTGTTAACAGGGACCCATTCCATAGCCTGGCGTGACGTGCTCATTGTCTCGAACAGTCCACAACTCCATGACGACGTGATGGACCAGCAAGGGGTGTTGACCGCCAACAGCGCCTGTGGCTTAGCCCTGGGCCTCCGAGCTGTCGGTGTGCCGCTGGCAGTGCTGAGTCTAGATGTGAGGAGACGTGACAGGCAGGAGTGGAACAGGCGGCTTGTCACGATGGCTACCGCCCAGGAAGACCAAGTTACTCTGGCGTACTATGACTATGTACACGGCCTGGAGCGCCCAGTGGTCATTGTAGTAGACGAGGGGAGTGCGTTTGATAGGTATCACATTCTGTACCTGTTTACAAGGGCCACCACTCAGCTGGTGGTTGTCACCCTGCCTGGGTAAGTGACTGATGCTGATGCAAATGACGACGACAATAATGATGATGATGTTAATGATGACGAGATGAGGATGATGATGATGTTACTGTAACGATAAAGATTAAAGTCAATAACCGTAACGGAGGCCAAAATAATAATGAGGGTGGGGGCTGGTGCTATAGGCATGTGCTATTTTTAGACTGCAAGGCAGAGATGAAGCAATGAAAGAAAGTGGCGTTGTTTTTGATTGACTCTGTCTGTCTGTCTGTCTGTCTGTCTGTCTGTCTGTCTGTCTCTCTCTCTCTCTCTCTCTCTCTCTCTCTCTCTCCCTCTCTCCTGCTCGCTCTCTCCTGCTCTCTCTCTCTTGTTCTCTCTCCCACGCTCTCTCTCTGTCCTGCTCTCTCTCTCTCTTGTGCTCTATCTCTCCTGCTCTCTCTCTCCTGTTCTCTCTCTTCTGCTCTTTCTCTCCTGCTCTCTCTCTCTCTTCTGATCTCTCTCTCTCCTTTGCTCTCACACTGTTGTTTGTCTTTCTATCTTGTTTACTCTCTATTCTCTTTCGCGCTCCTTGCCTCTCTCTTCTACTGTCTCTCTTCCACCCTTCTCTCAATTTCTCATCCCACTCTATTGTTCTGCCCTCTGTGTGACTGACTGTTTGTCAACCCTGACCTCCTCTCTGTCTCTCTCTCTGTCTGTCTGTCTCTCTCTTTCTCTCCCTCTATCTCTCTCTCTCTGTCTCTCCCCCTCTCTCTCGCTGGATGTCTGTTTCTCACTTCATCTCTCATCCCATCGTCTCCCTCTCTCTCTCCGCTCTGTCTGTCTATCTGTCTGGGAGTACGATAAAGCGTCTTCGTGCGTGAGCACCTGGGCTTGTATGTACATGAACAGAAACCTACACTGTTGTTCTGACTATCTGTTGCTGAAGTGACAGTGATGATGATGATGATGATGATGATGATGATGATGATGATGATGATGATGATGATGATGATAACTACAACGACCATAACGATGATTGTGATAATGACGACGAGATGGGGATAATGATGATGATGGCAATGATGACGATG
>CM072522.1:47835252-47992752 GCA_036898135.1 Oncomelania hupensis
TTTGTTATGTCATGTATTGATCACTTATAATGTTATTATTGTCTTCCGTTTATAATGTCACTTATAATGTCATGTATTGATCACTTATAATGTTATTATTGTCTTCCGTTTATAATGTCACTTATAATGTTATTATTGTCTTCAGTTTATTATGTCATGTCTTGATCACTTATAATGTTATTATTGTCTTCATTTTATTATGTCATGTATTGATCACTTATAACGTTATTATTCTCTTCAGTGTATTATGTCATGTATTGATCACTTATAATGTTATTAATGTCTTCAGTTTATTATGTCATGTATTGATCACATAACGTTATTATTCTCTTCAGTTTATTATGTCATGTATTGATCACTTATAATGTTATTATTGTCTTCAGTTTATTATGTCATGTATTGATCACTTATAATGTTATTATTCTCTTCAGTTTATTATGTCATTTTTTTATCGTTGATCATCTTAGCAGTCAGTCAGTTAGGTTGAAAGATGTTTATATTAGGGAGGCGCATGTATATATCTAGTAATCTTCTTGTTACTTATTGTTACGAGTGTAGATGCAAGCACTTGGTTGTGCATATGATGTTATTGTCAACATTCCATTCTTTGACAGTTCTCAGCTTTTACCATTGTTTTTGTTTGAATGTGTTACATTTTTTAATTTTATTGGAGTTGAATCAATAGAGAATTGCTTGTAGACCATCATGGACGTGTCCTTGAGTTTGTCCATCTTCTTTTTTCCTTTTCCCTATTCCTTGTCCTCACCTTAACTAAAAAGTAACTAAACAAATTTGTCATATTTAAGAAAAATGTAATAGACACACGTGGAAAAAATAATCCCTCCCCCCCCCCCCCCCAACAACAACAACAAAAAAAAAATTCAAGTAGGTCTCGCCAAAAAATAGATGTTCGAAATAAAATTAAAAGAGAACTGTGCGTCACTATTGAAAAAGTAAAAAAAAATAATCCATATAAAACGCTTAAATCAGACAAAGTGCGTTTAGATTTAGAGTTCATTAACTGATTTAATTTATAGGCATTCGACATCTTAACTGCTGGTCTTAACCCAACCCTTCAACACTTAGACATCTTAACTGCTGGTCTTGACACAACCGTTCAACACTTAGACATCTTAACTGCTGGTTTTAACCCAACCCTTCAACACTTATCTTATATGCTGGTCTTGTTTGCCTAATCTTGTCATGCATGTCTAGTGAAATATTCGTCCTTTTTCCCCCTCCTCCATGTAGTGTAAACCTTCTCACTGGTTACGAACTTTCCTTTAGCCTCTCTCACCATCAACTTTATTCTATCCCAGCACTCATTCACATTCAAACCCTCATGCAAGTCTCTCTTCCATTCATCATTTCGTGCAAACATCCTCATACCCTCATAATCGCCCTTCGCAAACTGGTATTTTACACAATCAGGCCCAGTAATGGCGTTCTCACCGCTAAGTAGGGAAAACTCTATCAGCAAGTGATGGCTCTTACCTTGGGGCAGCAGAAGGTTTACTGACGACACAAATTCAACATTGGTTAAAATCAAATCAACAACATTTGCTGTTTGCAAAGCTCTATAGCGGGAGACTAATCTTAAAGTCATTCCACGTATCATTCACACTCACATTCTCCTATATTCTTTCGGAGAGAAAGATGGTGATCAGAGAGAAAGTTAGTACATATATATACAGTTCACCACAGAGCATGGTCACATGTGTTAAAGTGTATATGTGCTATATTTGGATCTGGATAGAGTACATTGCCATAGCCAATATTTCACATTTTTGCAAATGTCTTGTGACTTGGGAGAGCAGATATGCTACAGCCTGTCACTTTCAAAGAAAGACAACCTCGCAGTTCCAAATAAACAAAATAATACTAAGACAACAGACATCATAGGCAGCAATACACAGCTATATTAAATGGTCACACATTGATTACATTACATTATTATTGCTTTAGGTCCAGCGGACTCTTCCGAGCCAAATCAGGACCGGACAACCCCTGATCCGCATAAAAGATCTGCTGAAACAACCCTAGAGGTAAAACCGAAAGATCTCCACCAGCCAGTCACTTTACAATAAAGACATCCCACGCAGGGGACGGCTGAGGCTTCACCCCAACTTATCGAACCCCCGTTTACAAAAACAAAATAGAATACAAACATCATTATAAATTATCAACAAAACACATACATATAAAATGCCTACATTGCTAAATAATAACATCATAGGAAGCCCTAGTGACCACCTGGCAGAAAGCGTCCAATATTACCAAGCTGATCCAACAGACCTCATACACAAATAAGGAGTCTTGTCCCAGAAGAGTTTTAAAGAAAAAGGTAGGAGACTGGTCTAGCAAAGAAGACGATAGTATAGCAGATTGATAGAACAGAGCAGGACTAAGAAAGAGCAAATGAGAAAGACAGCGACAGTGGGAATTTAAAGCACTAAATTTCCAGAAAGTGGGGATACTATTTATACTGAAACCCCCGGCACCCCAACGGGGGTCACACATTGATTCAACAACAACATAATAATACTAAGACAACAGACATCATAGGTAGCAGTACACAGCTATATTAAATGGTCACACATTGATTCAACAACAACATAATAATACTAAGACAACACACATCATAGGCAGCAATACACAGCTATATTAAATGGTCACACATTGATTCAACAACAACACAATAATACTAAGACAACACACATCATAGGCAGCAATACACAGCTATATTAAATGGTCACACATTAATTCAACAACACACATCATAGACAGCAATACACAGCTATATTAAATGGTCACACATTAATTCAACAACAACAACCCAATAATACTAAGACAACAGACATCATAGGCAGTAATACACAGCAACATAATGTCATAGTTATACAGTTTCATTTCACAATGAATCAATCTGTCTTCTACTTGTCTGAGTTCAGTGTTTTCTAAGACTACCGGGTAATTTGCCTTTATTTGCTACAAGGGACCAGGCAGAAAAGGGACAATACATTTTTTTTAAATATTTCCTACGCCAAAACAACCCGGTTAAAATTATAAGTAAAGTCAATTACAAAAGAAATTATAATAATATTGATACCCAGGTTAAAAATATTGCAGAGTATAACCAAATTTATAATTGATTGATTGATTGATTTATTGTTGCTTTAGGTCCAGCGGACTCTTCCGAGCCAAATCAGGACCGGACAACCCCCGATCCGCATAAAAGATCTGCTGAAACAACCCCAGTGGGAAAATTGAATGCCCTCCACCGGCCAGTCACTTTACAATAAAGACATCCCACACGGGGGACGGCTGAGGGTTGACCTCAACTACGCGAACCCCCGGTTACAAAAACAAAATAGAATATAAACATCATTATAAATCATCAACAAAACACATACATATAAAATGCCTATAGTGCTAAATAGTACAATCATAGGAAGCCCTAGTGACCACCCGGCAGAAAGCGTCCAACACTCCCAAGCTGATCCAACAGACCTCATACACAAACAAGGAGTCTTGTCCAGGAAGAGTTTTCAAGAAAAAAGGTAGGTCATTGATCTAGCGAAGAAGAAAGAAGATAGTATAGCAGAGTGAAGGACAGAGCAGGAATAGGAAAGAGTAAATGAGGAAGACAGCGACAGTGGGAATTTAAAGCACTACATTTCCATAAAGTGGGGATACTATTTATACTGACAACCCCCGGCACTCCAACGGGGATACTGTTGCCGCAGTGAATCTGTCTTGCCTATAAAGGAAAGACAGGTTTTCAACTGTGGCTTTCACTGTTCCCTTTATATGTTTGAACAATCTACAGTGGCAAGATTGCTCATGACCCCAAGGGGTGCCAAATTTATAAAATAGGTCAAATAAAGTAATAATACAAATATATTAACACAATATTAATTTAAAAAACAACAAGTAATTACTTACATAGATTCCATTATATTTAATTAATCAATTCAATTCCATTGTTTTGAAATCCATTTCTGGAACAATAGAGATCTCCTATATTAGCTCCTTAGTTGTAACAAGCATGAAGTAGTCATAGTAAAAAAGATATGTTGATCATTAAAACAAAAACACAGGTTTTATCTACATTGGTGGTTACTTAGTAATTCATTGCTTACAGGGTCCAGCGGACTGCAAAAAGCCGAAGGAGGACCACAAAACCAAGACCACAACTTCTCTAAAAGAGGACTCGCCCATGATCCGCATAAAAGACCTGCTGAAACAACTCTAGTGGTAACACTGAAGGCACTCCACCAGTCAGTCACTTTACAATAAAGACATCCCACGCAGGGGACGCTGAGGCTATACTTTAATTTATCGAACCCCCGTTTACAAAAACAAAATAGAATACAAACATCATTATAAAATATCAACTAAACACATGCATATAAAATGCCTACATTGCCAAATAAGAACATCATAGGAAGCATCAGTGACCACCTGGCAGAAAGTGTCCAAGCTGATCCAACAGACCTCACACACAAATGAGGAGTTTTGTCCTAGAAGTTTTCAATTAAAAAAAGGTAGGTGAATTGTCTAGCGAAGAAGAAGAAAGTATAGTAGATTGATAGGACACAGTAGGAATGAGAAAGAACAAAGGATAAGGACAGCGACAGTGGGAATTTAAAGCACTACATTTCCAGAAAGCGGGGATACTATTTATACTGAAACCCCAGGCCAATCCCATGGGAAGATTGGTGGTTACAAACATCCCATACCATACAATGGTGGTTACAAACATCCCATGCTATACAATGGTGGTTACATTACATTACATGATTATTGCTTTAGGTCCAGCGGACTCTTCCAAGCCAAATCAGGACCAGACAACCCCTGATCCACATAATTGATTGATTGATTGTTGCTTTAGGTCCAGCGGACTCTTCCGAGCCAAATCAGGACCGGACAACCCCCGATCCGCATAAAACAACCCTAGTGGTAAAACTGAAGGCACTTCACCAGCCAGTCACTTTACAATAAAGACATCCCACGCACAGGATGCTGAGGCTATACTCTAAATTACAAACATCCCATGCTATACAATGGTGGTTACAAACATCCCATGGGTGGTATTCATGACCCGTTAAATTATAGGCGATGGTTAACGTTACCAACATTGGTTTTGTAACCAACAATGGTATCGTTAACCATCGTTTAGCAGATCGCAATTCATGAGCGAGTGTCCAACCATCGGTACGTAACCAAGGCTATTTTTGGGCTGTGCGGGAATATCCGTAAGGGGGCATAATTCAAGCAGCTGTTTTCCTTCTTTCGTCAACAAAATAGGCCTATAAAAATGTCTGTGGCAATGGCAAAGAGAAAAGCAATTTTTTCGTGCAATGGTGGCGTGATTAGCAAGCCTACCGACAGCATGCTGGATATCATAGTGAGCAAGGAGAGCGAGCTTTTTGTTGGGGTGAAAGGAGAGAAATCACTTTTGATCACTTTGTAGTTTGTAATGTTAGGCCTACATTTTGTTTTTAGACTGAGGTTCAATTTCTGCCGTTTCTGGGTAGTTTGGAACTTGAAATGTTGTCTTTATTTCGTAGGGTTGCATTACCCTACGAGTATAAACTATACAGATACACAATAAGCCTACACATCACCAGTCAAAATCCAACAACAATATTTTAATAATAATAATAATAATATTAACCCGTTTTATTAATATGACAGATTATTAAAGGTGCCAGAGGCATAAAAACAAAGAGTGAGACACACATGTAAAAGTGGTGACAAAACGCCTTGCCGATCACACAGTTTCAGTCTGTCTACCGCGTTCGCTAACGTGATGATATCATGCCGACGAAAACGAAATTTTGATACCAGTTCCACATCATCAAATTTGTCAAGTGGATTACTTCTGTCGCGAAATACTCTCTCTCTCCTCGGAGCTCGTCTCTGTCGAAGTTGCCACCAAACGATGGCCGCCATTTTTAACCAGTGTTCCATTGGTTATCGGGTGGTCCCCCCTCCGTTAAAATAACCATGGTTAGCAACCGTCGTTAACTCTGCTAAGGCCTCATGAATTTAAAATTTCCAGCTTAACCAACGTCGTTAATTTTACCAACATTGGTTAAGCCTTAACCAACGGTCATGAATACCACCCCATGCTATAAAATGGTGGTTACAAACATCCCATGCCATACGATGGTGGTTACAAACACCCCATGCTATACAATGGTGGTTACAAACATCCCATGCTATACAATGGTGGTTACAAACATCCCATGCCATACAATGGTGGTGACAAACATCCCATGCAATACACAGAGATGAGAATCCTAAAATGACAAAAAGGAGGAAAAATTCCAAAGTCTGTCGAGTGGCGAAGCCACGAGTGCGCGTACCTGCTTCGCAGGTACGCGATGCTAGGGGGGTCCGGGGGCATGCTCCCCCGGAAAATATTTGAAAAGATGGTTAAAATCTATGCATTCTGAGCCTTATTTTATGGGGTCAGATCAGTTGTTTTTGTGATACTAAAATGCTGTTGTTAGCTCTCCACAGTTCAACACATAGGAATAATGAATTTATTTCAAACATCAGTTAAGCCTTGTATTAAACAAACATTCCTTTTGACTGCAGACAAGAATGGTTTAAATACCAATGACAAGACAAGGCTTTACCAATGCACATAATTACTGTCCAAAACAGAGTTGTACATTTATACATAGAATCAGTATGAAGCCTCACTGACACTCTTACGGTCACACCAAACAATAAAGTCATAAATACCTCGATTGACTGTTCAAACAAGGTTTACAATTTCAAGATAATGTCTTGGAAAAACCACAACAAGGAAAGCAGAAATACGGATGGTTTCAGGCAGTCGTTCCTAAAACAGTTCTGATGCTATAATCATATACATTATGAACAACTTCAGCCTTGAAGTTGTAATCAGGCACTGAAGTCAGGCTGAAGTTTACAATTACGTCATGCACTAGGATTACAGTTCTTTGTGTATACAACATTCTCATGTTTTTTTTGAAGAATTGTTAAAAGTATAAATAAAAACTGGCAGGTACCAACATGCTATACAGTCTGCACACACACAATTATTGAATGAACTATGTACATGTACATGTGCATGTATTTTATAACTGAAGCCAGGCAACTATCCAGTTCTTGCTTTCTTGGCTGGTGGCTTTTGACTTCTAATCTCACTTCTCTTCCTCACCAACACCTGAAGTCGGGCAGTCAGATCTTTCTTATGAGCCAGTCTGGCTTGTTTCTCTGCCTCTGCATTCAACTCCACATTTCTTTCGATCTTTTTGTCCTTCAAACGAATTAAGACTGTTGTGTTCAACTTTTCTTCTAACCTCTTAAAAAAGTTCCACTTGATTTTTACACCACTGTAGATGTGGGTAGCAAGAGCCTTTTCTCCAGGATTTAGATTTTGAAGCATTTTACAAGTCGCGCTTTGTTCTAGACAATGGCTGATCAACCACGTGATGTTTTGGCTGTTCCATCGTTCGCACTACAACTCAGCGCATGAGAAAGGGCTTCAAGCGCCTATTTGAGTGACGTCACTATCAGCGGGAGTGTCTGGGAACAGCCGGAATCTTATGCGCAGGAAACGGGAGGCTTAGATACGCAACGTCACTTCCGTAATGCGATGGCTAGTATCTAAGAGAGCCCCACGTACGTCAGGACACACGGAAGAAAGAAATCGGGTTATCTCGGCTTTTTACGGCAGCTTGGTGGATCGCCGAAAACGAAGTGAGAGCGAACCAAATGACAACAATCCGCATGGGAATAACGAGTGGTAATAAGCTGCGAGATCGAAAATCAACAACTCACCCTAGTCATATACACTAAAATTTTCTCACCGGATTTAAACCGATCTCAAAAATGACCCTGGGACCTTCCGAAAGAGCGGATTTCCGCTAAAAAGCGGAAGATTCTCATCTCTGATTATACAATGGTGGTTAAAAACATCCCATGCCATACAATGATGGTTACAAACTTCCTATGCCATACAATGGTGGTTGCAAACATCCCATACCATACAATGGTGGTTACAAACATCCTATGCTATACATTGGTGAAATTCCAGGGATCATAAAATATATTGCAAGTATTAATTATATTTTCTACCCTGCGTTTCTCAATCTATGCTTCTTTTACTAGTACTCAACTTGAGTCAACACTTATCACCTGCATAATTTGTTTGTATAGTATGTGACAACTGGTGATACCTCAAACTCCTAGCATAAATGTTGTCTCCTTTACATTCAATGGTTAAATGTTTCACATAACATTCACTGACAGCATTCAACATATTACATACATTGCACACCATTTTCTCTCCAGAATATGCTTGGGATACTATGTTCACAGTTTAATTTCACAATATTATTCAAGCCAATATGCAAAATTGCTGTCCAGAGTTAGTTATTTATAGGGTCCAGCAGACTGCAAAGAGCCGAATCAACTTGGATGAAAGAGGCTGTCAAGAGTTTTAGGCATTTGGACTTATTTTATCTTGAGAAAAACTTTCAAATAAACTGGAAAGCTTAATTTTATCTAACGACTCATTGTGTTGTTTTTATCTTCTTTTCTGCCTCCAGCCTATGTTACTGTAAGCTTCTTCAGGTATTCAATTTAAATGAAAGCATACGATGGTGGTTGCAAACATCCCATATCATACAATGGTTGCTAATTGTCCTTTCTGTATGCACCAACATGTGATTCATCACATTGTCTGTATGTACCAACATGTGATTCAACGAATTGCCAGCATGAATAAAAGCATTACATATTACACATATGTCACATACATTTTCACTTTGGTACACGTGTTGCTTCAAATCGTCAGCCACAGATAAAGGCTTAATACAAACATCACACACATGATTTTTCTTTTCTGCACATGTAAGTGCATATCACTTCAACTAGCAAGCTGAAAGAAAAACTTTTCTTACAAACGTCAAACACATTAATTTTTGTCTCCAGAATGTGTCAACTTGTGTTTCTTCAAATTGCTAAACAAAGGGAAAGCTTTACCACAAACCTCACACACATAATTTATCTCTCCTGTATGAATAAGCTTATGTAACTTCAAACTACTAGCATGAGTGAAAGCTTTATTACAAACATCACACACATGATTCTTCTCTCCTGTATGTATAAGCTTATGTACATTCAAATGACAAGCCCTAGTGAACGCTTTATTACAAACATCACACACATGATTCTTCTCTCCTGTATGTATAAGCATATGTAACTTCAAATTCCAAGCCTCAGAGAAAGCTTTGTTACAAACATCACAAACATGATTCTTCTCTCCTGTATGTATAAGCTTATGTTTCTTCAACTGGTAAGCCCTAGTGAAAGATTTATTACAAACATCACACACATGATTCTTTTCTCCTGTATGTGTAAGCTTATGTACCTTCAAACTGCCAGCCTGAGTGAAAGCTTTATTACAAACATCACACACATGATTCTCCTCTCCTGTATGTATAAGCTTATGTTTCTTCAATTTTCTAGCCTGAGTAAAATCTTTATTACAAACATCACACACATGATTCTTCTCTCCTGAATGTATAAGCTCATGTTCCTTCAAACTGCCAGCATGAGTGAAAGCTTTATTACAAACATCACACACATGATTCTCCTCTCCTGTATGTATAAGCTTATGTTTCTTCAAATTTCTAGCCCGAGTAAAATCTTTATTACAAACATCACACACATGAATCTTCTTTCCTGTATGTATAAGCTTATGGTCCTTCAACTGACAAGCCCTAGTGAAAGATTTATTACAAACATCACACACATGATTCTTCTCTCCTGTATGTATAAGCTCATGTTTCTTCAAACTGCCAGCCTCAGTGAGAGCTTTGTTACAAACATCACAAACATGATTCTTCTCTCCTGTATGTCTGAGCATATGTTTCTTCAAATAACCAGCACGAGTGAAAACCTTATTACAAACATAACACACATGATTCTTCTCTCCTGTATGTATAAGCTTATGGTCCTTCAACTGACAAGCCCTAGTGAAAGCTTTATTACAAACATCGCACACATGATTCTTCTCTCCTGTATGTATAAGCTTATGTACCTTCAAACTGTGAGCCTGAGTGAAAGCTTTATTACACACATCACACACATGATTCTCCTCTCCTGTATGTATAAGCTTATGTTTCTTCAAATCTCTAGCCCGAGTAAAATCTTTATTACAAACATCACACACATTATTCTTCTCTCCTGTATGTAACAGCTTATGTTTATTCAAATTACCAGCATGATTGAAAGCTTTGTTACAAACATCACACACATGATTCTTCTCTCCTGTATGGATAAGCTTATGTTTCTTCAAATTACCAGCACGAGTGAAATCTTTATTACAAAAATCACACACTTGATTCTTTTCTCCTGTATGTATAAGCTTATGTACCTTCAAATGGCCAGCCTGAGTGAAAGCTTTATTACAAACATCACACACATGATTCTTCTCTCCTGTATGTATAAGCTTATGTACCTTCAAATGGCAGGCAAGAGTGAAAGCTTTATTACAAATATTACAAACATGATTCTTCTCTCCTGTATGTATAAGCTTATGTTCCCTTAAATGGCCAGCCTGAGTAAAAGCTTTATTACAAACATCACACACATGATTCTCCTCTCCTCTATGTATAAGCTTATATTTCTTCAAATCACTAGCCCGAGTGAAAGCTTTATTACAATCACACACACGTTTCTTTTGCTCTCTGGTCTTCTGTTGCTGCTTTGTCTCTCTACTACACTCATGATCTTTGAGACTGACTTCACTGTGGGGAGTGATTGAGGCAGAAGAGAACTTGACCAATAATGACTGTGGTGTTGAGTTGACAGTAAGCAGTTGTGTAGCACATGCATTTGAAATCTGAAAAAGAAAACCACGATTTACAAAAAATACTAACTATAAAGTGTTCATCGTCATTATCATCACCATCATCATCTTCAAAGTTGTCCTGATGTGGCTCTCTGCAGTCTGCTGGACCCTATAATGACAATGACTAACTAATACATATATTTAGTATTTTTGTATTAATATACTCGATTATTATTATTTTTATACCATTATCACAACAATGTGTTGAGTTTCTTGATAATAGTTAAAATAAACCTACTTCAGTCCTGACAATTACGAGGATATATTATTTTGCAATAACATGGAGTGATAGATGTGTTTGTTGTGTGTGCCAGACTGGGTGAAACATGTCTGTTTGAATACGTTGGTACAGATCGCCGCACTGATCAGTGATTTGGTGAACAATGGCTACATTGGTGCCTCGGGTTACGAACCAAGTTCTGGAAACATTCCTAATCCAAAACATTGAAATCAATGAAATAGAGACAATCCGTTTCAAGACGAAAGAAGCATTCCTTTTTATTTGCCTCCGGATTTACCTCACAAAAGGTAAAGAATACTTGTATTTGTATTACATACAGAGAAAAAAACAAAACAAATAAATTAAATGTAAAATAAAATAAAGATTTCATTTATCTTTCTTACCAAGAAAACGATCATGGGAAATGTGTCACTTTCTTATTCTGAATCATTAGTTTCGGGAGTTTCTTGTTGTTTCTTGGCAGCTGACAGGGAATCTTTCTGCATCAAGAAACTATCAAGAGAAATTTGTCCTTCGTAACCCACTGTTCCTTCCTACTCTAAGGTCGTTTGGCCACCACAGATGATATTTAACCAGCATACTCCATCCTTCTCTGTCCTCAGCAACTCTCATTGCTTCGCTCTGTGTCAAACCAGTCCATTCTCAAATGGTGTCCTCCCACCTCTTTTTCTGTCTTCCCTCTTCTTCTACCTCCTTGCACTGTGCCTTGCAGGATGGTCTTTGCATGACCTGATGATCTGGTGACGTGGCCATACCATCAGAGTTTCCGTTTGTGTTGTCCAATGGCTTGTGTGATGGTCTGTCGGACTTCGTTGTTGGTGATGTGCTGGGTATAGGAAATGACCAGAAGTCTTCTGTAGCACCTCATCTCCATGCTTTGTATTCTTCATTGTAGATCTGCTGTGAGGGTCCATGTTTCGCAAGCATAAAAGGCCATAGGAAGATGGAGATGATATGACAAGGGAGTGCAGCAGTCTTTCCAAATTGACTTCAACCTTGACAGGGTAGCAGTTGTTTGTGCGATCTTGGAGAGGACTTCCTGTTGGGACCCATTGTCTGATACAATGGTTAGTAAATATTTGAAGCTATGCACTGTGTTGAGGGATTGGCCTTGGACTTTGATGTCCGTGTTGATGCCATTACAGTTGTTGGTCATCATCTGGAGGTGGTGTCAAGCCTCTGTACCAGCTGTTCAAGTTCTTATTCCTCTCTAGACAATCCATCAATGTCATCCACAAAACGAAGGTTGGAGATTGCTCTTCCTCTATGCTGACTGTGCCTTCATGATCTGCAAAGGCATCTGACATGATGCGCTCTAGGAAGTTGTTGAAGATTGTCTGGACCCATTGTCTCCTAAATATTTGAAGCTATGCGCTGTGTTAAGGGATTGGCCTTGGACTTTGATGCTGGTCATCACTTTAGTCTTCTCTGCACTTATTTCCATTCCATAGGCTCTGGAGGTGGTGTCAAGCCTCTGTACCAGCTGTTCTTGTTCCTCTTCAGCCAATCCATCAATGTCATCCGCAAAACGGAGGTTGGAGATTGCTCTACCCCCTATGCTGACTGTAACTCCGTTATCTGCAAGGGCATCTCTAGGAAGATGTTAAAGAGTGTTGGAGAGAGTAGGCATCATTAATGCACACCGATTGTTGTTCTGAACAAGTTTCCGATGGTGCTGTTGTGGAGGACTGCACTAGTAGTCTTGTCATATAGGCTTTTGATGACTTCAATAATGGGGTCCACTTGTGTCTCCCCAGTTGTGGTGCACATCTTGGCCCAACCTCTCATGGTTGTCCACATTACATTACATGATTATTGCTTTAGGTCCAGCGGACTCTTCCGAGCCAAACAGGAATAGGGTTGTCCACAGAGCTGCATGTATTGTAAAGACTCGGTCAAATGCTTTCTTTACAAACACATGATATAGATGGTGCTGTAGGTATTTCTCGCATATTATTCTGAGGTTGAAAATCTGTGCAGTGGTAATTTGCCCTGCCCTGAATCCTGCTTGTTCTTTAGCTATGATTTTTTTCAGCTTGGGGTTTCAACCTATTGAGTATTATTTTCAGGAGGACCTTGCTGGGATGGATAAGGCTGATGGCGTGGGAATGTTCACACTCCTGAAGGTTTCCCATCTTAGGAAGAGTGATGACAAGCCTCTGGGTCCATGGTGTAGGCCACTCACCACTATGCCAGATCTTGTTACAGATAAGGGTGAGGGCATCAATCATCACTTCTTTTTCTTGAAGCAATGTATGTTGTCCACTCCCGCTGACTTCCCATTTTTCAGTGACTGCACTGCTGCCTCAACTTCTTCTCGGAGAATTGGAAGGATTTCTTCATTTTCTCTGTTCTGGGGACATGCTAGAACTGATGGGTCCCAGTTTGGTGCTTGGCCGTAAAGGTCAGAGCAGTACTCTGTCCATCTATCCAAGACTTCTTGTTCTTCTGTAAGGCATATGCCAGACTTGCTTTGGATCGAGGAGACCTTGGGTTGTTTAACATTTGTCAGCCGCTTCACGGTCTGGTAAGCCTTCTCGCTGTTGTTCTTGTTCAGACTGTCCCCTTTTTTCTGGCATTGATCTTCTGTCTAGTTCTCCTTCACTGTAAGCATGCCTTTTCAGATGTCATTGTTGATTTTTCGGTAGGCATCAGCACCTTGTGAGCTGTTTTTTTCATCTCTCTTCATTTATCACACAGGTCCAAAAGTTCAGGTGTGACCCACAGTTTCGTCTTTGGGTGGTGCTTGCCAAGGATCTCAGTGTGTTACGTTGAAACGCGTACGAAAGTATGTCGGAAGCGCGCACGATAGATCTAATCGTTTCGTTTTGCAAAGTATTCAATGATGGAGTTTATTTACCTTTGATTTGAGTTTGCATTGTTGTTAGGAGAGGCTTTGTATAACGTGGATAATTTTCGTTGGTCGATATTGTCGGAGAATACTCAGGATTTCCTTGTTTACTATCGATCGAAGTTTCGGGACGATTGTCGAAGCAAGAGGTCGTTCCGGAAGATATAAAAATATGTATTGACGTAAGTCAGTGATGACGATTTTTTATTCGATTGGTGGCAGTGCGTCATTTCTACAGTATTCGAAATTCTTCCGGAAGAGAGAGAGGTTATTTAATCGTGTGCCGAGTTGCTGTTGGGAGATAGTTGAAGTTGTTGTTAGTTGGAAAGTAAGACGATTGAGCGATTGTATGCAGTTGTTGATGTGTGCTGAATAAAAGCGGAAAACTTCATACGTCGACTTTGTGACTTGTATGCTGTTTGAGCGGGTTGCGTGAATAAACGAATCTGAGTTACACAACTATCAGGAATTCAAGCATCGGGGCTGAATCAGATACTGATAGAAAAACACCAACATCAAACTGAGTGTAACACAGTGGTGGCAATGCTGTTGACATCTACTTAACCAGCTCCAAAAATAAGCAGTTTGAAATTTGCACTGTTTCTTATGAGAGACACAAAAATTAAAAATGTGTTGTTTGTAACCAGAATTGTTCGTGACCTGCGGCGTTCATAACCAAAGGTATCACTGTATATAGCATCCATTATTATTACTATTTTTATTTTATTTTTTATTATTGGATTACTATACCACATAGTTAATGTGTGGAAGATTTGTAAAATAGACGTCAAGTTCCATTATTACCTCAGACTCCATTGGAAGTACATCTATGTACCTCTCGGGCTTCACCCACACCATCTTTGTTTCCAATGGGTCAGCGCTTTCTGTAACAAAGAAGTCAGCAAATTGATCATGGGTGATAGCAGTAGCACTGTTGGTTAGGACTGTGATTTTCTATGCAAAAATTCGAGAGTACAAACCCTGCAGAGGATGAATGTCTATGACTTAGATACAAGACTTTTCAGGTCACCAGTGTTTTCTCCAGGTACTTTAGTTTCCTCCCACCCTTGAGTAATGGTGTCGAATGCAGTCAATTTAAATACAAAAATACAAATCTCCCAAAATTAACATTCGATTTCCTTTTTGTTTTCTAATAGCCACTTTTATTTACACCACATGTTTGACGGATGAAAATGTGTTTGTTGTATTGGTAGGAGTGCACTGACCGGGACGTTCTGCTGGACGGGTCGTCACTAGGTGAAAAGGTCGACATCATCCTCCTATGTCCAGTTCTGTATCGACATGTTGGTGCCAACTAATGAGGTGAAGACTTACCACAACAACAAGCCTTGGGTGACAAAGGAGGTGGCAGACGTCCTGATGAAGAGGAAGAAGGCGTTCAGTGAGTAGACTCCAAATGACGTTAAGAAACTGCAGAAGGAAGTCAAAAGAGTGATCCTAAACAACAAGTGGAAGTTCAGGGACAAGGTCGAAGAAAGCTTCGCCTCCAACAATCACACGAAACTGTGGAGCAACCTACACGATGACTGGCAATAAGCCATGGAAAAGGGCCTTGAATTTAGAGGACCAGTAGAAGTGGGCCAACGACCAAAAACATCTTCCATGCCTGCTTTGACACCACTGAGATCTCACTGAGCAAGCGAGTACTGTGGCTGACCCGAGTGAGAGAGACAACAGTGGGGAGGCACTGAGGGAGTAAGAGGTAAGTCAGCGCTTTAGACAGGTCATCCCCAGGAGTCCTTGTGGTCCAGTTCACGTTCCGGGAGCTGTACCCAGGAACTGCCATGTCTCAGTGTTCACCATCCTGTTCCAGGAGTCGTTGGACACTGGACACATCCCACCCCTTTGGAAGTCTTCCAACTTTATCCCTGTCCTTAAGAAACCCTCTCCTGCAAACCTGAATGACTATTGGGGTGGCCTCGTGGCGCAGTGGATAAGTCGCCGGTTTCCTATGCCGAAGGTCGCGGGTTCGATTCCCGCAAGGGGCGAACGTATGTGACTTAGGTACGAGACTATTGAGGTCACCGAGGGTTTTCTCCGGGCACTCCGGTTTCCTCCCTCCCTTCAATAATGGTACAGGACGCAGTCAATATAAAAATTTCAAGAATAAAAATTCGATTTTCTTTCCGTCTTCTAATAGCGATCTCCCTGCCTTTACACCACCTGTTTGAGTGATGGATGTGTGTTTGGTATGTGTGAGGGTGGATGAGACAGGTGAGCGTGTATGTTGGTATAGGTCGCCGCGCTTTGAGCCTGAATGATTTGGGGTAATGCGCGTATAGCATCCTGTATTATTATTATTATTATTATTATTATTATTATTATTATTATTATCGCCTTGTCGCTCTCACAAAACCCTCTCCCTCAAACGTCCATTCCTTTTAAGTACCTTGAGCGCATTGTCCTTCAACGACTGCTTGGGGAAACGCACCCACTCCATGACCCCATGCAATTCGCAAACACACCCAACAGAAATACCGAAGACACCATCATCACCGTAGTCCACTCTGTGTTGACACACCTAGAGAGGCCGAAGTCATATGCCAGAATTCTTTTCCTGGATTTTTCGTTAGCTTTGAACTCCATCCAGCCTCACCTAATGATGCGGAAACTGATGAAAATGAAAATGGACGCCAACTCCCTGATCATCGTATGGCTCTGCAGCTTTCTCACAGACTACAACGCGTTGTGATTAGGTCGTCCATCTCCGTGAAGGCATCGGGATACCTTCATAATAACACAGGGGTTCCTTATGGCTGCGTCCCATTCGCGGCATTCTTCATCCTCTACACGGCCGACTGTCCCTGTATCGCTGAAGACGGCCTCCAAGTCAAGTTTTTTGATAACACGTCCCTAACCAGTCTTATCACAACGAGCGAGAGCTCGTACCGCTGCGCCGTGGAAGAGCTCGTCAGATGGTGCGACGACAACCATCTCCTCCTCAACGTCTCTAATACAAAGGAGATGGTTGTTGACTACAGGAGGAGCACTCCGAGACACGACCCAATGGTCATTGGGGTGAAATGGTGGAGGTGGTGGACCAAAACAAGTACTTGGGCTCCATCATCTATAACAACTTGGACTGCCGCACGAGGACTGACAGGTTCCACCGGTCCATTCTGCCGAGCTCCATTCGACTCACAAACGTTATTCCTTGACTTCATGAAATCTGATCAGTTAGTCAGTCTGTCAGGCTGATAAATTTAGCCAGTCAGCCACAGTGTTTGCCTACCTGCCTGAGTGTGTGTGTGTGTGAGAGAGCGCGCGTGATTTAATTGAGTGTGAAATAGCATGTCAGTATGTGTGTGTACTGCGTGTGAGTGTGTATGATATAGCATATAGTAGATATTATATATACAGTGTCTAATACAGTATTGTTGTTGTTGATGTTGTGAAAACTGTGCATTGTGTCTTTATGTGTCTGGTACAAGTGTGTGTGTGTTTGCGTGTGAATGTTAATTTTTCAAATAGTCTTGCTTTGTGATTTGGCTTAGCATGGGATGCTCATGCATGTACATGAGTAGCATGTGTTGTACAACTGTGGTTAATGTTTGTGGGTGGTGGCGCTGGTTTGTGATGGTGTTTCGGGGTGTATACAGGAGTGTACAGTGCAAGTATGTTTGGGATGTGGGATAGTAGTTGTTTTATTGTATGTGTTGCACTATTTATTTTTGTGTTTCTACATGTCATTTACAAAATATATATATTCTATATTTTACATTTACTATATTTGTGCAGTTGAAAGGCAAGTTTCTATGTACATTTCATAGACCAATAAAGTCTCAGTCTGTCAGTCTGTCAGTCTCTTGTATCATGTGAACGTGTATGTTGGTTACACATCACCACTTTAAGTCTGATTTAATAATAAGGCACATTTAGCATCCATTTATTTATTGACTTATTTATCTTTAATTATAAAACACAAGCACAGTTTTTAATCATTCAAGCCTGAATTACTGTGGGGCTTACACTACAAAAAATTCCCCCAATAGGAAATGTTCCTGTCACATGCATGTAGCATAGCTCACGAGTTTATTCTACACCTTAGGTCAAGAAAGTTGAAACTGTATAGCAGCCAAGCCACAATCACAATACAGATAACAACATGACAATTATTTCTAAGTATAAAACACTTCTGCTAAGAATAAAACACTAATATACTTACTATATCCCTCTGTGTCACTGTCAGGCTCTGTCTTCACAGTACACAGTTCTGAGTCATGTGGCTCCTGAAATCAAGAATGAGAATATAATTATTACTTTACAACAACTATCAGTACATTTGGATTACTGTACCACACAGTTCATGTGTTGAATTGTATAAGAGGCATCAAGCTCAATTATTACCTCAGGCCCCACTGGATGTACATCAACATATGTCTTTGATGTCACCCGCACTTTCTTTGTGTCCAATGTCCAACTGCTTCCTGTAACACAAAAATCAGCAAACAAATCATGGGCGAGTGCCATAGCGGATGATAAAACTGAACAGTTGTTGTCACTCACATCCATATTCATGTGTGGATCACACCAACTTGTGATCACTAAACAGTTGTTGTCACGGATATCCATAGTCCTATGTGGATAACACCAACTTGTGATCACTAAAAAGTTCATTTCAATGAAAATTGATCTTGACACTTGTGGAATTAAACATTGGTTCACTGGCACAAAAGGCAAGTTATTGAGCTCAGAGTTTGTAATATACTTACATGAAATCTAGAGATGCAAAACTGTAAAGCATTTCAGCTACAATCACAATACAGTTTCTTTTTAAAAAACAGAACAAAAAACAAAAACAAAATCATGACAAGCATTACTATCAGGGTTCTCCACTATGCTGAGAATGGGGCATAATCATGCCTTAAGACCCTCAAAATCATGCTTTAGAATCGCTGATCAGGTGTGAGAAATACGTCTTAAATGTTACAATTGGTGCAGAAAACACGCCTGAAAAAACAATCTACAGGTGAAAAGATCGTGAATGCATTTATAAAATTAACACGGCCATGCAACTGAAAAATTATCTCGATGTTCATTGGTTTATCTGTTGCACTATCAACCAATTCCAAAGCTCCTAAATCATCTAGCTAGGCTTAGGAAGTGATATCATAGTTTGATGAGGTTTGTTATGCACAATGTGCCATGGTTACTTCCCTTGTTTCACTACAAAACTATCAATCATGGCGTTCTTCCATCGGCTTTCTTCCCCATTCCTTAAAATGCTTTACAAGGAGAGAAAAAACAAAAAACTAAATAAAAGTGATTCCACTCCTTAGATATACTGCAAATGGGGAGCCCTGACTATTATATGCTAATATACTTACCATATTCCTCAGTGTCACAGTCAGGTTCTGTCTTCACTTTACACAACAGTGAGATATGTGGCTCCGTCATATCATTGTCCGGTGCTGTCCTGCTTTCTGATTCTTCCTTTATGTTGAACTCACTTCCAGTCATGTTAGCGGTACATCTGACAATCTGTTCACTGCTGCTGTGAGAAACATGATGGCTTTCTCTTCCTGCAATTTCTAAACAAAACAACAGCTTTCATGTAAATATTTCCTGACAGCAAACATAATGACGAACTGAAAAGCCATCACATAAGAACTTTTATCTTTTACTCTCACATAAATATGACAGTAAATAAACCTCCAAAGTGCAATCAAGGAATTGGATGAACAAAGAACTGGTCTATTTTGCTATTTCCAATTAAAACAAATCCTGCAGAAACAACGTTGCCATAGTTAAGATCAGCACCCAGCATTCACTGCACAGTCCACACAAAGGGTCAGGAAAAAAACAATTTTGTTGGTGTTAGGGTGTGGGTGTGCTAACCCTGACAGTTATTCTAATCCTTTTCTGTGATACCATTCTTCAAGGATGCTGATGTTAACATTTGCCACCACTTTGTGGCATCTGTAACGAAAAAGCAATTTACATCGTAGTAAAATAAATTTTGAATAAAGGAAAAAAAGATGAGCCGTCCAATTCACACGACAGTACTAATAGGAGAATGACAAAGCTTTCATTTTGACTGGCGTGGAAATTATATTTTTATGTACAGGCTGATACCACGATGTTGATCTTAACTGTCATGTATTGGCTGTAGTTGTAAAATGTCAGTTTCCATGTTCAATGATGAATGTTTCATCACCGGAGCCAACTCACCTTGCGCATGCCACGCTTGCAATCTCATCCAGTCTACCACTGGTTCCTCAGCAATGTCAATCTCCAGCTTCACCTCAGGCAGCACTGGACTGTCTTCGTCCTCCATAACAGAGCACTGCAGCACTCGATGTTGCAAGACAACTGCACAACGTTTGCCAAAGAAAAAATCTCCATACCGTCATAAATTTATTCGCTAAGGTTTTACAGTATTAGAAAGAGACCTGGCGCAAAAGAAATTTTTAGAAACTTATTATAATTAAATATAATAATGCTTACCATTAAAACATTATTTATACCAAAGGTGAATAGAACAAGCAGCTATTTATACATGATTAAACTAATTCGGGATATTAGGAAGATCACAAAGACAGGTTGTCATTTACTAAATTAGTTTCGTATGTCTCCAAAGATTAACTAACTTAGCATTAGTAACAATTTTGAATACTTGCTTTTTATAGGACTTTTACATTTATGTTATATTTTTATTTTTATAAGACTTTTACATTTATGTATTATTTTCATTTTGATAAGACTTTTGCATTTATGTTATATTTTTATTTTTTTTAAGATTTAAACATTTTTATGTTATATTTTTATTTTTATAAGACTTTTACATTTATGTTATATTTTTTAATAAGACTTTTACATTTATGTTTTATTTTTGTTTTTATAAGACTTTTACATTTATGTTATTTTTTAAGACTGAACGTATTACTTGTGGCTTCTGTTGTTTGTTTGCTGAATGCATGTTTATAAAGTTGTTCTTGTAACCTCTACTTCTATCTTCATTCCTTCTTTATTCTATCAGTGACATTTTAATTTAAAAACAACAACACAATGCTCAGCTTTTTATTTTTATAAACATTTTAATGCTTTATTTACAGCATATTCTTTTAGCTGTTAGAAACATGCAATTGAACAGTCTGTACACAACAACAAAGTGCCATATTACACAGCCTGTACACAACAACAAAGTGCTGTATTACACAGCCTGTACACATCAACAAAGTGCTGTATTACACAGCCTGTACACAACAACAAAGTGTTGTTAGTTATTCATTGCTTACAGGGTCCAGCGGACTGCAAAGAGCCGAATCAGGACCACAAAATCAAGTGCTCCATCAAATTGTCTGCATAAATAAAAGCATTCAATACTACAAATTGTACACATAAATTTTCACTTCAGTATGTATCAAAAACATATTGTTGCATCAAATAGTCAGCCAAAGAGAAAGCCATACAACAAACTTCACACAGATTTTTCTCTTTTGTATGTATAAGCGTTGGTGCCTTCAAACTGCTACCTGTAGTGAAAGCTTTATATAAAACATCACACACATGATTTTTCTCTCCTGTATGTATAACCTTATGTACCTTCACATCATTGGCCCCAATGAAAGCTTTAATACAAATACAGCACACATAATTCTTATCTCTTGTATGTATAAGCTTATGTGTAAGGGTATACAAGCTTATGTGTCAGCAATACACAGCAAAATCATGTCATAATTATAAAGCATAATAATATTTGACAATGATGCAAACTGTCTTCTTTTCCAGGTTTAGTATCCTCTGAGACTACTGGATATACCGGGCATTTGGGCTTTATTTGCTACAAGGGATGACAGAGAAAAGGGGACATCAAAATAATCAGCTAATTATCTAAGTGAAGTCAATTACAAAATAAATTATAATAACATTGTTACCCACGTTGATAATATTGCAGAGAATAACAGGTTTTACAAAATAGGTCAAATAAAGTAATAATACATAAATATTAACACTATATTAATTTTTAAACAAAAGTCTTACTTAGATATTATCCATCAAGTTTTATTAATCCATTCAATGGTATTGTTTTGGAATACAATCCTGGAATACTAGAGATCTCCTGTATTAGTTCCCGTAGTTGTGGCAAGCATGAAATAGTCATAGTAAAAATGATCATAGTAAAAATGATCATAGTAAAAATGATCTGATTAGCATTAACACAAAAAGGACAGATTTTTATCTACAATTTTCACATGCATACCTACATGCAGTAACTCATCACATCCATATTCATGCATTATCAATCCTGAAAAAAGCAATCTAACAGCACACTGACTCAACCAAAGCTTTTAGGTTTTGAGGTTAGTTCAGCCAGGCTAGCTATAAATAACTTCGCCGATAGCTTCACCAGTGCTTCTTTCCTTTCCTTTCACTGGAAGGGAGGGTGTATGCAAGCTATAAATAGCCCGCAGCCAGCAAAATGTGGGGGAACCTAAGAGTGCTGCTCACATAGGCATTGAGCTGGTGTGACAGCAGGGTGACTCTCTTGCTATCTCCTTTACAATCAATGGTAAAATACTACACATCATATAACTGGTATCATAAATGTGGTTACAAACATCCCATGCCATACAATAGTGGTTACAAACATCCAAAGCCATACAATGGTGGTTACAAACATCCCATGCCATACAATGTGTGTTACAAACATCCCATGCCAAACAATGTGTGTTACAAACATCCCATGCTATACAATGGTGGTTACAAACATCCCATGCTATACAATGGTTGAACCAGGGGTCACACATATCGCATGTATTATATTTAATACTCCGCGTTTCTCAATCTATGCTTCTTTTTAGTACACAACTTGAGTCAACACTTATCACATGCATAATGTGTCTTTATAGTATGTGACAACTGGTGATACCTCAAACTCCTAGCATACATGTTATCTCCTTTACATTCAATGGTTAAATGTTACACATAATATTCACTGACAGCATTTAACAAATTACATACATTGCACACCATTTTTTTTCCAAGAATATGTTTGGGATACTATGTTTAAATTTTAATTTGAACAATGTTCACAATAATATTCAAGCCAATATATGGAATTGCACTCAAGAGTTAGTTGTTTATAGGGTCCAGCGGACTGCAAAGAGCTGAATCAACTTGGTTGAAAGAGGCTGTCAAGAGTTTTAGGCATTTGGACTTATTTTACCTTGAGAAAAACTTTCAAAATGAACTGGAAAGCTTGGTTTTATCTGACGACTCATTGTGTTGTTTTTATCTCCTTTTCTGCCTCCAGCCTATGTTACTGTAAGCTTCTTCAAGTTCTCAATTTAAATAAAAGAATTATTGCACAGCCGCTAATTGTCTTTTCTGTATGTACCAATTGTGATTCATCAAACTGTCAGCATGAATAAAAGCATTAGATATTACACATATGTCGTGTACATTTTCACTTCAATATGTATCAACATGTGTTGCTTCAAATTGTCAGCCACAGAGAAAGACTTAATACAAAATCACAAACATGATTTTTCTCTTCTGAACATTTAAGTGTATATCTCTTCAACTTGCAAGCTGAAAGAAAAGATTTTCTTAAAAACGTTAAACACATGAATTTTTGTGTCTAGAATGTGTCAACTTGTGTTTCTTCAAATCGCTAACCAAAGTGAAAGCTTTATTACTAGACTCACACACATGATTCTTCACTCCTGTATAAATAAGCTTATGTACCATCAAATATCCAGCTCTTGTGAAAACTTACACATGATTCTTCTCTCCTGTATGTATAAGCTCATGTACCTTCAAATTGCAGGCAAGAGTGAAAGTTTTATTACAAATATTACAAACATGATTCATCTCTCCTGTATGTATAAGCTTATGTTCCTTCAAATTGCCAGCCTGAGTGAAAGCTTTATTACAAACATTACACACACGATTCTTCTCTCCTGTATGCATAGGCTTATGTTCCTTCAAATCGCCAGCCCTAATGAAAGCTTTATTACAAACATCACACACATGAATCTTCTCTCATGTATGTATAAGCTTATGTTTCTTCAAATTGCCAGCCAGAGTGAAAGCTTTATTACAAACATCACACACATGATTCTTTTCTCATGTATGTATAAGCTTATGTTTCTTCAAATTGCCAGCCAGAGTGAAAGCTTTATTACAAACATCACACACATGATTCTTTTCTCCTGTATGTATAAGCTTATGTCTACTCAAATCACAAGTCTTAGTGAAAGCTTTATTACAAACATCACACACATGATTCTTTTTTCCTGTATGTATCAGCTTATGTTCCTTCAAATGGCCAGTCTTAGTGAAAGCTTTATTACATACATCACACACATGATTCTTCTCTCCTGTATGTATCAGATTATGTTCCTTCAAATGGCCAGCCTGAGTGAAAGCTTTATTACAAACATCACAAACATGATTCTTCTCTCCTGTATGTGTAAGCTTATGTACCTTCAAATTGCCAGCCTGAGTGAAAGCTTTATTACAAACATCACACACATGATTCTTCTCTCCTGTATGTGTAAGCTTATGTAACTTCAAATTTCCAGCCTGAGTGAAAGCTTTATTACAAACATCACACACATGATTCTTCTCTCCTGTATGTGTAAGCTTATGTACCTTCAAACTGCCAGCCTCAGTGAAAGCGTTATTACAAACAACACACACATGATTCTTCTCTCCTGTATGTATAAGCTTATGTACCTTCAAACTGCCAGCCTCAGTGAAAGCTTTATTACAAACATTACAAACATGATTATTTTGTCCTCCAGTCTTCTGTTGCAACTTTGTCTTTGTTCTACACTCCTGATCTGTGAGACTGACTTCACTGTGGGGAGTGACTGAGGCAGAAGAAAACTTGACCAATAATGACTGTGGTGTTGAGTTGACAGCAAGCAGTTGTGTAGCACATGGATTTGGAATCTGAAACAGAAAACCCAAATTTAAAATAAGCAGTAATTATAAAGTGTAAAGATGTATATATCAAACACTAACTATCAAGTGTTCAAAGATGTATATATGAAACACTAACTATCCTTGTGGACCTGTCCAATTCAAATGCTGTGTATTTCTCTGCAGTTGATAGGTTCAGCTCCTGGTGCAAACAAAACTATCTGGACTTAAATGTCAAGAAAACTAAGGAACTGGTCATTGACTTTTGTAAAAACAACACTCTCATTCCAGACCTTGTCATTGATGGTGTTACAGTCGAGAGAGTCACCCAATACAAATACCTGGGAACCATCATTGACGAGAAACTGAACTTCACTGCAAACACCCAGGCCATACACAAAAAATGTCAGTCTAGAATTTACTGCCTTCAAAAACTTCGGAATCTCCAAGTCAGTAGCTGCATCCTTCAGACCTTTTACTCTTCTTTTATTGAGTCCGTTCTTATTTTTTCTTTTATCTGCTGGTATGGAAGTTTGTGTGTAAAAAACAAAAGTATTCTGGATGGAGTAGTGAAAGTCTGTGGGAGGGTTGTGGGAGTGAAACAAGAGAGTCTGCAGGTGTTGTATGAAAGACGTGTTGTGCGGAAAGCTAGTTGCTTTGTGCTGGATAGCACTCATGTGCTTGCGCACCACTTCCAGCTCCTGCCTTCTGGAAGGCGCTACCAAAAACCAAGGGTCAGAACTCTCAGAACGAAAAACAGTTTTATTCCAAAGGCTGTCTCATTACTTAATAAATGACATGTGTGTGTGTGTGTGTGTGTGTGTATGTGTGTGTTTTGTTGGCCCAAAATAATCTCACTTCACATTTGCTGTCGTTTAATGTTAGCATGCATAAGTGTAATTATATTCATATGTGACTGTGCATTTTTATCCTCATTGTCATTATGATTGTTGTTATTATTATTGTCATGTTTATTCCTTGTTGATTGTAATTGCACACCACAATGTAATTTCTTGTAAAAGATAATAAAGTTGTCTTATCTTATCTTATCTTATCTAAAGTGTTCAAAGATGTATATATGAAACACTAACTATCAAGTGTTCAAAGATGTATATATGAAACACTAACTATAAAGTGTTCAAAGATGTATATATGAAACACTAACTATAATGTGTTTAAAGAATTATATAAGAAAGGAGGATGGGGAATGGTGGTTGGGGGAAGAGGGAGAGGCAGTAAAGCAGACAATTGCCTGATGAGTTCCTACTTCATCACTAAGAAACTGAGACTGAAGTCAGACTACAGTCATTGCCTGATGAGTTCCTACTTCATCACTAAGAAACTGAGACTGAAGTCAGACTACAGTCATTGCCTGATGATTCCTACTTCATCACTAAGAAACTGAGACTGAAGTCAGACTACAGTCATTGCCTGATGATTCCTACTTCATCACTAAGAAACTGAGACTGAAGTCAGACTACAGTCATTGCCTGATGATTCCTACTTCATCACTAAGAAACAGAGACTGAAGTCAGACTACAGTCATTGCCTGATGATTCCTACTTCATCACTAAGAAACAGAGACTGAAGTCAGACTACAGTCATTGCCTGATGAGTTCCTACTTCATCACTAAGAAACAGAGACTGAAGTCAGATTACAGTCATTGCCTGATGAGTTCCTACTTCATCACTAAGAAACTGAGACTGAAGTCAGTACAGTCATTGCCTGATGATTCCCACTTCTTCACTAAGAAACTGAGAGACTGAAGTCAGACTACAGTCATTGCCTGATGATTCCCACTTCATCACTAAGAAACTGAGACTGAAGTCAGACCACAGTCACTGCCTGATGATTCCTACTTCATCACTAAGAGAATGAGACTGAAGTCAGACTACAGTCATTGCCTGATGATTCCTACTTCATCACTAAGAAACTGAGACTGAAGTCAGACTACAGTCATTGCCTGATGATTCCCACTTCTTCACTAAGAAACTGAGAGACTGAAGCCAAACTACAGTCATTGCCTGATGATTCCCACTTCATCACTAAGAAACTGAGACTGAAGTCAGACCACAGTCACTGCCTGATGATTCCTACTTCATCACTAAGAAAATGAGACTGAAGTCAGACTACAGTCATTGCCTGATGATTCCTACTTCATCAATAAGAAAATGAGACTGAAGTCAGACTACAGTCATTGCCTGATGATTCCTACTTCATCTCTAAGAAAATAAGACTGAAGTCAGACTACAGTCATTGCCTGACGATTCCCACTTCATCACTAAGAAAATGAGACTGAAGTCAGGCTAGTCACAAAAGTGCTGAACATTTACAATCCCTGAATTATAAGACATTATCCAAATGCATTTTAAACATGTAACTTCTTAAAGCATGACCTGTACTTTGACCTAACCTATATAATGTGCAGAACAAATAAGATCTCATCACCAACATCATCATCATCATCATCATCATCATCATCCTCATCATCATCATGGCCCAGATTTGCCTCTTTTAAGTCCACTGACCTCTATAAACAATGACTAACTTATCTTTAATATTTTTTGTATTAATATAATTGATCATAATTATTATACTATTATCACAGCAACAATGAATCTGAAAAAGAGAACCAAGATTTACAAAAAATACCAACTATAAAGTGTTCATCATCATCATCATCATCATCATCATCATCATCATCATCATCATCATCATCATTATCATCATCAAAGTGGTCCTGATTTGGCTCTTTGCAGTCCGCTGGACCCAATAAACAATGACTAACTAATATTTAGAATTCTGTATTAATATAAACGATTATTATTATTCCATTATCACAACAACAATGTGTTGATTTTCTTGATGATAGTTAAAATAAGCCTTCTTCAGTCCTGACAATTACGATGATATATTGATTTGCAATAACAACCAGAGTGTGGTGGACCTGTATTAATTTCTCATTTCGGGTGCCTGTGGTGTGGATTATTTGTTTTATAGCTAATCACTCTTCTGATGCAAATAACTTTATTAGTTTTCGGTTTGCATGCGTAGTTGGTTGGCATTATGTATGAATTTAATTAGATGTTTTATACAGTTCAAAAATTCATAATTGTATCAGCATGCAGTTAGACTTTAGATGTGTTTTTTTGAAACCTCAACCAGTAACATCACCTTGATGTGGCGACCAAAACTGGTACCCAGAATTGGACCAACAGGTTGTTGTGCATACGTTATGTCTAGAAATAGTTGGAATAACCAGTCACCAGGTAAAGTTCTTATTCCTTGTGAGTATTGAATATTTGTTTGTTTGTTTGTCTCGTTGTGTGCATTATGCAGTGAGAAAGCGAGAGCAAGAGAGAGAGAGAGAGAGAGAGAGAGAGAGAGAGAGAGAGAGAGAGAGAGAGAGAGAGAGGGAAAAAGAGGGAGAGGTGAGAAAGAGTGTGGTGAAATTAATGGGAGTTGTTGCATTCATCGAAATTGCTTCAATCATCTAGTTCATTTGAATTTATTATTTCATGGTTTGCATTTCAAACCTAAATTTAATGTGATTATGAAAATAGAAACCATATGAATAACAAGTTAACACTATATCTAATAGTGGCCATGTAGGCCTGTGTCTGTGTTTCTGTCCAGCGGCAGGGCGCTGATGGACACAAAGGAGTTGCGGATGTCCGGTGGAGAGTTTCTTCGTGTCCCTATTCCCAGCCCACCCTATGTACCCAGTACCCAACCTTTAATGGATGGATGACCAGGTTCCGCATTTTCCCCTAAATATCCCCATGACGCACTAGGTTATATCGAAAAACACACAGCCATTGTACATGCACTGCATAGGCAAGCCTAAGATATGTTATTAAATGTTGCATATATATATATGTGTGTGTGAAATAAGGTTTCCCTGGAAGGTCTCGATCGTTTCCTAATACACTCCAATTAATATTACCCGACTTTTCCATACATGCATATCCTAGCTATGCGATGCTTTCTCATTTGTGTTTTTTCATTGTAAATTGCAGTATTTTGGTGAGTAACATTAATTTTTTTTTGCATGGTGTTAAGTTCCATTGCTCATTTTCTGTATAGACTTCCTGTGACTTTTATTTACACACACTAGATTACTGCAAAACACACTACAAATTCTACTTGCACTGTATATGGATATGATGACTGATATGTTATTAAATGTTTAATCTCTCTCTCTTTCTCTCTCTCTCTCTCTCTCTCTCTCTCTCTCTCTCTCTCTCTCTCTCTCTCTCTCTCTCACAAGTGAATGCATGTCTCCATAGAAAAAAAACACAACACGAACACATAACATTTTAATACGTGTTATTTTCCCCTAGTCTTGTTAATTGTTGTACATTGACATTTGCTTAAATGTCTCATTTGTTTGTTGCTTTGTTTTGTGAAGTCCTTTTAAACTTGACTGTATTTACTCTTTGTTTGATTGTGTGTTTACATTCAGTTTGTGTGTATGTGTCTACTGTGTGTATCATATCGATTGTGTGTGCATGTAGTGTCTCTCTCTCTCTCTCTCTCTCTCTCTCTCTCTCTCTCTCTCTCTCTCTCTCTCGGGTTATGTGTAATAGGTCTAGCATGTCTTGTAAATTTTGCTGATTTGGATGAGGTTTTAAATATATTCTCGTATATATGTAATAGTTCTTATATATGTAATAGTTCTTATAAATGTAATAGTTCTTATAGTTCTTATAGATGTAATAGTTCTTATAAATGTAATAGTTCTTATACATGTAACAGTTCTTATAGATGTAACATTTCTTATAGTTCTTATAGATGTAATAGTTCTTATAGTTCTTATAGATGTAACAGTTCTTATAGATGTAATAGTTCTTATAGATGTAATAGTTCTTATAGTTCTTATAGATGTAATAGTTCTTATAGATGTAACATTTCTTATAGTTCTTATAGATGTAACAGTTCTTTTAGATGTAATAGTTCTTATAGATTCTGCTGGGTGGTCACTAGGGCTTCCTATGATGTTATTATTTAGCACTATAGGCATTTTATATGTATGTGTTTTGTTGATAATTTATAATGATGTTTGTATTCTATTTTGTTTTTGTAACCGGGGGTTCGAGTAGTTGGGGTAAAGCCTCAGCCGTCCCCTGCGTGGGATGTCTTTATTGTAAAGTGACTGGCCGGTGGATGGCATTCAATTTTCCTACTAGGGTTGTTTCGGCTGATCTTTTATGCGGATTGGGGGTTGTCCGGTCCTGATTTGGCTCGGAGGAGTCCGTTGGACCTAAAACAACAATCAATCAATCAATCAATCAAAGTTCTTATAGATGTAATTGTTCTTATCTTATATATGTAATAGTTCTTATAGATGTAGTAGTTCTTATATATGTAATAGTTCTTATATACGTAATAGTTCTTATATTGCGCTTCTCCAGTTCGAGAGCTGCTCAAGGCGCTGGTCAATACAGGATCTAACTCAAGACGCCCGAGGCGCCCATCTGCAACCTTTCAGCGCATAGTGTGACACACAGACGACTGAGCACAATCCTGGGTGACCGGGGATGTGAAGGAGGGCCCCAGTGCATGCTGGGTGTATTTGTGTAGCCGGCACTCACCCCTCTAGGACATGAGTGTCAGGATCTTTAAAGTCCATGCGATGGAACGCTCGAGTGAACAGACTAGATCTCGGTGTATACTTTTCAAATAAATAGATACAATTAACTAACTAACTAAATAAATAAATAAATTAATTAATTAATGTTGTTGTATATGAAAACATTTTGATTTTATACAGGAAATTCGTCCCAAGGATTGACCATCGTCCTTCACAGCCCTCTGACATCACCTCTTACAGCTCTTTACAGGTAGGTACCTGGTATGTATTTACAGAATCAGTAAATCATTGCAAATGTCACTTTGCATTATTGCTTATTTTTCTTTCTTGTTTGTCATGTGCTTCCTTTCATTTTATATTAAATGTCAGTGTAAGTTCTTTTAAATGGTTTATTTTCTTATATATACATAGATATTCATAGTTTTAGTATGTCGTTCGTTACATTGTATTGTCAATATTTAAGATGCAACGTGATCTATTTCCTTAAAGTAATCTCAGATAATCCAGAATTAACAACAGGTAAATAATTTAAAGATGTGAAAGTATTGCCTCAACAAACACTGTTCGAGTTTAATTTAGTCATATAGATGTTTAATGTACAATATAATCTATCACCTCCTTATATTACTTGAGTGGTCAGGCGATGTCCTTTCCTGCACAATATCATGCTGATTATTACAGTCAACTTCTTAAACCACAAATTGATTTTTTTTTTAAATCTAGCTTCTTTTAAAAATTCATTGGCTTGGAAAGTTTTTGAGGGGGGGGGAGGGGTAATTTTTTTTAGCTGAAGAAATTCGCATCACGTAACAGCTTCAAGTACAGGGTGTATAACCACTGTTAATGATTAGGAAAGACGTATAGAACATGCATCAATGGACTTTCCTCTTTCACACTCAGTCCCCTAATTACATGAAATGGTTCAGTTTAACAGTTTTATATTAAGTATTGAAAGTACCCTGGTTGGAAGAGACTTTATTTATTTATTTATTTATTTATTTATTTATTGAACTAAGTGTGTGGGTGATTTAAAGAAGAACTGATTGTATGATTAGCAAATTAGGGCTAACATTAGTTTTCTTCCTAATATAACAAATTGAATGTGTCCGTGAAGAGTGGTCTTTGTCTTGTCTGAAGTGCGCGGTGATAACGTTGTTGTTTGCTAAGTAGCTTTCTACCTGACACTTACTGGCTTTTCACTCACTTTCTACCTGACACTTACTGGCGTTTCACTCACTTTCTCCCTCCCCCTTCAGGTAAAATGTCTTGTTTCCCCTTTCCTATCTTCTTTAATGCAATAAGCATGTAATGGCCTTGTGTGTGTATGTGTGAATTGCGCCATGAATCGCCATGTAACGTGAGATAGGTGCGTTATATAAATAATCCACCACGTAATGTGAAATATATATTATATATAAATCATTTTATTGTTGTTGTTGTTGTTGTTGGTAGTAGTAGTAGTAGTAGTAGTAGTAGTAGTAGTAGTAGTAGTAGTAGTAGTAGTAGTAGTAGTAGCAAACGAATGGAAAAAGGACAATGCTGGACCGTGGTAACTGCTGAAGGCATTTTTTTACTGTTAAGTCAGTAAATGTAAATTGACTGGGAGTAGTCAATGTCGATTCCAGACATACCTGTTGCGAACTGGGAAACAATGAGGACATGGTTTGAAATGAGCTTTGGGATCTGTGGCATAATGGGAGGTGACTGGTTCAAACTTTGGAGAGAAGTTGTCTACCTTACATTGTTTGGGTAGACTAGCCTTGGGTAGCTCCTGCTGTGCAGAATCCTTTAGTGTGGCTATTGGATTATGAAGGACAAGGTGACAGTACATTTGTTCTCCCCGGCTGACCATTCATCTTCTGCTTTTGGTGGTGAGCGAGACTACATTGTCGGCAGGCATTTTATGCAGGTCGGTGGCAGCGTCTTGTGTAAAGTGTCGTGGCACTAGTAGCCGGCAGCCCAGTTTGCTATCACCACACTTCACTGCCTTGCACGGCAAATATTTATATGTCCCTCTTATGAGGGATAAATGGAAAATAACAGCTCGCGTTGGGCTGTGTTCTTAAGGTGGTGGCTGAGAGACTGGAGTCAATACTCCGCTCTCCTACATAATCATAAAACAAAAGAGCAGTTTTTAATCAATCAAGCCTGAATAACTATGGGGTTCACACCACAAAAAATTTCCACCCATAAGAACTGCTCCTGTCACTAGTAGAACTGAACCCTTGTTCATTGGAACACATGCATGTAACACAGAACAGATCAGAGCCTGTTCTATACTTTAGGTCCAGAAAGTTGAAACTGTATAGCAACAAAGCCACAAACACAATATAGATAACAGCATCACAATTATTGCTAAATATTAAACAAACTAGTATACTTACTGCATTCCTCTGTATAACTGTCAGGGTCTGTCTTCACTGTACACAGTTTTGAGTCAAGGGGTTCCTAAAATCAATAATGAGAATATATTACTTTACAACAACTATCAGTACATTTGAATTACTGTATCACACAGTTCATGTGCTGAAGATTTGTATAAGAGACATCAAGCTCTATTATTACCTCAGGCCCCACTGGATGTACATCAATATACATCTCTGACTTCACACACACTGTCTTCATGTCCAATGGACCACTGCTTTCTGTAACAAAGAAATCAGCAAACACATCAGGGGTGAGTGCTACATTGGATGACCTAACTGAATAGTTGTGGTAACTCACATCCATATTCCTGTGTGGATTACACCAACTTGTAATCACTAAAACGTTCACTTCAATGAAAAATGTTCTTGACACTTCTGGAATTAAACATTGGTTCACTGGCCCAAAAGGCAAGTTATTTAGCTCAGAACCTCTAAAATACTTTTAAAGAGATATATAGAGAAGGAAAACTGAAAAGCATTTCAGCTACAATCACAATATATATTTTTTTAAAAACATAACAAGCATTACTATCAGGGCTCCCAATTATGCCGACCTTGGGCGAAATCACACCTTAGTCCTTCATAATTACACTGAACACTCGAGAGTAGCATGTACTAAATGTTACAACTGGCGTTACAAAACACACCTGAAAAACAATTTACAGAGTGAAAAGATCGTGAACACATAAGCGTTTCTAAAATTAACATGGCCATGCGACTGAAAAATTAGCTCAATGGTAATTGGTTTACCTTTTGCACTATCAACCAATCACAAAATTCCTAAATCATCTCACTAAGCTTGGGAAGTGACATCATAGTTTGATGTTACTTAGATTTGTGATGCATCATATGCCGTGGTTACTTCCCTTTTTTCACTACGAAGCCATCAATCATGGCATTTTCCATCGGCTTTTTCCCACTCCTTAAAATGCTTCCTCCTCCAGTGCAAGGAGGTAGAAGATGAGGGAGACCAAAAAAGAGGTGGGAGGACAACATTCGAGAATGCACTGGCTTGACATTGAGCAAAGCCATCAGGGTTGCTGAGGACAAAGAAAGATGGAGTACGCTGGTTAAACGATCATCTGTGATCCCCCAACGACCTCAGAGTAATGGGATAGGACAGGATAGGAAGGATAAAATGCTTAACAAGGAGATTAAAAAATCCTTAAAATCACAAAATAAAAGTGATTCCACTCTCCTTAGATTCACTACAAAATGGGAGCCCTGAATATAATACGCTAATATACTTACCATATCCCTAAGTGTCACAGTCAGGTTCTGTCTTCAATTTACACAACAGTGGGATATGTGGTTCCATCATGTCACTGTCAGATACTGTCTTGCTTTCTGATTCTTCCTTTATGTTGAACTCACTACCAGTCATATTAGAGGTACCTCTGACAACCTGTTCACCGCTGCTGTGAGAAACATGATGGCTTTGTCTTCCTGCAATTTCTAAACAAATCAACAGCTTTCATGTGAATAGTTCCTGACAGCAAGCATAATAAACTGAAAATCCATAACATAAGTACATAATCTTTGTCCTCTTCTCACCCAAATATTACAGGTGATACAGTAAATAAACCTCCAAAGTGCAATCAAGGATGAACAAAGTACTGGTCTATTTCACCATTTCCAATTAAAACAAATCATGCAGAAACAACGTTGACATAGTTAAGATCAGCACCCAGCATTCACTGCACAGTCCACACAAAAGGTCAGGAAAAAAACCACACTATTTTGTTGATGTTAGGGTGGGTGTGCTAAACCTGACACTTATTCTAATCCTTTTCTTTGATGACATTTTACAAAGGGCGCTGATGTTAACATTTGCGTTACTTTGTGACATCTCAAATGTAAAAAAAAAAAAAATTACATTGTAGTAAAATACATTTTAAACAAAGAAAAAATAAATGATTAGCCATTCAATTCAGATAACAGTATTAGGAGAATGACAAAGCTTTCAGTTTGACTGGCATGTAAATTATATTTTTCTGTACAGGTTGATACCACGATGTTGATCTCAACTGTCCTGTATTGGCTGTAGCTGTAAAATGTCAGTTTCCATGTTCAATGATGAATGTTTCATCACCGGAGCCAACTCACCTTGCGCATGCCAAGCTTGCAATCTCATCCAGTCTACCACTGGTTCCTCAGCAATGTCAATCTCCAGCTTCACCTCAGACAGCATTGGACTGTCTTCGTCCTCCATAACAGAGCGATGCAACACTCAACGTTGCAAAACAACTGCACAACCTCAATATGAACAGGGGAAGTAATACCGAAAGTTTGCTAAGGGAAAAATCTCCATACCGTTATAAATTTATTCGCTAATGTTTTAGTAGAAAGACACTGGCGCAAAGAAAGATTTTTAATAGAGAATAGATATAATAATGCTTACCTGTGAAATTTTTTTTTATATCAAAGGTAAAGAAAACAAGCAGCTACTTATAAATTATTCATAGAATTTATTCGGGATTGGAGGAGTTACCGAAATGGAGAATTACAAAGTCAGATTGTCATTTACTAAATTAGTTTCGTATGCCTCCAAAAAATATTCTTAACTAACTTAGCATTAGTAAAAATTTGGAATATTTGTGTTATGTTGATATGACTTTTACATTTATGTTACATTTTAAAGCTTGTACTTGTTATTGTGTGTCTTCTTTTGTTTCGTTGCAGAATGCATGTTTATAAATTGTCCCTGTAACCTCCACTTCATCTCCCTTCATTCCTTCTTTATTCCATCACTGACATTGGCTTCCGCGGCCTGTGGTTTGTTGGCAACAATGGCTGCTTCTATTCAGTAAACATTTTTTTTTAAAATTATTCTTGATATGTTACTGTCAAATTTTGGAATTTTGCTATTGACAGTTGTGCTATGATCGTGATGACGGAGGATGACGAAGTACAACATAAACAAGAATGCGATGGAGGCCAGAGAGATTTTACCACATGCCAGTCTGCGTGCGTTACTTTACTAACCGGAAGTACCAAACGGAAGTAGCTGCGATGTCTTATTACATGAACATCTCATTACATCTCCCCTCACAAGTTGACATTTACATCGGCGCTTCGAAGTGCGCAATTTTATAGTTTTAGAGTCTTTCAAAGAAATAACCGGAAGGAGGGGAGCATTTACTGCCTTTTATCTTTGATTCGATTTCGAAACCATCTGGCCTTGGAACTGGGCATAGCACTGGTCGTAGGCTGCTCTTCTCAATCTAGGTACCTCGCAGGTCGATGGATGATACGCCCACACCGGGAAATATTATTATTATTATTATTATTATTATTATTATTATTATTATTATTATTATTATTATTATTATTATTATTATTATTATTATTAAAATTAAACAGGAGAAGAAGAAGAAGAAGAAGAAGAAGAAGAAGAAGAAGAAGAAGAAGAAGAAATAGACGGCTGGCAGAGACATAGAGAGAAAAAAGAAAGAGGAAGTGGAATAATAAATGAGAAAAAGAAAGACAAAGGGAAAGAAGGGAAATATATGATGATTGCGAGGATGTTGATAATGATGATAATTATGAAGGCAATAATGATGATAACGATAATGATGAGGATGACGATGATGATGATGATGATGATGACGATGATGACGATGATTATGATAATTGTGATGATGATAATGATAATAAGAGAGAAAGGAAGACGTAAAGAAGCGAAAGTTATGATGATTGCGATAATGTTGATGATGATGCTAATTTTGAAGGCAATGATGATGACGGTGATGATGATGAAGAAAAGCAGGCGATGATGATGATGATAATGTTGGTGATGATGATAATAATGATCGATGACGATGATGATGGTGATGGTGGTGTTGATGGTGATGATGATGATGATGATGATGATGATGATGATGATGATGATGATGATGATGATGGCGATGATGATGGTGGTGGTGGTACGGATGATAAGACAGACAAAGTAATAAAGACATAAAAATATTGTTGGTGGAAAAATATTTTTTTTAATAACAACAAAACAAAACAAAAAACATTGATTTAAAGCACAACATTTAAATTTATTAAAAAGTGTTTGACAAGTTTAGGCATGCCTACGTCATTATTAAAAGGCAAAAGTTCAAACCATTCATAAATAAAACGGGAGGAAGTACACAACACCCGAAAATTGACATATTAACAACAACAAATGTCAATGAGATAACCGCAAAGATACAAACGTGGACAGGTATAATCCAAGGTTTTAAACAGTTTATGTGTAGCAAAACGTGGACAGGTATAATCTAAGGTTATAAACAGTTTATGTGTAGCAAAACGTGGACAGGTATAATCCAAGGTAATAAACAATTTATGTGTAGCAACACGTGGACAGGTATAATCTAAGGTTATAAACAGTTTATGTGTAGCAAAACGTGGACAGGTATAATCCAAGGTTATAAACAATTTATGTGTAGCAAAACGTGGACAGGTATAATCCAGGGTTATAAACAGTTTATGTGTAGCAAAACGTGGACAGGTATAATCCAAGGTTATAAACAGTTTACGTGTAGGAAAACGTGGACAGGTATAATCTACATGTAAGGTTATAAACAGTTTATGTGTAGCAAAACGTGGAGAGATATTATCCAAGGTTATAAACAGTTTATGTGTAGCAAAACGTGGAGAGGTATAATCTACATGTAAGGTTATAAACAGTTTATGTGTAGCAAAACGTGGAGAGATATTATCCAAGGTTATAAACAGTTTATGTGTAGCAAAACGTGGAGAGGTATAATCTACATGTAAGGTTATAAACAGTTTATGTGTAGCAAAACGTAGACAGATATAAACTAAGATTATAAAAAATAATTATTTATGTGTAGCAAAACTTGGACAGGTATAATTTAAGGTTATAAACAGTTTATGTGTAGCAAAACCATGAAATACACCAGCATCAGACCGTTAAACGATTTATAAAATGGGTTGTTGTTTTTTATTAAACATAAACTGCTAGAAACAGTCATACTGGTACAACCATAAACATAAACTGCCTGAAACAGTCATACTGGTACAACCATAAACATAAACTGCCTGAAATAGCCATACTGGCACAACCATAAACATAAACTGCCTGAAATAGTCATACAGGTACAACCATAAACATAAACTGTCTGAAATAGTCATACAGGTACAACTATAAACATAAACTGTCTGAAATAGTCATACAGGTACAACTATAAACATAAACTGCCTGAAATAGTCATACAGGTACAACCATAAACATAAACTGCCTGAAATAGTCATACAGGTACAACTATAAACATAAACTGCCTGAAATAGTCATACAGGTACAACTATAAACATAAACTGCCTGAAATAGTCATACAGGTACAACCATAAACATAAACTGCCTGAAATAGTCATACAGGTACAACTATAAACATAAACTGCCTGAAATAGTCATACAGGTACAACCATAAACATAAACTGCCTGAAATAGCCATACTGGCACAACCATAAACATAAACTGCCTGAAATAGTCATACAGGCACAACCATAAACATAAACTGTCTGAAATAGTCATACTGGTACAACCATAAACATAAACTGTCTGAAATAGCCATACTGGTACAACCATAAACATAAACTGTCTGAAACAGTCATACTGGTACAACCATAAACATAAACTGCCTGAAATAGTCATACAGGCACAACCATAAACATAAACTGCCTGAAATAGTCATACAGGCACAACCATAAACATAAACTGCCTGAAATAGTCATACAGGTACAACCATAAACATAAACTGCCTGAAATAGTCATACAGGCACAACCATAAACATAAACTGTCTGAAATAGTCATACAGGCACAACCATAAACATAAACTGCTTGAACTAATCATACTGGCACAACCATAAACATAAACTGCTTGATCTAATCATACTGGCACAACCATAAACATAAACTGCTTGAACTAATCATACTGGCACAACCACAAACATAAACTGCCTGAAATATTCGTACTGGCACAACCATAAACAGGGAACATATTCATGTTGGTAGCATATCTATGTTCTCCCAGGTCTATAATCCTCTATGTCCATATTCTTCCAGGCCTATGTTGCCCCATTATTATGTTTGGTACAGACCTTAGGGAACAGACCTGGATATACAATTCAATTCAATTCAACACATCTTTATTACCACAGGAATGGAAATATTGTACAAGTCTCATCACATTATATTATATTATGGCTCCACACAACAAGACAGTTATAATGAACAATAATAAGACACAGACTGATATAAGAGGTTCAAAAAGCATAGGATCCGTACGCACATCATCCGTACATAATTTAACTATGCATTGATTGAGCGAACGCCTCTTGCAGGTAAAAATATTACAGGTAAGAAGTAGGACTAAAGAATAGGCACTATTATTTCAGTCATAGAAGCCTCGCGCAGTTACAACACACTCACGCACTACATTTGCCCACTCATCACTGCAGCCGTGCACTCATCCACACAGAACACATCATAAACAACTGTAACAACGAGATAAAATATACCAAACAGTCCTTGATAAATAAGGTAATACACTCACACTTACAAACACAATAATTATCAATGGACATGTGGGTAGTAAAGTAGAACATACAAGTTTGATTGTAAAAGCAATTAATCAGATAAAAATAAATGATGGGGTTATTAATTTGAGGGTGGTGAGGTGTCCTGAGCAGAGCCATCAGCGTTTGTTGGTTGAATTAAAAAGGGTAATTGCAGTAGGGATGAAAGTGGCTCTCATTGACTCTGAGGAACATGGACCTGTAAAGCCTTGAAAGAACATTACGGGAGGCAACATAGACTTGGGAGAACATGGAATGGGGAAACGCTGGAAAATATTGGAGAATATTGGAAAATGAGGAGCGAAAGACTGCCAACACCGGTCCATGTAACGGTAATAACTCTCTTACTAAATTCCAACGTTGCTGAATATCGTAGAGCAATGAAGCTGAAATCTAACTTAACACGCCTATACAAACATGTACAATGACTTGTTAACAGTTCACAGTTAAACAAATCTTCAAACACTGCTGCTAAGTACGCACGTCTAGGCTATTAAAACGTCTTGACAAGTTAATGCATGACTACACCGTAACAAAATGCTAATAATGTTAATTCATTACTGCACCGTGGTCAAAATGTTGATAATGTTAATGCATGACTGCACCGTAATCAAAATGTTGATAAAGTTAATGCATGACTGCACTTACTCAAAATGGTCCCGCAACTCCACATCCCCCTCTCCGTTCCCTACTTACGGATTCGACAAGAGAAGGGTGCGTGCTGCTTCTTAGTTTAGCCCTGGTCTGTCGGTCACTGGACCCAGGGTCCTACATTTGTATGGTCTTCTCGTAATGGGCTTATGAAATTTGGCAAAGTTCACTATTTTATTCCATAAAATCATTACTTGTCAAAGCAGACCATTCTCGAAAGTTGTCATCCATTTTCTTATTCTGTTTCCTTCTTTTTCTGCCTCCTTGCACCGTAACTTGCAGTATGGTCTTTGCAAGGCCTTATGATCTGGTGGCGTGGCCATACCATCGTAGTTTTCTTCACCACTGTGAGCATGTCATCATGTTGTCCAATGGCTTGTATGATGGCCTGTTGGACTTCATTGTTGGTGACATGCTGGGAAATGCCCTGAAGTCTTCTGTAGCACCTCGTCTCCAAGCTTTGTATTATTCGTTATGGAGCTGCAGTGAGTGTCCATGTTTCGCAAGCGTTTAAGAAAATGGAGATGCCAAGGGAGCGCAGCAGCCTTATCTTGGAGTGTATTATGATGATCCTGTCTTTCCAAATAGGTTTCAAACTTGTTAGGGCAGCAGTTGTTTGTGCGATCCTGGAGAGGACTTCCTATCGGGACCAAATGTCGGATACAATGGCTCCTTCATATTTGAAGCTATGCACTGTGTTCATTGATTGGCCTTGGACTTTGATGTGCATGTTGATGCCATTGGCGTTGTTGGTAATCATTTTGGTCTTCTCTGCACTTATGTCCATTCCATAGACTATGGAGGTTGTGTCAAGCCTCTTTGTAGGCTGTTCACATTCTTGTTCCTATCCAGCCAATCCATCAATGTCATACGCAAAACGACGATTGGAGATTGCTCCACCCCTTATGCTGACTGTGCCCTCGTGATTTGCAAGGGCATCTGACATGATGCGCTCTATGAAGATGTTGAAGAGTGTTGGAGAGAGTAGGCATCCTTGACGCTCACGGATTGCTGTACTGAACCAGTTCCCGATGTGTATTGTGGAATAATTATATGTGTGTCAAATGTGTACACATGGGTATGTGACTGGATATCTGTTTACGCATGTGTGCTAGTGGTGATAAATTTGTATTTCGGCATGGAAGTTGTGTATGATAATATATCAAATGTATTAATATTGTATGTTTATGGTTTTGATAGTTTTGATGTTGTTATCTCCTTCCTTCTTGCACTGCTAAACAAATATCCATGCCACGTGTTTGGACAATATAGAATCTTGAATCTTCTCCACAGAGCTGCATGCCAGACGCGGTCAAACGCTTTCTTGAAGTCTACAAGCACAAGATATAGATGTTGTTGGTGCTGTAGGTATTTTTCACAGATTACTTTGAGGTTGAAAATATGTTCAGTGGTACTTCGCCCTTTCCTGTTTGTTCTTCAGCTATGTTTTGTTTACCGTGGGGTTTCAACCTGTTGAGTATTATTTTCAGAAGGACCTTGCTGGGATGGCTGATGAGGCTGATGGTGCGGTAACTTTTACACTCCTGAAGACTACCCCTTTTTGTGAAGAGTGATGACAAGCGACTGGGTTTATGGTGTAGGCCACTCCCCACTCTGCCATATCTTGTTAAAGATAATGGTGAGGGCGTCAATCAGCGCTTCTCCTCTTGCTTGAAACAATTCTGCGGGTATGTTGTCCACTCCCGCTGACTTCCTTTCTTTAAAGATTGCACTGCTGCCTCAACCTTTTCTTGGAGAATTGGGAGGATTTCTTTCTTTTCTCTGTTCTGCTGACATGCTAGAACTGGTGGGTCTCCGTTTGGTGTGTAGGTTGTAAAGATCAGTGTGCACGCCTATGAGTCATTTGCGAGCGATATATAATTAGATAATTATTGAAATTAATTATGGGATGTTGATCTTCATAGAGGGAATATGTGTTTGTGATATCATGTTTTTTCTTGGTGTGTAAAGTGTCCTTCGTTTATCCGTCCTCGTTTTCCTCCATACTGCATGTTGCTTGTTCTTGCTATCGTTTTCTTTGTTTGGGTTTATTGATTTTAACTGGCAAGACGTATCATCACCTCATTGGCCAACCCGACGCATCTTTTTGGTTTTATGACTGGGCTGTTCATTTTTTTTCCTTTCTTTTGAGTTTCTTTGGTGTCTGTCTTTCTTACCGTTTAATAGTGTTTCTTGTGCTTCTTCTCGTTGTGATTGTTACCCCGCACCCCCTCCCTTCTCTCTCTCACCCTCTCTTCGGATCTATCGCTCTCTTCAAGGCAGTGGCAAAAGCGTGCCGTGTTTTGGTATGGGCTCCAATATTAGTGGTGAACTGTATTTCGTTTTTAAGTCTTGTTTGTGTATTTTTTAACATTCTGAGATCTGTTCTCATGAGACCGGGATTATGACGCAAGACTGAGTTTTGGTGGTCATACATAAATACGTTTATTTTACCTTGTTCTGGTTAGTTACATTGCTGGGTCTGAGAGAAAGTTGATTAGTTTTTAGTTCCCTATGATGGAGAGATTGCGCTTACTTGTTAGTTTCATTGCTGGATCTGAGAGAAAGTTGAATCATTTCCCTATGATGGAGAGATTGTGCTTAATTGATAGTTACATTGCTGGGTCTGAGAAAAGGTTGATTCGTTTTTAGTTCCCTATGATGAAAAGATTGTGCTTATTTTGTTTTGTTTTCAAAGGGATAGATAGGATGTGATTGTGTTGTTCACTCTTTGTAGGGTTTTGTGGAAAGCTTTTGTTTATCCTGCCTTTGCAACCAGTGCAGTCCTCCATAACAGCGTCATCGTAAACTGGTTAAGAACAAACATCGGTGGGCGTCAATGATACCTATTCTATCCAACACTCTTTAACATTCTTCTAGAGAGCATCATGTCAGATTTCCTAGTAGATCACACAGGCACAGTCAGCATAGGGGGTAGAGCAATCTCCAACCTTCGTTTTGCGGATGACATTGATGGATTCCCTGGAGAGGAACAAGAACTTAAAAAGCTGGTACAGAAGCTTGAAACCACCTCCAGAACCTATGGAATGGAAATAAGTGCAGAGAAGACCAAAATAATGACCAACAACACCAATGGCATCAACACTGACATCAAAGTCCAAGGCCAATCCGTCAACAGTGCATAGTTTCAAATATTTAGGAGCCAGTGTATCCGACAATGGGTAACGACAGGAAGTCCTCTCCAGGATCGCAAAAACAACTGCTGCCCTGGCAAGGTTGAAGCCCATTTGGAAAGACAGGACCATCAGTCTACATTCCTAGGTAAGGCTGCTGCGGTCCTTTGTTATCTCCATCTTCCTATATGCTTGCGAAACATGGACTCTCACAGCAGATCTCCAACACGCATGGAGATGAGGTGCTACAGAAGACTTCTGGGCATTTCCTATACCCAGCACATCACCAACGATGAAGTCCAACCATCACGCAAGCCATTGGGCAACACGATGACCTGCTCACAGTGGTAAAGAAACGGAAACACCGATGGTATGGCCACATCACCAGATCATCAGGCCTTGCAAAGACCATCTTGCAAGGCACAGTGCAAGGAGGTAGAAGAAGAGGGAGACCGAAAATGCTGTGGGAGGACAACATTCGAAAATGGACTGTTTTGACACTGAGCGAAGCCATCAGGGTTGCTGAGGACAGAAAAAGCTGTAGTAAGCTGGTTTAACGATCACCTGTGGTGCCCATACGACCTCCGAATTACGAGAGAGGATAGGATAGAATAGGTATACATCACGTATTTATAGAGGAAGTATACAAGCGACGGCTGTTGACATAGGCACGTGGCGTATGTATTCGCTTTGCGTCGGTACTATATTTCCTAGTTCAATAATATTTTGCTGATGAGACTCGGTTATAGAAAGACTGGAGAACAGAAGGCTGTTCTCGTATGCATCTGAGAGTGTCTGGTATTGGATGAAATAGAACTAGGTTAGGGTGTATTAGTGGAATGAAAGATAGACTGCAAAAAGAAAGAGTGAATGCTTATTTTGTGTGACTTGGAAATATTCTTACTGTGTAGGTTACTTCTGTTTTCACTGTGGTGAGTCTGAATTCTGTTCAGGCAAACACAGTAATTTGAATATTTATATTTTATGATTTACTTGTTGGCAATATAATATTGAAGCTAATTTTGTAAATGCAAGCAATATTTTCATAAATTGATAAATGTAATTTTCTGTCAGAGCAGAAACGGGATTGATTCAAAGAAAAATAAAATTATATTATTATTCTATTACTTCGAGTGAGAAAGTAGAGAACCATAAAATTAGTAAAAGTCACACATTTATTTCCTCTACTCTATACACGATCTTCGATGTACGGAACTAACTTATATTTACTTAAAATGGTTCCAACTTTTGAGTATTTTACGTCTTTAGTGTTTCATGTTTTTAATCTCTCTGTCTCAACTTGTGTAAGTGCATAAGAAATGCCTTTTAATGAATGCGTGCACACGTGAAATATGAACCATAAAAACTGTTTACAAACTAATATCAAGTTTGGAGAAATATTCTGAGAATAAAGCTAATCATTTTATAACATGCAATAGAAATGTATGACTACATCATAATAAAAAAGAGAAGTTTATACAACTAATGCTTGATGACATCAACATCAAAATGTTGAATGATTACACGATAATCAAAATGTTGACAGTCGTAATGCATGTTTACATTATACTGAAATGGTTGTTTATGTTAATGCATGACTATATCGTAATTAAAAGGTAAAATTCAAGCCATCCATTAAAAAACGGGAAAACAAAAACGGCTATTGAAAACACACCACACGATATGAATAAGGTAACTCCATAGGTACAATCATGGACAAGCATAATTTAAGATTATTTACAGTTTTGTTGTTGCTGCAAAACCATGGAATATATCAATATGTGGAAGTTAAATCATTTATAAAACAACCATGGAAAACACCAATATGTAAAAGGTAAACCATTTATAAAACAAAATATAAAATATATCAATATGTGAAAGGTAAACCATTAATAAAGCGAACCACGGAATATATCAATATCTGAAAGGTAAGCCATGTATAAAACAAACCATTGAATATATCAATATGTGAAAGGTAAGCCATTTATAAAACAAACCCTTGAATATATCAATATGAAAGTTGCACCATTTCTAAGACAAAACGTGGAATATATCAGTATGCGAAATTTAAACCATTAATAAAGCAAACCATGGAATATATCAATATCTGAAAGGTAATTCATTTATAAAACACACCATGGAATATATCAATATGTGAAAGTTAAACCATTTATAAAACAAACCATGCAATACATCAATATGTGAAAATTAAACCACTTATGACAAAAAGAACTATATCAACCATTTATAAAATAAACCATGGAATATATCAATATGAGAAAAGTAAACCATTATTAAAACAAACCATGCAATACATCAATCTGTAAAAACTAAACCATTACTAAAACAAACCATGTAATATATCAATATGTGAAAATTAACCCACTAATAAAGCAAACCATGGAATATATCAAAGGTGAAAGTTAAACCATTATTAAAACAAACCATGAAATACATCAATATGTGAAAGTTATACCATTTATAAAACAAACCATAAAATATATCAATATGTGAGAGTTAAATCGTTTATAAAACAAACCATGGAATATATGAATATGTGAAAGTTATATCATATTAAAACAAACAATGGAATATATCAATAGGTGACAGTTAAACCCTTTATAAAACACTCCTTGGAATCTATTAATATGTGAAAGATAAACCATTTATAAAATAAACCATTAAACATATATCAATGTGTGGAAGTTAAACCATTAATAAAACAAAACATGGAATATATCAATATGAGGACGTTAAACCATTCATAAAATACATACACGTTGTTGGTGTTTTTATTGTATTTATTAAATTCATGAAATCATTCATTGAAAACAGGAGGAAAAGAAACCACATATTTAAAACTGCTATTTAACACCACGCGGTATCAATGAGATACATCATAGGTAGAAACACAGACAGATAATAAACTGTTTGTTTGTAGTAAAACCATGGAATGCATCAATATGTTTAGATTTTGAACAATTTATGAAATGAACAACGGATTGTTCGTTTTTGTTTTCTTTTCTAATTCTAATTCCTTGATCTAGTCATATAGGCAAACTCATGAACGGGCCTATTGATTCATGTTGGGAAAATATCTATATTTCCCTGGGTCCATATGACCCCAGGTTTATGTGTTTCACAATATGTTTGTTACAACATACACCTTGGTAAGGTCTTCAGGGAACTTACATAATACCTCTCCTGATTAAGGCGGCTCAATCGATTCCGCAGACCTTCTTGCTCACTTTTAAAGTGTTTTTGGACCCGTTAATTTCTTTAAAATGGTCACAAAAATGAAAATAATCACCAACCACTTGGCGAAAGTAAGCCTTTTCCTTCTCAGAGACATCCGCAGTTCAGATAACTAACCAAGCATTGTCTTTCATTTTCCAAATGGATACTCAGACTTGTTTGTGGTAAGTGTTTGGCAACAAGATAAAAATTATAGCAAACGTGGAAATGCTGTTACTGTTGCTAAGTGTACAGCTAGCGCGAATTACATTAAGGAAACATAAACATTCTATCATATCCTATCATATCCCGTAAGTCAAAGGTCGTTTGGGGCACCAGAGATGATCGTTTAACCAGCGCACTCCATCTTTCTCTGTCCTCAGCAACCCTCATGGCTTCCCTCAGTGCCAAGGAAGTCTATTCTCGAATGCTGTCCTCCCACTTTTTTCTGTCTCCATCTTCTTCTTCCTACATGTACTTGCACCGTGCCTTGCAGGATGGTCTTTGCAAGCTGGGCGATCTAGTAACGCGGCCATAGCATATTGCGCACTATATCTATCCACACAGCAGTAGGCTGAATATGTTGACACACAAGTAGACTTCCCAAGGGTGACTAGATCAGATACAATGTCACTAAGCGCTCAGCTGTGTTATACACCACTATCAGATGAGAGTATAAACCGAGGTCTAATCTGTGCACACACAAGGTCAGCCCACACGTTATTAGGCTGACAATTTTGAAGCAAACATAGCCTTCAGGTGACTAGATGGCAACAAGCATTCAGGTGTGTAATACACGACGATCTGAATAATATTAAGGTTTTCGTTTTTAGTACGATTTTTATCTTACTGTTCAATTTATTGTGACTGATTTGTTTGACCTTACTGCACAATGAACACGTTCCCCATTAGTTGTGGAGTTCACACAGTCCAGTGTCAACCTCTCTAACAAAGAATATGTGGCCACTGCTTAGTAACATTAGTTATGGAGTTCACAAAGTCCAGTGTCAACCTCTCTAACAAAGAATGTGTGGCCACTGCTTAGTAACATTAGTTGTGGAGTTCACACAGTCCAGTGTCAACCTCTCTAACAAAGAATGTGTGGCCACTGCTTAGTAACATTAGTTGTGGAGTTCACAAAGTCCAGTGTCAACCTCTCTAACAAAGAATGTGTGGCCACTGCTTAGTAACATTAGTTGTGGAGTTCACAAAGTCCAGTGTCAACCTCTCTAACAAAGATCGTGTGGCCACTGCTTAGTAACATTAGTTGTGGAGTTCACAAAGTCCAGTGTCAACCTCTCTAACAAAGATCGTGTGGCCACTGCTTAGTAACATTAGTTGTGGAGTTCACAAAGTCCAGTGTCAACCTCTCTAACAAAGATCGTGTGGCCACTGCTTAGTAACATTAGTTGTGGAGTTCACAAAGTCCAGTGTCAACCTCTCTAACAAAGAACGTGCTGCCACTGCTTAGTAACATTGTTTCTGACCTAGTCACCCTTGGGAAGTCGTCTTCCGTTTCCTATTATTCAGTTTACTGCTCTGTGGATTATGCCTCTTGTGCAGTAGTCCAGCAATAGAATTAGCAGCAGGAATAGCATTGTCACGTTTTCTTCATGCCAAAGTTTCACTCGTTTTTAAACCACTCACAACCAACAAATCTGCCTATCTATTCCGTAAGTGGAAGTAAATGCTAGGTTAGTTACCTGAACTGGGCATGTCACTGAGAAAGGAATGGATTACACCCGTCAGGTTGTTGGTAAATAACGTCATAGTTTTGATACTTTGATATACAAAAGTAAGGGGTCCCCAAAAGACTACCCTATTTATGACTTGGGACGTCTTCATTAGCGGCCGCTGAATCGATTGAGGGCTTAGAGTGGTTGGCGCATTTGTCGGGTTTGGCTGAATTTGCGGGAGGTGGCGGTTGTTTGCCGTTGCTGTCGTTTACGCCGCGGTGTTACGGATTCCGTTATTCCGAGAATAGTACGAATCTCGCTTGTTTTGTATGTTGACAGAGTATTCAAATATAAATAAGAAAATGTTTGATTTTCAAGAATGATGAACATTGTATGTAGGAGCTGTAGCTGGAAGTGTCATTCTCTTGTTAACATTGTTACTGTTAAAACATTGTATTTTTGTTGGCCTTATTGCCCTTGCTGCTTGTGTTGCTGTTGTTGTTGTTGTTGTTGATGATAATGATGATGATGATGATTATGATGATCATGATGGTGATGATGTTGTTCTAAGATCACTATGTGTAACAGACTTCGTATGAAACGACACAAGTGAAGCCATGAACAAGCGTACGTTTCATGATGGTAGTATGCATATGTTCCCCTTTGTCCACATTACCCAATGTCTATGATTCCCACATTATGTTTGTTACAGACTGGGCAGAACTTAGACCTGGACCATCAAAGCCCTTGGAAGAACATTGCAAGAGGAAACAAAGACCTAGGGAAATATGTACCTTGAATTGAGGAAACAGAAACCTGATTGAACAAGGACTTAGGGAAATGTGTACCTTGAATTGAGGAAACAGAAACCTGATTGAACAAGGACTTAGGTAAATGTGTACCTTGAATTGAAGAAACAGAAACCTGATTGAACAAGGACTTAGGTAAATATGTACCTTGAATTGAGGAAACAGAAACCTGATTGAACAAGGACTTAGGTAAATATGTACCTTGAATTGAGGAAACAGAAACCTGATTGAACAAGGACTTAGGTAAATGTGTACCTTGAATTGAGGAAACAGAAACCTGATTGAACAAGGACTTAGGTAAATGTGTACCTTGACTTGAGGAAACAGAAACCTGATTGAACAAGGACTTAGGTAAATGTGTACCTTGAATTGAGGAAACAGAAACCTGATTGAACAAGGACTTAGGTAAATGTGTACCTTGAATTGAAGAAACAGAAACCTGATTGAACAAGGACTTAGGTAAATATGTACCTTGAATTGAGGAAACAGAAACCTGATTGAACAAGGACTTAGGTAAATATGTACCTTGAATTGAGGAAACAGAAACCTGATTGAACAAGGACTTAGGTAAATGTGTACCTTGAATTGAGGAAACAGAAACCTGATTGAACAAGGACTTAGGTAAATATGTACCTTGAATTGAGGAAACAGAAACCTGATTGAACAAGGACTTAGGGAAATGTGTACCTTGAATTGAGGAAACAGAAACCTGATTGAACAAGGACTTAGGTAAATGTGTACCTTGAATTGAGGAAACAGAAACCTGATTGAACAAGGACTTAGGGAAATGTGTACCTTGAATTGAGGAAACAGAAACCTGATTGAACAAGGACTTAGGTAAATGTGTACCTTGAATTGAGGAAACAGAAACCTGATTGAACAAGGACTTAGGGAAATGTGTACCTTGAATTGAGGAAACAGAAACCTGATTGAACAAGGACTTAGGGAAATGTGTACCTTGAATTGAGGAAACAGAAACCTGATTGAACAAGGACTTAGGTAAATGTGTACCTTGAATTGAGGAAACAGAAACCTGATTGAACAAGGACTTAGGTAAATGTGTACCTTGAATTGAGGAAACAGAAACCTGATTGAACAAGGACTTAGGTAAATGTGTACCTTGAATTGAGGGAACAAAGAGCTGGGGGCTGGGTGCAACATATATGGGGAGCACCAGGTTGACTATGTTATGTTTTTTTGGAGAATATTGGAAAATGGCAAGGGAAAGATTGCCAACATCGGTGCATGTTCTAATAATAAATCTCACACAAAATGCTAATTCTTATTTTATTACAAGAGTTTTGCTTGGATTAATGCTGGTGTTTGTGTGAGTGTTTTTAATACTGAACATTATAATGTGTATTTGTTGTTTGTCTGTAATAATGAACATTATAACATGTATTTGTTACTTGTCTGTAATACTGAACAATATAACGTATATGTGTTGTGTTTGTAATATTGAACATTATAATATGTATTTATTGTTTGTAATACTGAAAATTATAGCATGTATGTTTTGTTATTGTACATTTGTGTAACTTGGGATTAATAAAACTTTTTTTAAAATTATTAATTCCAACGTTGCCGAATAGGGACCACTAAAGACATCTACCTTATGTACTTACTTTTATCAAATCGGAATAACATTTTTTTTTTCCTTCAAACATTCTTAATACTGCACAACATTGAAGTTTATTAAAAAGTGTTAACATCATGGATTACATCAAACCAAAACAAAAAGTAAACGTCAAACACTAGTTTCTACAGGAACTGGAGAAAACAACGTTCATCTCTTGAACTTCGACGTCAGTACAATCCGAACAATGCAGGTATGCTGACAGCTCTGGATCAGTTGTCAAATGTCAGGGAACGATCGTGCGACGTGCCTAAAACTTGTCAGGTCGCTAGACGGGTGATTTTGTTTCTTTATTATCTATATTATTTGGATTCATCATCTTCAACCTTTCATTGCTTATGAAAATTTTGTGAAGTAGTAATGAATCGTCGTCCTTCCCTCTTCGTTCGCAGAAAATCTTTTGCATACAGTCTGCCAGCTTAAAATTGTGTGAACATTGTCAGGCAAACCTCAACTGTAACAGCTTTATATTGTGTGAACGTTGTCAGACAAACCACAACTGTAACAGCTTTATATTGTGTGAACGTTGTCAGACAACTTTAACCACTTTATATTGTGTAAACGTTGTCAGACAACCTTAACAGCTTTATATTGTGTGAACGTTGTCAGACAACTTTAACCACTTTATATTGTGTAAACGTTGTCAGACAAACCACAACCGTGACAGCTTTATATCGTGTGAACGTTGTCAGACAAACCTCAACTGTAACAACTTTATATTGTGTGAACGTTGTCAGACAAACCTCAACTGTAACAACTTTATATTGTATCAACGTTGTCAGCAAAGCACAACTGTAACAGCTTTATATTGTGTGAACGTTGTCATGCAAAGCACAATTGTAACAGCTTACTGGTTTCAACTGGGTCCGGTGGGTTTGTAAGAAATTGTGACTCTCAGTTTCATCATCCATGCATTGAGACATCTGCAGAGGTAAAAATGTGTACACGTACAATAAGGTACTTTGGGGGGAAAAATAAATGAAAATACATTTAGTAGAATTATGAATACACATACACATGATAGGTTATATCAAATGCTGAAGACAAAACCATTTGCATTTGCCACCGTCTGTGTCTTTCAACTGACTGTTGTTTTGTAGGAAAATGCGCTGTACCAAAGACGTATTGTTGTAGTGACTATATTTAACAATAAACTACGTGACTATATTTAACATTAAACGACGTGACTATATTTAACAATAAACTACGTGACTATATTTAACAATAAACTACGTGACTATATTTAACAATAAACTACGTGACTATATTTAACAATAAACCACGTGACTATATTTAACAATAAACTACGTGACTATATTTAACAATAAACTACGTGACTATATTTAACAATAAACTACGTGACTATATTTAACAATAAATTACGTGGCTATATTTAACATTAAACTACGTGACTATATTTAACAATAAACTACGTGACTATATTTAACAATAAACTACGTGACTATATTTAACAATAAACCACGTGACTATATTTAACAATAAACTACGTGACTATATTTAACAATAAACTACGTGACTATATTTAACAATAAACTACGTGACTATATTTAACAATAAACTACGTGACTATATTTAACAATAAACTACGTGGATTTTCACTCTTCCTCCACATTGTTCAGGTTCCAGCAGTCATTCCAGCCATAGTGTCAATCAAGTCACATCCACAATGTCCAGGTTCCAGCAGTCATTCCAGCCATAGTGTCAATCAAGTCACATCCAAGACGCATCAAGCAATAACTCTGAATTGTCAATATCATTACGGCTACAAATCTTCCCTCGTCAGTCCCAAGCAAGCGTTCACCAACAATACAGCGATGTACATTTTTCCCATCTACCAAAAACTAGAGGCAGACGTGTGAAAGCGTTCAGTAGAAGAACTGGATATTGAACAGCCATAAAACTGATGTCATTAATAACAGTACGACAATGGCTCATCAATTTGAGAAATGAAGCTCAGGATTTCAGGTGTCCGTCCACCAGCATCATTAGGAAGACACAATGTTCAGAGACAAAGATAAGTTCACGTCATAACATTGTGAACACCAGCATCATTAGGAAGACACAATGTTCAGAGACAAATAGAAGTTCACGTCATAACATTGTGAACACCAGTATGTAAAAACGTCATGACAAAATCACACACAAAATCTCTCGTAGGAATAAGGCTTCCAACACTCCATCTTTCCTTGAAAAATATTGTACATCATAACTCATAATGTACACCATATCTCATAATGTACACTATAACTCATAATGTACACCATATCTCATAATGTACACTATAACTCATAATGTACACCATAACTCATAATGTACACCATAACTCATAATGTACACCATAACTCATAATGTACACCATAACTCATAATGTACACCATAACTCATAATGTACACCATAACTCGTAATGTGTTCCATAACTCATAGTGTGTACCATAACTCAAATGTACACCATAACTCATAATGTGCACCATAACTCATAATGTGTAACATAACTCATAATGTGTAACATAACTCATAATGTACACCATAACTCATAATGTACACCATAACTCATAATGTGTACCGTAACTCATAATGTACATCATAACTCACAATGTACACCATTACTCATAATGTGCACTATAATTGACAATTGGCACCGTAGTTCATAATGTGCACCAGAACTCATGCAGTGCAAATGAAGTCATACAGTGCAACAGAAGTCGTACAGTGCACCAACACTCATACAGTGCACCAGATCTCATGCTGTGCACCAACACTCATACAGGACACCACAACTCATACAGGACACCACAACTCATACAGTGCACCACAACTCATACAGTGCACCACAACTCACACAGTGCACCACAACTCATACAGTGCACCACAACTCACACAGTGCACCACAACTCACACAGTGCACCACAACTCACACAGTGCACCACAACTCACACAGGGCACCACAACTCACACAGTGCATCACAACTCATAATATGCTAAACTTCTCGGTTATCATATGCCTTTTGCACCTGTTACAACTACAATGTTTGCACCATGTACACACCATGTACACACCATGTACACACCATGTACACACATACATAAACAATGCACCACATAAACACATACATAAACAATGCATCATGTACACACAGACATAAACCATGCAGTTTGAAAACTATTAATTGAAAAAATATTTTAGGTCCTCACTTTACCCGGAGAACGCAAACGTCTTAAAAAAAAGCGATGTAAAAAAGTCACTGATTACAAAAAGGGAGTAGCAACACTAACGTCATGACCTTGACCTTCCATCAGATTTGTCTCATGCCCTTCATGTTACCAAGGTCAAGATTTATTGTTCTCGTTGATCAACGTTTCTTTCTCGCTTTTCCTTTGACTGTACTAGGTATTATCCTTGACACTGACACGTGTTTTGATCTTGATCAACGTCTGTTTTTTTCAACGTAACATCTCCAGCGATGTCCATGATTCCATACTTGGTCATCAAATGTCTTATTTGTATCAAGCAGCAAATCACAAACCCCTGCTCCTGTCTGGGCGATCCATGTAGTGGCTTTAATCAACGTTTAACTGACTAACAACCTCGTCACGGGTTACAGTTCCATTCTTTAGCCAGCTCTGTATGAAAGACAAAGCCTCAGCCTTTGCAGACCTGGTCACACTGGGGGTTTTCAGGCGTGCCTCCAACTTCTGCAGTAGATAGTCCTCCCTCGCTTTCTGTCGCTTTTCCATCAGCAGGTTGAAGGTGTAGAGGAACGGGTTGAGAGCAGAGTTGATGGGCATGACGATGATGGCCATGGCCACGTTGACTTCATCAGGAATGGGAGTGCCGGTTGACGCCATGACGCCCAGCAGGCCGATAGGGAACCAGCAAGCAAAGTCCGACAGCACGATCAAGGTCAAGCGGCGAGCGATGGTCGCGTCCCGGGTCGCCCTGCCCTTGTTGGCCACTGAGTTAGCCCTGACTGCCCAGTAGATGGCCACCTGACCAACGGCGATCAGGATAAAAAGGGTGAAGTTGAGCACGATCATCATGGTGAAAGAATACGTGTAGCCAGGAAAGCCGTCACTGCTGCTGAAAGGGAGCGGGATGCAGATGCCATTCTGACTGTAGAACTGCCAGTGGGACGTGGCAGGCAGCAAGGGAACGATGATCAGCACAAACCCCACAACCCAGATGATGCCACAAGTAACAAGAGCAGATCTACGACTGAAGGGGGCCTGTCTGAAAGGGAAGCGTAGCACCAGGAAGCGGTCCAGCGTGATGAAACAGATGATGAAGGCGCTGACCTCGCTGGACAGGAGAGACAGGCACCCTGCAATAGTGCAAGCAAAGCTCTGCTTCCATTTATCATCGTGGAATAAATACGTGCCCTGGTAGACGACGTCTGCGGACCCGATTACGACCAGATAGACACCCATGAGAAAATCAGCAATGGATAAGTTGGTGACGAAGACACTAAAACTGCCGAGCGTCGACGCGTCTACGTAGATCCTGGCCAAAAAGCTGCCCATGTTACCTACGATGGCCATGGCTGCAAAGACCCAGAGAAAGATGCGGTAGGTGTTGGATTTCAGCAGATCGTCGCACGAGGCCAGCAAGTCTTGTTTGAAATGACAGTTATTCAAGCTAAAGTCAGGAGGCAACATGACAGGACAGCATAACTTGTAGTTGTCCACGTGCACAGTCTTCAAAGATGTCAAGTTGGTAAAAACGTCTTTTGGGAAAGCGGTCAGAGGACAACCTCTGGCGTCCACAATCTGCAGCAACTGCGTGGATTTGAACCCTTCGTCTGAGATTGTTGTCAACTTGCTCCTGGAAACATTAATCGTTTGCATTTGCGTATATTTGGCAAAGGTGCTGCCGTTATAGACTGTGAGCTCAGTGAATGAGAGATCGATGCTTCGTAATGTCATAGGGCTGGACGTTGTGGCGTCAGTGTTGGTGATATATGATAGAGGATTGTAGGATAAATCGAGAACGCGAAGGTTTTTGAGGGACCTGAAGACGTCCATGTCAATGCTGGCTATCTGGTTGTGACTCATGTCCAAGTACTGGAGATTGGGTAAGTTAATGACGCCCATGCCAATGCTGGCTATCTGGTTGTGACTCAGGTCCAGGTACTGGAGATTGGGTAAGTTAATGACGTCCATGTCAATGCTGGCTATCTGATTGTGACTCAGGTCCAGGTACTGGAGATTGGGTAAGTTAATGACGCCCATGTCAATGCTGGCTATGTGGTTGTGACTCAGGTCCAGGTACTGGAGATTGGGTAAGGCCATGATGGTTACTGTGCTGATGTTGGTCCGAGATAGGTGAAGACGAACGAGCAGGCGGTTGCCGAATAAGTACTTAAAGTCCATGTTAGAGCCACTGGCGTCAAGATACCGGATTTGTGGGAATTCACTGGCATAAAAGTTTGCATTGCAAACAAAGGCGAGACCCTGACAGCGGCAGGCAGGGGGACAATCCATCTCACATAGCAGTTCATCGTCCCACTGAGGACAGTGCGGCACACCGTCACACACGTTGTCAGGATGCAAGCACACGTAGGATCCCCAACAACGGTAAAACCCCGGACATACAAAATGCACACAGTCTTTCTCATCCTCTTTATCCATGCAGTCAGGAATGTTGTTACAGCGAAGGTAAACAGGGAGACAAACGCCTTCAGGACACAAGAAGTGCGTGTCAGGACAATTGGTTGATGAAACAAACGAGTAACTGCCCTTGCCGTCCATCTCTAGCTCCACTGGCAAACGCACTTCTGGTGGTAACTGTAGATAAAATGGATCTTTGCACGTTTCATCAGATCCGTCATAACAGTCCAGGTTCTGGTTACAGACGCTGTCTCTACTGATACATTGTCCGCTACGGCACTGATAATCTTCTAGAGGACAGGTTTCAAAGTGACAAAATTCTTCATCCGTTCTGTCCAGGCAATGATCAATGTGGTCACACACCAGACTGTAGTGCAAGGCCATGTGGCCAATGATGCAGTGAAACATTGGCACTGTCACTTCCCCAGTTTCACACCATTTCTGGTTTTCTTCCTTCACGCATCCACTCCACGCATCATACGACAAAAATTCTTTCTTCAGGTGACCTTGGGAAACACACCAAAACATAGAGTGATTTATGGAATTCAATGTAGAATTGAGTTTTAGGAACACCATGCTGCTTGCAGTGTCTGTAGCGTTACTCCATTTTCCTGGGGAAGGCTCGGTGAGGGTTGTGTTTTTGTCGAATTCACACAAAAGATGGGTAAACGAAATTTCCGCATGGCAGGCCAGTTCTTTCACTGTATAAGTCTTAAGGTCGAAGTAGGCACATACAGGGGCTGTTGCGTTAGAAGTGATGTTGAGGAAGAATGCCGACCTTCCGTCGGTCCACTGCCAGATCTGGTTTATAACAGACAAAACAAGATGGGGTAAGCCAAAAGGGTTTTAGTCGTCACAGACCATGTATTAATGTTCTCTATTATGGCTATTGAAATATATCACGATATTGAATCATGAACTTTTTCAACGTGTATATTAACCACAACAAATATTTTTTTTAAAATTAAATACACAAGTGAGAGAAGTAGTGTACAGTACTTGATTTTGTGACTGTCTATCGTCCTTGGTTGTTTCAACACTTGCAATTCACAACAATTCAGTGGCATGGTGCCAGCAGCTGGCAGAAAATATAGCAAAATTATATCACTGTGGCACTTTCAATTTGCATCTGGCTTCTTCCTAATGTGAACTTCTCAACGATGTCTATGTGACTTCCCATGCAGAACATATTATAAAATGCACTTAGTGTAGGCTAAGGATTTAAAGCCAAACCTCCTCTGACATGATGAGACCTTAGGTAAAAGTTGACACGCGTAAGGAGAACCAGGCTTTATGACTTCAGTTGTACTGGATTTGAGCTCCTTAAGCTCATGTAGAAGCCCATGGAATTGAAAGCCAGGGTGTTGCACTCTGTGTCCACCTTTGAGAGCAGGATAATTATCGTTCTTTAAAAAGACTTCTGTTGGGACGTATTTTTGTGTGTGTTGTGTAGTGCGTTGTGTTGTGTTATAGTGTATGTTGTGTGTTTTGCCTGCCTGACGAAGAGCTTAGCTGTAAAATGTTCACTGTGTTGTGTGGTGTGTGCTGTGTTGTATTATGTGTTGTGTATTTTGTCTGCCTGACGAAGAGCTTATCTGCAAAAAGTTCCCACTGTTGTGTTGTGTTGTATTATGTGTTGTGTGTTTTTGTCTGCCTGACGAAAAGCTTAGCTGTAAAATGTTCCCTGTGTTGTGTTGTGTGTGTTGTGTTTTATTATGTGTTGTGTCTTTTGTCTGCCTGACGAAGAGCTTAGCTGTAAAATGTTCACTGTGTTGTGTTGTGTGTGTTGTGTTTTATTATGTGTTGTGTCTTTTGTCTGCCTGACGAAGAGCTTAGCTGTGAAATGTTCACTGTGTTGTGTTGTGTGTTGTGTTGTATGATGTGTTGTGGCGCCTGAAGAAGAGCTTAGCTTGAAAATGTGCACTGTGTTTTATTGTATTGTTGTATGTGTTGTGTGTTTTGTCTGGCTGACGATGAGCTTAGCTGTAAAATAGTCTCTGTGTTGTGTTGTGTGTGTTGTGTTGTATTATGTATTGTGTGTTTTGTCTGCCTGACGAAGAGCTTAGCTGTAAAATGTTCAATGTGTTGTGTTGTGTTGTGTGTGTTGTATTATGTGCTGTATGTTTTGTCTGCCTGACGAAGAGCTTAGCTGTAAAATGTTCTCTGTGTTGTATTGCGTGTGTTGGGTTGTATTATGTGTTGTGTGTTTGTCTGCCTGACGAAGAGCTTAGCTGTAGAATGTTCTCTGTGTTGTATTGCGTGTGTTGGGTTGTATTATGTGTTGTGTGTTTTGTCTGCCTGACGAAGAGCTTAGCTGTAGAATGTTCTCTGTGTTGTGTTGTGTGTGTTGTGTTGTATAATGTGTGGCGTGTTTTTTTTCTGCCTGACGAAGAGCTTAGCTGTAAATTGTTCACTGTGTTGTTGTGTGTGTGAGTGGGTGTGTGTGTGTGTTACGTTGAAACGCGAACGAAAGTATGTCGGAAGCGTGTACGATAGATCTAATCGTTTCGTTTTGCAAAGTATTCAATAATGGAGTTTATTTACCTTTGATTTGAATTTGCATTGTTGTTAGGAGAGGCTTTGTATAACGTTGATAATTTTCGTTGGTCGATATTGTCGGAGAATACTCTGGATTTCCTTGTTTACCATCGATCGAAGGTTCGGGACGATTGTCGAAGTAAGAGAAGGTTCGGGGTATGTGTGGAGAGATGAATGACGTAAGTCAGTGATGACGATCTTTTATTCGATTGGTGGCAGTGCGTCATTTCTACGGTATTTGAAATCTTTCCGAAAAAGAGAGAGATTATAAAATTGTGTGCCGCACTGTTGTTGGGAGATAGTAAAGTTGTTGATAGAGAAGTTGTTGATGGAGAGTTGCTGTGAAAGTTGTTGAGTTGAGTTGAGAATTGTATGCAGTTGTTGGTGTGTGCTGAATAAAAGTGGAAAACTTCATACGTCGACTTTGTGACTTGTATGCTGTTTGGACGGGTTGCGTGGATAAACGAATCTGAGTTACACCTTATCAGGAATTCAGCATTGGGGCTGAATCGGATACTGATAACGAAAAACACCATCATCGAACCGAGTGTAACATTTTGGGGGTCAAGCCGCGATTCACGCCATAGCCAAGGGTTCAACTGCTACAACAAGCGAGTCAACGTTACGAGAGGCAGTCATCGAGGGTAGCCGCCAACGAGTTGCGTCGAGAGGGGCCAACATACTGGGACTACATCACCGATAGGTTCGGGTTGACTGCAAGGGCGTGTAGTCGCTGAAGAGTTGCTTCGTGAGCGAACAACAGATCGGGACTACGTTGCTGCCGTAAGACTACGTCGAGGGACAGTCTCGGAGCTACATCGCCAGTATTAGAGAGAGCGACGTACGGACGTCGAGTCTACTTCAGCACAGGAGCGTGTACATCAACACCAGCGTGGTGCAGCGTCGCATACGACGAGGACAGCGGGGCCTGCGTCAGCGAAAGCGACTAGTGAGAAGCATCAGCGCTACTGCAGAAAGCGTGCTGTTCTAGAACAGTCTAGAAGGGTGCAGCACAGTAAAGAACTTTCTTTAAAAGAACTTTCCAGAAGCATCAAGATGGCTGACTTCTGGCAGAAAGGGGTTGAACTGAATCTAAAAGGCAAGCAGCTGACGGAGTACGTCAAGTCTCAGGAGAGAATACGAGAAAGAGAATTGGAAGAGAAGCGTCTAGAAAAAGAAATAGAACTAGAACAGAAGCGTCTAGAAGTAGAAGAGCAGCGTCGCCGTGAAGAACGAGAATTCGAAGAGCAGCGTCGCCGTGAAGAAAGAGAATTAGAACAGAAGCGTCTAGAAATTGAACAGCAGCGGCAAGAAAAAGACAGAGAATTCGAGCTGAAGCGTCTTGAGTTCCAGCTAGAAATGGCGCGTATCCAGCAACAGCAGAATGCGCCACAAGTTATCAGTGACAACAAAGCTCCAAAATTGCCAGCATTCGTCGACGGGAAGGACCAGATCGACAGCTATCTGGCGAGATTCGAAAGGTTCGCCGAAAGCTCCAATTGGCAACCTCGAGACTGGGCGATTCGACTAAGTGCACTTCTGACAGGGCAAGCGCTCGAAGTTTACACCAGACTGTCGAACGATGACGCCAAAAACTACGACGTCTTGAAAGAGGCCCTATTGCAGTGCTACAACTTTACAGAGAAGGGCTACCGTAAACGCTTCCGTGAATGCCGGCCTAAGTCAGACGAGACGCCAAAGCAGTTTGTGGAGCGCCTGTCGTCATATCTACACAAGTGGGTGGAGTTATCAGGCGAAAGCAAGTCTTACGACAGTCTCCATGACCTGATCGTGAAGGAACAATTTCTCAATGCCTGTCACAAGGACCTAGCGACCCACTTAGAAGAACAAAAGTTGCAGACGCTAAAAGACGTTGCTGAGGCTGCTGAAAGATATCTCATCGCTCATGAGAAAACGTTGGGGCCACCCAGCGCGACGAAACATTTTCAGAAGACTGGAAACCATGTGAACCAGATCCAGGGGAGCCAGACGAACCAGAGACAGACGGACTCCACGCCTCCTCCCAGGGAAGGGCATTCAAGAGGCTGTTTCACCTGCAACGCTACAGACCACAGGGCGGCTAACTGTCCTCAAAACAAAAGTAGCGGACAGCGGAGCAGTATGGACAATTCAGCGGCGGGCAACCGGCAGAGGCGGTTCTCCAATCAACGGCAAACCAGTAGATCTGACCATCAAGTGTGCGGCGGGAGCGTCATTCTTCCGAGTGAGACCGAGCGCACAGCTACCCCTGCGGACGTGCAAGAGTGCATGACTGATGGCCAACTCCTCCTTGCCAACGGGAAATCCATCCCCGTCGTCGCCAGCGCAGCTGTGACCGTACAGAACATGCCTGTTTCAAAGGGACGCGTCGGAAATCATGAAGTGACTGTTTTAAGAGACTCTGGCTGCAGTGGGGTCATCGTCAGAGAAGACCTAATCGCTAAAGAACAGTTCACTGGCGATTCAAAATGGACACTTATGGCCGACAGCAAATGTGTGAGAGCGCCAGTTGCGAAGATTCATGTCAACACCCCTTTCTACATAGGCGAAGTCGAAGCGGTTTGCCTGAAGAAGCCGCTATACGATTTGATGATCGGGAATATCGACGGCGCGAGACGACCCGACTACCCCGATCCAGAATGGAGTCCTGCCTCAACCCAACACGTCGAAGTTGTGGAGGAGGATCCATTGCCATTTCCCGATGGAGACCTTACAGAGCTGCTACGGGACAATGTGGTTACTCCGGCTCAGCCCTGCCGACCAGAGATCGTCGGTGCCGTTACAACCAGGGCCCAGGCCAAGAGAGACAAGACGTCTACGCCATTGAAGGTCGCCGACAACTCCAAAGCTGCCATCGTGGACAGAGATAAGCTGATCCAGCTCCAGGAAGCTGATAGCACTTTAAACAAGTACAGGAACCGCCAAGACCACGTGACCAAAGGCAGTGGTACGGTCTATTTTGAGGTGAAGGCCAAGATCCTGTACAGAATCTTCCAGCACCCGAGGGTCAACGGAGGTAAACCACTACGTCAAGTCTTGGTACCGTTACCTCTAAGGCGCCAAGTGATGGAAGTAGCGCATGACTCAATCATGGGAGGTCACCTAGGCATCAGAAAGACGTCAGACAGAATCCAGGCGGTGTTCTACTGGCCAGGACTTCATGCGGACGTCAGCCGTTTCTGCCGATCATGTGACATTTGCCAGAAGACCATACCTCGATGAAGGGTCCCGAAAGTGCCTATGCAGAGGATGCCTCTGATCGACCGACCTTTCAAGAGGGTGGCCTTAGACTTAATCGGCGAAATAAGACCTCCGAGTGAAGAAGGTCATCGGTGGGTACTGACTTTAGTGGACTATGCGACTCGGTACCCAGAAGCAATGCCTCTGAAGAAGATTGACACTGAAACTGTTGCAGAGGCGCTAGTGGACATGTTCAGTAGACTTGGAGTGCCTGAAGAGATCCTGACAGACCTCGGGACGCAGTTCGTCTCTGACTGCATGAAGGAGGTCAACAGACTGCTGAGCATCCGGCATTTGACTACGACACCCTACCATCCGATGTGCAACGGGCTTGTCGAGAAGTTCAATGCTACGCTGAAGTCCACCCTGAAGAAACTGTGCAGCGAGCAGCCCAGACAATGGCATCGTTACATCAACGCCCTACTTTTCGCCTACAGAGAAGTACCGCAGGAGTCCACCGGCTTTTCTCCGTTCGAGCTGCTGTACGGAAGAACCATCCGAGGGCCGATGCACATCCTGAAAGAACTGTGGACGAAAGAAGTAGACACCCCAGAGGTGAAGAACAGCTACCAGTACGTGTTTGAGCTACGGGAGAAGCTGGAGCAGACTCTCGAGATAGCCAGAGAAAACCTGAAGAAGTCCCAGGACTGTGGAAAGCACTACTACGATCGTAGGGCTGTGAACAGGAAGTTCAAACCTGGCAACAAAGTGCTGGTGCTGCTACCTACCGATCACAATAAGTTGCTGATGCAGTGGAAAGGCCCGTACGAAGTGGAGACCGTGGTGGGGATCAACGACTACAAGGTGAAGGTCGGTCAGCATTCCAAGATATACCACGCCAACCTCCTTAAGCTGTACGTGGAAAGGCCATCAGAGACTGTGCATGCAGCAACAGCAGCTGAGATCGATAACAGCTTTGACAGCGAAGAACTGTTGGAACTGGGAGACTTTCATAGCAAAGAAGGCATCAATGGTGTTAAGCTAGGACCACGCTTGACGGAAGGTCAAAAGATGGAGCTCAAGGACCTTATGGGCGAGTTTCCCCACAACTTCAGCGATGTCCCAGGCTCTACGACTTTGGTCGAACATGAAGTCCATACCCAGACCTGGAAGGAGCAGCATCTGCAAACCTTGAGGGAGCTGTTCCACCGTCCCGCAGAAGCCAACCTGACCGTGAGACCCAGCGAATGCATCCTGGGAGCTGACAACGTCGACTGCGTCGGACATCCGACGGAAGAAGGAGACAACGGAGGATGCACTGACTCCAGGAAAACCCACGTGATCGTCGTCTTTGACCCTGGGCCGATGACAACCGCAACTGACGAGGGCGACGTTTCCTTGCGGACGAAAGAACATTGACTGTGTGGACGAACTAAGAATATTGGTAATGAGAGACTTGCAGATGAGAAACTTTGACTCTGTGTGAATGAACTGTGAACATTGACAATAATTATATCCAGACAGATTTGAAGATGAAAACCATTGACTCTGTGTGAATGAACTGAGAACGTTGATAGTGTTCAGACAGGCTGAAATAAGTCTTAATTCTGTACTTTGTTTGTGCATTACGTTTCAACGTTGTTGAAAGAAATTGGGTAAATTTCTTCTTGAGTGGGGGGTTATGTTACGTTGAAACGCGAACGAAAGTATGTCGGAAGCGTGTACGATAGATCTAATCGTTTCGTTTTGCAAAGTATTCAATAATGGAGTTTATTTACCTTTGATTTGAGTTTGCATTGTTGTTAGGAGAGGCTTTGTATAACGTTGATAATTTTCGTTGGTCGATATTGTCGGAGAATACTCTGGATTTCCTTGTTTACCATCGATCGAAGGTTCGGGACGATTGTCGAAGTAAGAGAAGGTTCGGGGTATGTGTGGAGAGATGAATGACGTAAGTCAGTGATGACGATCTTTTATTCCATTGGTGGCAGTGCGTCATTTCTACGGTATTCGAAATCTTTCCGAAAAGAGAGAGATTATAAAATTGTGTGCCGCACTGTTGTTGGGAGATAGTAAAATTGTTGATAGAGAAGTTGTTGATGGAGAGTTGCTGTGAAAGTTGTTGAGTTGAGTTGAGAATTGTATGCAGTTGTTGGTGTGTGCTGAATAAAAGTGGAAAACTTCATACGTCGACTTTGTGACTTGTATGCTGTTTGGACGGGTTGCGTGGATAAACGAATCTGAGTTACACCTTATCAGGAATTCAGCATTGGGGCTGAATCGGATACTGATAACGAAAAACACCATCATCGAACCGAGTGTAACAGTGTGTGTGTGTTATATTATGTGTTGTGGGTTTTATCTCCCTGACGATGAGCTTAGCTCTAAAGTGTTCTCTGTGTTGTGTTGTGTGTGTTGTGTTGTATAATGTGTTGGGTGTTTAGTCTGCCTGACGAAGAGCTTAGCTGTAAAACATTCACTGTGTTGTGTTGTGTGTGTGCTGTGTGTTGTGTTGTATTGCGTGTTGTGTGATTTGTCTGCCTGACGAAGAGCTTAGCTGTAAAACATTCACTGTGTTGTGTGTTGTGTGATTTGTCTGCCTGACGAAGAGCTTAACTGTAAAACATTCACTGTGTTGTGTGATTTGTCTGCCTGACGAAGAGCTTAGCTGTAAAACATCCACTGTGTTGTGTTGTGTGTGTGCTGTGTGTTGTGTTGTATAATGTGTTGTGTGATTTGTCTGCCTGACGAAGAGCTTAGCTGTAAAACATTCACTGTGTTGTGTTGTGTTGTGTTGTGCTGTGTGTGTGCTGTGTGTTGTGTTGTATAATGTGTTGTGTAATTTGTCTGCCTGACGAAGAGCTTAGCTGTAAAACATTCACTATGTTGTGTTGTCTTATTGTTGTCCACATTAGCATCCTTGTGGCTTTTGTACTTCTCTGTTTCTCATTGTTGTAAATGTTGAAAGTTAGCTCTCTCCTGTTTCATTCCATTTTCACTTTACCGTAGTCATCTGTTGTTCAAATCGGAATAAATAGCTGACCAAATCGTCTATTTTCTCGTCGAAAGGCGGAAGTTGCGGCATATTCTTGCTAACACAATCTCTCAACAGGCATGCCGTTGTACCTCTTTAGGAAATACCGAGTTCTGCCCAAAACTCTTCCATGTTACATTCGTATGTGTTACTGTTTCCAGCTCAACTTCCTTTTCATTCGTAACCCGCCGTGTCTGAAATTGAAACTGTTGTCGTTTGTTACGTGCTTCATACTGAAACTGTCTGCGTTCTTCACGTTCTTCTTTCATTCTACCATACACTATTTAGCAATGTCTGTTTTCTAATTCCAACGATTTGGCTTATAATTTGAACTGTGCACATGGTCGTCCTCACCTTCAGTCATGTGGCAGTCCTATCCTATCCTATCCCGTTACTGGAAGGTTTTTGTGGCACCACAGATGATTACCAGCATACTCCAACTTTCTCCGTCCTCAGCAACCCTCATGGTTTCGCTCAGTGTCAAGCCAGTCCATTCTCGAATGTTGCCCTCCCACCTTTTTCTCTGTCTCCTTCACCTGCCTCCTTGCACTGTGTCTTGCAGAATGGTCTTTGTAAGGTCAGATGTTCTGGTGACGTGGCCATACCAACGGAGTTTCCGTTTCTTCACCACCGTGAGCATGTCATCATGTTGTCCAATGGCTTGTGTAAGGGTCTGTCGGACTTCGTCATTGATGATATGCAGAGTACAGAAAATACCCAGAAGGCTTATGTAGCACTTCATCTGCATGCTGTGTATTCTCCTTTGTAGGTCTGCTGTGAGGGACCATGTTTCGCAAGCTTATAGGAATATGGAGTTGACAAGGGAGTGCAGCAGCTTTATCTTGGAATGTAGACTGCTGGTTCAGTCTTTCCAAATGGGCTCGAACCTTGTCAGGGCAGCAGTTTTCTGTGCGATCCTGGAGAGAACTTCCTGTCGGAACCCATTGTCTGCTGCAAGGGCTCCTAAATATTTGAAGGATTATGTTGAGGGATTGGCCTTGGACTTTGATGTCCGTGCTTATGCTATTGGTGTTGCTGGTCATCTTTTTTGTCTTCTCTGCATTTATTTCCATTCCATTGGCTCTGGATTGGTGTCAAGTCTTTGTACCAGCTGTTCACGTTTTTGTTCCTCTCAAATAAACCCATCAATGTCATCCGCAAAACGAAGGTTGAAGATTGATCTACGCTATATGCTGACTGTGCTTTCGTGACCTGCAAGGGCATCTGACATGATTCGTTCTAGGAAGATGTTGAAGAGTATTGCTCTGAATTAGTTTCCGATGGCGCTGTTGTGGAGGACGGCACTGTTTGCCTTTTCACACAAGCTTTTGATGACTTCAATAAATTTAGGGATGGTGTTGTACGCTCTCATGGTTGCCCACATAGTTGCATGCCAGACTCGGTCAAACGCTATCTTGAAGTCTACAAACACATTATATAGATGTTGTTGGTGATGTAGATATGTATCGCAGATTATTCTGAGGTAGTTCGTCCTGCCCTGAATCCCGCTTCTTATTCAGCTATGAGTTGTTCAGCGTGAGGTTTCAACCTGTTGAGTATTATTTTCAGGAAATCCTTGTTGGGATTGCTGATGAGGCTGATGGTGTGTTAATTTTCACACTCCTGTAGGTTACCTTTTTGGGAAGAGTGATGACAAGCGACTGGGTCCACGGTGTAGGCCATTCCCCACTCTGCCAAATCTAGTTACAGATAATGGTGAGGGCGTCAATCATCGCTTCTTCTTCTGCTTAAAACAATTGAGCGGTTATGTTGTCCAATCCCGCTGACTTCCCTTTCTTCAGCGATTGCACTGCTGCCTCAACTTCTTCTTGGAGAATTGGGAGGATTTCTTTTTCTATTTCTTCTCTGTTCTGGGGACATGCAAACAATGATGGGTCTTCGTTTGGTATGAGGTTGTAAAGGTCAGAACAATGCTCTGTCCATCTATTCAAGACTTCTTGTTCTTCTGTAACGCATTGCTTTGGATCTTGGTGACTGTCACGTGGGGTTTTAGTTGTTACTGGGCTCTGCACAATGGATTGCTGTAACTGTTACGTTGAAACGAACGAAAGTGTGTCTAAAGCGTGTACGATAGATCTAATCGTTTCGATTTGCAAAGTATTCAATAATGGAGTTTATTTACCTTTGATTTGAGTTTGCATTGTTGTTAGGAAAGGCTTTGTATAACGTTGATAATTTCCGTTAGTCGATATTGTTGTAGAATCTTCTGGATCGGCTTGTTTACTATCGATCGAAGATTCGGGATAATTGTAGAAATTTGAAGGAACGATCCGGAAGGAGAAGAAATGTGTAATGACGTAAGTCAGTGATGACGATCTTTAGTTCGATTGGTAGCAGTACGTCATTTCTACGGTATTCGAAATCTTTCCGGAAAAGAGAGAGGTTATTTAATCGTGTGCCGAATTGTTGTTGAGAGAGAAAAAGTTGTTGATAGTGATTTGGAAAGTTGCTGTGAAAGTTGTTGAGTTGAATTGAGAATTGTATGCAGTTGTTGATGTGTGCTGAATAAAAGTGGAAAACTTCATACGTCGACTTTGTGATTTGTATGCAGATTTGAGCGGGTTGCGTGAATAAACGAATCTGAGTTACACAACTATCAGGAATTCAAGCATCGGGGCTGAATCAGATACTGATAGGAAATACCAACATCAAACTGAGTGTAACATTTTGGGGGTCAAGCCGCGATTCACGCCATAGCCAAGGGTTCAACTGCTACAACAAGCGAGTCAACGTTACGAGAGGCAGTCATCGAGGGTAGCCGCCAACGAGTTGCGTCGAGAGGGGCCAACATACTGGGACTACATCACCGATAGGTTCGGGTTGACTGCAAGGGCGTGTAGTCGCTGAAGAGTTGCTTCGTGAGCGAACAACAGATCGGGACTACGTGGCTACCGTAAGACTACGTCGAGGGACAGTCTCGGAGCTACATCGCCAGTATTAGAGAGAGCGACGTACGGACGTCGAGTCTACTTCAGCACAGGAGCGTATACATCAACACCAGCGTGGTGCAGCGTCGCATACGACGAGGACAGCGGGGCCTGCGTCAGCGAAAGCGACTAGTGAGAAGCATCAGCGCTACTGCAGAAAGCGTGCTGTTCTAGAACAGTCTAGAAAGGTACAGCATAGTCAAGAACTTTCCAGAAAAAAAGAACTCTACAGTCAAGAACTTTCTAGAAAAAGAACTTTACAGAAAAGAACTTTCCAGAAGCATCAAGATGGCTGACTTCTGGCAGAAAGGGATGCAACTGAATCTAAAAGGCAAACAGATGACGGAGTACGTCAAGTCTCAGGAGAGAATACAAGAAAGAGAAGAACAACGTCAGCGTGAAGAAAGAGAAGATGAGCGACGGCGTGAAGAAAGAGAATTAGAACAGAAGCGTCTAGAAATTGAACAGCAGCGGCAAGAAAAAGACAGAGAATTCGAGCTGAAGCGTCTTGAGTTCCAGCTAGAAATGGCGCGTATCCAGCAACAGCAGAATGCGCCACAAGTTATCAGTGACAACAAAGCTCCAAAATTGCCAGCATTCGTCGACGGGAAGGACCAGATCGACAGCTATCTGGCGAGATTCGAAAGGTTCGCCGAAAGCTCCAATTGGCAACCTCGAGACTGGGCGATTCGACTAAGTGCACTTCTGACAGGGCAAGCGCTCGAAGTTTACACCAGACTGTCGAACGATGACGCCAAAAACTACGACGTCTTGAAAGAGGCCCTATTGCAGTGCTATAACTTTACAGAGAAGGGCTACCGTAAACGCTTCCGTGAATGCCGGCCTAAGTCAGACGAGACGCCAAAGCAGTTTGTGGAGCGCCTGTCGTCATATCTACACAAGTGGGTGGAGTTATCAGGCGAAACGAAGTCTTACGACAGTCTCCATGACCTGATCGTGAAGGAACAATTTCTCAATGCCTGTCACAAGGACCTAGCGACCCACTTAGAAGAACAAAAGCTGCAGACGCTTAAAGATGTGACTGAGGCTGCTGAAAGATATCTCATCGCTCATGGGAAAACCCTGGGTCCACCCAGCGCGACGAAACATTTTCAGAAGACTGGAAACCATGTGAACCAGATCCAGGGAAGCCAGACGAGCCAGAGACAGACAGACTCCACGCCTCCTCCCAGGGAAGGGCATTCAAGGGGCTGTTTCACCTGCAACGCTACAGACCACAGAGCGGCTAACTGTCCTCAAAACAAAAGTAGCGGACAGCGGAGCAGTACGGACAATTCAGCGGCGGGCAACCGGCAGAGGCGGTTCTCCAATCAACGGCAAACCAGTAGATCTGACCATCACGTGTGCGGCGGGAGCGTCATTCTTCCGAGTGAGACCGAGCGCACAGCTACCCCTGCGGACGTGCAAGAGTGCATGACTGATGGCCAACTCCTCCTTGCCAACGGGAAATCCATCCCCGTCGTCGCCAGCGCAGCTGTGACCGTACAGAACATGCCTGTTTCAAAGGGACGCGTCGGAAATCATGAAGTGACTGTTTTAAGAGACTCTGGCTGCAGTGGGGTCATCGTCAGAGAAGACCTAATCGCTAAAGAACAGTTCACTGGCGATTCAAAATGGACACTCATGGCCGACAGCAAATGTTTGAAAGCGCCAGTTGCGAAAATTCATGTCAACACCCCTTTCTACATAGGCGAAGTCGAAGCGGTTTGCCTGAAGAAGCCGCTGTATGATTTGATGATCGGGAATATCGACGGCGCAAGACGACCCGACGACCCCGATCCAGAGTGGAGTCCTGCCTCAACTCAACACGTCGAAGTTGTGGAGGAGGATCCATTGCCATTTCCCGATGGAGACCTTACAGAGCTGCTACGGGACAATGTGGTTACTCCGGCTCAGCCCTGCCGACCAGAGATCGTCGGTGCTGTTACTACCAGGGCCCAGGCCAAGAGAGACAAGACGTCTACGCCACTGAAGGTCGCCGACAACTCCAAAGCTGCCATCGTGGACAGAGATAAGCTGATCCAGCTCCAGGAAGCTGATAGCACTTTAAACAAGTACAGGAACCGCCAAGATCACGTGACCAAACGCAGTGGCACGGTCTATTTTGAGGTGAAGGCCAAGATCCTGTACCGAATCTTCCAGCACCCGAGGGTCAACGGAGGGAAACCACTACGTCAAGTCTTGGTACCGTTACCTCTAAGGCGCCAAGTGATGGAAGTAGCTCATGACTCTATCATGGGAGGTCACCTAGGCATCAGAAAGACGTCAGACAGAATCCAGGCGGTGTTCTACTGGCCAGGGCTTCATGCGGACGTCAGCCGTTTCTGCCGATCATATGATATTTGCCAGAAGACCATACCTCGAGGAAGGGTCCCGAAAGTGCCTATGCAGAGGATGCCTCTGATCGACCGACCTTTCAAGAGGGTGGCCTTAGACTTAATCGGCGAAATAAGACCTCCGAGTGAAGAAGGTCATCGGTGGGTACTGACTTTAGTGGACTATGCGACTCGGTACCCAGAAGCAGTGCCACTGAAGAAGATTGACACTGAAACTGTAGCAGAGGCACTGGTGGACATGTTCAGTAGGCTTGGAGTGCCTGAAGAAATTCTGACAGACCTCGGGACGCAGTTCGTCTCTGACTGCATGAAGGAGGTCAACAGACTGCTGAGCATCCGGCATTTAACTACGACACCCTACCATCCGATGTGCAACGGGCTTGTCGAAAAGTTCAATGCTACGCTGAAGTCCACCTTGAAGAAACTGTGCAGCGAGCAGCCCAGACAATGGCATCGCTACATCAACGCCTTACTTTTCGCCTACAGAGAAGTACCGCAGGAGTCCACCGGCTTTTCTCCGTTCGAGCTGCTGTACGGAAGAACCATCCGAGGGCCGATGCACATCCTAAAAGAACTGTGGACGAAAGAAGTAGACACCCCAGAGGTGAAGAACAGCTACCAGTACGTGTTTGAGCTACGGGAGAAACTGGAGCAGACTCTCGAGATAGCCAGAGAAAACCTGAAGAAGTCCCAAGACTGTGGAAAGCACTACTACGATCGTAGGGCCGTGAGCAGGAAGTTCAAACCTGGCAACAAAGTGCTGGTGCTGCTACCTACTGATCACAATAAGTTGCTGATGCAGTGGAAAGGCCCGTACGAAGTGGAGACCGTGGTGGGGATCAACGACTATAAGGTGAAGGTCGGCCAGCATTCCAAGATATACCACGCCAACCTCCTTAAGCTGTATGTGGAAAGGCCATCAGAAACTGTGCACGCGGCCACAGCAGCTGTGACCGACGACAGCTTTGACAGCGAAGAACTGTTGGAACTGGGAGACTTCCACAGCAAAGAAGGCATCGATGATGTTAAGCTAGGACCGAGCTTGACGGAAGGTCAAAAGTTGGAGCTCAAGGACCTTATGGGCGAGTTTCCCCACAACTTCAGCGATGTCCCTGGCTCTACAACTTTGGTCGAACACGAAGTCCACCTCACTTCGAATATCCCTGTTCGATCCAAGCCCTTCCCGATCCCTTTCAAGGCCCGTGAATCCTTGAAGAAAGACATCGATGAGATGCTGAAGATGGGCATCATCAAGGAGTCCAGTTCCCCCTACGCGTCCCCTGTCGTGGTCGTGAAGAAGAAGGACGGGAGCAACCGAGTATGCATCGACTACAGGAAGGTTAATAAGATCACCGTCTTCGACCCTGAGCCGATGCCTACCGCAGCAGACCTCTTCCGCCAATTATCGGGGAGTAGAATCTTCTCAAAGATTGACCTCAGCAAAGGTTATTGGCAAGTCCCCGTGCGTCAACAGGACATACCAAAGACTGCTTTTATAACCCCTGATGGGACGTACGAGTGCCTAAGGATGCCCTTTGGCATGGTCAACAGCGGAGCTACCCTGAAGTGAGGGATGAAGAAGATGCTCAAAGGGATGGACAATGTCGTGTGTTACTGGGACGACCTGCTAGTCCACACTCGCACCTGGGAAGAGCATCTGCAGACCTTGAGGGAGCTGTTTCACCGTCTCACAGAAGCCAACTTGACCGTGAGACCCAGTAAGTGCATTCTGGGGACTGACAACGTAGACTTTATCGGCCATTCGCTGAAAGAAGGACAAAAGGGGCTTCTACTAGAAAACGTCACCAAGATTCTGAACGCTCCACGTCCCCAAACCAAGAAGCAGGTGCGATCTTTCCTGGGGTTGGCTGGATACTACAGGGAGTTTGTACCAAACTACTCCGCCATCACAGCACCCTTGTCGGACCTGGTGCGGAAAGGCTGTCCAAACCAAGTGCAGTGGGGACCGTCTCAGGAGAGGGCATACCAGACTGTGCGCGACCTCCTTTCAAAGGATCCGGTGCTACGACTGCCTGACACTTCCAAGGAATTCGTCTTAAGAACAGACGCAGCGGACGAAGGCATCGGCGCCATACTGATGCAAGAGCACGAAGGGAAACTATTTCCGGTCAGTTACGCCAGCAAGAAGCTGTCCAGGGCTGAGAAAAATTACTCGACCATGGAGAAAGAGTGCCTTGCCATCATATGGGGTATCCGGAAGTTCGAACTGTACCTTCAAGGAGTGAAGTTCGTGCTACAGACTGATCACAAGCCGCTAACTTACTTGAACTCTGCCAAGTTTGTGAACAGTCGGATCATGAGATGGGCTATGTACTTGCAGAACTTTAACATGCGAGTAGAATCTATCAAAGGATCGGACAATGTTGGTGCGGACTTCCTCAGCAGAGTGTGTGAGTGTTACACTCGGTTTGATGTTGGTGTTTTCTATCAGTATCTGATTCAGCCCCGATGCTTGAATTCCTGATAGTCGTGTAACTCAGATTCGTTTATTCACACAGCCCGTCCAAACAGCATACAAGTCACAAAGTCCACGTATGAAGTTTTCCGCTTTTATTCAGCACACATCAACAACTGCATACAATTCTCAATTCAACTCAACAACTTTCACAGCAACTCTCAGTTTCACTATCAACAACTTTACTCTCTCTCAACAGCAACTCTGCACACGATTAAATAACCTCTCTCTTTTCCGGAAAGATTTCGTACATGGTAGAAAATGACGTACTGCCACCAATCGAATAAAAGATCGTCATCACTGACTTACGTCAATACATATTTTTATATCTTCCAGAACGACCTCTTGCTTCTACATGTATCAGGAAATTTCTATCAAGAGTAAACACGCATATCCAGAAGATTCTCAAATAATATCGACTAACGCAAATTATCAACGTTATACAAAGCCTCTCCTAACAACAATGCAAACTCAAATCAAAGGTAAATAAACACCATTATTGAATACTTTGCAAAACGAAACGATTAGATCTATCGTGCGCGCTTCCGACATACTTTCGTTCACGTTTCAACGTAACATAACCCCCCACTCAAGAAGAAATTTACCCAATTTCTTTCAACAACGTTGAAACGTAATGCACAAACAATGTACAGAATTAAAACTTACTTCAGACTGTCTCATTTACTGTCAATGTTCTCGGTTTATATACACAGAGTCAATGTTCTTCCATCCGCAAGTCTATCTGGATATTGTCAATGTTCACAGTTCATTCACACAGAGTCAATGTTCTTTCAACCGCAAGGAAACGACGCCCTCGTCAGTTGCGGTCGTCATCGGCCCAGGGTCAAAGACAGTGATCTCGTGGGCTTTCCTGGAGTCAGTGCATCCTCCGTTGTCTCCTTCTTCCATCGGATGTCTGACGCAGTCGACGTTGTCAGCTCCCAGGATGCATTTGCTGGGTCTCACGGTCAGGTTGGCTTCTGCGGGACGGTGGAACGGCTCCCTCAAGGTCTGCAGATGCTCCTTCCAGGTCTGGGTGTAGACTTCATGTTCGACTAAAGTCGTAGAGCCTGGGACATCATTGAAGTTATGGGGAAACTCGCCCATAAGGTCCTTGAGCTCCAACTTTTGACCTTCCGTCAAGCTCGGTCCTAGCTTAACGTCATCGATGCCTTCTCTGCTATGGAAGTCTCCCAGTTCCAACAGTTCCTCGCTGTCGAAGCTGTCGTCGGTCACAGCTGCTGTTGCTGCATGTACAGTCTCTGGCGGCCTCTCCACGTACAGCTTAAGGAGGTTGGCGTGGTATATCTTGGAATGCTGGCCGACCTTCACCTTATAGTCGTTAAACCCCACCACGGTCTCCACTTCGTACGGGCCTTTCCACTGCATCAGCAACTTATTATGATCGGTAGGTAGCAGCACCAGCACTTTGTTGCCAGGTTTGAACTTCCTGTTCACAGCCCTACGATCGTAGTAGTGCTTTCCACAGTCTTGGGACTTCTTCAGGTTTTCTCTTGCTATTTCGAGAGTCTGCTCCAGCTTCTCCCGTAGCTCAAACACGTACTGGTAGCTGTTCTTCACCTCTGGGGTCTCTACTTCTTTCGTCCACAGTTCTTTTAGGATGTGCATCGGCCCTCGGATGGTTCTTCCGTACAGCAGCTCGAACGGAGAGAAGCCGGTGGACTCCTGCGGTACTTCTCTGTAGGCGAAAAGTAGGGCGTTGATGTAGCGATGCCATTGTCTGGGCTGCTCGCTGCACAGTTTCTTCAGGGTGGACTTCAGCGTAGCATTGAACTTCTCGACAAGCCCGTTGCACATCGGATGGTAGGGTGTCGTAGTCAAATGCCGGATGCTCAGCAGTCTGTTGACCTCCTTCATACAGTCAGAGACGAACTGTGTCCCGAGGTCTGTCAGAATTTCTTCAGGCACTCCAAGTCTACTGAACATGTCCACCAGTGCCTCTGCTACAGTTTCAGTGTCAATCTTCTTCAGTGGCACTGCTTCTGGGTACCGAGTCGCATAGTCCACTAAAGTCAGTACCCACCGATGACTTTCTTCACTCGGAGGTCTTATTTCGCCGATTAAGTCTAAGGCCACCCTCTTGAAAGGTCGGTCGATCAGAGGCATCCTCTGCATAGGCACTTTCGGGACCCTTCCTCGAGGTATGGTCTTCTGGCAAATGTCACATGATCGGCAGAAACGGCTGACGTCCGCATGAAGCCCTGGCCAGTAGAACACCGCCTGGATTCTGTCTGACGTCTTTCTGATGCCTAGGTGACCTCCCATGATAGAGTCATGAGCTACTTCCATCACTTGGCGCCTTAGAGGTAACGGTACCAAGACTTGACGTAGTGGTTTCCCTCCGTTGACCCTCGGGTGCTGGAAGATTCGGTACAGGATCTTGGCCTTCACCTCAAAATAGACCGTGCCACTGCGTTTGGTCACATGATCTTGGCGGTTCCTGTACTTGTTTAAAGTGCTATCAGCTTCCTGGAGCTGAATCAGCTTATCTCTGTCCACGATGGCAGCTTTAGAGTTGTCGGCGACCTTCAGTGGCGTAGTCGTCTTGTCTCTCTTGGCCTGGGCCCTGGTGGTGACAGCACCGACGATCTCTGGTCGGCAGGGCTGAGCCGGAGTAACCACATTGTCCCGTAGCAGCTCTGTAAGGTCTCCATCGGGAAATGGCAATGGATCCTCCTCCACAACTTCGACATGTTGAGTTGAGGCAGGACTCCACTCTGGATCGGGGTCGTCGGGTCGCCTCGCGCCGTCGATATTCCCGATCATCAAATCGTACAGCGGCTTCTTCAGGCAAACCGCTTCGACTTCGCCTATGTAGAAAGGGGTGTTGACATGAATCTTCGCAACTGGCGCTCTCACACATTTGCTGTCGGCCATAAGTGTCCATTTTGAATCGCCAGTGAACAGTTCTTTAGCGATTAGGTCTTCTCTGACGATGACCCCACTACAGCCAGAGTCTCTTAAAACAGTCACTTCATGATTTCCGACGCGTCCCTTGGAAACAGGCATGTTCTGTACGGTCACAGCTGCGCTGGCGACGACGGGGATGGATTTCCCGTTGGCAAGGAGGAGTTGGCCATCAGTCATGCACTCTTGCACGTCCGCAGGGGTAGCTGTGCGCTTGGTCTCACTCGGAAGAATGACGCTCCCGCCGCACACTTGATGGTCAGATCTACTGTTTTGCCGTTGATTGGAGAACCGCCTCTGCCGGTTGCCCGCCGCTGCATTGTCCGTACTGCTCCGCTGTCCGCTATTTCTGCTTTGAGGGCAGCTGGCAGCTCTGTGGTCTGTAGCGTTGCAGATAAAACAGCCTCTTGAGTGCCCTTCCCTGGGAGGAGGCGTGGAGTCCGTCTGTCTCTGGCTCGTCTGGCTCCCTTGGATCTGGTTCACATGGTTTCCAGTCTTCTGAAAATGTTTCGTCGCGCTGGGTGGCCCCAGGGTCTTCCCATGAGCGATGAGATATCTTTCAGCAGCCTCAGTCACATCTTTAAGCGTCTGGAGCTTTTGTTCTTCTAAGTGGGTCGCTAGGTCCTCGTGACAGGCATTGAGAAATTGTTCTTTCACGATCAGGTCATGGAGACTGTCGTAAGATTTCCTTTCGCCTGATAACTCCACCCACTTGTGTAGATATGACGACAGGCGCTCCACAAACTGCTTTGGCGTTTCGTCTGACTTGGGCCGGCATTCACGGAAGCGTTTACGGTAGCCCTTCTCTGTAAAGTTGTAGCACTGCAACAGGGCCTCTTTCAAGACGTCGTAGTCTTTAGCGTCATCGTCCGACAATCTGGTGTAGACGTCGAGTGCTTGCCCCGTCAGAAGTGCACTTAGTCGAATCGCCCAGTCTTGAGGTTGCCAGTTAGAGCTTTTGGCAAACCTTTCAAATCTCGCCAAATAACTGTCGATCTGGTCCTTCCCGTCGACAAACGCTGGCAGTTTTGGAGCTTTGTTGTCACTGATAACTTGTGGCGCATGCTGACTGTTTTGGATACGCGCCAACTCTAGCTGGTACTGACGATCAGCTTCTAATCGTCTCTCTTCCATCTCGTCACGGCGACGCTGTTCCTCTAATTCTCTTTCTTGACGCCATATTCTCTCCTGGAATTTGAGGTACTCCGTCAGCTGTTTGCCTTTTAGATTTAGTTCAACCCCTTTCTGCCAGAGGTCCGCCATCTTGATGCTTTTCTGGAAAGTTCTTTTCTGGAAAGTTTTTTTTCTAGAAAGTTCTTGACTGTAGAGTTATTTTTCTGGAAAGTTCTTGACTGTGCTGTACCTTTCTAGACTGTTCTAGAACAGCACGCTTTCTGCAGTAGCGCTGATGCTTGTCACTAGTCGCTTTCGCTGACGCAGGCCCCGCTGTCCTCGTCGTATGCGACGCTGCACCACGCTGGTGTTGATGTATACGCTCCTGTGCTGAAGTAGACGCGACGTCCGCTCGACGCTCGCTGTAACACTGGCGATGTAGCTCCGAGACTGTCCCTCGACGTAGTCCTGCGGCAGCTACGTAGTCCCGCTCTGTTGTTCGCTCACGAAGCAACTCTTCGGCGACTACACGCCCTTGCAGTCAACCCGAACCTATCGGTGATGTAGTCCCAGTGTGTTGGCCCCTCTCGACGCAACTCGTTGGCGGCTACCCTCGATGACTGCTTCTCGTAACGTTGACTCGCTTGTTGTAGCAGTTGAACCCTTGGCTATGGCGTGAATCGCGGCTTGGCCCCCAAAATGTTACACTCTGTTTGATGTTGGTGTTTTCTATCAGTATCTGATTCAGCCCCGATGCTTGAATTCCTGATAGTTGTGTAACTCAGATTCGTTTATTCACACAGCCCGTCCAAACAGCATACAAGTCACAAAGTCCACGTATGAAGTTTTCCGCTTTTATTCAGCACACATCAACAACTGCATACAATTCTCAATTCAACTCAACAACTTTCACAGCAACTCTCAGTTTCACTATCAACAACTTTACTCTCTCTCAACAGCAACTCTGCACACGATTAAATAACCTCTCTCTTTTCCGGAAAGATTTCGTACATGGTAGAAAATGACGTACTGCCACCAATCGAATAAAAGATCGTCATCACTGACTTACGTCAATACATATTTTTATATCTTCCAGAACGACCTCTTGCTTCTACATGTATCAGGAAATTTCTATCAAGAGTAAACACGCATATCCAGAAGATTCTCAAATAATATCGACTAACGCAAATTATCAACGTTATACAAAGCCTCTCCTAACAACAATGCAAACTCAAATCAAAGGTAAATAAACACCATTATTGAATACTTTGCAAAACGAAACGATTAGATCTATCGTGCGCGCTTCCGACATACTTTCGTTCACGTTTCAACGTAACAGTGAGTAAAGAACATTGACTGTGTGGATGAACTGTGAACATTGACAATATCCAGATAGACTTGAAGATGAAAACCATTGACTCTGTGTAGATAAGCTGAGCGCAATTACAGTATTCAGAAAGTCTTAAATTAGTTTCAATTGTGGACTTTGTTTGTGCATTACGTTTCAACGTTGTTGAAAGAAATTGGGTAAATTTCTTCTTGAGTGGGGGGTTATGTTACGTTGAAACGAACGAAAGTGTGTCTAAAGCGTGTACGATAGATCTAATCGTTTCGATTTGCAAAGTATTCAATAATGGAGTTTATTTACCTTTGATTTGAGTTTGCATTGTTGTTAGGAAAGGCTTTGTATAACGTTGATAATTTCCGTTAGTCGATATTGTTGTAGAATCTTCTGGATCGGCTTGTTTACTATCGATCGAAGATTCGGGATAATTGTAGAAATTTGAAGGAACGATCCGGAAGGAGAAGAAATGTGTAATGACGTAAGTCAGTGATGACGATCTTTAGTTCGATTGGTAGCAGTACGTCATTTCTACGGTATTCGAAATCTTTCCGGAAAAGAGAGAGGTTATTTAATCGTGTGCCGAATTGTTGTTGAGAGAGAAAAAGTTGTTGATAGTGATTTGGAAAGTTGCTGTGAAAGTTGTTGAGTTGAATTGAGAATTGTATGCAGTTGTTGATGTGTGCTGAATAAAAGTGGAAAACTTCATACGTCGACTTTGTGATTTGTATGCAGATTTGAGCGGGTTGCGTGAATAAACGAATCTGAGTTACACAACTATCAGGAATTCAAGCATCGGGGCTGAATCAGATACTGATAGGAAATACCAACATCAAACTGAGTGTAACAGTAACCCTCGCGCTTTATTCTATGGGAACTGCTAGTTAGTCACCCGGTGAATTACTTTAATACATTTATTTATTTAGCTCGGTCTGTGTTAAGGCTGGGGTACAGAGATAGATAGAAAAATTGTAAAAGATCACTGTCACACTAGCTTTCACACGGCTATGAATCATATGTAGTCCAGCCACTTGATAGCAGTTAAAATCGCACATTTATTTCTTCTACTCTATACAAGATTTTCGATGTACTAATCTACCTTAAAAAGTAAAGAGTCAATGCAAATAATTCGATCGCTGATAGTCTATGCAGCTGTTATGTCTTCATAGGGCACTGGCTACTAGAGTTCATGAAGATTGCACTACTGTGGTCCGTTTTACTACAGTTTCTGAAGAGTGGACTACTGTGGCCCTTTTGCTATCAGTTTTAGTGCACTTTTTTCTATGCACTTAGCTTTGATGTAGCTGGTTTGAAGCCCTTCGTTGAGGTAGCTTCTGGTGCACGCTGGGTCGTCGTGTAGTTTGGTCCCTTGACACGCTGTGGTGTCTTGGAGAGTGTTTTCCAGGGGAGCTCTCTCAGTCCTGTGCTGTAGAGGCTACACAGCCAACTCGTCTTTTCGGTGGAGTTGGGCGCACAGTCTATCTCGCCTGCTCGTCTGTAATATAAGAGACGAAATTCTGCACAACCCTGAATAATAGGTCTGTACAGAGCGTCTCACTGAAAGTCAAAGTAGCCCTCAGTGTTAGCTCCACATCTCTATACATAAGCGACGAACATTCTGCTACGTCCGTGGTCCACTGGAATCTCAACTCTAATTTCCTATACATAGATAAATATAAACTGTGGCTAACTATACACATACAAAATTAATAATATTATAAACATTCACTGGTACAGCCACTGGTCTGCAAACATACATATAGGCTAAACAACAGTGGTTCCGTCAGGTATACAACATGGCGTCCAAACCGGTCGTGCTTAACACGTGTTCGGCTTCTCCACGTGGTAAGGCAAATTCGGATTAACAATTCAAATCTATGCATAGCAAATTCCACAAACATAATTTCAACAATAATATAAATATATCACGATGAAACAGAAGTATGTTCATTTACCTGTTTGACAAAGTCAGGCTCGTGGCTACTTGATTGAATTCTAAGATTCTCAAGTCCTGCTTCCTGGTCTATGAGTGGAGAGATATTTCTCTGCTCCGGTCTAGCTGTGTAGACTTCGGTGTATTTCATAGCACTGACTTAATACCAAGCCCTTGCCTACCCAGTCAGAACTGGTTCTGACCGCTCTGCCTGAGTTCTATTGGATAAGCCTTCCGCTTCCAGCACACTTTGCTGACGTCACTAAACTGCCTGCGTCAAACTCGCTGTGTGTGTACCTCAGGTATGCTGTAATCGTCTGCTCTATACTACATTAACTTTCTAAGGTTAACTGACTATACAAGCAAAAACGGGGTGTCGGATAGTGCAGTGGTTGGAGCACTCGCTACTGTGTCGAAAGTTAAGCACCGTCCGGTGCGGTTAGCACTTGGATGGGTGACCGCGTAGGCGTGAAGCGACAAATAACAACGCCCCCAGTTGACTCAACTGTGATTGAGTACCTACTTTCTTGAGGGTGGGGAAGGTAAAGCAGCGAGGGAGAGAGTTGGGCATCACCCTCATTACGCTGGCCCAAGATAAGTGTGATCTCCAACATCACGCTCCCCTACGGCCACAAGGCTATGGGACTACCTTTACCTTTTTACCTTTTACAAGCAAAAACGTAAGTAAGGCAGGGTAAAACTAGTCATCTTGCGACAGTGACCTTGGGCTATTTAACACTTATCAGCTGCTTCACAGTCTGGTAAGCATCTTGCTATTGTTTTTGTTCATACTGTTCTCTATTTCATGGCATTGATCTTCTATCCAGTTCTCATTTATTGTCCGCATACCTTTCTGGATGTCATTGTTCATTTTTCGGTAGACATCACCTCTCTGTGAGGTGTTAATTTAATTTTTTATCACTCCTCGTCTATCACACAGGTCCAAAGTTCAGGGGTGCCCAACGATTTATTCTTTGGGCGATGCTTGCCAAGGATCTCAGTGGCGGCATCTGTCACAGCTGAGTTGAAGGTGTGGTCATGGTGTTGACATCTACTTCACCAGCTCCCAAAAGGAGCACTGGTGCACATTCCTTCCAATTGTGGCTTGGAATATTTCTGCCACCTCCGAGTCCTACAGTTTGTTCAGGTCGAACTTCAGTCTGGTGCATTTTGGTGTGTTTACTCTCTTCAAGTGAATCCGAAAGTAATCATCACGAGATCGTTGTCACTTCCGATTTCTGCTCCTGGAAAGAGCGTGTCTTGCCAATGCTGATGCTTGATCTGAAGCGTTTCTAGACCATGAGGTATCCAATCTGGTTGTGATGCTCCCCGCTGGGACAGTGCCATGCCCATCGTCTGTATTTGTTTGTGGAGACTAAGCGTGTTTGCCATTATCAGATTGTTGTATCTGGCAAACTGCAAGAGTTTGATACCTCTGTTATTTGTTTCGTTGTTTCAGTGGGATCCACATGTGTTTCCCCAGTTGGGGTGTGCATCTTGGCCAACCTTAGCATTCCAGTCGCCTTCCACTATGACTATGTTCTTCTTCGGCACTTGGTCACAAATGTTCATGGAAACCCTCGACCTCTCTGTCGCCATAGTATGATGTTGGGTCATAGGTCTGGATGATGGTGATGGTAAATGGGGCTGCTCTCAGACGGATGGTAATGAGTTTACTGGAGACTGGACGACAACCCATGATAGTGGCTCAAATGTCTTTGTGGACCAAGAATCCTTCGACGTGCTCATGCCTGTCATCTCTCCAACTGAAATGAAGCTTGTTGTTTCACCTAGGCTTTTCCAGCGCAGTTTGCTGATACATAAAATAATCCATGGATAGTTATCCAGCTCGTGGGCCAGTTCTTCTAATTTTCCCTCCGCAGTTAAGATCCTACCATTCCAGGTTTCTATGACGATGTTGTCCCTTGTGCGGATTTCGCTAAGTTGTCCATCAGTAGCATACCTATCACTCAATGTACCTTCGTCCTGATGACCAACGGAAAGCGCGGTCCTTGGTTACCCGGACGACGACCGATCCGGTATGGAATGACTGGTTCTTTTGCAAGAAGGACCTGGCAGGTCCCAATCCTCTCCAGCTTGTTGACCACAGCCGAAATCCACAAATCCAGTGTGGCTGGCCTTGGCTCTGAGCACGTAGTGGTTGAACCTGTAGTAAACTGAGTTGCAGTCATCATTTCAGTAATTAATTAAATAAAGCAACCACTACACACAATTGTTATTTTAACAGGATAATAACAGCAAGTACCTCTGCTTCTGCAAGTTTGAATATTCTGGTCAAATGTCCGGTAAATGCCCAGTTTTAATTTAAAATAATTTAAATTAATAACACGGGCTCAGCAATTCACAGACATTTTAAAGCTATATTAAGTGGCGGAGTGAGAGGCGACTAGTCACGCTTGGGAGAGATGTCCCCCCTAACTGTGCAAGGGGGAGTTTTTTCCCTTGTTGTCAGTTTGGCCGTGGGTGTCTCCTGCTGTGCGGAATCCCTGGGTGTTTTCTTAAAACCGTGGGTAATGCAGAACAAGGAGCACCACATGTTCTTCCCGCCTGGCCCGTCGTCTTGTGATTTTGGTGATGGTTAGTTAGTTAGTCATTGTGTGGGCTGGGCTAAATTGTCGGCTGACATTCTATGCAAGGGTATGGCAGTGACCTGCGCTGGCCCTTTTACCTGGCAACCCGATATACTCTCAATACGCTTCTCGCCTTGCAAGGCAACTATTTTCTAAGTCTCTCTTACCAGTGATATATGACAAATAACACTTTGAATTAAGCCGTGTTCTCATGCTCGTGGCCGAGAGTGTAGAATCAAATACTATTGGCTACATTTGTAAACATCCACATGCATCTGTTCATGAAAAAAGAAAAAAAATATTTCTCTTATATAGCGCACTTACAAGCTCAGAGAGCTTCTCAAGGCGCTGGCCCATAATATCCAGCAATCACAAAATAGTTTGCTGAAGTCAGGATTCGAACCCACGTCGCCCAAGACGCACTCACACAAGTCGTGCGCTCTGACCACTGAGCTATCCCTGCCGCCAGTGATGAGTAGAATAGATATGCTGCAGGCTTCTGTCAGGTCTCAGCACATCGGAGAGAGAACAAAGTTTAATTGATGACTAAAACTCTGGATAGTGGCTTACATGCTTGTAGAAGGCCGCCACCGGGGTTGCTTCTCTTCGTTCCAATAGTCGGGCACCAATGAAGATGAAGACACGTGGATATGGTAAGGACGCCACGAAAAGCTGGAAATCTTTGAATTTTGATGGCATTCCCATGGTAACCAGTCGCTGTCCCTTCCTTGTGCACATAAAATGGGAGTCGTACCAAGTCATCTTTGGTTCTGTGATGTACTGAAGCTGGTAACATCTGAAGCAAGCAGTATACACGTCTACAAATACTGAACAAGCAGTACACACGTCTAAAACCCTAAACAAGCAGTACAGACGTCTACAAACACTGAACAAGCAGTACACACGTCTACAAACACTGAACACGCAGTACACACGTCTGCAAACAATGAACAAGCAGTTCACACGTCTACACACATTAAACAAGCAGTTCACATGTCCACAAACACTGAACAAGCAGTTCACTTTTAAAATATAAACAACACAAACAATAGCAAGTTGACGAACATCTCGCTGTGGTGACATGTGTGAAAGGCGGTACATTAAAATTATTGTATGTTTTATTCTCTCTCCGATGCACATCGCAAACTGAATATCCTTTGTACATGCTGAGGACAATAAAGTTATTCGTATTCGTATCTAGATCTGCCTACTGTACGGCCGTTCTCCGTATTCGTATGTAGACCTGCCTATTGTACGGTCGTTCGTGGTATTCGTACGGCCTGTAGTCTTGGGTAGGGTCGCCTAGTCAGCTCGCTAGAAATACGGTCGTGTCTAATTATTATTATTATTATTATTATTATTATTATTATTATTATTATTATTATTATTATTATTATTATTATTATTATAATTATTATTATTATAATTATTATTATTATTATTTTTTTTTTTTTTATTCCGAGTAAAAGACGTGCAATAAGCCCTAAAACGAGTAAAGTCATCAAAAACCTTCATGAAAAGACTACCAGTGCAGTCTTCCACAACGGCGCTATCGGAAGCGGAACAATCGGTGTGCGTCAAGGATGCCTACTCTCTCCTACACTCTTCAACATTTTCCAAGTGTGCATCATGCCATATGCCTTTACAGATCATGAATGCACAGGCGGCATGAGGGGTGGAGCAATCTCCAACCTCTGTTTTGCGGATGACATTGATGGATTGGCTGGAGAGGAAAAAGAACTTGAACAGCTGACAGGTAGGTTTGACACCACCTCCAGAGTCTATGGAATGGGGATAGGTGTAGAGAGGACCAAAATGGTGGCCAGCGGAACCAATGGCATCGACGCGGACATCATGGCCCAAAGCCAATCCCTCGGCACGGTCCGTGGTTTCAAATGTTTTGGAGTCATTGTGTCGGGCGATGGGTCCTAAAAAGGAAGTACTCTCCTGGATCGCACAAACGGCAGCTGCCCTGAAAAGGTTGAAACCCATTTGAAAAGACTGGACCATCAGTCTACATTTCAAGGTAAGACTGCTGCGCTTCGTTGTCATCTACATCTTCCTATACGCTTGCGAAGCATTGAACATCATCTACAACGTAGAATACAGCATGGAGATGAGGTGCTACAGAAGACTTCTGGAAATTTCCTATACTCAGCAAATCCCCAATGACAAAGTTCGACAGACCATCACACAATCCATTGAACAACACGATGACATTCTCACAGTGGTGAAGAAACGGAAACTCCGATGGTATGGTCACCTCAACAGAGCATCAAGACTTGCAAACCCGATCCTGCAAGACACGGTACAAGGAGGCAGATGAAGAGGGACACAGAAAACGAGGTGGGAGGACAACATTCGAGAATGGACTAGCTTGATACTGAGCGAGGCTGTGACGGTTGCTGAAAACAGAAAAAAAGATTAAGTACGCTGGTGAAACGATCATCTGTGGTGCCCCAACGACCTTCGAGTTACGGGATACGATAAGATATGATAGGACCGGATTGGATTATTACTTTTGTCCATCTTACGGCATTGAGATAGTAGCTTTAATGAAGTAAATAACCGGTTGAAGCCTCTTTGAAGTTTGTGAACTTTGGCCAGAGGCTACAGGCTCGAAGCGCTTGGGAAGTGTGGACTGGATCATGGAGTGTAGTATGGGGTATTAAGTGTGGGCTGGACTATTAAGTGTGGAATGGGGTATTAAGTGTGGAATGGGGTATGCAGTGTGGAATGGGGTATTCAGTGTGGACTGGATTAATTAATGTGGAATGAGGTATTCAGTGTGGAATGGACTATTAAGTGTGGAATGGAGTATTACGTGTGAACTGGATTATTAAGTGTGGAATGGGGTATTAAGTATGGAATGGGATATTAAGTGTGGACTGGAGTATTAAGTGTGGACTGGAGTATTAAGTGTGGAATGGGGTATTAAGTGTGGAATGGGGTATTAAGTGTGGAATGGGGTATTACATGTGGAATGGGGTATTAAATGTGGAATGGAGTATTAAGTATGGAATGGGGTATTAAGTGTGGAATGGAGTATTAAGTATGGAATGGGGTATTAAGTGTGGAATGGAGTATTAAGTGTGGATGGAGTATTAAGTGTGGAATGGGGTATTAAGTGTGGAATTGGGTATTCAGTGTGGAATGGGGTATTCAGTGTGGACTGGAGTATGAAGTGTGGGCTGAGATATGAAATGTGCAGAGAGGGTGGGGTCGGGCAGAAAAGAATGTTCAGTTTCGTGTTTACGTCAACGACGATCTCGAAATCAGTCCAACACGCCTCTTGGTTTGAGGGCTCGAAGTTCTCTGCCTAGTGGCATTGTGTGTTTTAGTTTTGGAAGTTCAGACGCTTCTCAGTGACTTTAAAAAAGATGGGTTATTCTATACTGACTGTGTTGTGTGAATGGATTGTCAAAGATTGCTGTTTGTTGGGACAAGAAAGATTCTGATTCTGATTCTGATGATAACATTGCAGTTAGCGTGAACAAGGGCTAGTGTAGTTTATTTTGTTTATGTTTTGGTATTTCCAAACATATCTGGAAAGCCAAGTCAACAAATGGTTATCACCCATACTGGAGAATTCATACAGCGAATAAGAAAAGAAAAAACGAAAAAAAAAAAAACGTTCGAAACCAATAGAATAACACATAAAGTCACTATATACTTTCCACTCGATTCACACACACACAAACACACCCACACGCACACCCACCCACACACACACACAACATGGTCAGATAGAATGTATATAATGAAATGCCCAGAAAGACAATTGAATACCCAAGCACCAAGACAGTACTAGAAAGAAATTCTGGCATGGTTTTCATTCAGCAAGGAGATGGTAGTAGGAATGAAAGTGGTTTTTGTACCTGTGTTCTTGAGCAGAGTGGAATCTTCGTTTAGAAAATACTTTGACATAGAATAAGCCAAATGTCGGTTTATCGGTCGGACGCCATATCTAAAGAACGACTTACAGATTTGTGAACAAACCTCAAAGAAACGTTATAAATAGTGGCTGCGCAAAGTTCAAGGTCATTGAGTCATTTTGTTATTAAACACGTCTTGCATAAAATCTTACAATCTGCTGAAACGATTTTGTTGAGTTTTGGTATACCTATCCTATTTTATCCTGTCCCGTAACTCGAAGGCCGTAGGGGCACCACAGATGATCGTTGAACCAGCGTACTCCATCTTTCCCTGTCCTCAGCAACCCTCACGGCTTCGCTCAGTGTCAAGCCAGTCCATTATCGACTTTGTCATCCCACCTCTTTTTCTGTCTCCATCTTCCTCTGCCTCCTTGCACAGTGCCTTGCAGAATGGTCTTTGCAAGGCATGATGCTCTGGTGATGTGGTCATACATTCGGAGATTCCGTTTCTTCACCTCTGTGAGCATTTCATCATGTTGTCCAATGCTTGTATGATGGTCTGTCGGATTTTGTCATTGGTGATGTGCTGGGTATAGGAAAGCTCCAGAAGTCTTCTGTAGCACCTCATATCCATGCTTTGTATTCTTCGTTGCAGATCTTCTGTGACGGTCCTTGTTTTGCACGCGTATAGGAAGTTGGAGATGGCAAGGGAGTGCAGCAACCTTACCTTGGAATGCAGACTGATGGTCCTGTCTTTCCAAATGGTCTTAAATCTTGTCAGGGCAGCAGATGTTTGTGCGATCCTGGAGAGGACTTCTGTCGGGACCCATTGTCTTATACAATGGCTCCTAAATATTTGAAGCTATGCACTTTGTTGAGGGAGTAGCCTTGGACTATGATGCCCATTTTGATGCCTTTGGTGTTGTTGTTCATCAGTTTGGTCTTCTCTGCACTTATTTCCATTCCAAAAGCTCTGGAAGTGGTGTCAAGCCTCTGTACCCGCTGTTCAAGTTCTTGTTCCTCTCCAGCCAATCCATCAATGTCATCCGCAAAATGGAGATTGGAGATTGATCTACACCCTATGCTGACTGTGCCTTCGTGGTCCTCAAGGGCATCTGACATGATGCGCTTTAGGAAGATGTTAAACAGTGTCGGAGAGAGTAGGCATCCTTGACGCACAGAGAGCGTTGTTCTCAACCAGTTTCCGATGGCGTTGTTGTAGAGGACTGCACTGGTAGCCTTATCGTACAGGTTTATAATGACTTCAATAATTTTAAGGCTGATGTTGTACACTCTCATGGTTGCCCACAGAGATGCATGCCAGACTCTGTCAAACGCTTTATTGAAGTCTACAAACATATAATATACAGTAGATGCTGTTGGTGTTGTAGGTATTTCTCACAGATTATTCTGAGGTTAAAAATCTGTTCAGTGGTATTTTGACGTGCCCTGAATCCTGCTTATTTTTCAACTATGGTTTGTTCAACTTGGGGTTTCAACCTGTTGATTATTATTTTCAGAAGGACCTTGCTGGGATGGCTAATGAGGCTGATGATGTGGTAATTTTCACACTCCTGAAGGTTACCTTTTTTGGGAAGCATGATGACAAGCGACTGGGTCCATGGTGTAGGCCACTCCCCACTCTGCCAGATCTTGATTAAAAAAATTGTGTAGGGCGTCAATCATCGATTCTCCTCATGCTTGAAGCAGTTCTGCGGGTATGTTGTCCACTCCCGCTGACTTCCTCTTCTTCCGCAATTGCACTGCTGCCTCATCATCTTCTCAGAGACCTGGGAGGTTTTCTTCCTCTTCTCTGTTCTCGGGACATGCTAGAACTGATGGGTTTCCATTTGGTGTGTGGTTGTAAAGGACAGAGCAATACTCTTTCCATCTATCCAAGACTTCTTGTTCTTCTGTAAGGGATATGCCAGACTTGCTTTGGATCGTGTGTATACAGTATATAGGTGCTTTAAATCATGGACCATAGTTCAGTAACAGTAGAGATAGAGAGATTGGCTGTTCAAATGCACCCCCTTTTTATCTCCCATGCTTTCTCCTAAAATAAGTGCTATTTGAGTATTGTGCATCAATCGTCTCCCTTCAACTGCCATACTTGTTTAAAAAAAAGAAGCTATTTTAAAGTATCTTAAATTCTGTCTTGAAATAGGCCCTTCATTTCTCAAATACATCTTTTTAAAAACTTTTCCTCACACACCCCCCCTAAGCTCATTTTTGTATTTGTATTACAGGCATTAAAAAAATGTATACATTGATAATATTACGTTTTAACAGCCAAACAACAGGCTTTAACTGGACAGAATATTAGATAATCGATGAGATGCGTAGGTCTGCTGGACGTAATTTTTGCTGAACAAGGTTGTCATAAACTTCCTGTAAGTGTTATAAAATAATTAGCTTTATTCTCAAAAGATTCCTACAAACTCGATATTAGTTTGTAAACAGTTTTTAACGTTTCACTTTCATGTATACACTCATTCATCAACACACGGCTGCAGCTTCCTTCACTGAATTTGACCTTTGAGTCACGGCAGTAAGCTATTTTTAGCCTTGGTAGGCCTAGCCTGTAGGCCATGCCAGCTGCACAGGATGTACCCACGCTAAGTTTTCTGCAGAGACAAAGAGTACATGGAATGTTCGGCTGCGCTTGTGCTCTCTGTTTTGCGCTGTAAAAGTGATCGTTTTAGAATCTCTGATCAAAACATTGTTATAGAATTTTATTTATTTATTTTATTGTTTATGGACCTTTGTGTTTGTTTGTCTGTGCGAGAGAAAGTGTTTTGGTCTAATATCACTCAGCAAGTGAAGAGACGTTAAATAAAAGAATTGAATTGAATTGAATTGTGATCGTTTTATGTGGAATGATATAGTCATTGGATTCATGTTTTGCATTTAGTTACTTTCATATCTAAGTTTGGTGTTAGCGTAAACTAGAGCCATTAATTCGACTTAGTTTGTGTTATATTTAACTGAATTTGACAGTGTTTAGATATACTCTCTAGACAATAAGATGACTTGGATTGCACCGGTTTCTTGGTGTGTATGTGTAGTCTTCTAATTACACGTGCTGACCATTTAAACAAGTGACAGTGTTCATCATTTGAAGTTAATTAGTACAAAGTTGGAACTTTTTGGTGATGTGATGGGTATTTTAAATTTTTGTTTGTTTGTTTGCTGGCCTCTGTAATTTCAGTGATTTCACAAAACGCGCATGGTAATTCTGAACACAGGCGCACAATGCTGGCCCCCTAAAGATCTTCACTGTGCTGTCAGTGAATTTCACTGCGTGCAAGTTTTTCCTTTTTATTGTGTTTTGGTTTTGTCTTCGTTTATTTTCTTGTTCATTATATTCTTAGCTTGTTTTGTATCATTTGCTTTTAGCTTGGTTTGGTAAAGTCCTTTAAAATTTAACTGTATTTACCATTTGATTGTGCGCTTGCATTTAGTTTATGAGTATATGTGTACAGCGTGTGTATCGTTTGTGTGTGTGAGTGTAATGTATTAGTTATTGTGGGTTTTCCTAAAGTTTATTAATATTTAGTTCGATCTGTAAGTGGAGAATGGCTGCAGTGCCGCATACAGAAAATCTCCATACACAAAGACTTCACTCGCTGTGTAGGATTTGTGGCAGGAGATCACAAACAGCAAAGGACAAGCATGCCACTAAGCTTTGCAAAACTACGCTTCATTTCTGTACAAGTTTCATGACATTCAAGTGTCTGAAGAAGCAAATGGCACTACATACTGCAATACATTATGTTTATTAAGCCTTTTTCGCATGATGATACGGAATAGATTCGAAAAAAAGGGGGGGGGGAGAATTCCGTATCAGGGTCTCCTAAAAGCAGCACGCGATGACATTGATAGCACAAAAGTTTTGTGGACAGAGTACAACTCGAAAATTGATGGATCTGACTGCAGTGTGTGTCAGAGGTTTGATGAGCTAAGTGCAGGTAGGCGTGGTATACGAATCAAGGTACGTAAAAAGGCTGCCAGTCTGATAAATCATAAGGAAAGCATCAGTGCTGACAGTAGTGTGGTTTGGTCAGTGGGCCATGTTGAGTGACAATGGAACTTCTTGGCTGACAGCTGGTGAGACAAGACGTGTTTTGTTATGTGTGGCAGTTGGATGTGATTTTCAGAAAGAAAGAAGACATTGTCAACTATGATATTTGGCAGGCAGGATAAAAAAGATGCGGTGATTGAGATGGAATTTGAATTTTGATTTGATCTTCTTTAGAACGTGAGATAATTGATAAATAACGTTTCACATATAAATTGAAAGAAGATTTTGAATTTCGGTCGTGAACCCTGATAGACAAGAAATCTTTTCGCTGATTGGCTGATATTATTGTAAGCGACCTATGACTCTCAACACAGGGTGCGGCATTACGTGGCCGATTGTTTGACCATTACTCACTTATTATTTACATTGCGTGCTGTTTACCTGTGGTGGAGAGCGAGGGGGTGGAGTGCGAGAGTGGAAAATGCCATCACACAACCTTGACTTTAGGGCGTCATGTGGCCTATTTGTGAATACTTTCTGCCACTTCATGTTACAGCGTGCAAATACTGCAAGGACAATGAGAAAACAAGTTATAGCTGTGAAGACCAATTGGCAGTGTGTATTGTTCGTTTTCGTCGTTACCTACTTTCTGTGTTGTGGCGACGTAGAAGTCAACCCTGAACCCATGACCGCAATGAACAAATCACAGAGTGATGCAACAGCCGACGAACAGGAGATGACCAAGACCAACGGAGACCATACACCAAGGAAACAACGCAGAAGTCAATCACACAGATGTTGCAATCATCGAGATCACAGTCCAGTGCCAGCTCTCCTTCTTTGTTAGACGTCATGACTATGCTACGTGATATCAAATCTGACATTACAGATGTGAAGGCGGACAATCGATCAGTCAAAACCAGGTTGACTGATCTCGAGGATCAAAATGTCAAACTACATGTAGAAAACGAAGTTTTGAGTGGACGGCTAAAAGACGCAGAGTCTAAACTAGAGGACCTGGAGGGGCGGACTCGCCGAAACAACGTGATATTTTTCAACGTACCGGAATGCGGGACAGAAAACAATAGTTGGGACTGTGAAGAACGAGTCAAGAAGCTGTTAAAGGAGGAGATGGATCTTCATCATGACATTCCGTTCGACCGAGTTCACAGATTAAATACACAAACATCTCCTAGACCCATCATTGCTTGCTGTACTTTTTACAAAGATAAGTTGCTCATTCTGCAGCATAAGAAGAACTTTAAAAAAAACTGCATTACATCAGTTTCGGAAGACTACACCAAGCGAGCGAGGAAAGCGAGACGCCAGTTGCGTGATCAACTCAAGGACAAAGTGAGCGACGCCAAACGCATGAAGAAAACAGTTACCATGGTCCATGACCACTTGTACCTCAACGGTGTAAGGTGGGATTACAATCCGATACGGTGATTCAGAGTCAGAGACAACCGTCTCTGAAAAGAAAACCTGCCAATTTGCAGACGGACTCCGGTAGCGGCAGAGCTACAACTCGTCTCTACTCCGCGGTAGTGTCGGAGACTGCGGATGCGGTTGTCCGGCGACACGGCGCCTGGTCCCCCAGTCCCCCGAGAACGCGTCAACAAGCAAGAAACACTATGAGCAGCAGGCCAGTGCAGAATCAGAGCAGTACTAGCGGCAGGGATGATCAACATGTTTACAGCCCTTTAGAAGCAGAGAACGAAGACGTTGATGTTGGCGTACGACAGAAGACAACGAATGAGAAGTCAAACGGCAGCGGCAGGGGAAGAGGCAGTCGTGGGGGTGGGGGACGTGGCGCTGTTGGCGGCGGGCATGGTGCGGGAAGAAACGGCGGCAGACGATGTGCGGAGTCCGGTGGGAGTGGTGTTGCTGCTGAGCTCAATGATCAAGCATAGGATGCAGGCCGAGCTTCGCAGCACAAACGTCAAGAGTGGAGATTTGGATCTTGGAATGTGGAGGGACTCTTGGCCAAACTAAACTCACCAGATTTTAGCACTTTTATACAAACCTTCGACATTATTTGTTTAACAGAGACCTTCTTACAATATGATTTTAATTTTCAAGCGTTTAGTGATTTTAACATTTTCAATTGCAATGCTAAGAGGCTGGGCCAGTTTGGCCGTTGTTCGGGGGGGTGTCACAGTGTTTGTACGTAAAACAATTATGCAGTACGTTGAAAAGCTAAACGTTGAGTATGATAGCATGTTAGCGTTTCGCATTTCCAAAGAGTTTTGTAACACAGAGAGAGACTTAATTTTCCTCTGTACATACATACACCCTCAAGGTTCACCGTACTGGAACACGGCTGAACACGGGGTTGGAATAGAAGTTCTTGAACAATGCATCCTGGATCTTAGTTCAGATGAATACAGTTTTGTTATTTGTGGTGACTTTAATGCACGAACTTCAGAGCTGAACGGCCATGATCTTGATGACTTTGACACGGATCTCGCACTGCAAAAATCAGTTCAGACTATGTTTCCCAGGGTGTCAGCAGACAATACAACCAACCTTTTTGGTGAGCAACTCATTGATCTATGTACTATGTTTCATTGCTCTATTGTGAACGGATGCGTTGCGCTGCCATCAGAAAGTACTTTCACATATATCTCTAAAAATGGAAGTAGTGTTATTGATTATTTTATTCTGTCGAACGATCTGTTGTCCTCTAATTTTGTGTGTTCATTCAAAATTGGAGAACGAATTGAATCCCGACATATGCCTGTTATACTTACTTCTAAGGCTGGAGACGAACATGGTCATGAATCGCGCGGTGAGCGGGTTGCGTGGTCAGAAAAAATATTGTGGGACAGGGACAAAGTGGACACCTTTATTGATAATATAACATCAGACAATACAACTGAGCATCTGGAGAGAGCGATGTCGGAGATCGACAGTGATGTGGACGCGGCTTTGAACACGTTTGCGGGCTGCCTTTTGTCTGCTAGTGAAAATATGAGGAAAAGATTTTATCATGGTCCTCATAAACAAGAACACAAAGCCGCATGGTTCGATTCTGAGTGTTCCGATTCCAAAAAGGAAGTTAGGGAACTCCTTAGACGTTATAGAGCAACTCATGACCCGGCAGACAGACAAAATTATGCGAGCTCACGGAATGTTTACGTTACTCTGTTAAAGGAGAAAAAGAAATCTTATGCTCGCGTCAAAATTGATAAACTTGTTAGTAGCACTCGTGACTCTTCTACCTTTTGGAAGGAAGCTAGGCAATTTATCAGAAAAAGGAAACATTTGGTCGATATCCGTATTACAGCTAAATCATGGTACGACCACTTTAAAGGGGTTTTCAATTCCGATCGGCAGACAGACGACACGCAGCCGGTGGACGGTGATGTCGAAACGCTTTCTCAGCCAAAATCATCGGATGATGGTGATGATGATGATGATGATGATGATGATGATGATTGTGGCGATGATGATAATGATAGTGTTGTTAATGTAGGTGCCACTACTGAGGACGTGAATTTTGAACTTAATTCAGATATATCAGTGGAGGAGGTAAGACGTGCAATCCGTAGGCTGAAGCATGGCAAAGCTTGCGGCATTGCTGGAATTCTACCTGATATGCTTAAGGCAGCTGAGGGTCTTGTGGTAACTTTTTTGACTCCTTTGTTTAACAAACTGTTTAAAGAAGGTTGTTATCCTGAATCTTGGTGTAAAGCTGTTATATGTCCAATCTATAAAAAGGGTGACAAAAATATACCTGATAATTATAGGGAGATATCCCTTTTGTGTATAATGAGTAAATGCTACACATATATACTAAATGATAGGCTTGTAAACTGGATGGAACATAACGGGAAAATTGACGAAACCCAAGCTGGATTTCGTAAAAGCTACTCCACTGTGGATCATATATTTACTTTGTCTGCAATAATTGAAAGGGCTTTAGGTAGGAGGGGTGGTAAACTATTTGTTGCCTTCGTTGATCTACGCAAGGCATTTGACTCAGTCGACAGAATTTCTCTTTTTGCAAGGCTAACTGATGCCGGCGTCTCTGGACAAATATTTGACGCATTCAAATCTATTTATAAGTCAGTTTTATCTTGTGTCCGAGTGGGAAAGGATGTTACAGACTTTTTCGAGTGCCCAGTCGGCGTGAGACAGGGATGTGTTTTAAGTCCCTCCTTGTTTTCCCTGTTCATTAATGTTGTCGCAGAAAACGTAAAAGAGAATGGTAAGCATGGGGTACAGCTCATGCCAGGTTTGATTGAGTTGTTCTTACCCATGTTTGCTGACGACATAGCCCTCATATCAAACTCCGCTTTTGGGCTTCAAAATCAGCTTAATTGTCTTTTTAATGCATGTTCTAATCTTAAACTTACTATTAACACAGATAAAACTAAAATAATGGTATTTAGAAATGGCGGTATACTGAAGCAATGCCAAAGATGGTTTTTGGATGGCGTTCAACTTGATGTTGTAAATAATTATGTTTACTTGGGTTTTAAGTTCACAACTAGAATGAGTTTTGCCAGAGGTGTTGATCATTTTGTACAAAAAGGCAGAAGAGCAACTTTTGAATGTCTAAAAATTTTGAAAACATTGAAAGATTTGCCAAGCCATGTATTTTTTTAAAGATTTTTGATTCGCAGATAACTCCTATTCTCCTATATTCTTCAGAAGTCTGGGGTCTGCTCAGGCTTGAAAACCTAGAGAGGGTGCATGTCATGGCAATAAAACGTTTTTTGAATGTCCCAATCAAGACCCCCAATAGAATGGTATATGGTGAATCAGGCCGTCATCCATTATTCATACAGAGTACCTTGAGAAGTATTAAATACTGGTTAAAATTGCTTGCTATGCCTGACACAAGACTACCAAAGCAAGCATACAGAATGATGCTAAAAATGACAGAAAATGGGAAGTCGTGCTGGGCAACCAGAGTTAAAGATCTGTTATTCCACTCTGGTTTTGGTTTTTTATGGATAAAACAGCATAAAAGACTAGTTGATAATTATTGCCAGGAGTGGTGGTCAGTTTATTTATTTCATTTTACGTCTTTACACAATTTGTGATTTTAGACGGTCTTTCACTCACTCATCCGTTCCCTTACAGACACACATGCCCACAAAGACATTCACATAAACATACAACCACGCAAGGACAAGTATATATTAACATAGTGATAATAATAATAATAATAATAATAATAATAATAATAATAATAATAATAATAATAATAATAATAATAATAATAATATAAACATAAATGCACACACATACATACACACACACACACACATATATATATATATATATATATATATATATATATATATATATATATATATATATATATATATATATATATATATATATATATATATATATATATATATATATATATATATATATATATATATATATATATGAAACATATTTGTCGATTTTGAATTTCGTTATGAACAAAATCATAATTTAAAAAAAATAATAAAAAAAAATAAAAAAATTAAAAAAACAAAACAAAAAAAACTACAAAACTGTCCCCAAAGGACTATCTAACAAAGAATTAAACAGTTCATACAACAGCTGTGGACTATTAAAGATAGCTGCTTCAGTATTTGATTGTAGAACCGGTAAATGTTGTTGTAATACAGGGCACGAAAGTATATGTTTCTGGGAAATAATATCATTACAACAACATAAAACATGTTTAACGTATTTGGTTCTAAATGCATTACATTTCCATCGATACATTAGGGACATTATTCTCCTTACATGAAAGGGGTTAATATTTTTTATTTGACAGAAATCTAGAACTTTCCTAATATCAAATTGCATGAATGATTTTGTGTTATTAGTCAAAGTGTTAATATTATATTTTTTATGTTCTAGTGCCATTAAAGTTGATATATATTCATTAATTGAAAGAGGAATTTCAAGATGGACATATTGCATTGATTGTTGAGCTCCTGATTTGGCAGCAGCATCAACTCTTTCATTATAATATATGCCGGTATGTGACGGTATCCAAGTGAAGGTGATATTGCATCCTCTAATAATCATAAAATGAATCAAATGAATAATTTCTGCAAGTAGGTCTGATCTGACTTTCAGTTTTAAAGAACTTAAGGCATTAAGCACTGATTGAGAATCCACACAAAACAAAACTTGACGTATTGTATGTGGAAAATCATATAGAAAATAAAGTGCCATCAGAATAGCAATAAGTTCGGCTGTAAAGATAGATTTATTTTTCCCAATATAAAATGATTTTTGAATCTTTAAATCAGGTATAATGAATGCTGAACCGCCTGCCATATTATCTAATATAGAACCGTCAGTATACACTTTCAAATGCATTGGATATTTTTCGTCAAGGTGCTCTCGGACTGAAGATACTAAAACATTAATTTCAGTTGACTTTTTATGTTCTGTATATTCTATGTCAAATTCTGCTCTCTTCAGTGGTCAGCACTTAACGATAGTGAAAGATATTCTATGTACAGGCAATTTAAAACCTCCATCGAAATTGAGCGCTATTTCATCACAGTTTCAGAAAGATGTTTCAGGGATGTGTTAATCAAGTTCCGTCTTGGCATATTGTAACTTAACTATAGTGCTCAAATAGTGCATGTCGGAAACCCCGCTGACGCATCGTGCGTCGCCTGCGGAGCTCCAAGAGAGTCAGATGAGCATTTTTTATTGCACTGTCCTGAGTATAAAACTATCAGAAACAAATACATTGCTCAATTTATTCAAGGAGAGCACTCTTTTAGCTACCTCTTGAAATGTACAAACGATGATATAACCAGTAATTTGGCTCGTTATCTTTTTCTGGCGTACAAGCAGCGACAGAGGTGCGCAGTTTTCCTAATTAGATACATATGTGTGGGTGTGCGTGTGTGTGTGTGTTTGTATGTGTGTGTGCGTGTGTGTATGTGTATTTCTGTGGCTCTATGTATGTGTCGGTGCGTATCTGCTTGAGGTTATGTCCGTGTTTTTGGGTGTTTCTGCGCATGATTATGCAACCTTGATCCGTTCTTGTGTTCACTTTGTGTTGAAAGTTGTATTGCCTATTGTTTCTTGTAATGTTTTAATGTTAATTGCTTGTAGCAAAACACAATAAACTTTGAGTCTTTGAGTTGAGTGACAATGACATGTATAGTGGTTATTGTTCAATGTACCCTTACACCATGACTGAATCGCTTGATCAGTGTGCCGTGTTGTGTGACAATGACAGTTATAGTGGTGATTTATTCAGGATATCATATCAGCATAATGACATAATGTCATTGGGGCCATGGAATTACCAGTTATAGGTGAGTGCCATACTTTTTTTTTCCCATTGCTCTTTTTTTCTGTGACGTTTCCTACACGCACTAGGTTATATCGAAAAACACAGAAACATTCTACATTCACTGCATGCACAGGCATGCCTATGATATGTTATTAAATGTTGCATATCTCTCCCCCCTCTCTCTCTTTCTCTCTGTCTCGCTCTCTCTATCTCTCTCCATAAAGTGAATGAATTTCTCCATTGAAAAAGGAACACATGTCTTTTTTTGGTGCATGTGTTTGTGTGTTGTTTTGTTCTGTTTTGTAAAATATTGGAGGGGAAAGTTGGGTAATATGAAACGAAGTGTAATATATGAAATAAGGCTTCCCTGGAAGGCCTCATTTCCTAATCTCACTCCATTTAATATTACCGGACTTTTCCCTACATGCGCTGCATATTCTCTGCGATGCTTTCTCATTTGTGTTTTTTCATTGTAAATTGCAGTACTTTGGTGAGTACAATGAATTTTATTTGCATGGTGTTAAGTTCTATTGCTCATTTTCTTTATAGACTTCCTGTGACTATTTTGTACACGCACTAGATTATCGCAAAACACAATACACATTCTACATGCGCTGTATATGGGTGACTGATATGTTATTAAATGTTTAATCTCTCTCTCACAGAAGTGAATGCATACCTCTCCTGAAAAAAACTACAAAAAAACACAAAAACGAACACACAACATTTTATTACGTGTTATTTTTCCCTGTCTTGTAAATTGTACTGTGAAATTTGCTTATGTTTCATTTGCTTTTAGCTTTGTTTTGTGAAATCCTTTAAAACGTGACTATATTTACCCTTTGATTGTGTGTTTACATTCAGTTTGTGTGTATGTGTGTACTGTGTATGTATCAGTTGTGTATGTAGTATCTCTCTCTCTCTCTCTCTCTCTCTCTCTCTCTCTCTCTCTCTCTCTCTTTATTTATTTATTTAATTTAACGTCTATTCACATCTGTGATATTAGACAGCATATTCAATTAGAAACAGATTAACTTAAAATTAAAATAAAGGAGTTAATATGAACAACAATTAAGATAACGACATAATGATATACAAGAAATCTATTGTTATTGCTTGTTTATGATGTACGAATGAATAAGAAAGCAATATGACAACATATATGCTTATTGCAATCATCGCGGAGAATGCATTTTAAAATATATTAATTGCGAAATACTTACAGATTAATCTATGAATAAAACATAAGTAATGAAAATTATAACTATTTAACCTATTTCTATGAGCATAAACGTTTTGATGAAACCTCTGTTAAAACTTAAATTTGAACTCTACGGATCGTTTTAAATAATCAGTATATTTTATAAATTTAATTTTAATGATAAATGGAAAACATGTGAATGATTACCATCTTGAAAATGACATCTTCATTATAACTTATGCCTTTTTTAAATTGACGTATAAGGTGTCCTTTGTAATCAAATCTTTTTTTGACCTCATACTTTGCATACAATTGACAATCATGCCTTTTAAGCGTTTGGTGATGATAGGCGCATAATTCCATTATTATTATTATTATTATTATTATTATTATTATTATTATTATTATTATTATTATTATTATTATTACTATTATTATTATTATTATTATTATTATTATTATTATTATTATTATTATTATTATTATTATTGTTGTTGTTGTTGTTGTTGTTGTTGTTGTTGTTGTTATTATTATTATTATTATTATTATTATTATTATTATTATTATTATTATTATTATTATTATAAGAATTGACCAATTGGAGAATATATTAGTGCTTTAGATATATTTACATATGATTTTAAGTCTAAGTCTTGAGTGCTATTTAATTTATCATAACTGCTAGGTAAATATTTCTTTATATCTTTACAATGTAATATTAAGTGTGGGATGGTTATATTTTCATTACAAATGCAAGTAATATTTTTACAAAATTTTGTTTTCCAAGAATTTAAATATAATCTAAATGCTAAACTAGAAATATGTCTAGGGACTCCTGATATACTAATTAAACAGGAATCTGAAATTTCTTTTTTAGTAATATTATTAATTATGCAGTACATTTCTTTAACTGATAATCTAATATGAATTCTCATAGCATTAATATTTTGTGCTCCCTGTTTTGCTGCTCTATCTGCTACATCATTATGTATTATTCCGCAATGTGATGGCAGCCAACAAAAATTTATATTTATTCCTATGCTTTTCAAAGAGTGAATGAGATTTTTTATTTCAAATATTATATCATATCTGTCATGATTTTTATTAGAATTTAATGCATATAATACCGATTGTGAATCAACACATATGAGAATACCATACAAAGCAAGTGGTGTATTAATTAATGTATGAAGAGACATTAATATAGCCACCAGCTCTGCAGTGAATACTGAATGATTTTTACCCAAGTAAAAAGATTTTATAATTTTAAGGTCTGGAATTACAAATCCTGCTCCTACATCTCCTGAAGAAATTACAGACCCATCTGTATAAACTTTTAAGTGTCTATAATAATGTTCATTTATATGTTCTCGGGCCTCTGTAGCTATTAAATAAGGGTGTTCATGTTTCTTAAAATTAGTATAATTAATATCATATTGTGCGCTTTCCATTTCACATATGGGATATGGAGCATTAATGATTTTTGGCGCAACTTGTTGTGGTAAAATATTTGCATCATTAAAAATATCCTGCGTATATGTTGAAATTGTTTGTAATGAAATTACATCTTTTGTTCTCTTTGGAAAATCAATATCAGATCTAGTATTTAGATCCTCTTGCATATTATTTTCTACTGCATGACTTCTAATTAAATATTTTGCGCATGCAAGTTTTCTATAATCTCCTAAAGATAAAACACCCGCTGCTGCATACGCATCTGTAGTTTTAGTATGAATCGGTACACCAAGTGCTATTTTTATAATCTTACTATCTAAACTTTGTAATTTGTTCAAGTAAGTTTTATGTGCAGAAAAGAATGCTTCTTGACCAAAGGATAGTTGAGATCTCACAAGAGTACACGCTAAATGAATTAACATCTCTCTCTCTCTCTTGGTATCGGTTGTGTGTTAAGGTCTTGCTAGCTTTGAACTAGCTACCTTGGGTAAAATAATTCTTAGCTCCCAGCAAACTGCAAAAGGGCATGTGCCAGTTGGATAGGCTGCACGGCAGACGGCTGGCATTTATGATCTGGTTATAAGCAGTTCAGCCTGCGTTAAAGGACCATAAGAGACGGAACAAGGTTTTTTAGCCACCGTCTGAAAGTACTTCATATGGACGGCCGTGCAACAGGCCTTTCTTATACAAATTACACAAGTTGAGACAGAGAGCTAAACTTCAAATACTCAAAACATAAAATACACAGCAGTTGGAACACAACACCAATATTCATTTTGTTAATTTTATGGTTCTCTTCTTTCTCACTCAAAGTAGTAGAATAATAATTAAAACGAAATTAAAAAAAAACTATATTTTCTAAAGTAAATGTGTAATTTATAAAATTCGGCTAAATTTTTCCAGCTGAGATTCGTCCAGTACTTTTTTTTTCCTTAGTCACTCTTTGTACTGGCTTCACCTCCTGCAGCATTGTCTTCTGTGTCTTTGGGTTCTGATTAATCTCCAGATTGGAAGAGTCCTATTTTAAAGGATGATCATAAATCAATAGACAAACTAGCAACTTATTATGACAGGATGCATTATAGACAGTTTAATAAAGACCTACAATATCCTTTATGGAACATTAATACAAATTCCCAGGCTAGAAGTTTTAAAGGTGTGCTGATGCTAGTTGTACAAGAATCTAATTACAACCGTGACAGTGAAGCATTTGTAAATCCGATTATAACACAGGCATTGATCATGATTGAAGGCAAGCCTAATAAATTATTCTCGAATGGAAGGAAAATTTAGGTGGAGGTTGTTTAAGGACTGATACAGTTTATTTATTTTCTAAAGCCCTCCATTTACATGACAAAAGACTTGAAGATTTACTTGTAAATAAGTTTGCTTTGTATTTAAATTTTAGAAAAGTTCCTACCAATGACTTTCACAGTTTTGGGAGGAGAATTGAAAATGGAACACATGGCATTAAGATTGAGCTTCATAGAGAAGCTGTTGCTAACAAGTCTGAACCAATTACTGTCTACATGTATGTAATTATGGACGCTCAGTTAAACATTGAAAATGGGAGATTAAAAGATTTAGTTTATTAAAATGACATCCTTGTTACATCGTGATCCTCATTGTGGAATGATCAATGGCGCTACATATGGTTGTAAAATACAGTTCACATTAGACCTACTGCAGACATAGTAACTGAAACTCTTTGTTTACATAATTTTGTTTTTTTCCTTCAATAAACTTTAATAAAACTTGTTTAGAACGTAAATTGATTTCGACTGATGACAATGTCTTTGTTTTTAACCTTAGAGCTAGGCTTAGTGAGTACTTAGAATTCTATGTTTGAAAATGAGGGTAACACTTCATGTATTATTGATGACTGCAGCTAAAAGAATCATTGTATTAAAACCTGCATGTCTTCCACTAAAAGTTAACTTACTTATTTTATTTTCATTTTAATGTTGGGATACTGACACACAAATATAATGCAAGTTTAATTGACTTCAGGCAGAAAATTAAATTGGTTTGTTTATTTTATGCTAAAGATCGTGACAGCTTTGACATGTGTTTAAAAGAAAATGACATCATTGAATCCAAATAAGAAAGAATGAAATTGAAAGAGCAAGGTAACAAATATAAACATGCAAAATTAATTATAAAAACTGATCAACCAACAAATTAATAGATACTTCTGTAAGTTGAACAGTTTCTTCTTTTAAGTTACCTAGCCAGTCAACTTAAGTCAACTGTAAGTCAACTGTAAGTCATTATAAGTCAACTGTAAATGAAAAAGTTATCTTATAAATAAGCTATCTAACTTATTTATCTAATTTATTTATCTTGTTAAACATCAGATCATTCCTGCAGACATTAATTTATATTGTTGTTGCCATTACCATTATGCAGTGGGTGTGTCACATTATTAGACAGTGTCTCTCTTCTAGAGATCATCAGCATGTCTGGTACAGAGAGAAAGAGAGAGAGAGAGAACATGCTCGTTTGCTGGCTTTTGTGACCCAGGCTAAGTTTGTCAACAATGAGAAAGTGACTAGCGCAGACACAACAAAAGAAAGAGAGAGAAGGGGACAGAGAGAGAGATATATCTTCTGAATGAGTAAAAATATTAGTGAAGAACGTATGCTTTTTGTATGCAAGAAAAGAAATAATTTATATTCAATAATTTTTTTTACGTTTGTAAAAATAAATGATTTATGCATAACAAGTAGAATTCTAAGCTAACATTGTAAAGAGAAGTAATGGTGGCCTAACTGTAGAGCTTTGGCTTGCGGATCTGAAGGTCCCGGGTTCGAGCCCAGGCCGGGGCATTGTGTTGTGTCATTAGGAAAGACACTTTACTCCCGTTTTCTACTCTTTCGGATGAGAGTATAAACCGAGGTCTAGTCTGTGTCGCATACATTCCATCAAAAACGGACTTTAAAGATCCTGACGCTCATGTCCTAGACGGGTGAGTGCCGGTGACAAAAACACACCCAGCATGCACTTAGGTCCTTCTCCCCCATCCCTTGCTGCCCAGGATTGTGCTCAGTTGGACGGGCGTCAGATCATGCGCCCAAAGGCTGCGGGGTGGGCGTCTCGGGCGGCTTGAGTTAGAACCTGTATCGGCCAGCGCCTTGAGCAGCTCTTGAGCTGGTAAAGCGCTATATAAAAAACGATTAAATAAAAAGTAAAATGTCAATAAAACAGATTTTGTCAATGATTAAGAAAAGATAAACAATGTATAAAGGGAAGGTGATCAGTTGTTCTGAACAGTTATAAATGGAGATAATTTATAAATTACAATTACATTGTTTCCAAGTAGATTAAAGGGAAATAATTTGGGAAAGTTCATTTATTTCAATTATGATAAAGGGAGGTAATGTATAAATGAGGTTGATAATGGATAGAACAAAGAAGGGTAGTAACGTACAGTAGGATGCAGAAGAGTAGGTGGGTATTTTTCCCATGTTGCTTGATTAGTACTGTACTAATCCACTTTTGTGTATGTTTTCATGTTCTGGTATTGGCATCTCCACCTTGGAGTGTGAGGTGGCTGGGTCTTGAGCGGAACTATTGGGAGCCCTATGAAAAACCTGGCGTCTCAGCTGACCTGAGCATCTGAGGGAACCACGCTGGTCACTGACTGCCATCTAGCAAGACTAACGTAGACTCAGTAAAGGAAAGAGTGTTTATTATTCCCTCAAAACATTGCTCAAGAAAAGTACTGCCGTGAACTGACAAAACCGAGCAAGTCCACAAAACCTACTTTCGAGAAAATCGACGTTTTGTGTTGCGCTATATTACGCGATCGTTTCTGGAAGTTTAAGGGCATATTATAATGCAATTCCTCGATTTAAGAGTGCATACCTTGAATGTTAAAGAAATGTTTGATAGATTTGATGTTTTAAGACTATTTGTGGACTTGCTTTGTTTTGTCAGATTATTCTTGAGATAGATCTTTGTTGAGAACATGACAAAACCAAGCAAGTCACCCGCTTGGTTTTGTCAGTTTATTATTGAATTAAATCCTTGTTTAAAAAATTCACAAAACCAAGTAAGTCAAATCCGCTTGGTTTTGTCAGTTTATTATTAAGTAAATCCTTGTTTTCAAAATTCACCAAACCAAGTAAGTCCCATAGGCCGTTTCGTTTCTTTGTTAAAAAGTCTGAGGAGATGAGTCACATAAGTTGGGTTTTGTAAGATGTGGGTGCGGCAGTTACAGTGAGTGTATATGTGTGCCTGTTTATTGTTTTTAGCCATTCTTCACTTAATATTCCTGGGTTGGTATGCAGGAGTCATGGGTTTTTTTGCTCTCGCTTCAAAATAATATTAGATGCAGCCAATTTAATTTTAAAAATACAAAACTATTTTCCATTTCAGTTTCCTATTGTAGCGATCTTCCTGCCTTTACACCACGTGTATGTCTTGTATTTTGTTGCCCTTGTTGTGTGTCTGTAATATATTTGTTGCTGTTTGTTTGTGGGTTCGGGCACTGAATAGAATAGGCCCAACGTTTCCCGGCGTGTCGTAAGAGGCGACTAACAGGGGTAATGTTAGCACGGCATCACTGGGCGAAAGTCTTCTACACAGAAGTCACCGGCCAGGGCGAAGAACCTCACGTTGCTACATGTTCAACGACCACGTGCTCGGGGCCAAGGCGAGCCACACTGTATTCGTGGATTTCGGCTGTGCCCAACAGCCTGGAGAGGATTGGGCACCGCCAGGTTCTTTTTTGCCCAAGACACACTACATGCATAATGACACTATCCACTAATTCCTTACCGGATAGGTCGTAGCCCGGCTCAAGGACCGCGCCTTCCGTTGGCCACCAGGACGGAGGTGTTAAGTATTCTACTGATGGACAATTTAGCAAGATCCGCACGAGAAACAACATCGTCATAGGAACCTGGAATGTCAGGACCCTAACTGCGGAAGGAAAATTAGAAGAACAGTGAACTGGCCCACGAGTTGGACCACTATCGATGGAACGTTCTAGGCATTAGCGAACTGCGCTGGAAAGGCCTTGGTGAAACAACGACAGACAAAGGCCACAAGCTCTATTTCAGCGGTAGAGATGACAGGCACGAACACGGCGTTGGATTCTTGGTCCACAAGAACATTCTAGCCACTGTCATGGGTTGCCGCCCAGTAGACTCATTACCATCCGCCTGAGAGCAGCCCCTTTCAACATCACCATCATCCAGACCTATGCCCCAACATCAGACTATGACGACAGCGAAGTGGAGGATTTTTATGAAAATCTACAGGCCAAGTGCCGAAGAAGGACATAGTCATAGTGCAAGGCGACTGGAATGCCAAGGTTGGCCAAGATGCGCACCACAACTGGGGAGACACATGTGGACCCCACTGCAACAACGAGACAAATGACAGGGGTCTGAGATTCTTGGAGTTTGCCAGATACAACAATCTGGTACTGGCAAACACGCTTGGTCTCCACAAAAACTCCAGACGATGGACATGGCACAGTCCCAGGGGGAGCATCACAACCAAATAGACTACATCATGGTCAAGAAACGCTTCAGATCAAGCATCAACATTGGCAGGACACGCACTTTTCCAGGAGCAGACATCGGAAGTGACCACGATCTCTTGATGATGTCTTTCCGGCTCCACTTGAAGAGAGTAAATACTGCACTAGACTGAAGTTCGACCTGGACAAACTGCAAGACCCGGAGGTGGCAGAACTATTTCAGGCCACAATTGAAGGGAAATTTGCACCACTGCTCATTTTGGGGGCTGGTGAAGTAGCTAGTAGATGTCAACACCATGACTACCACCTTCAACTCAGCTGTGACAGATGCCGCCACTGAGATCCTTGGCAAGCACCGACCAAAGAAGAAGCCGTGGATCACACCTGAACTTTTGGATCTGTGTGATAAACGAAGAGAGATTAAAAAAAGAAAGAAAAAGAACACCTCACAGGGAGCTGATGTCTACCGAAAAATCAACAATGACATCCGAAAAGGCATGCGCACAGCAAAGAAGAACTGGATTGAAGATCAATGCCAAGAAATAGAGAACAGTCTGAACAAAAACAACAGCAAGAAGGCCTACCAGACTGTAAAGCGGCTGACAAGTTTCAAACAGCCCAAAGTCTCCACGATCCAAAGCAAGTCTGGCATATGCCTTACAGAAGAACAAGAAGTCTTGGACAGATGAACAGAGTACTGCTCTGACCTTTACAACCATACACCAAATGGAGACCCATCAGTTCTAGCATGTTCCGAGAACAGAGAAGAAGAAATCCTCCCAATTCTCCGGGAAGAAGTTGAGGCAGCAGTGCAATCGCTAAAGAAAGGGAAGTCAGCGGGAGTGGACAACATACCCGCGGAACTGCTACAAGCAGGAGGAGAAGCGATGATTGATGCCCTCACCATTATCTGTAACAAGATCTGGAAGAGTGGAGAGTGGCCTATACCATGGGCCCAGTCGCTTGTCATCACTCTTCCCAAAAAAGGTAACCTTCAGGAGTGTGAAAATTACCGCACCATCAGCCTCATCATCCATCCCAGCAAGGTCCTCCAGAAAATATTACTCAACAGGTTGAAACCCCAAGCTGAACAAATCATAGCTGAAGAACAAGCAGGATTCAGGGCAGGGCAAAGTACCACTGAACAGATTTTCAACCTCAGAATAATCTGTGAGAAATACCTACAGCACCAACATCATGTGTTCATAGACTTCAAGAAAACGTTTGACCGAGTCTGGAATGCAGCTCTATGGGCAACAATGAAAGCGTACAACATCAGACCTAAAATTATTGAAGTCATCAAAAACCTGTATGACAAGGCTACCAGTGCAGTCCTCCACAACAGCGCCATCGGGAACTGGTTCAGAACAACAATCGGTGTGCGTCAAGGATGCCTACTCTCTCCAACACCCTTCAACATCTTCCTAGAGTGCATCATGTCAGATGCTCTTGCAGATCACGAAGGCACAGTCAGCATAGGGGGTAGAGCAATCTCCAATCTTCGTTTTGCGGATGACATTGATGGATTGGCTGGAGAGGAACAAGTACTTGAACAGCTGGTACAGAGGCTTGACACCACCTCCAAAGCTTGTGGAATTGAAATAAGTGCAGAGAAGACCGAAATGATGACCAACAACACCAATGGCATCAACACGGACATCAAAGTCCAAGGCCAATCCCTCAACACAGTGCATAGCTTCAAATATTTAGGAGCCATTGTATCAGACAATGGGTCCTGACAGGAAGTCCTCTCCAGGATCGCACAAACAACTGCTGCCCTGACAAGGTTGAAGCCATTTGGAAAGACAGGACCATCATTCTACATTCCAAAGTAAGACTGCTGCGCTCCCTTGTCATCTCCATCTTCCTATATGCTTGCGAAGCATGGACCCTCACAGCAGATCTACAACGAAGAATACAAAGCATGGAGATGAGGTGCTACAGAAGACTTCTGGGCATTCCCTATACCCAACACATCACCAACGACGAAGTCCGACAGACCATCACACAAGCCATTTGACAACACGATGACCTGCTCACAGTGGTGAAGAAACGGAAACTCCGATGGTATGGCCACGTCACCAGATCATCAGGCCTTGCAAAGACTATTCTGCAAGGCACAGTGCAATTAGGTAGAAGAAGAGGGAGACCGAAAAAGAGGTGGGAGGACAACGTTCGAGAATGGACTGGTTTGACACTGAGCGAAGCCATCAGGGCTGCTGAGGACAGAGAGAGATGGAGTATGCTGGTTAAACGATCATCTGTGGTGCCCCTACGACCTCAGGGTTACGGGACAGGATAGGATAGGATAGAATAGTTCGTTTGTTTATTTCCACACCTCGTGGAAGTTGCCGCGTAGGCGGAAGATCTACAGGATCCTTCATGGTGGGCAGGAAAGGACATGAAGAAAACTCTTTTTCAAAAAGCCGAACACGTCCTTTGCTGACCGAAATTTCGTCATCATTTTCACAGGAAAATAATATTGCACAGCAGCAATAACATGGATTCTCACTGGTCCACTTCATCTTAAGGCGCTTTCTCATTGGTCGGGAGGACTTACTTTTCTTTGTCAGGTTATTGTAGAAAATGACGTCATCATGCCAACTCGAGCATCAGCCAGAGGATCGCCGAAACAAAATCGCAGGGGACTTGCTTGGTTTTATCAGTTTATTCCCCCACTTAAAAATTTTTTAACAAGGACTTACTCTATGATATCTCCAAATCTAAACATAGTTCGGATTTGATTTTTACAGGTAAGATGCGTCATTCTCTTGCAAGTTTGATGGCGCAAAAAACTCATTTTCGACCTTAGGTGGACTTACTCGGTTTTGTCAAATCACGGCAGAGTAACTGCTAAGAATGTCGTTTACAGGTTGTATAAAGCAGCATGTATAGATACGATAAGATAATTCAACTGTATTATATCTTGCAAGGAATTACATATATTTAGTTGCAGTGGCATTTTCTATAGTCAAGTATCCTGCAAAATTGGTAGCCACAGAAAATTATTAGTATTACTGTTTACGATATTATTAAGCCTGTGTGTATAATTACTAGCTCGTAAATCATTAGTTAAGTGACTAATAATTCTACAGCCACGTGTAATCTTGTACAGGCTGTAGCAAGAAAGAATTTAAAGAAAACTATTATGTCAATCATTTCTTATTATTGTTTGTTTGCCAGTTTTGTTTTCATTAACGTTAAGTGTGATTGTGAGTATAAAGGGGGGTTGTGGTAGTTATAAATATGGTGATTAGGTTGGTTTTGTGAATAAACATGTTGTAATTGTTCTCTATGGTGTCTTATTTGTTAGATATTTGGGGGTTGTTTCTCGTGTGGTGAGCACACACTGCTGAGGCAGTGGATGTCACAATATGCATCATTATCTCCAATGATATGGTTTCCATCCAGCAGTGTGTGTGTGTGTGTGAGAGAGAGAGAGAGAGAGAGAGAGAGAGAGAGAGAGAGAGAGAGAGAGAGAGAGAAGAAGAAGAATACTCCCATGTTATAGAAGCTATAATTCTTCATTAATCATCCCTTCATACGTGTTCTACAAACTATTTTGTAAAGTCTTTAAAATAAATCCATACAATTTCCACATACATTTAACCAAGTTATCCAAGTAAAGCTGGGGGGTTATGGAAGTGAAAGAAAAAGGAGAGAAGGTCCGAGAGAGAGAGAGAGGGGGAGGGAGGGAGGGAGGGAGAGAGAGAGGGAGAGAATCAATAAGCCTACTTACTTGTTGTTCTCCTCAAACGCGTCCTTTCCACATTGCTCAGTGTTGTAGGGACATCCTTCCTCATCTTCTCCTCCGAAGCATTCCTGTCTCTTGTTGCAACGGAAAACGGGCTCAAAGTCGGCGTAGTTGGGTACAGAGCAGTTGTACAGGTTGTCGGTCACTTTCTGTGGCTCTTCATTCCTTCACACACAGAGCAGATGCATCACACATAGTTGTATCTTAAGAGTGAATGTCTGACGTTCGGAACGACTATAAGGACGTAATTGTGACCTTGATTGAAGTTCAAGGTCACTGCCACCACTAATCCATTGCATTCACCACTATTGATTCTCATTATGGAATACTGAAAACATAAGAACGGTAGGGGGAATTAGATTAAAAACTACACCTTTCTTTTTTAAAAACCGTTAATTTAATGGGGTAGGGTGGGAAGTAGCAACTATAAATCATGACTAACAACAATTTCAATCCATACACATTAGTGACAAATTACTAAAGTGTTTGTTACACAAGGCGAACTTCTCTGTCGAGGACAGAATCTGAGAAATTGTGTGTTGGATATTCTTCATCCCTGTAGGTTCGGGCATTAAATAGAATAGACCCAACGTTTCCCGGCGTGTCGTAAGAGGCGACTAACAGGGTTGATGTTAGCACGGCATCACTGGGCGAAAGTCTTCTACACAGAAGTCACCGGCCAGGGCGGAGGAACCTCACGTTACTACAGGTTCAACGACAACGTGCTCAGGGCCAAGGCGAGCCACACTGTGTTCGTGGATTTCGGCTGTGGCCAACAGCCTGGAGAGGATTGGGCACGCCAAATCTTTTTTGCCCAAGACACACTACATGATGACACAATCCACTAATTCCATACCGGATCGGTCGTCGCCCGGCTCAAGGACCGCGCCTTCCGTTGGCCACCAGGACGGAGGTGTTAAGTATGCTACTGATGGACAATTTAGCAAGATCCGCACGAGAAACAACATTGTCATAGGAACATGGAATGTCAGGACCCTAACTGCGGAAGGAAAATTAGAAGAACTGGCCCACGAGTTGGACCACTATCGATGGAAAGTTCTAGGCATCAGCGAACTGCGCTGGAAAGGTCTAGGTGAAACAACGACCGACAAAGGCCACAAGCTCTATTTCAGCGGTAGAGATGACAGGCACGAACACGGCGTTGGATTCTTGGTCCAAAAGAACATTCTAGCCACTGTCATGGGTTGCCGCCCAGTCTCCAATATACTCATTACCATCCGCCTGAGAGCAGCCCCTTTCAACATCACCATCATCCAGGCCTATGCCCCAACATCAGACTATGACGACAGCGAAGTGGAGGATTTTTATGAAAATCTACAGGCGGTCCTTGACCAAGTGCCGAAGAAGGACATAGTCATAGTGCAAAGCGACTGGAATGCCAAGGTTGGCCAAGATGCGCACCACAACTGGGGAGACACATGTGGACCCCACTGCAAACACGAGACAAATGACAAGGGTCTGAGACTCTTGGAGTTTGCCAGATATAACAATCTGGTACTGGCAAACACGCTTGGTCTCCACAAAAACTCCAGACGATGGACATGGCACAGTCTCGGCGGGGAGCATCACAACGAAATAGACTACATCATGGTCAAGAAACGCTTCAGATCAAGCATCAACATTGGCAGGACATGCACTTTTCCAGTAGCAGACATCGGAAGTGACCACGATCTCGTGATGATGTCTTTCCGGCTCCACTTGAAGAGAGTAAATACAGCAAAGTGCACTAGACTGAAGTTCGACCTGGACAAACTGCAAGACCCGGAGGTGGCAGAACTAGTTCAGGCCGCAATTGGAGGAAAATTTGCACCACTGCTCATTTTGGGGGCTGGTGAAGTAGATGTCAACACCATGATCACCACCTTTAACTCAGCTGTGACAGATGCCGCCACTGAGATCCTTGGCAAGCACCGACCAAAGAAGAAGCTGTGGATCATACCTGAACTTTTGGATCTGTGTGATAAACGAAGAGAGATAAAAAAGAAAAAGAACACCGCACTGGGAGCTGACGTCCACACAAAAATCAAAAATGACATCCGAAAAGGCATGCGCACAGCAAAGGAGAACTGGATAGAAGATCAACGCCAGGAAATAGAAAACAGTCTGAACAAGAACAACAACAAGAATGTGTCACGTCCCGACTGCCTGAACAGCGGTTCGACAATGCGTGCAACTTCCACACGAGTAAAACCCCACACCTAAATATAATCTAAAAGACAAGACCAGAAGTGACAAGACAATTTCTTTTATTTCTCTCACACATTCACACTCAAATTAACTCCTTTTTTCCCCTTCCCAAACCTTCCAACCCTCAACCCCACTAATACAACCCAAAACTGTACACAAAACAATTATTCGCTCAAAAATAATAATGATAATTAAATCAAAATGAAATGGATGACTAACTACAAAATGTACAAAAGATTTATAATAATTATGTCTGGATCAGCTTACTATGCACAAAATAAATGTAAGCAATTGCTTTAAATCTTTATGTATATTCGAACCTTGTTTCACTTAATCTTCAAATAGCTGTTAACAGTTCTTTTCTATAATATAAAACAATGAAGAAAATTTATATTTTATACAAATAGAATTTGTAAGAAAATTGTTCAAATGGCTAACTAATAATGGTCTGGCGAATTAATTCCCCCAGACATACTATACATCACAACTAGCTAACTAGTTTAAAATTTGAGTCCCCGGACACAGGTGCGTATAGGGGACTGAGATTAAGATAGGGCACAAGGATGGGATCCCGAGGGGACTTGGAATAAAAATATAATAAAAACCTACTACAACTTGAAGGCTGTGAAGATATAAAAACTGGGGTGGAAGGGATGGCGGAATGGGACATAAAACGGGGGGAAGAGGGGGATGCGGTGGTTAAGAAGGATTAAAAGGTTACGAGGGTACGTGCATATCTGAAAAAGGAAAGAAAAAACATGGGGAATTGAGCAAAGTCAATTAAAAAGGAAGGATTAAAAGTCGGGTAATAAAAGGTCTAGCAACCACAGCCGGGAGCGCCCCATAGCAACCACGGCCATGTAGGGAAAGCTCCCGGAGAGGGCCATCGGTGGACCGTAAGAGTAAGAATTAAATGAGTTAAAAAGGAGATAAAATACAGCAACAAAGCTGTGGACAATATGTACAGCTCAGAGGCTATAAAAGGTCTAGCAACCGCGTCCGAGAGCACCCCACAGCAACCATGGCCATGTAGGGAAAGCTTCCGGAGGGGGCCATTGGAGGACCATAAAAGCAATGATTAAGTGGATAAAAATAAAATATAATGTACAGCAGCAGAGCTATATACATTATGTACAGCCAGAAGGCTATAAAAGGTCTAGCAACCGAGTCCGGGAGCGCCCCACAGCAACCATGGCCATGCAGGAAAAGCTCCCGGAGAGGGCCATCGGAGGACCTGAAAGCGATTAAAACAATACTAATATATAAATACCGCGCATATTAATATTTTAAAAAATTTAGATAGCCATAATAAGGGACCAAACAAAGGAGCAAAATCGATGCCAGTAGTCCGCAAGAACCAAATATAAAACAAAATTAGAATGCAAGGACATGGGTATAATAGCACCCACGCGGATGGAGGCACAACCAGACAAAAAAGCCAGGAGGCATGAGACGTGTGGGTTCAGAGCAGGCCAGCGGCGGCAGAGTGGTAAACGGCCACAGCCGCAGCCAAAAGGAGAGAAGGTTCAGAGGACAACGAATATGTGATCAAGTCACCCATACAAGCACTCAAGCAGCGGGCAGCACACGCAGCCCTAAGGTCGGCGAAATCCCCCGCCAGCGCCGGGCAACCAAAAATGCAGTGATCAAAACTGGGCACTGAGCCGCAAACACAAGCCGCCGGGGTATACATAGTTCTGTGGCGACCCGAGCACATACGAAGAGCGAGAACACGAAGATGAGGGGGAGCAGTACAATGCAGAGGAAATGGCTGTCGATCAATGAGCAGAAGGCGTTCCAGCGCACCACAGCTGTGACACCAGGAGCTATATCTGTCGTTCCACTCAGAGCGGACAGACGCAGCAACCCGTCCCCGAATCTCCCAATAGGAAGGGGCCACAGGGATAGAAATATTGGCCTCGCCAAGGGAGCCCACCCGTGCAAGGCGGTCAGCGATGTCGTTACCGCCAATCCCAACATGGGACGGGATCCAGGCAAGGGAAACCGTGATACGCTTAAGAGCAAGGGACCGCACGAGGCCCAGAATGTCAAATACCAACGAAGGACGAGCAGCTGAACGGCCAGAATGGAGACAGGTGAGAGCACCAAGAGAGTCGGCAAAGACCTTTAGACCAATGCCCTCAGGAAGCTGGGAGTGAGACAAGACATGTAGGGCCTCTCTGATGGCGAGGAGCTCACACGTAAGGACACAGGTTCCGGGTGGGACCCCATAAGAGGACTCACCCACACCCTCAATGTAAAAGCCACAGCCGGCACGGCCATCACTCATAACCGAGCCATCTGTGAAGATCCGCAGCGAGCCCGCGGCGGCCCCAACCCGCTCACGAGCCAGCTGAGTGATAAAGGGAAGATCACGATGTCGAACCAGGTCCCCAAACCCCAGGGAGACGTCAAATGCGGGAGACTCCCATGGGGGACAGGGGGGCGGCAGAGGCTCCACGGGACAAACGCCCCCCGGGATGGACGAGAGGCTGCTGTGGGCGTAGGCACCCAAACCCAGGACGGAGGTAGGAGCAATAGGCCACATAAAGGTGCGGGAGAGCTCATGGGAACTGGAATTCTCAGCGCGACCTGCGCGAACAACATAATTAATGGCAAGCTTTTTGATCTGCAGATCCAAAGGGAGGACCCCAGCGAGGCGGTAAACCAGCGAAGAAGGGGTAGAGCGATGCAGGGAAAGGGCAATACGCAAAGCCCTGCACTCAGTGGCCACCAACCTGGCCAACAGAGTAGGCGAAAGATCATAAAGGAGCTCAGCGCCGTACAGCAGGCGTGAGCGAACGAGAGAGATAACCAGCGAAACCAAAGTCCTGGGGTCCTGCCCCCAGGACTCCCGCTTAACGGCAAGGACAACACCCAGGGCTCGGCCGGCATTTGCCACACAATGATCAACGTGGCAGCGAAAGCTACCACTCTGCTGGAAAAAAAAACCCAAGGTACCTGACTACTTTGGAGGGAAAAATGTCAGAGTCCCCAACCCTGACCGTGAGGCTGTCGAAGAACTGGGCCCAGCGGTGGGAGAATGGGACAAACACAGTTTTGGCCGGAGCCAGCGTAAGTCCAACAGCACGAAGAGATCCCGCAACAAGGTCTATGTCAGACTGAAAGCTCTCCAGATCCTGGCGTAACAAGTGATAGTCGGCGCGCAGCACGCGGCCGCGAGTGGTCCTCCATATGGCCACGTCGTCCGCATATAAGGTGGCAGAAGTGCCCGTGGAGACTCCACGCCCGACCTCGGACACGGCAATCGAAAAGAGGAGAGGGGCCACCACAGAGCCCTGAGGGACACCCATGTGCAAGGTGCCAGCAGAAGACAGACACCCGTCCCACCGAACCCTGATGCTCCTCTCATGCAAAAAGCTCGCTACGAAGCGCCTAGTGGCCGAGTCGACCCCCAACTGCCCCAGCCGAACAAGGAGACCGCCGTGCCAGACCGTATCGAACGCCCGCGCGATGTCAAAAAAACAGGCCAGGACGGTGCGTCTGCCACGTCGAGCCCTCCTGATGTGCTCATTGAGTTTAGTTAGATGATCAAGAGCGCCCCGGCCACGACGGAAGCCAGCCTGGAAGGGCTGTAGGACCCGACGGGAGGAACAGAAAAACTCCAGACGATTCTTGATGATTCTCTCATAAGCCTTACACATATGAGACGTGAGGGCAATAGGGCGATAATTATCGATAAACTTTCTGGATTTATTGGGCTTAGGAACAGGGATAACAATGGCCTCACGCCAAGAGGAGGGAACAGACCCGCTAGATAGACAATTGTTGAAATGATTAAGCAACACAGATTTAAATGACAAGGGAGCTCGCTTGAGCATAGAGTAGTGTAAACCATCCGGGCCAGCGCCTTTGCCACTAGGGCAATCTCGCAGGGCACCGAGCAATTCAATCATAGTAATGGGGTGAGAGGGAGCAGAGCAGGCAGGCTCACCGGGGGGTAAGGTCTCGCAGAGGCGACGGCGCTCGAGTTCCCCAGGGGGAAGCAGGCTGCCGTCACCGGCCGCCACAAACCTGGCCAGAAAGGCCTCAGCCTTGTCAGCGGGGTAGGAATAAGTGTTAGCACCATCAGACATATCAAAATTAGCAGGGCGGTAAGAACCCTTAAGTTTTTTAAGGTTGGTCCAGACCTGAGCCAGGGGCTGTTCCTGAGTGAGCTGAAGTATCGAATAGTTCCGCTTTGCGGCAGCGATAACACGCTTGGCAGCTATTTTGGTAGAGCACATATTGCTGCGCGTGACGGCAGAGTTGACTCGCTTAAACTGAGAAAAGGCCCGCCGTTTATCCGAAACGGCCCTACGGCACTCCTCGGTCCACCACGGCTTGGGTGCCCCGCCCCGCCTGACCTCAACGGGAGGAGCCAGCTGCCCAACAGCGTTCAACATAGCCCCACGAAGGCAGGACTCAATCTCGTCGAGGGAGCCCCCCACCGGAGGGGCGAAGGTCTCCAGAAGGGAAGAGTACTTGTCCCAATCTACCCTATCCAAGCGGAAAGAGGGGGGAGGAGGGACGACCCGTACGGGGGCCGCCCCAACCCTGATGACCAGGGGAAGATGGTCAGAAAAGGCAGGGTCACCGGACGCTGACCAGTCAGCACAGGTGGCAACCCCCGGGGTGGCAAGACTGAGATCGATGGCGGACATGGACTGACCGGAGCGGTCGGGGACCCTGGTAGGGGCACCGTCATTCAAAACAACCAACTGGGCGGCCGCAAGCGCCTCCTGTACGGATTTAGAATACGAGGGGTAGTCATCCTCCCAGAGGCCATCTCTACGATTAAAATCACCCAGAACTAGCCAATCACCGTCACCCACCACATCGGCCAACCAGCCAAAGTCCCTACAACCCGTGGGGTTGTAATAGTTGAGGATATTAAGTGAAGGGAGAAGACTGCACCCGGCCAGGGAGAGGCGCATGGACGAGGTAAACCCACCCCCATCACCCTCGTCAACGGGTCCCAAATCAACCACCTGTAGGCCCAGCCGGGCGTAGGTAGCAACATAGACCTTATCGGTCTCATTAGTGGTGAAAAACGGAGGATAGTGGAATCCAGGGACACAAGGCAGATCTCTAGCACGGCAATTAAGGGATTGTAGACAGAGTATATGACTACCATCAACAAGGTGAGAGAGCAGGGGCAAGGATTCATTAAGAGTGCCGCGGGACCGACAATTATACTGGGTGATCTGTAATGTAGAGGGAACAGCCATGGTCCAAGCTAGGCTAAACCGAACAGCAAACCACAACAGCAAGCAGCAACTACAACCTAACATGATTGGGGGTTTGTACATAAAGCGCACGAATGAGGGTGAACAGGGTGGAGATAAGAATTTTTAGAGGGGCGAACTGGGCTGGAAGGTCGGCAAGTCCGTGAAGCACAGACGCCTCCAGACCAGCAAAGTCGCACTCCACAGCAGGCAACGAGGAGAGGGGAGGAACCGAGCCAACGGCCCCACCCAAGACGTCGGCGCGTGAAGGCCCGAGTCGATCGGCAGGAGCAGGGGGGGGCCGGGAACCGGCCAGGGGCGGAGGGGAGGCAGGGGGAGCCCGATGGCCCGAGGGGAGGGGCTGTGCCCCAGGACGACGATCCCGGAAAGGGGGAGGACCAGACGGCACACCGCGCCCCCTCTCAGGGACACGACCACCAAAGGCATGGGGCACAACGGGGACTACCAGCGGCTGAGAGGCCGGGGGGACAGGAGGGACAGGTGGAGCAACAGGACGCCCCCGCCCAGGAACCGGACCACCATGGCCAAGCCCCGGTGACCCAAGCGGGATGCCCCGCACGGGGGCAGCAGAAGTAGGCCGCGAGGCGGCGGGGAAGGTCCCCGTCACCCCAGGGGGCACGGAGGATGAGAGGGCGACGCGCGCCGCTGCCACCGCCTCGGTGTAAGGAAGGTAAGAGGCGCCACGCAGCTGGTTAGCCCGGCGGCGAATGGCGACCTCAGGGCAGCCGCCCCAAGCAGCCGAGTGAGCACCATTGCAGTTCAGACAAAGGCGAGTGGTACTGGTACAGTCCTTAGTCAAGTGATTTTTGCCGCATCGGGCACAACGGTCGTCCCGACGCCTACACTGGGACTTAACGTGGCCCAGTAGCTGACAGCGGGTACAGCGAATGACGGGGGCAACGAAAGGATCGACAGCAAAGACCATTCGTCCCAGAGTGATGACCGTGGGGAGAGACTTCAGGAGGAATGTAATTTTGACGCAGTCCGATGGGGAGCCACCAGACTTAGGGAGTCGTACCACAGAGTGAACAGGCACCTTCGCAGCGCTGAGCTCGTCTCGTATTTGAGCAAGGAAGGAGGAATCCTCCCCACTAACAGGGAGGTCGCGGACCACCCCTACGGTAGTGGCAGAGGGAATGTGTGTTGTGATGGGAATCTGACCTAGACTAGAGCAGCGAAAAAGAATACCTTGTTGAGCCGACGAGATGCACCCGATCAGCCAATCCCCAGAGGGCGTGCGACGCACAGATGCGACTTCCCCGCAAACTCCAGCCAGGACCCGTGCACGTTCAAAGGGGTTGATTCCAGAGAAAGTAGCAGGACCCTCCTTCGTATCTCGCAGTATGACCGGGAAGTCAACGACGTCGGTCCTAGCGCGGACCTGAGGAAGGCGGAAAGGGCGAGGCCTGGGAGGCGGAGCGGGGCCGGAACCCGCGACGGAGGCGTAGGAACGCAAGGGAACAGGATTGGAAGCCGATGGGCCGGCCTCAATATCCGAAGCAGGGACGTCCAGCGAGGCGGGAGGAGAGGACCGCTGCGCCCGGGACGCCGTCCCAAGGACCGGAGAAGTGAGAACATGTGCCGGCACGGTGACGCCCAACGGCGACCCAGTAAGGTCAGGCATGGGAGGCGAGGTGGGACCGTCAGCAACAACAGCCACCGTCGGCAGAGGATCAACGACGTCTGGCGAGGCCATATCCACAGGGGAGGAAGCCGCAGAGGGCATGTCTTGAGGGGGGAGGACGTCCCCAAAAGAGATAGATCTCTTAGATTTAGGGGCCGCCACGGCCCTAGAACCCGGTCGCTTACGACTAGGAGAAGGAGTGAAAGAGGCCCCGGGAATGGGGGTGCCGGAGCGCGGAAGGCGAGACTGCCCAGCAGGACCAGAAGGCCCACGTAGGCCGGCTCTGTGACTATCAAGCAAGAGCTGGGCCCGAGCGGCCGCCAGTGCTTCCCTCTTTAGCTGCCTCTTACCCTTCACAGGGGCAGCAGGATCGGAAGGCAGGAAGTCATTAACACAAAATCTATTGCCAGGAAGAGTACTGGTGTCAGGGACATCAGAGTCCGGTGACCCAGGAGAGGGCTCGATCGGGGGGCGAGATCGAGCACTCCCAACGGGGGAGTCAAGATCATCGCCCCAAACAGTGTCGTCATCCGACATAGGTCAGGAGGCAAACAAACGGATAATAAGATGCACAAAAAAAAAAAAAAAAAAAAAAAAAAAAAAATCCAAAGACGGGGGAGAGGGGAGGGGGGGATACCCGTTAGCACGCAACCCAAATAAAATAGCCGCAGAGGATACACCCAATAATGGACTAAAACGGGATAAAAGGGAAAAATTAAAAGGCCCCTGGACCCCCCAGCACGAGAGGACCAGCCCGGAAGCGTAAGTTCACAAAATACACAGTCACGAGCGTGAACACAGACGAAGTCACAATAACGGCTATCCACGCCACAGAATCACAAGTCTCGCAGAAATACACTCTCAAGTCACTGCAGGGGATCACCCGCATAGCAAAGTCACAGAGAGCACAGAATAATCCGTCAAGCCCACGAAGATGAATTCAAATTTTGATAAAAATATCACAGAGCTACACACAACATGTCGTTCACCAAGCCGGAAGCGGAAGCATTATGCCATACATCACAAAAGCTATTCTACCAGGTATGTAATATTTCAAAGTCAAAAGTTATTACTCAATTCTAATTAAATATATTCCAAACTACTGTAATTTACAAGTTATTACATGTAAATAAATATTTCTTTTTCACAAATGTTCCTTGATAGTTATAGTTATTTGTTGTGTAAATGCAGGGTGCGTGTGTGTGTTGTGTAAACAATTATAAACAGTTTTATAAAAGTACAGCTTTTTCCTTGTCAACAAGAACCTTAACCCAAGGTTGACCAAAGGAAAGGGGCGTTGTCGCAGAACGCTTCACACACACGCGGCCCAGCTAGGATGTGCAACCCTCAACACTGAATCTGGTTTTGGTTTTGGTACATCTGCAGCAATACATACAAAATACATAACCATAAATAATTATATAACAACATATTGCACAATCATCCCTCTGACGGTATGATTGTCTCCCTTACATCATTCTTAATCATTCTCCCTGTCATAACTTCTGTCATTGCGCACATGCACTTCCATTCACCTCCTCCCTGTCATTCCTTCGCTACATAACAGCGAATTCTCTTATATTAATTTATAATCATTTAATTTATAATTTATTCTATAAAATCCTTTCACTCTCTTTTTGGTTTATGTAACAAATAATATGAAACATAAAAATAGAATCAAAGAAAATATAATGATGTTGAAGAGTGTTGGAGAGAGTAGGCATCCTTGACGCACATCGATTGTTGTTCTGAACCAGTTCCCGATGGCGCTGTTGTGGAGGACTGCACAGGTAGCCTTGTCATACAGGCTTTTGATGACTTCAAAAATTTTAGGGCTGATGTTGCACCCTTTCATTGTTGCCCATAGAGCTGCATGCCAGACTCGGTCAAACGCCTTCTTGAAGCCTATGAACACATGATATAGATGTTGTTGGTGCTGTAGGTATTTCTCACAGATTATTCTAAGGTTGAAAATCTGCTCAGTGGTACTTCGCCCTGCCCTGAATCCTGCTTGTTCTTCAGCTATGATTTGTTCAGCTTGGGGTTTCAACCTGTTGAGTATTATTTTCAGGAGGACCTTGCTGGGATGGCTGATGAGGCTGATGGTGCGGTAATTTTCACACTCCTGAAGGTTACCTTTTTTGGAAAGAGTGATGACAAGCGACTGGGTCCTTGGTATAGGCCACTCCACACTCTGCCAGATTTTGTTACAGATAATGGTGAGGGCATCAATCATCGCTTCTCCTCCTGCTTGTAGCAGTTCCGCGGGTATGTTGTCCACTCCTGCTGACTTCCCTTTCTTTAGCGATTGCACTGCTGCCTGAACTTCTTCCTGGAGAATTGGGAGGATTTCTTCTCTGTTCTCGGGACATGTTAGAACTGATGGGTCTCCATTTGGTGTATGGTTGTAAAGGTCAGAGCAATACTCTGCAATACATAATTATTTCCCGTCCCAGAATATTCGCCATTATCTACGTCCATCAAGAAACTTCGATCGATAGTAAACAAGGCGAACCAGAGAATTCTACAACAATATCGACTAACGAAAATTATCAACGTTATACAAAGCCTCTCCTAACAACAATGCGAACTCAAATCAAAGGTAAATAAACTCCATTATTGAATACTTTGCAAATCGAAACGATTACATCTATCGTGCGCGTTTCCGACGTACTACCATTCGCGTTTCAACGTAACATAACCCCCCACTCAAGAAGAAATTTACCCAATTTCTTTCAACAACGTTGAAACGTAATGCACAAACAAAGTTCAGAATTAAAACTTATTTCAGACTGTCTGAACACTGTCAATGTTCTCAGCTCATTCACACAGAGTCAATGTTTCTCATCTTCAAATCTGTCTAAATATTGTCAATGTTCACAGTTCATTCACACAGAGTCAATGTTTCTCATCTGCAAGTCTTTCTGGGTACTGTCAATGTTCACATTTTATCTACACGGTCAATGTTTGTTTGTTTTTTCACCCGCAAGGAAACGACGCCCTCGTCAGTTGCGGCTGTCGTCGGCCCAGGGTCAAAGACGACGATCACGTGGGCTTTCCTGGAGTCAGTGCATCCTCCGTTGTCTTTTTCTTCCGTCGGATGTCCGACGCAGTCGACGTTGTCAGCTCCCAGAATGCATTCGCTGGGTCTCACGGTCAGGTTGGCTTCTGCGGGACGGTGGAACAGCTCCCTCAAGGTCTGCAGATGCTCTTCCCAGGTGCGAGTGTGGACCAGCAGGTCGTCCCAGTAACACACGACGTTGTCCATCCCATTGAGCATCTTCCTCATTCCTCTCTTTAGGGTAGCTCCGCTGTTGACCATGCCAAAGGGCATCCTTAGGCACTCGTACGTCCCATCAGGAGTTATGAAAGCAGTCTTTGGTATATCCTGTTGACGTAAGGGGACTTGCCAATAACCCTTGCTGAGGTCAATCTTTGAGAATATTTTACTCCCCGATAGTTGGCGGAAGAGGTCTGCTGCGGTAGGCATCGGCTCAGGGTCGAAGACGGTGATCTTATTAACCTTCCTGTAGTCGATGCATACTCGGTTGCTCCCGTCCGTCTTCTTCACGACCAGAACAGGGGACTCATAGGGGGAACTGGTCTCCCTAATGATGCCCATCTTCAGCATCTCATCGATGTCTTTCTTCAAGAATTCGCGGGCCTTGAAAGGGATCGGGAAGGGTTTTGATCGAACGGGAATATTTGAAGTGAGGTGGACTTCATGTTCGACCAAAGTCGTAGAGCCTGGGACATCGCTGAAGCTATGGAGAAACTCGCCCATAAGGTTCTTGAGCTCAATCGTTTGACCTTCCGTCAAGCCTGGTCCTAGCTTAACATCATCGATGCCTTCTTTGCTGTGGAAGACTCCCAGTTCCAACAGTTCTTCGCTGTCAAAGCTGTCGTCTATCACAGCTGCTGTTGCTGCGCGTACAGTCTCTGACGGCCTTTCCACGTACAGCTTAAGAAGGTTGGCGTGGTATATCTTAGAATGCTGGCCGACTTTCACTTTGTAGTCGTTGATCCCCACCACGGTCTCCACTTCGTACGGGCCTTTCCACTGCATCAGCAACTTATTATGATCAGTAGGTAGCAGCACCAGCACTTTGTTGCCAGGTTTGAACTTCCTGCTCACGGCCCTACGATCGTAGTAGTGCTTTCCACAGTCTTGGGACTTCTTCAGGTTTTCTCTGGCTATCTCGAGAGTCTGCTCCAGCTTCTCTCGTAGCTCAAACACGTACTGGTAACTGTTCTTCACCTCTGGGGTGTCCACTTCCTTCGTCCACAGTTCTTTCAGGATGTGCATCGGCCCTCGGATGGTTCTTCCGTACAGCAGCTCGAACGGAGAAAAGCCGGTGGACTCCTGCGGTACTTCTCTGTAGGCGTAAAGGAAGGCGTTGATATAGCGATGCCATTGTCTGGGCTGCTCGCTGCACAGTTTCTTCAGGGTGGACTTCAACGTAGCATTGAACGTTTCGACAAGCCCGTTGCACATTGGATGGTAGGGTGTCGTAGTCAAATGCCGGATGCTCAGCAGTCTGTTGACCTCCTTTATGCAGTCAGAGACGAACTGCGTCCCGAGGTCTGTCAGAATTTCTTCAGGCACTCCAAGTCTACTGAACATGTCCACCAGTGCCTCTGCTACAGTTTCAGTGTCAATCTTCTTCAGTGGCACTGCTTCTGGGTACCGAGTCGCATAATCCACTAAAGTCAGTACCCACCGATGACCTTCTTCACTCGGAGGTCCTATTTCGCCGATTAAGTCTAAGGCCACCCTCTTGAAAGGTCGGTCGATCAGAGGCATCCTCTGCATAGGCACTTTCGGGACCCTTCCTCGAGGTATGGTCTTCTGGCAAATGTCACATGATCGGCAGAAACGCTGACGTCCGCATGAAGTCCTGGCCAGTAGAACACCGCCTGGATTCTGTCTGACGTCTTCTTGATGCCTAGGTGACCTCCCATGATTGAGTCATGTGCTACTTCCATCACTTGGCGCCTTAGGGGTAACGGTACCAAGACTTGACGTAGTGGTTTACCTCCGTTGACCCTCGGGTGCTGGAAGATTCTGTACAGGATCTTGGCCTTCACCTCGAAATAGACCGTGCCCTTGGTCACGTGGTCTTGGCGGTTCCTGTACTTGTTTAAAGTGCTATCAGCTTCCTGGAGCTGGATCAGCTTATCTCTGTCCACGATGGCAGCTTTGGAGTTGTCGGCGACCTTCAGTGGCGTAGACACCTTGTCTCTCTTGGCCTGGGCCCTGGTAGTAACAGCACCGACGATCTCTGGTCGACAGGGCTGAGCCGGAGTAGCCACATTGTCCCATAGCAACTCTGTAAGGTCTCCATCGGGAAACGGCAACGGATCCTCCTCCGCAACTTCGACACGTTGGGTTGAGGCAGGACTCCATTCTGAATCGGGGTCGTCTGGTCGCCTCGCGCCGTCGATATTCCCGATCATCAAATCGTATAGCGGCTTCTTCAGGCAAACCGCTTCGACTTCGCCTATGTAGAAAGGGGTGTTGACATGAATCTTCGCAACTGGCGCTCTCACACATTTGCTGTCGGCCATGAGTGTCCATTTTGAATCGCCAGTGAACTGTTCTTTAGCGATTAGGTCTTCTCTGACGATGACCCCACTGCAGCCAGAGTCTCTTAAAACAGTCACTTCATGATTTCCGACGCGTCCCTTGGAAACTGGCATGTTCTGGACGGTCACAGCTGCGCTGGCGACGACGGGGATGGATTTTCCGTTGGCAAGGAGAAGTTGGCCATCGGTTATGCACTCTTGCACGTCCGCAGGAGTAGCTGTGCGCTCGGTCTCACTCGGAAGAATGACGCTCCCGCCGCACACTTGATGGTCAGATCTACTGGTTTGCCGTTGATTGGAGAACCGCCTCTGCCGGTTGCCCGCCGCTGCATTGTCCGTATTGCTCGGCTGTCCGCTACTTTTTTTTTGAAGACAGTTAGCCGCTCTGTGGTCTGTAGCGTTGCAGGTGAAACAGCCTCTTGAATGCCCTTCCCTGGGAGGTGGCGTGGAGTCAGTGTGTCTCTGGCTCGTCTGGCTCCCCTGGATCTGGTTCACATGGTTTCCAGTCTTCTGAAAATGTTCCGTCGCGCTGGGTGGCCCCAACGTTTTCTCATGAGCGATGAGATATCTTTCAGCAGCCTCAACAACGTCTTTTAGCGTCTGCAACTTTTGTATTTCCAAGTAGGTCGCTAGGTCCTTGTTACAGGCATTGAGAAATTGTTCCTTCACGATCAGGTCATGGAGACTGTCGTAAGACTTCCTTTCGCCTGATAACTCCACCCACTTGTGTAGATATGACGACAGGCGCTCCACAAACTGCTTTGGCGTCTCGTCTGACTTAGGCCGGCATTCACGGAAGCGTTTACGGTAGCCCTTCTCTGTAAAGTTGTAGCACTGCAATAGGGCCTCTTTCAAGACGTCGTAGTCTTTAGCGTCATCGTCCGACAATCTGGTGTAGACGTCGAGTGCTTGCCCCGTCAGAAGTGCACTTAGTCGAATCGCCCAGTCTTGAGGTTGCCAGTTAGAGCTTTTGGCAAGCCTTTCAAATCTCGCCAAATAACTGTCGATCTGGTCCTTCCCGTCGACGAACGCTGGCAATTTTGGAGCCATGTGGTCGTTGGTGACTTGTGGCGCATGCTGATTGTTTTGGATACGCGCCAACTCTAGCTGGTGCTGACGCTCAGCTTCTCTTTCTTGCCGCTGCTCTTCTCTTTTTCTTGCCGCCGCTCTTCTAATTCTAGACGCTTCTGTTCTAACTCTATTTCTTCTCGGCGACGCTGTTCTTCCTTTTCTAGACGCTTCTCTTCTAATTCTCTCTCTTGTATTCTCTCCTGGGATTTGACGTACTCCGTCAGCTGTTTGCCTTTTAGTTTCAGTTCAATCCCTTTCTGCCAGAAGTCAGCCATCTTGATGCTTCTGGAAAGTTCTTTTCTGGAAAGTTCTTGACTGGAGAGTTCTTTTCTGGAAGGTTCTTTTCTGGAAAGTTCTTGACTGTGCTGCACCCTTCTAGACTGTTCTAGAACAGCACGCTTTCTGCAGTAGCGCTGATGCTCGTTACTAGTCGCCTTCGCTGACGCAGGCACCGCTGTCCTCGTCGTATGCGACGCTGCACCACGCTGGTGTTGATGTACACGCTCCTGTGCTGAAGTAGACGCGACGTCCGCTCGCCGCTCTCTCTAATACTGGCGATGTAGCTCCGAGACTGTCCCTCGACGTAGTCTTGCGGCAGCCACGTAGTCCCGATCTGTTGTTCGCTCACGAAGCAACTCTTCAGCGACTACACGCCCTTGCAGTCAACCCGAATCTTTCGGATGTAGTCCCAGTATGTTGGCCCCTCTCGACGCAACTCGTTGGCGGCTACCCTCGATGACTGCCTCTAGTAACGTTGACTCGCTTGTTGTAGCAGTTGAACCCTTGGCTATGGCGTGAATCGCGGCTTGACCCCCAAAATGTTACACTCGATATGATGTTGGTGTCTTCTTTATCAGTATTTGATTCAGCCCCGATGCTGAAGTCCTGATAAGGTGTGTAACTCAGATTCGTTTATCCACGCAGCCCGCTCAATCAGCATACAAGTCACAAAGTCGACGTATGAAGTTTTCCACTTTTTATTCAGCACACATCAACAACTGCATACAATTCTTAACTCAACTCAACAACTTTCCAATTCACTATCAACAACAATCTCTCTCTTATTTTTGAAACAGCGCGGCTCTTAAATAGTCTCTTGATACTCCCGAATAACCTGGATCAATCTCGTTTGACGCAATTTAACCAATCGCTTCTAACTTCATCATTACTGTCTTACGTCATACATTTTCCCGTCCCAGAATATTCGCCATTATCTACGTCCATCAAGAAACTTTGATCGATAGTAAACAAAGCGATCCAGAGAATTCTACAACAATATCGACTAACGAAAATTATCAACGTTATACAAAGCCTCTCCTAACAACAATGCGAACTCAAAACAAAGGTAAATAAACTCCATTATTGAATACTTTGCAAATCGAAACGATTAGATATATCGTGCGCGTTTCCGACGTACTACCATTCGCGTTTCAACGTAACACATTGTATCAGACAATGGGTCCAGGAAGTCCTCTCCAGGATCGCACAAACAAGTCAAGTCAAGATAATTTATTGCGAAGTGAATAATACACAAGGAATGCATTTGGTAAACGCTGCAGCACCACACAAAAGCACATATAAAACATAGAGAACATGTGAACAAGCTAACAGCAAATCACAATAAAAGGATAAGAAGATAAAGTCAGGAAACAAATGAACTGTACAAAATGGCAAATATATATTTGCTAGTCAACACACACACACACACACCCACACACACATACACACACATACAGGAGTTGACCCCGTTAAGCGGTCTTTAACAATTTTCCATCATACGCTGCCGGTATATATCTGGCTACTGAACAGCTCTATGAACTCCAAATTATTCCAAATTATGGAATTTGCTTCGTTTTTGCATTCTAAGAGCTGTGGTATATAAATTATTTCTCTAAAGCAACAAACATGGAAGTGTGATTTCTTACCATCATTGTGCAGCCATTGTGTGTGACCTCTTTGGCACTAACATTATGTGGTCATTGTGTGTAAGCTCATCTGTATCAACATTATGTGGTCATTGTGTGTAAACTCATGTGTACCATCAATATGTGATCATTTTGTGTACGCTCATTTGTACTAACTTTATGCGGTCATTGTGTACCATCATTAAGTAGTCATGGTGTGTAAACTCTTATGTACCATCATTATGTAGTCATTGTTGGTAAGCTCATCTGTACCATTATTGTGTAGTAAATTTGTGTAAACTCTTCTGCATTATTACCAGGCGGTCTGCAGGTGTACCATCATACTTATAAAGATGTTACATTCTAAAATCACATAATTTGTAAACTGATTTCAAATACATTGAATTGAAATCTTCAAAAAGACTTTATTGTAAATCTTTAGTGGATTTTAGTTAACTAGCAGTAGAACATGTTAAAGACATTTGTATTATGATGCTGAGAATATGAATAAACTTTACTTGACTCACTATGAAAACTGCTTTGAAGTTTGATGCAGAATGTGCTTTTAAAAAAACCTTATGTAATCGTAACTGAGTTGAGCAACAGAATGAGAAAAAGATAGAGAAAAAGAAAACACAAATCAGTCAAATGGCTTCATTATAAATGTATTCAAACTGTAATACATATTTTATTGTTAAAACAACTGGTAGCGTGCAGTACTATGGACAATACATAAACATGTGTGGTTAGCAGACAGTGGCAATGGGTGAGCTGGCATCTCAAAGATAGAAAATCACACTGGTTTTGTTTGGTTTCATATTTATCAATATTATAACAAATCAATTAGTTAGTTAGTTATTGTTTATAGGGTCTAGCGGACTGATAAAAGCCGAATCAGGACCACAACTCAGTTGAAAGAGGGCTCACTCCCAATCCATATAAAAGATCTGCTGAAACAACCCTAACGGTAACACTGAAGGCACTCCACCAGCCGGTCACTTTTACAATAAAGGCATCCCATGCAGGGGACGCTGAGGCTATACTCTTAATTTATCGAACCCCCATTTAAAAAATTGGAATAAAAACATGATAAAATATTAAAACAAAACACATACATATTAAATGCCTTAATTGCTAAATAATATCATAGAAAGCCCTAGTGTCCATTTGGCAGAGAGCGTCCAATATCCCCAAGCTGACCCAATACACAAAAGAGGAGTTTTGGGAGAGTTTTCAAGAAAAAAGGTAGATGACTGGTCTAGCGAAGAAGATAGTATAGCTATAGAACAGAGTATGAATACGAAAGAACAAAGAAGAAAGACTGCTTCAGTGGGAATTTAAACTACAGCACTAAATTTTCAGAAAGTGAGGATGCTATTCATACAGAAACCCCCGGCAACTCCACGGTGGTGTTACATCCAACACACACAAAAATAAAAAACAATCAGTCAACTAACAAGAAAATCATCCAAATGTAACCAAAAAAATTTGTTTTTTTAATTTAAAAAAGCACATATTTAAAAACAAAAAAAACAAAAACAAAAAAGTGGGGAAAAAAACCTACAACAACACTAATTAAAAAACATAAAAGTCAATAAATTGCACATTTTGCAGACATCTTTACATACGCACGGAACGCACATTCATCACTCAGACATGCAAAGTCACTATTATTAGAAGATGGAAAGGGAATCTAATTTTAATTTTGAAATGTTTAGATTGACTGCATCCAATATTTTTATTGAAGGGAGCGAGGAAACCAGAGTACCCAGAGAAAACCAACAGTGACCTGAAAAGCCTCGTACCTACAAGTCGCACAAGTTCATCCCTTGATATTTGATATTCGAGCTTCGATATTTTTATTTACACTGCCCAAGCACGAACATCGACATAAGAGATTCGGCTATTAATTTGCATAACTTCGTGTAACATAAAATTAATATGGGTACTTGGGCTGTGTCAATAACGAATGGTGGTTTAATTGAATGAATGATAATGGTAGTGCTTCGGCTTGCGGATCGGAAGGTCCCGGGTTCGAGCCCTGGCCGGGCCATTGTGTTGTGTCCCTGGGAAAGACACTTTACTCCTGTTTTCCTACTCCTTCGGATGAGAGTATAAACCGAGGTCTAGTCTGTGTCGCATACATTCCATCACCCCGGACTTTAAAGATCCTGACGCTCATGTCCTAGATGGGTGAGTGCCGGTGACAAGAAAACACCCAGCATGCACCTAGGTCCTTCTCCCCCATCCCTGGCTGCCCAGGATTGTGCTCAGTTGTCCGGGCGTCAGACCATGCGCCCAAAGGCTGCGGGTGGGCGTCTCGGGCGGCTTGAGTTAGATCCTGTATCGGCCAGCGCCTTGAGCAGCTCTTGAGCTGGAAAAGCGCTATATAAGAACGATTAAATAATAATAAATAATAAATAAGTACATCAATGTCTTATCAATTTCCTGAAAACCTGTAGCAGTCTACTTAGTAAACAGGGCAACATACAAACCATTGTTTCAAAGTGCTGCAGTCACAAAGAGCTGTGCATGGTATCTACTATGATTGCTAAAGGATGCTCTAAAATAAAATAGAAAGATCATTCAAACACTGAACCATTTCACTATAAGTATTTAGGGCACTGTTCGGGATGCATATTTGCAGACAATAGGACAGAGCTGCTCAAAGTGCTGGCCGATACAGGATCTAGCCAAAGCGGCCCAAGGCGCCAACCTGCGACCTCTGGGCGCATAGTCTGATGCTCAACCTGCAACCTCTGGACATATAGTCTGACTCTCAAACGACTGAGCACAATCCTGGACGATGAGGTATTGGACCTAGTTGAGTGCAAAGTGTATTTGGGTAGCTGACACTCGCCCAGTTAGAACATGAGCGTCAAGATCTTTAAAGTCCGTGCAATGGAATGCATGCATGCAGACTTGATCTCAGTTTATACTCTCATCTGAAATACTAAAAGAAATGTTATCCTTTCCAATTGCCCACTGCATGCTTACCTAAACTAAACACTTCAAAATATAATCGATTTTTTTCACGCGCACCCATTTGTCTTAATTATGTTCATGGCATTGTACATGTGCCCTTGACCCATCCAGCTCACACGAAATCTCTATTACCAATCATATTTGGCACTCACCCTAAGACAAGCATACATTTAATTTTGATCTTTAACGATTCTTACATCTCATGAAAACTGACAGTGGACGCATCAAACTATTGATTACACCTCATCAATAAAGATCATGCATAGTCCATTTCGCCATTTCCATTTGTTTGGTCACTGCTCCCTCTAAACATGACTCAGCACACTATTCAATTTCAACAAGTTAGATTGTCAGAATTTTTTAGCAACAATTTATTCACGGACTAGAGAAAGCAGTACCAGCACAATTTGTGTCCCCAACGATTCATGCTTTCAGTCACATACTGTCCTGTACAACGTGACGGAAATACTGTAGAATTACAGAAGGCAAGAACACTGAACGTTTACATTACATTACATAATTGTTGCTTTAGGTCCAGCGGACTCTTCTGAGCCAAATCAGGACCGGACAACCCCCAATCCGCATAAAAAAAATCTGCTGAAACAACCCTAGTGGGAAAACTGAATGCCCCCCCCCCCCCACCAGCCAGTCACTTTACAATAAAGACATCCCACGCAGGGGACGGCTGAGGCTTCACCCCAACTTATCGAACCCCCGTTTACAAAAACAAAATAGAATACAAACATCATTACAAATTATCAACAAAAAACATACATATAAAATGCCTACATTGCTAAATAATAACATCATAGGAAGCCCTAGTGACCACCTAGCAGAAAGCGTCCAATATTCCCAAGCTGATCCAACAGACCTCATACACAATTGATTGATTGATTGATTGTTGCTTTAGGTCCAGCGGACTCCTCCGAGCCAAATCAGAACCGGACAACCCCCGATCCGCATAAAAGATCTGCTGAAACAACCCTATTGGGAAAATTTAATGCCCTTTACCGGCCAGTCACTTTACAATAAAGACATCCCACGCAGGGGACGGCTGAGGCTTTACCCCAACTACTCGAACCCCCGGTTACAAAAACAAAATAGAATACAAACATCATTATAAATTATCAACAAAACATATACATATAAAATGCCTATATTGCTAAATACTAACATCATTGGAAGCCCGGCAGAAAGCGTCCAACACTCCCAAGCTGATCCAACAGACCTCATACACAAACAAGGAGTCTTGTCCAGGAAGCGTTTTCAAGAAAAAAGGTAGGTCATTGATCTAGCGAAGAAGAAGATAGTATAGCAGAGTGATAGGACAGAGCAGGAAAGGGAAAGAGTAAATGAGGAAGACAGCGACAGTGGGAATTTAAAGCACTAAATTTCCAGAAAGTGGGGATACTATTTATACTGAAACCCCCGGCACCCCAAACAAGGAGTCTTGTCCCGGAAGAGTTTTCAAGAAAAAAGGTAGGAGACTGATCTAGCGAAGAAGACGATAGTATAGCAGATTGATAGAACAGAGCATTACATTACATTACATTACATTACATTACATGATTATTGTTTTAGGTCCAGCGAACTCTTCCGAGCCAAATCATAAGACAGACATAAGACATAAGACATAAGACATAAGATTCTTTATTCGCTTCAAATGTAACACACAGAAGAATTTGCTTTGCGCGTCTGGGAATGGCATAAATCATTAAAAGTAACAATTAAAAACACAATTAAAAACACAATTGGTCCCGACATCTGTGAATATCTTGGGACCTAAAAACAATTTCTTCATTCACTCACATCCTAAAAAGCATCAGCGAACCGCACACAAATTGTGTCATGAAACGAAACAAAAAAGCAGACTACCAAAATAAGGAAAGAAAACAACAGAAAAGCATGCGCTCACACATACACACACACGCACACACACACACACACACACACACACACCCACACACAGAGGGTGCATCCAGCTGCACAACCCCTCACGCATGCCACGTTCATAACTAAATAATATAGGCCTATTGTATGGTGTAGTTATGACATATAATTATAAAGGAGACTCAGATACAGATCCAAGAAATAGAGTTAGTGATTTTAGCAGTCTAAGGGGAATCGGAATCACGCTGTGTCGCTGCCAGGTGTGACAAAATAAAGCTGTGAAAAGTGAAGTTACACACTGGATTACTTGGAATACTATTACTGGATGTACAAGTACCAGGAGGGATGAGAATGCTGAAATTCCACAAAGGAGGATATGTCATTGTTTGTTTTCCTACTAAGGAAGTTATTCTACATTGATGGCTCTTACCGTAAAAGCAGGTAATGAAGAAAGGTAATGTTAGGGTGGGAAGATTGTTTTGTAGACAAATAGGCCTGAAAGGCTCGCCGATGGGATAAGGTTGAGGGTAGGAGAATGATTCAATTAAAATAACTCAGGTTTACACATTATACATTTCTCTACAAATGCCCCCATTCGCGCGCGCACGCACACATACACATGCACTCTCTATCTCCCTCTCTCGCTCTCTATCTCTTTCCTAAAAGAAATTCTTTTAAAACAAAATGCATAGAACATTATCAATAAATAAGAATTGTCATTTTAAAATTACTAATAAGAATAATGCATCGAACATTATCAGTAGATATTTACGCATTAGATTATATTAAATTAATAATAAGAATAATGACATTGATTTATCTGTAAAAACAGTAGAGCAAAGACTCTGTACATGGTCTACGAGTCCAGTAAATGCCCTCACATTAAATTTAAGAATAAAAAGCTAGTTCAAAGAATAAATAAAAAACATTCTTACTTCTTACTTCTTATTAAATTCTAATATCATCACAACAGACCCTTGACTGAATAAATAGTTTGGCAATAATTAATGTCCATTAATAACACATCAATAATCATTAGAATAATTATCCCACATTCCTGTATTAATCTATTTAACTACTTCTGCAACCGCCAATAATGATGATGATGTCAACAATAATAATAACAACAACAATGGCAATAATAATAATAATAATACTAATGATGATGATGATGATGATGATGATGATGATGATGATGATGATGATGATGATGATGATGATGATAACAACAAGAATAATAATAATAATAATAATAATAATAATAATAATAATAATAATAATAATAATAATAATAATAATAATAATAATAATACATCTAATAACACATCATCTTTATTCTAAACTAAAATTAATCATTGTCAGTAGAGATTATTATCGAGGACTGGAGATTCTCATTTCTTAAGTGCATCGTTTAAGGTTGTAATGGCTATTGGCACAAATGATCTCCTCATTCTCTCAGTTCTGCACCTCGCTGCACGGTACCGGCGCCGGGAAGGAAGCAGGCAGAACTGACTGTTTAGAGGGTGGGTATCATCTGCCACGATACCACGTGCCTTTTTAAGGGTTCTGGTGGTAATCAGCTCTTCCAGGCCTGGTAGATCGGTGCCAATTACCTTTTCTGCCTGCCTAATAACTCTCTCAAGTCTGTGCCAGTCTTCATAACTGCAAGCATGGAGCCGGACAGTGAAGTTGAATGTCAGGATACTTTCAATGCTGGCCCTATAGAACATAGCGAGGATCTCAGCACTTACTTTGAATTGTCTTAATTTCCTAAGGAAATACAACCTGCTGTGACATTTATTTACCACCTTGTCAATATGCTGTGACCAGGTGAGATCTGCATTGATGATAGTACCCAGGTACTTATATTCATGAACTCGTTCTATTTCCTTGCCATCAATGACTATGGGTGTTGGGACATCTGTCTTTCTTCTAAATTCATGCAGTACTTCTCTGGTTTTGTCAACATTGAGATCGAGGCTATTAATCTGGCACCACCGCACCATGTGTTCTACATCTTCTCTGTAACCTGCGTCATCATCTTTGTCTATCAGACCAACAAGTGCAGAGTCGTCGGCAAAGTTTACCAGTTTATTGTTATGATTGAGAGCAGTGCAGTCATTGGTGTACAGGGTAAAGATTGTCGGTGAGAGACAACATCCTTGTGGTGCCCCTGTATTTATTGTTACTGTGCTAGAGCAGACACCATCAACAGCTACAAACTGAGACCTACCTACCAGGAAATCTATCACCCATTTGATGATCTGAGCATTGACAGACATGTTTTTCAGCTTCTCATATATAAGACTCGGTCTCACAGTGTTGAACGCTGAGCTAAAGTCTATGTATAGCACTCTGGCAGAGGAGTTCGGCCTATCTAGGTGCTGCAAAATGCTGTTTACTATCAGTATGGTGGCATCGTCTGTTCCTCTGTGCGCTTTATAGGCAAACTGTAGTGGGTCCAGCTCCTTCTCCGTCTGCTGTAGTAGTCTCTTCAAAATTAGTTTTTCTAGGCATTTCATTACAACTGGAGTGAGTGCTATAGGCCTATAATCGTTATACACCTTGCATATTGCCTTCTTGGGGACTGGTACAATTCTGGATTTTTTCCATTGCGCTGGTACTTTCCCTAACCTCAGACTCATGTTATATAGACCCTGAAACACAGCAGCAAGTTGCTGTGCACATGCTTTTAGTAGTCGAGGCCGAATGCCATCTGGACCACAAGCCTTGCCTGATTTTAGTCCAGAAAATACCCTCTTCACCTCCTCCTCACTGACCTGCAGATTTTCATCCGGCTCTATTTTTTCCAGCTCTTGGAGCACTTCATTCAACTTGTCATCTGGTTTGTCAAATCTGGCATAAAATGTGTTCAGTTCATTGGCTAGTTCTTCGGGATCTCCCTCCGCAAGGGTAGTGGTCTTCTTCTTTTTAGTCCCTGTAATTTCCTTCACTCCCTCCCACACGCCCTTGGCATCTCCCAAAGTCAGTTTATCCTCTAGTTTTTCCTTGTACTTTCTTCTACATTTTTCTGAGATTTTCTTAACATTTTTCTTGTCCTGAGAGCCATTGTGTTTCTTTCTGAGTGCTTCTTTGAACTCTTTTGTAACCCATGGCTTCTGGTTGGGGTATATTGTGACTGTTCTCTCTTTGATGCATAGATCCTCACAAAAATTAATATAACTACTAATAGTGTCTGTCATTTTATCTATATCTCCATCCTCAAACACTTCCCAATCTGTACATTCAAAGCATGCTTGCAGCTTCTCTATGCCTTCCTTGTTCCAGACCTTCACTCTTCTCTTCTCTGCAGGTTTTGTTTTCAACTTCTGTCTGTATTTAGGAAGAAAAAGCACAGAGTGATGGTCTGACTTTCCTATGCGAGGCTTCTGTACAGAGGTGTAGGCGTCTTTGATGTTGACATACAGAACATCGAGGGTTCTGTCTTTCCTGGTTTTTACTGTGGTTTGTTGGTAGAACTTGGGAATTTTCAATGTACAATGAGCATTGAAGTCTCCACAGATGATCACTACCCCATCTGGCTTTCTAGTCTGAATCTGTTCCACAAGTACTGTTATGTCCTTAATCACCCTTTTTGCATTTGACTTAGGATGGGTATACAGGCCAATGACAGTGACACATGCTATTTCTCTGGGTAAGTAGAATGGCCTACACTGAACGTGTAGTAACTCATAATCTACATTGCATTCACTCTTCCTCACAGTGACTTGTTTACACCATCTTTGATTAACATACATGCAAACTCCTCCACCTCTAGTTTTGCCTGAGTCCTTGGTTCTGTCCGCTCTAAAAACAGAAAAACCCTCCAGCTCTACTAGCTGATCTGGGGTGTCTGGAGATAACCATGACTCTGTGAAGCAGAGGATGCAACAGTCTCTGTATTCTCGTCTATATTTCACCATTGCATAAACTTCGTCTGTTTTGTTGTCAAGAGACTGTGCGTTTGTTAGAAAGACAGTTGGCAGTGGTGGATTGAAACGCCGTCTGTTTACCCTTACTTTCACTCCCCCTTTCTTTCCCCGTTTGCGTGCAAGTCTGCACTTTGTATTTTGACAGCATCTGTGTAATCTTTCTTTCTTCATAATGTTCCAATCAAGAGAGAAGCAGCACTTGCCTGATTGTTCCACTACAGTCCGTATACTATTTAGCGTGCACTTGTCGTAACGTAGCTCACAAGGTGAAGCTGCTGCAGCAGCTTCAGAGATTCCCATGGATGAAGTAACGACGCAGGCGCAGTACGATAATGAAAGACGACGAGCTATGTTGGCTCTGATGTTTACAGGAAGAATTCACACTAGAACCATCAGTCAAAAGTTTATGGGTTCTCTACTAGAATAGAAAAAATCACCTTGAATTTGAATGTGGTTCTTTCCGCTTCCAGCTAACGGCACTTGTTCACGCCTTCGTACTAAAACAATTACATGTAAAAATACTTTTCCTCTTTCGTAAATTATCTCCACAGCAGTCACTGATCCTTTCACTCTCAATTATTCAAAATACAAGATGTACAATATATACAGAATAACGTCTAGTTTCCCTGCGCTCGTCGCCGGTAGGCCAGCGCCGCCATCTTGTTTGAAGGACCGGACAACCCCTACGAATACCATGTAACGTGGACAAAAATGTTGGTCATTAGACAGAGACACTTGAATCCCAGCAAAGGTACAGAAAAACTATCATTATCAATAATGTTGTGCAACTGATTTTTCTGTACCTTTGCTGGGATCCAAGTGTCTCTGTCTAATGACCAACATTTTTGTCCACGTTACATGGTATTGGTATTGCTTACTATCCAAAAATCCTATTTGAATCAATTATAAAAAATATTCACATTATAATATTTATTAAAAAACAACAAGAAAAAAAACTGCATGCGCACAAGCACACACATCACTTACGTGCAAGCACACCAATCACCCAGTTACATGCATATGAGAGCTAGTAGGCCTATGTCTCCACCAATCACCCAGTTACATGCATCAGAGCTAGTGGGCCTATGTCTCCAGCAATCACCCAGTTATATGCATAGCAGAGCTAGTGGGCTTATGTCTCCACAACCTCCCCGGCTGGTCATGATAAAAGTAAATAAAAACGAATACTTTTCCATGTACAAACTGTTTTTGCCTTGCCACTAGTTATATTCTAACATTCTTTATACTTCTCAATAGCTAAGGTAAAAATAATGAGTCTGAATCAGGACTGTAGAAATATCTACAGTTGGCAGGTAGAGGTGGTGGAGACGCAGGCCTACTTATAATGAATCTGAATCAGGACTGTAGAAATATCTACAGTTGGCAGGTAGAGGTGGTGGAGACGTAGGCCTACTAACTCTGCTACACAGTGTGATTGAACACCACATAAATGAGGAATGTACATGTCCATGGTATTCTCTCTCATCTCTCTTCACTCCAAAGCCAATAAAGTTTCTGAATTTTCCTTCTATCTATATTTGGCAGGTAGAGGTGGTGGAGACGTAGGCCTACTAACTCTGCTACACAGTGTGATTGAACACCACATACATGAGGAATGTACATGTCCATGGCATTCTCTCTCATCTCTCTTCACTCCAAAGCCAATAAAGTTTCTGAATTTTCCTTTCTTGCCAAGGTCGACAAACAAGTCGAAGGAAAGTGCAAGTGTTTGCTCGAACATTTCAACTTGCAAACACAATTTAGGCTGCTTGACCGTTTCTACCGGCACAGTTCTGCAGTTCAAAATATAGTTCTCAGTTTCACAAACCTAAAAAATAGTAGGGATCTTTCACACATACCACTTGATGCTACATGGGTCATTTTTGGTGCCATTCATATACAGGCAATTGCCTTGGTCACAGAATTTTCAGTAATTGGTTTCAAACGACGTTCTACATTACATTACAAATTGTTCCACAAAACCACGTTGTCATCAAAGGTTGTCTACACAGTGCATACATGCAGCCATTTAGTGCATGAAGTCTTTACCAGTGAAAAGGTTTAGTGTACTTAAAACATGAGGAATCACAACATCACACTATATTTGGAGAGCTGCAATGGTGCAGTAGTGGACCATCAGTCTCAAAAGTCCAGAGTTTGGCATCTAGAAGTTTCTGAAGCAGTGCAGGTGTGACTGAAAAGAATCGAGTCCCTCATACACAGAGTTTGTACACAGTGTTTTTATCTAGCTGCGTTAGCTGTTGCTGTGGCCCGATTTCTTACAAAATCTTTGATGTTTTTCCAAGTTATGTGCCTGAGAACAGGTTCTTTTTGGAGGCAGTCTTCTATAACAGCTTTACCTGGAGGTGAATGTAGCGACCCAACTGTCGATAACAAGCTGCTACTTCCTCTTTACTCCATGGACGCCTAGCTCTGCAGAAAAAACAAAATGTTACTTGTTTCCTATATAAAGCCCAACTGTGGTAATATTTTACAACCAACCGTAATTAGTAAATTGTGTGGGGTGGGAGGAAGAAAATAGGGAGGATGTGTGGGGGTGAAAGAGGGTGTCCACTAGGGATAAATCCATAGCTTCAAGAGTTTTTAAGATATAATGTGGAGATATTTCGAAGCACAATCAACAGGTTTTCTACTTTCTAGGTGCAGCCAATGAAACTGTCGGATAATTAATTATAGTTACTAGTTTAGATGTGAATATCAATATAACATTATCCAAGTATTTAGCAGTCAGGTGACACTTTTTATTTATTGCAACAATGTGACAATGTTACGGATATAAAATTAAATGCTTTACTGTCATAAGCAAGCAGAATTCTAAAAAAAACAAACTAAGTGGTCGGTGGTGTATTCCCGTCCTGTACTGTGCAATCAATAAATGCTTGATACGGTCTAACAACCCCTGTTTTTAACTGACAGTACGAGTTCATTACAGCCACCTTAATAAACTGCACGGTCTCTTTGTTAATAAAGAGAGAGACAGAGAGAGAGAGAGACATATAGAGAGAGAGACACAGAGAGAGAGGGGGGGAGAGGGGAAAGGCAAAAAAACCCCGAAAATCAACTTTATTAAATGTCCGATACATTATGGCGAAGTTACTAGATAATTTTGTAGAAATCAGAAACAAAATACACAAAAAACACCAAGAAAAATATAAAAGCAAAGACTTTCGGGCTACGCCCTTCTTCAGTGATGAAAATAAATAAAACATGAGGTCAGTGATGATGACGTAAACACTAAACATGCGTCATAGAAGACGCTCTCTCTCTCTCTCTCTCTCTCTCTCTCTCTCTCTCTCTCTCTCTCTCTCTCTCTCTCTCTCTCTCTCTCTCTATCTCTCTCTCTCTCTCTCTCTCTCTCTCTCTTCTCTCTCTCTCTCTCTCTCTCTCTCTCTCTCTCTCTCTCTCTAACACACACACACTTTCTCTCTTGCTCTCTCTCTCTCTCTCTCTCTCTCTCTAATTAATAATACATAATAATAATAATAATAATAATAATAATAATAATAATAATAATAATAATAATAATAACAACGACAATAATAACAATAATAATAATAATAAAAGGCCAGAGAACTCAAACATCGAAAATGCAAGGTAAAGCACGAAATGTTACAAACTAATCACCAACCACCCAAGGAAACAGTGCTGAAAACAGTCAGTCAAATACATTCAGCCCCTCAGGGTAGTTGGTGCGTAGCTTGTAACGCCAGAATTTCTCCCTCCGTTTTCTAATGTCAGGATTGTCTATTTTGACTTGTTCAATAACTGTCACTCTCATGGCAGAGAGGGCGTGTCCAGGGGACCTGAAGTGTTTTGCCACTAGTGTGTCCACGTCTTTGCGGATCGCGTGCGTGTGCCCGTAAAATCTTTTGCGGATAGTCTGTCCAGTCTCACCTACATACTGCTTGCCGTGACACTGTTCACAGTCTATGAGGTAGATGACATTGACAGACGTGCACGACAAGCGGTCTCTGATTTGGAACGACTGGCCAGTGACCACGCTGTGGAAGGTGGTGGTGTCCTCATATGACTTGCACACAGCACGCACTTATTGCATGGGTGACAACCGGCAATAATTTTGGAGAAAATAAAAATAAATATAACATAGTGTCAACCACAAACACTATCCTTTGTACCCAGGCTTCCGTAATTTGTTAATTTCTAACCTTCAAGCTGAATTATATTTTTCAATTTCGTATTTTATTTTTAGATATTTGTTAAATGCAGAATTTTCCATCGTTAAGTCAGCTAAAGATCACATCCGGTACATTCACCAACATTTAGATCTCGGCATGTGTATGCTGTTGTTGTACAGTAGTTAACTGTCACTATGTGGCAGTGTTAGCTTAATGCAGTTGCCAACACTATGCGGAGATTGTGGTCAGTGACCTTAATCAGTTTCAAGTTCATGCAAGTATGGACACTTATGTACAAAGTAACACTATCATAATAATATAAATAAATGTAAAAGTCAGAAATATTAACTAATAAAGAACTTTCTGGATTCAAATTTTAAATATTCTTACTTTCTGATTGCTTTCCAGGCGAATTGTAAACCTCAGAATTTCCAGAACATTCTAAAAAAGAAAAAAAAATCCATAAGTACTCAATGACTGTCAAATTAATGACTGACAAATGTGGCAGTGTTAGCTTAACACAGTTTCTTACAAACACTATATGGACATTGTGGTCAGTAACCATAAACTACTATTGTTTATTTATTTATTTACATATTTACATCTGACAATGTTGTTCATACAAAATGGCATGCATCTCCCTTTAGTCGTCGGTTGGTGAATGGACCCTGAATTTCACCAACACTATGTGAATGGTTGTGTATTCTGTTTTTGTTCAGTTGTTTACTTTCACTGTACCACTACTAGTAGTATAGGAGCAAAATGAGCATGTGATTTTCCTACACATTTCATTATCATACTCATAGCAATAAAATATATTTTTAAACTGTGGAAGTATATCTAACTGGTGTTTAAAGTTATTTATGCTTGGTGCATTATTAAATGAAATAGCTAGATTAGTCCAGTTAGTAACAACTCTGCTAGAAAACAAAAACTTCCTATTTTAGTATTGGAATGCTGAATAAATACTTTTCCTTCCAACATTCATGTAAAGAAAAAACAAACATCAGAACTGATAATTAATTTGAATTAACCAACGTGATTCTGAATCAACAATGGAAGGAAACAAAGTAGAATTAGATCTAGAACAGTGCTGTCAGTGGAAGAGGGATGGAGACGCAGCATGCCATGAAAGTGGCACTAGCTTCAATGGACTCTCCACAGAAAAAGGGAAGAAAAAATGTTGAATTTTCACTGACAGCATCCATGGTTTTCTCATAATAATGGCACAAATACATAAGCACTCAAAGTAAATAATTAACAAACGAAAAATCAACTAAAGCACAGCAACTTACCAGTGGCTCTTTTCAATTCAAGATGGCGACGAGTTGTGCACATTTGTTTTCAAAAACTAGCCACCCTCTCTCTCCTTGGTGTGTGAATTGACGTATACTTTTTACAGCACAAATGCTGCCGGGATACACACACGTGTGCAAAAGGTCGTGTGTGACGTACAATGAATTTTCCGCGTTATGCTGCCTAAACCAATCACAGCTCGGATTATAATTTATGCATATTTTAGAGGTTAGGGAGTTCAAAAATCGCAATATTGCATTATGCGGTCGGCAGCATAATGAGCGCGGCAGTATAACGTGAGTGTGTAACCATACGATTGGCAGCCTAACGGGGTCAACACCTACGCACACACGCACAAACGCACATTGCTGACTCCTAGCATCCAGTTTTCACTATCCATCCATTCAGCCTCGTGTTACTTTAACATTAGCACGCCTATGTGCAGCGAGTAGGCCTACTTGTACGAAACGAGCCCTGCGACAAAGTTACTGGCTCTCACAACACGTTATGGCGACGACATGTGGTTAGGCAATGGGCAGAGAAATGGATATATACAATAAATTTGATAAACTGTGGTTCTGAAGGAGAAGGACTACACTGTTGAATGCACTGACATTGGATACACTGACATTGGATACAGGAAAGAAAGAAGAGACGGCTTAGCATAGGAGGTAAGAGAATAGTATGTTCGGCATGTGGAAATCCATGTTTAGCCTAGAGCAGAGGGAGGAGCTTTTCTGCAGAAAACACGAATCCCATTTGACACAAGCCGCAGCATCCATCACCCGCTACAGCAACACACGCAGAGCATGCACACCAAAAAAAAGAAAAAAGTCATAATCACAGCTTTAAAAACTACAGAGTCACAGTAGCAGATATTGCCAAAAACCACTGTACACAAATATCACAAATACAAACACGTCAGTTTTATCACAAACACTGCACCATCCGCATAAACAGGAGTAACAAAGTGTTCTTTATAAAATATGCATAATAGAAACCACCGATAAAACAACAGGAGACACCAATAAAGCCTAATTCAACAGAAACACCTAGAAAAAAGGTCTAACAACCCATTAAATGAAGTTCAACATTAGTGATGGCTCTAATATTAGCTGCCTAATCAGCATTGTACACAGGGTAGGGTATTGCACAAAAAGGGTTTCCAAGGGTGACACTAGTATACAAATCTTGTATTCCATGCTTAGATGCAAATTACCCAACAGTGGACAGTGTAGGGGGGGAGGGAGGTGTAAGGGTAGAATATAGAAGTTATATACACACACCACACACACACACTCATCCGTATAGTCTATGTTGTGGGGTGTTTAAGTATTAATGTATGTGCATACACATACACTCGCCCACATGCCCCCCACCCCCCCAACACACTGGGGCGATCAGCCCATCTCAAGATTAAGCAGTTTAACTGCTTGTGGGAAAAAATATTGAGAGCTCTTGATGTGGTGCACCGAGGCATTCTTAATCTACGCCCAGAGGGGAGCAGCTGGAAGAGCTGGCTGGCTGGGTGGAGTTTGTCTTTATATATATATATATATATATATATATATATATATATATATATATATATATATATATATATATATATATGTACAAGGTGCGGTTGGGTCGACAAAATGTCTACCTAAATGATACTTTTACTGCAGGGCTTCTTTAAGGCGACCAAAATCGGTCGACCTAATGTTTTTGCCTCTGCCGGCTAAACCAATTACCAGGGAAATATAGTAGTTTGCGCTATTGAGGATCCAGTGTCGACCGTCCTTGACCGCTACTGAAATTTAATTTGAGAATAAATATGAATGGGAAAAGCTACACTTTGTATATGACCATTTATGGCGACCACAGTAAAAGTTTTCATTATGTTGACCACTGTATTTTTGGCATTAACTTTTTAAAGAAGATCTATATCTTTGTGAAATTAGTTCTTTTTTCAATTCTAGTATGCACTGACACAATATTAAAGTTTGAAGTCTGTGTGTTTAATAGTTTTATTTTACCAAGAAATTACCTCTGCTTTGGACCCAAATGTCTATATCTTTGTTTGAGAGAGAGAGCGCTCTCTCTGACCAATGTGACTTCGTTTCCGTGATGATGTCATTTCCTTTCTGGGCGCTTGCGTTTACGCTTGGATTTGTGAGGATGAAATACAAAAGTAAGTGATGCTTTTTAGTACAGTTTCTTAATTTTAATCTGTTTTATAATCTATCAGTGCATTGTTATGATCAAACACACCGGCTATGTTTATTAACCTGGAAATTTTGGGTTGTTATTGATCGGCTAGTCCTACAACTGTTTTTTAAGACTTCAATTGTAGATCGACGAAATTTGGCCCAATGCATAGCGGTAGACTTCACACGAAGTTATCAACTAGTTCGCAAGTTACGAACTTTGAGCGGTAGTTCGTAATGCATGAGCGAGTAGGCCGCACCTAAGTTACCAACAACGGGAGTCTACATCGGAAGTGGACTACTAGCTCGAAGCTAGTAACTACGCGAAAACAAACATGGCGTGCGTTCTTTCGTGTAGGCAGCAAAATCGCCGATTGCTTCAAAGAAATCGAGTATTTAGAGACATAACACATCCATTTGAGGTGTGGTATAATAGTCAATTTCTAAAAAGATACTGATTGCCGAGAACATGATTTTAGAGCTAGCCAATGTGCTAGACAGCATCGAATTTCCCCCTTGCAAGAAATAGGTCATCAGCCCATTGTTGCAGTTGTTGTACTCCGGTGATACGCCACTGGCTGTAGCCTGACACATGCTTTCAAGGATATTGTTTACATTTGCAAAAATAATACAACTATAAAACATATCATTCATGACTGCAGTGCAACAATATATTCCACATAACATTCATACTGTTCAAAGTATTTTTTTTTTAAATTGACTATTGAATAATAGCGAAATCTTTCAGTTATAGTCCTGTTTGACATTTTCAATAAACATTACAATCATAATATTTCATACACAGTCATCGCATAAAGTTGACTTTAATTATGATAAAATTACATAAGATTGACGTCACTTTGTTTTCCCGATGTTAATATGTCATTATTTATTCATTTATTTATCGGAGATTCCCATGCCTAAAAATATCAGGTAGGCCTACGTCAGAACTTCTTAGTCAACAGATGGGTTGGATATGTGCATAGCGCTCTACTGTAGTTCGCAACTATTTGAAAGTTTATAACTTCAAAGTTTGTAACTTTCCGCAATTGAAGTCTGCTGCTATGCATCGGACCCTAAAGACTGCCATCTTACTCCATAGCGGCAAGTACGCGACTTTGATCTCAGCTTAAACTAGGCAACACATTTTTAAAAATCAATATTAATATTCAGATTTAAAATCATGAACATACACAATTTTGCCGGGATTTTACCGTTGAACTGCTATAACAAACGAACGTTGTGGCCAAGTGGGCTATGGTGTGACTAACTTGCCTTGTCCACAAGCCAGAAACTAATGGTGCCTGACAAGTTTGGGTTCGATCCAGCATCTGGGCGTTATGTTTCTCCGAATATTATTTACTTTCGACTCGGGCAACGTCTCGGGGGTTTTATCCGGGTACTCCGTTTGCTCCCCCAGCAAAATTTAAAAACAAAAAAATCACAAATAATGTTAGAAAGGTTGGGTTTGGGCGTGCCACAGGCTGCGACGACTACGCCTTCCCCATGGTAGGCGGCCCAGAGTTTCCCGATAGAAAGGGATAAAATAGACAGCAACAACAACATAACATAAAACTGTCCTTCGCTGAGGCAATCACCATAAGCAAAGAACTCTGTGAATGCTTACCTAGGGCTGCCTATACATTATCACCTATACATTTTGTCGCCTGCAACGAAATGGAAGAACGATGTATTTCCAAGCTTATAAAATAATTACATTTGTTTCAGAACTCAGGAGGAATAAAAAAAAAGGAATACTGTAAATTTACATCAAAACTGATATATTATGACTAATATTTGAATTGTTTTTGTTTTTATATGGTCCGGAGTGTTGTTGATTCCTTGGAACGGTATTGTTTGTCATCTCTGTCTTTTTGTTTCTCATTATATTATTTAAATCTGTTTACAATTTCAGATAATGTCAAAGAAAATACTTCAAAAATTATCACCAGACCGACAGGTGAACATTTTTAAAAGTGCTCTAGGTAAGTCTTTTCTGTAAAAACAAACAAACAAGCAAACAAACAAAACCCACATTTACTCATTAATTAATTAATAAATATTATTAGTCTACATTGGTCTTGTGTTAACCTAGCTTTGGAGTGACCACCCCCACTCGTCCCCTTCTCCCTTCCATTTTTTGTGATTATATATATTGCTGTGTTATCATCATGTCACTCTATTTATAAACCGATTAGCAATGCCATTACTGGAAACTGTTCATTTGTAGTTCTTTTTAATAATTTATAAATCGTATCCAGATAACAGTTTATTATCTAATAAAAACATCTGTATAATTCTTGGGTGCTTTATAAAACATCAGAATTAACAACTACCGAACTGCGATGACCAGCGATTTTGTGTGAATAAATTCAATCTTTCCCGAAATGATATAATTATCATCCTCAATGTTGCATCTGTAACGTGGATGAGTCACACTTGTGTGGCAACAGCATTCCCATTGGGTCCACAGCACGCCCCTTCCACAGTTGAGGTTTGTCTGAGCAACAAAATCCTATCACCTTTGCGGGGTTCAAACCCAGGACTTCCCAGTCTGTAAACCATTGTGCTAAGTACTACACAAGTGCTACTGTGGCTTGTAATGTTACTACTAATATATAAGTAGTACTATTTATTTTTCTCTATATTTCAGCTTCTACAAAATCTAACACAGCTGAGGTTGATGACAGTATAGAAAACTCCAGAATTAATATGGATTGCACCTTGCCTGAAGATAGGCCTTCACATTCAGGACAAGAGAAGACAGATGAAGGTAAACTTCTTCTTTTAATGCATCTTTCTTTTCCTTCTGCTATTGGTCCATTCCTATCATATCCTATCCTGTCCCGTAACCCGATGATCGTTTAACCAGCATACTCCATCTTTCTCTGTCCACAGCAGCCCTGATGGCTTCGCTTAGTGTCAAACCAGTCCATTCTCGAATGTTGTCCTCCCAGCTCTTTTTCGGTCTCCCTCTTCTTCTACCTCCTTGCACTGTTCCTTGCAGAATGGTCTTTGCAAGGCCTGATGATCTGGTGACGTGGCCATACCATCGTAGTTTCCGTTTCTTCAACACTGTGAGCAGGTCATCGTGTTGTCCAATGGCTTGTGTGATGGTCTGTCGGACTTCGTCGTTGGTGATGTGTTGGGTATAAGAAATGCACAGAAGTCTTCTGTAGCACCTCATCTCCATGCTTTGTATTCTTCGTTGGAGATCTGCTGTGAGGGTCCGTGCTTCACAAGCATATAGGAAGATGGAGATGACAAGGGAGCTCAGCAGTCTCACTTTGGAATGTAGACTGATGGTCCTGTCTTTCCAAATGGGCTTCAATCCTGTCAAGGCAGCAGCTGTTTGTGCGATCCTGGAGAGGACTTCCTGTCGGGACCCATTTTCTGACACAATGACTCCCAAATATTTGAAGCTATGCACTGTTGAGGGATTGGCCTTGGACTTTGATGTCCGTGTTGATGCCATTGGTGTTGTTGGTCATCCTTTTGGTCTTCTCTGCACTTATTTTTATTCCATAAGCTCTGGAGGTGGTGTCAAGCCTCTGTACCAGCTGTTCAAGTTATTGTTCCTCTCCAGCCAATCCATCAATGTCATCCGGAAAACGAAGATTGGAGATTGCTCTATCCCCTATGCTGACTGTGACTTTGTGATCTGCAAGAGCATCTGACATGATGCGCTCTAGGAAGATGTTGAAGAGTGTTTATTTATTTATTTTATTTATTTAATCGTTCTTATATAGCGCTTTTCCAGCTCAAGAGCTGCTCAAGGCGCTGGCCGATACAGGATCTAACTCAAGCCGCCCGAGACGCCCACCCGCAGCCTTTGGGCGCATGGTCTGACGCCCGGACAACTGAGCACAATCCTGGGCAGCCAGGGATGGGGGAGAAGGACCTAGGAGCATGCTGGGTATTTTCTTGTCACCGGCACTCACCCGTCTAGTACATGAGCGTCAGTATCTTTAAAGTCCGTTATGATGGAATGTATGCGACACAGACTAGACCTCGGTTTATACTCTCATCCGAAGAGTGTTGGAGAGAGTAGGCATCCTTGACGCACACCGATTGTTGTTCTGAACCAGTTCCCGATGACGCTGTTATGGAGGACTGCACTGGTAGCCTTGTCATACAGGCTTTTGATGACTTCAATAATTTTAGGGCTGATGTTGTACACTTTCATTTTTGCCCATAGAGCTGCATGCCAGACTCGGTCAAACGCCTTCTTGAAGTCTATGAACACATGATATAGATGTTGTTGGTGCTGTGGGTATTTCTCACAGATTATTCTGAGGTTGAAAATCTGTTCAATGGTACTTCGCCCTGCCCTGAATCCTGCTTGTTCTTCAGCGATGATTTGTTCAGCTTTGGGTTTCAACCTGTTGAGTATTATTTTCAGGAGGACCTTGCTGGGATGGCTGATGAGGCTGATGGTGCGGTAATGTTCACACTCCTGAAGGTTACCTTTTTTGGGAAGAGTGATGACAAGCGACTGGGTCCATGGTGTAGGCCACTCCCCACTCTGCCAGATCTTGATACAGATAATGGTGAGGGCATCAATCATCTCTTCTCCGCCTGCTTGTAGCTATTTCGCGGGTATATTGTCCACTCCCGTTGACTTCCCTTTCTTCAGCGATTGCACTGCTGCCTCAACTTCTTCCATTCAATTCAATTTTGTTGGGTCACGTAAACTTTTGAAGTACTAGTCCCTTACTAACAGGTTTTTTTTAGGCAAATTCTATTATAATCCAACAACATAACCCTGGAAAAATCTACAGGCAAATGTTATTAATACATAGATTGTGTTGATAGTGCAAAATCAATACAGCACTAAGTGTGTTGAACCCCCCCCCCCCCCCCCACACTATTCCCTGCCTTAGGCTGCATTAGTCTACAGATGTATAATTACAAGAAAATAAGTGTCATTGGCTGTCTACCACAGAGATTTGTTTCCTTGCTGTTATTCTAAAGTTATAATTTTTGTAACATATTTTTTATTTGTGTATAGTTCCAGACACTGGGTCTTGTCAGGAATGCACCATGCTTGAAGTTGGACCAGCTGATAAGGATTACACGATAACTGAAGGTGAGCCATCTAGACAAGAGAATGATAGATGTAAGCTTTTTATCTCTAAGTTTTTATCAGTTGTTCTTTTACTTCTTAGTAAAAAAACAACTGATAAAAACTTCATCTTCCATTAAAGTACGTACTTTCAGAAACCCAATACCACTGCACAGGCAATATTTACAGTTAAATTGTAATTGAATCATGAATTTAGTCAACACTAATACAGCAGTAGAGACTTTACAGAAAACCAAATAGAGCTTGAACTCACCATTGGGATTGATTCCTGTGTCGTGTGGCATTCATTTGTTTTACACATTATAGTCATTAGCTGTCTACCAAAGTTTACACTGCTTATAAATTTTCTAAAACATTTTTTCTGTTTTTCAGAAGTTTTATTTTGGTGGTGCAATATTTGTGTATTGTTCCAGACATTGACGAGCCTGAGGCTGGGTCTGGTCAGGATTCATCATGCTTGAAGTTGGAGCGCCTAGCGCCTGCTAAAGACCACGCCATACCTGAACCTGGGCCCGGTAGACAAGGCGAAGACTGATAAATGTAAGCATTTTATCCTTGAGTTTTATCAATTCTTTTGCTACCTATAATAATAATAATAATAATAATAATAATAATAATAATAATAATAATAATAATAATAATAATAATAATTATTATTATTATTATTATTATTATTATTATTATTATTATTATTATTATTATTATTATTATTATTATTTGATTTATAAAGCGCACTATCAAACAATAGCCAGCTCAATAGCTGAGCTGAGCTTCATTAGTACGGCTCTTGAGGTTTTATTTTGGTATTGCAATATTTGTGTATGCTTCCAGACATTGACGAGCTTGGTGCTGGATGCAGTCTGAATCAGGATTTTACCATGCTTGAAGTAGAACCGGTTGATAAGGAGGATCAAGCCATGCCAGAAGTTGGATCGGCTGATGACCACTCCATGCTTGAAGGCTCTTCAACTTCAAACCAAAAGAGGACTCGATATAAGAGAAAACTTTCAAATCCGTGTGTTTACTGTGGACAATTTCAATCCAAACTAACTTAATCGAAAGCATAAATATGAGGAAGCTGTGCAAGCTGCAGCAAAACTTCTCCACACAGAGAAAAAATTGGTTTTTACTGCCTTAAAGAAAGAAGAGATATATTTAAAAAAAATGTTCAGTTGAAGAATGAAGACAAAGAACTTTTAAGATAAAGAAGTCAGGGCAATTACAGACTCGTTATTTGCAGTGGCTGCAAGGGATTGTTTGGTAAAAGAAGAGTGAGCCAACATAAAAAGACACTTTCAAATACAGGAAACTTAAATAAATAATAATAATAATACAGGATACTATACGCGCCTTTCCCCAAATCATTCAGGCTCAAAGCGCGGCGATCTATACCAACATACACGCTCACCTGTCTCATCCACCCTCACACACACCAAATACACATCCATCACTCAAACAGGTGGTGTAAAAGCAGGGAGATCGCTATTAGAAGACGGAAAGAAAATCGAATTTTTATTTTGGAAATTTTTATATTGACTGCGTCCTGTACCATTATTGAAGGTAAATTAAATTTTATTATTAAATGCAACCATTGTTGATTTCGTTGCCTAAAAAACTGATTTGTGTGCCTGCTGACTTTCAAACTAAAGTATTAGATCGTTTCAAAGATGACAAAGTGGATTAATCTTTGTCGAAGAGACTTTTGTGCGCTGACCTTGAAGGTTAAGGCCATATCAGGCCTTGCAAGATCATGCAAAAAAAAAGGTTATCGTACAGTGGAATGGCTGTTTATTTAACCCATAGTATGCAACAACAATGGGTTATTTGATCAGACATCCATGAGAGATCACGCGAGGGTCAAGGTCATCACAAGGTCAAGGTCATCCCAAGGGTTTTTTTGGGCATAATGCAACTTTAGCTGTATTTATTTGATATTACATGAGTGTATTTGGAACCGGAGGTCAACGTCAAGAGCATAGAAAGATCAAAGTCGGTATTTTAATTTTATTGCCACCATTATTTTTTTCTGGACACTCATTTTCATGTTAAATATTGCGAGTTCTATATGCAGCATGTGAGTCACTTGGGCTTTGCCCTTTAAGTTTTGATGAGTATTAATTAGTAATTTTCTTTTATATGTGTGAAACAGTTTGTACTCTCTCTCTTGCCCTCTCCTATTTTTGCTTTAATTTTGTGTATTTCGTTTTAAAGTATTGTTTTGAGATTTCATTACTCATTGTACTTTTGTTATCTTTTTGATGTCCTATTTATTGCTCTTTTTTTATTTTGTGTGGATATGTGAGCGTGCATGTGTTCCGTTTGCCTCCTCCTCCCATCTCCTCACCCACACCTAACATAAACGCCTGAAATTAAACGTGTTTCGCTTTGCATTGATTTGTTACATATGTGAAATAAAAGCATTATATAATGCAATTTGATTTTTAACAACAGCATTATAAGACATTAATTGTTGAAGTTATTGTGAATATGGACTGAATTTTTTTTGGTCTCTCTCTCTCTCTCTCTCTCTCTCTCTCTCTCTCTCTCTCTCTCTCTCTTGTTTTTGGTTTAGTTTTATATATTTTGTTCTAACATATTGTCTTGAGATTTCATTATTCATTGTACATTTGTTATCTTTTAGATGTACTATTTATTGTCATTTTGAAATTGTGTGTGGGTGAGTGAGTGTGCGTGTGTTCGGTTTGCCCCCTCCCACCACTTTTCCCCAATCCCTTACACAAGGGTCTGGAATTAAACTTTTGCCTTGCATTGTAATATATGCGAAAAAAGCATTATATAAAACAACTTGATTTTTAACAACTGCAAATTACAAGACACTAATTGTTGAAGTTCTCGTGAATAAATAAAGACTTAAATTATTCAAGTTCTTAATCAGTCAGTCTCTCTCTCTGTATGATTCTCTCTCTGTGTATGATTCTTCTCTCTCTCTCTCTCTCTCTCTCTCTCTCTCTCTCTCTCTCTCTCTCTGTATGATTCTTCTCTCTCTCCCTCTCTCTCTCTGTATGATTCTTCTCTCTCTCTCTCTCTCTCTCTCTCTCTCTCTCTCTCTCTCTCTCTCTCTCTCTCTCTCTCTCTCTCTCCAGGGTCCGCACAGGTCTGTGAAGTCTTTGAAAGTTTGGGAAATTTGAGAGGGTGTTTTCCAGTCTGTGAAAGTGTGAAAATTGAGCAAAACTGTCTGGGTCAGTGAAAGTCTTGGAAAACTGATTCAACAATCTAAGCACTTGTCTTTGCTTGGTAAAAACGATGTGCAAAATAAAATAAAAAATTTTTAAATACATAAATAAAATGAGAAGCGAATATTCCCGAATCTGGAAAATTCAAGAAGTCTACTTTCAGTTTCTAATGTTTCATTTCCGGTTTCTAATTATTCATTTCCGTTTATTGACATCCGGGCTTCTACATCAATGTTTGGCGCCGCGTGTGATCGGTAATATTTTACACTTTGTGCACTATGCCGGACTCATGTTCGTTTCGTGATGAATGGTTGGAAAAACCAGAATATACAGCTTGGATTAAAAAATTAGAGAATATAAAGGAAGCGTTTTGCAAAGTATGCCAAACAAAAATTCACATTGCTTCTATAGGTGAAGGGGCTTTGAAAAGCATCCTTACAGAAAACTGCAGACTCTAAAGCAGAAGATGCTGAAAAACATAACAGATTGGACCTCATCTCACAGTCCAGTCAGTGCCTTGAGAAAGAAAGCAAAAGACAAAGAGGAGAAGAAATAAAGGGGGTGGAGAAGCTGATCCAAGAAAAATCCGTTGTTTGAAAGAACATACATTTTGTTTAAATAGTGTGCATACATGTACAGTAATCCTCCACCCCCGCCCCAACCCCCACCCCCCCAACCCCCCCCCCAAAAAAAAAAAAAAAATCTGCTTCTTGAAAGAACATATATTTTGGTATAAATAGTATGGCAATGTACAGTAGATGAATAGGCCTATATCAACAGAAACTGCTGCTGAATCAGATATTGGACGATGCATTCATTCGGATCTTGTGACAAGTAACATGACTGAAACTAAAAAATAATGTGCATGCACTGAGAGCTGCAGGTAAATAATTATTTTCTATTTATGCTGCTGCCATACATATGCATGGGATGGAATACTGGTTTATATTTCGTTTGGAGTTTGCTGCGAATTGAGTCAGTGAAAAAGTATGTAGCGGTTGGGAAAGTTTGGGAAAAGCTTGGGAATTTTGAAACCACTTTTCTGTACTGACCCTGCTCTCTCTCTCTGTATGATTCTTCTCTCTCTCTCTCTCTCTCTCTCTCTCTCTCTCTCTCTCTCTCTCTCTCTATGATTCTTCTCTCTCTCTTTCCCTCTCTCTCTCTCTGTGTGATTCTAGAACATGTAAGCACTATTAATTTTCTTGCATACCCACAAATGCATAATTAAAATAAACAAATAGAAACAAGTGCTATAAATAATAAAATAATACATTACAAAGTGTCACATATTCCAAACAATTCACAACTTCAAACTATTTTTTAAATGCCTTCATTGCACATTGTTTTTATTGCTTACCACTTCAAAAAGTCATAATTTGGATAAAAATATTCAAATGCAAAACAGAAAATTAATGATACAATAAAAGCACACACAAATAAATTACTAAGGAATTTATATTATGTTCATTACGATTGTTAGACATGTGATTATTACATTTAAAAAACTGAAAATCATAGTGAAAACAATACACAATTCAATATTTTTTAACAAGTATGATTCTTTCATTTTATCATTATTGTTAATATACACTAGTACTTATCATTTTTACTATGTTTTATTGTTATTTACTTTACTGTAGTTTGCATGCTTAAGACTATTAAGAGGGAAAATGTGGTAGACAAAAGCAGCAAGAACCCATAAAACGTTTACTAAGATAGTATAAGTTGTCTTAACAAGCAAATTTACTGTTGTCGACATAACAGTTTAAATTATGGTATATATGTTATGTCTACCTAAGCGGTAATTTAACCGTGGTCGACTTAACAGTGCTAAAGTACTTAGTAAACAGAAGGTCGACCACTTAAAATTCTATATGTGTTGTTATTTGATGCAATCATAAAATCTTATCCATTTAGTCATAGAAGGAAAAGACAATGAACATAGTTAAAGGACATCGTCACAGATTTATAAAGACCAAATATAGCCATGGTCGACTTATAGCATATATTTACTGTGGTCGACCCATGTGCACATTTGGCCTTATATATATATATATATATATATATATATATATATATATATATATATATATATATATATATATATATATATATATATATATATACATATATATATACATATATATATATATATATATATATATATATATATATATATATATATATATATATATATATATATATATATATATATATATATATATATATATTCTGAGCTCTGCAGAAGGTTACAGCCCATTTGGAAAGACAGGACCATCAGTCTACATTCCAAAGTAAGACTGCTCCGCTCCCTTGTCATCTCCATCTTCCTATATGCTTGCGAAGCATGGACACTCACAGCAGATATCCAACGAAGAATACAAAGCATGGAGGTGAGGTGCTACAGAAGACTTCTGGGCATTTCCTATACCCAACACATCACCAACGACGAAGTCCGAAAGACCACCACACAAGCCATTGGACAACACGATGACCTGCTCACAGAGGTGAAGAAACGGAAACTCCGATGGTATGGCCATGTCACCAGATCATCAAGCCTTGCAAAGACTATTCTGCAAGGCACAGTGCAAGGAGGTAGAAGAAGAGGCAGACCGAAAAAGAGGTGGGAGGACAACATTCAAGAATGGACTGGTTTGACTCTGAGCGAAGCCATCAGGGCTGCTGAGGACAGAGAAAGATGGAGTATGCTGGTTAAACGATCATCTGTGGTGCCCCTACGACCTCGGGGTAACGGGACAGGATAGGGATAGGGATAGGAGAGGCAGGCCTGAAAATGGCGCCTAATTTAGTCGCCATGGCTAGTGAAAAAAAAAAATTGCCGACTAAAAAAATACTTTAGTCGCCAAATACGAGTGTGCTAAAATGAGTTACTCTTTTTAGTTTGGCTAGTAAAATTTTTAGTTTGGCTAGTAAAATTTTTAAGTTACTAGCCAAAGGCTAGTGGGACCTTTTTTTTCATTTTCAGGGCTGAGAGGATATTCTTTTTGTTTAGGCGTAACTAGCTGAGTGTCAGGGCTGTTAAAGGAGATATTTTTGTAGCATAAATATTGTAGAGCTCAACAGCAAACCGTCATTTTTTTTACACCAAAAGCAAATGGTTGTCTATGAACCCGTGCACATTCATAGCATTGCCATGTCAGTGTCAAGTAACAGTTGTATCAGTGTAGAATAAAGTAGGCTTGGACTGACAGATCCACATGTGTTTGTTTGGATACTTTGAAACTATATAATTTTTTATGTGAGAATTTTGTATTGTCTTGTACCATTTATAATGCAAATAAACGTGTATTTGTTTAATCCCCTGCATTCCAGACACAGAGCGAGATGAGACAGCAGTGCTGGTCGCAGGGTAATTTATTATCAATAATAAATGATTCACTGTATTCCTATCCTAGCCTATCCCGTAACTCGGAGGTCGTAGAGGCACCACGGATGATCGTTTAACCAGCGTACTCCATCTTTCCCTGTCCTCAGCAACCCTGTTTGTTTCTCTCAGTGTCAAACCAGTCCATTCTCGAATGTTGTCCTCCCACCTCTTTTTCGGTCTCCCTCTTCTTCTACCTCCTTGCACTGTGCCTTGCAGGATGGTCTTTGCAAGACCTGATGATCTGGTGACGTGGCCATACCATCGGAGTTTCCGTTTTTTCACACTGTGAGCAGGTTATCGTGTTGTCAAATGGCTTGTGTGATGGTCTGTTGGACTTCGTCGTTGGTGATGTACTGGGTATAGGAAATGCCCAGAAGTCTTCTGTAGCACCTCATCTCCATGCTTTGTATTCTTCGTTGGAGATCTGCTGTGAGGGTCCATGTTTCGCAAGCATATAGGAAGATGGAGATGACAAGGGAACGCAGCAGCCTTACCTTGGAATGTAGACACCCAATCAAAATAAAACTCGTCACCGGAACTATGCACTGTCTTACGCCATATAACATTATTTAGGTTAGAAGATTCTCATAGCTAGCACTAGACCCATCTAGATGCTTCAATCGATAGTAAACAAGTAACTCTAGAAAAGTCTTCAATAATATCGATTAACGAAATATATAAACATTATACAAAGCTTCTTCTAGCAACAGCGCAAAATCAAATTAAAGGTAAATACACTCTGACACTGCATGCTTTGCAAAACAACACATAGGATCTATTGCGCGCATCTCAAACGTAACAATCTCAACCATCCATCCATCACCATCACTTCCACTGACCAACCATTCTTCCACAACCTTCATCTCAACCATCCATCCATCCATCACCTCCACTGACCAGCCATTGTTCCATCACCTTCATCTCAACCATCCATCTATCCATCACCTCCACTGACCAGCCATTGTTCCATCATCTTCATCTCAACCATCCGGAGGGGCATTGCGAGACGAGAGTGTGTACTGTTCAGGACACGTGCATCGATTCAACGTGCAAGTGGCAGCATTCGTCACGTCACCTTCTTCACCCTCACCATCACCATGGACTACTTTGCTTCACTACACAGCTGAGTGGTTGCAAACATTGATGACGCCAAAAGTGTTTTGGATCCCAAACAAAGATGAAAGCATTGTTTCCCAACGGCATTTTGGATGAATGGGGATGAAAACAAAAAAAAACACTCTTTCATTGCAGCATGTTCGCGAATTTTGTACAAATGGAAAACACTTTTCGATGGAATTTTCGATCAAGGCATACTAGGGTAAATAATAATTGGAGACAAATTTCACTTCGTTGTGTTTTGAGTTTTCCTTAGCTATTTCAATACTTTGGTCTATGCTTAACTTGTTCTTGGAACAAGACATAAGGGAGTCACTTCACCAAAACTCTCCACGTGACACAAACCTAACAATTTGGTATGGTGTTAACAGAGTAGTCCCAGACATGTAAGAATGTTGAAGAAGTTCTAAACATTATACATAGTCTATACTTTTTTATTTTTGTAAGGCGTCTTTTGTGTTCTTTTCTTAAAATACATTTTCTGTGATTATTTGAACAAAATCAAATGCCTTTTTTATTTCATTTTTTTTATTAGTATTATTGTATTGTATAATAGCTTAAATTACACCACTACCCTAAAAACCAACCTGGACGTGATGGCATACATCATCTTAAAGCCTATCTTGCTTTCAGTGTAATCGCTGTGGAGCTTGACGACCACTCGGGCAGGACCAGCAATGACACGTAGGGGTAAGGTTTGGTAGCCACATGCTTTCCACCACATGCCCTGACTCCCAATCACTTCCAGGATGACCCAGTCAGGGCAGGCTACATAACATCCTACACAATAAAATTAATCGCAATATTGCAATTGCCACAAAACACGCAGGTGACACATAG
>CM072522.1:47995252-48132752 GCA_036898135.1 Oncomelania hupensis
TGGTGCGTGTGCGAGGAAATCTGACGATTCGACTATCATAGGACGAGCGAACCTGGTGAGAGGGTGTAAGAGCTGTAGTAGGTCACAAAGATAGCTGGGAACATTAGATTCAGTGATATTGAAGCAAAGGAATGCAACCATGAAACTCTTAAAACCCTTTTCTTAGGCGCCATGAGTGAGTGTTGTTAGTTATTTTTGGTGTTGAGATGTATATGAGGCTGCGTGTTATTGACCAATGTACGCATGTTGTGTTTGCATTTGTTTGTGTAAAGCGCTTTGTGATTTTGGAAAGCGCTGTGTAAATTGCCTGTTATTATTATTATTATTATTATTATTATTATTATTATTATTATTATTATTATTATTATTATTATTATTATTATTATTATTATTATTATTATTAAAACAGGAAATAAATTGCCATTTGCAACCATGTAGTTAATCCTTGAAACAGGAAGCCAATTGTTGAACAGGAAGCCAATGCAAGGAGTGAAAAAGAGGAGTGATGTGATCGAACATAGAAAAGCAGAAAATGATGCGAGCAGCATGGTTGTGAACTATTTGAAGTTTTTTGTTAGATAGTGTAATGAACCAGAAAGAAGAGAATTGCAGTAATCCAGTCGAAAGAGAGCAAATGCGCAGAGGAGAAACTTAGTAGCGTTTTCAGAGAAAAGATGGCGGGATGGAAGCGATGTGGCGAATATCGAAATCACAACTTAGTTAGTTATTCATTGCTTAGAGGGTCCAGCAGACTGAACTGAGCCGAACCAGGACCACAAAATCAGGGGACACAACTTGGTTGAAAGAGGACTCACACCTTAAACACTTACGGATGATCAAACTAACATCTAGCAAAGTGTTATGAAGAAAACCAACTTGAGCATTTTAGCTTCATATGACCTCTGATGATCATGTTCGATCAAATAAACACTCGTAGACGACATTGGTGAAATGTGCAGAAGCATTCATTCCACTGTACGATGACTTCTTCTGTAATGTTTGTGCAAGTCACCTAGTGTGTAACTCTGGGGGAAACAAGTTATCCAACTGACGTCATTGCCGACAAGTATGTGAGGCAAAAGAATGTTAATGACATGCAACATTTCATTACGACAGATTCGCAAGGGATGTTCACAGGACCCTCTATAGGTGCTGACCCGCCACTACTCTAATTCTCTGTTTACCTCACATAAATAGACCTATAAATACCTTCACGACTGCATATTTCCTTTTCTTCTTGAAGTGAAACAAAGACAAAGCTGAGAATGGCCGACTGAGAATCGGAAACCTCCAGAACGAATTTCCCATCGTAGACATTTGGGTAGGTTCCACCCAGCTCATCGAAAAAGGGGGAGGTCACGTATCCAGCGGTCTGTGACAACTGCGTTTTTGGAAGCTCTTCAAACAGGATTCCGTCCATAAGACGAAGCGACATGGTGATGATGTCTGAAACACAAGCACACATGATGATGACCTCTGAAACACACACATGGTGATGACGTCTGAAACATGCACACATGGGGATGACGTCTGAAACACACTCACATGGCAATGACGTCTGAAACACGCACATTGTGATGACCTCTGAAACACGCACACATGGTCATCACGATTAAAACACATACACACGTGATGATGTCTGAAACACACACACACACACACACACACAAACACACACATTATGATGACAGAAAATGGAAACACTATTTATGAAATAAAAAAATATTAATGAAAAATATAAAATAACAACGCACGCCCACGAGAGGTGTGTATCCAAGTGGAAGGGATAATAATAATAATAATAATAATAATAATAATAATAATAATAATAATAATAATATTAATAATAATAATAATAATAATAATAATAATAATAATAATAATAATAATAATAATAATAATAATAATAATTTATTTTATAAAGCGCGATTCCAGACAACTGTCTGCTCAAAGCGCTCCTACACATGCACACACTCACACACTCACAGGTTAACATTATAATCTTAAAGTATCGAGTTTAAACAAATGGTAAAATATGTGTACTAAAAGAAAGATGTAAATGTATAAGATTGAAACTTTAACACTAAGGTAAAACACAGGACAGCAATTTAAAAAAAAAAGTTAGGGCAAAATGGGTACTGTGGTTACAAATACAATATATAAATCACACAAGCTAAGAAATAATTGATTTTACATGCGAGTCACAAAACCAAACCATAAAGAGAATTTTAAAGAGTGTGTGATAAAACAAAATGACATCGTACTAAAACGTATTGCACATAACATTGCATTGCACAAACACACACACATACACACACAAAGAATGAAATTACGGATTTAAACGTCTAATAAAATATTACATCCTATCCTATCCTATCCTGTCCCATAACCCGAAGGTCGTAGGGGCACCACAGATGATCGCTTAACCAGCATACTCCATCTTTCTCTGTCCTCAGCAGCCCTCATGGCTTCGCTCAGTGTCAAACCAGTCCATTCTCGAATGTTGTCCTCCCACCTCTTTCTCGGTCTCCCCCTTCTTCTACCTCCTTGCACTGTGCCTTGCAGAATGGTCTTTGCAAGGCCTGATGATCTGGTGACGTGGCCATACCATCGGAGTTTCCGTTTCTTCACCACTGTGAGCAGGTCATCGTGTTGTCCAATGGCTTGTGTGATGGTCTGTCGGACTTCAACGTTGGTGATGTGTTGGGTATAGGAAATGCACAGAAGTCTTCTGTAGCACCTCATCTCCATGCTTTGTATTCTTCGTTGGAGATCTGCTGTGAGGGTCCATGCTTCGCAAGCATATAGGAAGATGGAGATGACCAGAGAGCGCAGCAGTCTTACTTTGGAATGTAGACTGATGGTTCTGTCTTTCCAAATGGGCTTCAACCTTGTCAGGGCAGCAGTTGTTTGTGCGATCCTGGAGAGGACTTCCTGTCGAGACCCATTGTCTGACACAATGGCTCCTAAATATTTGAAGCTGTGCACTGTGTTGAGGGATTGGCCTTGTACTTTGATGTCCGTGTTGATGCCATTGGTGTTGTTGGTCATCATTTTGGTCTTCTCCGCACTTATTTCCATTCCATAAGCTCTGGAGGTGGTGTCAAGCCTCTGTACAAGCTGTTCAAGTTCTTGTTCCTCTCCAGCCAATCCATCAATATCATCCGCAAAACGAAGATTGGAGATTGCTCTGCCCCCTATACTGACTGTGCCTTCGTGATCTGCAAGAGCATCTGACATGATGCGCTCTAGGAAGATGTTGAAGAGTGTTGGAGAGAGTAGGCATCCTTGACGCACACCGATTGTTGTTCTGAACCAGTTCCCGATGACGCTGTTATGGAGGACTGCACTGGTAGCCTTGTCATACAGGCTTTTGATGACTTCTATAATTTTAGGGCTGATGTTGTACACTTTCATGGTTGCCCATAGAGCTGCATGCCAGACTCGGTCAAATGCCTTCTTGAAGTCTATGAACACATGATATAGATGTTGTTGGTGCTGTAGGTATGTCTCACAGATTATTCTGAGGTTGAAAATCTGTTCAGTGGTACTTCGCCCTGCCATGAATCCTGCTTGTTCTTCAGCTATGATTTGTTCAGCTTGTGGTTTCAACCTGTTGAGTATTATTTTCAGGAGGACCTTGCTGGGATGGCTGATGAGGCTGATGGTGCGGTAATTTTCACACTCCTGAAGGTTACCTTTTTTGGGAAGAGTGATGACAAGCGACTGGGTCCATGGTGTAGGCCATTCCCCACTCTGCCAGATCTTGTTGCAGATAATGGTGAGAGCATCAGTCATCGCTTCTCCTCCTGCTTGTAGCAGTTCCGCTGGTATGTTGTCCACTCCCGCTGACTTCCCTTTCTTCAGCGATTGCACTGCTGGCTCAACTTCTTCCCGGAGAATTGGGAGGATTTCTTCTTCTTCTCTGCTCTCGGGACATGCTAGAACTGATGGGTCTCCATTTGGTGTATGGTTGTAAAGGTCAGAGCAGTACTCTGTCCATCTGTCCAAGACTTCTGGTTCTTCTGTAAGGCAAATGCCAGACTTGCTTTGGATAGTGGAGACTTTGGGCTGTTTAACACTTGTCAGCCGCTTCACAGTCTGGTAGGCCTTCTTGCTGTTGTTCTTGTTCAGATTGTTCTCTATTTCCTGGCATTGATCTTCTATCCAGTTCTCCTTTGCTGTGCGCATGCCTTTTCGGATGTCATTGTTGATTTTTCGGTAGACATCAGCTCCCTGTGAGGTGTTCTTTTTCTTTTTTAACTCTCTTCGTTTATCACACAGATCCAAAAGTTCAGGTGTGATCCACGGCTTCTTCTTTGGTCGGTGCTTGCCAAGGATCTCAGTGGCGGCATCTGTTACAGCTGAGTTGAAGGTATTGGTCATGGTGTTGACATCTACTTCGCCTGCCCCCAAAATAAGCAGTGGTGCAAATTTCCCTCCAATTGTGGCCTGAAATATTTTTGCCACCTCCGGGTCTTGCAGTTTGTCCAGGTCGAACTTCAGCCTAGTGCACTTTGCTGTATTTACTCTCTTCAAATGGAGCCGGAAAGACATCATCACGAGATCGTGGTCACTTCCAATGTCTGCTCCTGGAAAAGTGCGTGTCCTGCCAATGTTGATGCTTGATCTGAAGCGTTTCTTGACCATGATGTAGTCGATCTGGTTGTGATGTTCCCCGCCGGGACTGTGCCATGTCCATCGTCTGGATTTTTTGTGGAGACCAAGCGTGTTTGCCAGTACCAGATTGTTGTATCTGGCAAACTCCAATAGCCTCAGACCCCTGTCATTTGTCTCGTTGTTGCAGTGGGGTCCGCATGTGTCTCCCCAGTTGTGGTGCGCATCTTGGCCAACCTTGGCATTCCAGTCGCCTTGCACTATGACTATGTCCTTCTTCGGCACTTGGTCAAGGACCGCCTGTATATTTTCATAAAAATCCTCCACTTCGCTGTCTTCATAGTCTGATGTTGGGGCATAGGCCTGGATGATGGTAATGTTGAAAGGGGTTGCTCTCAGACGGATGGTAATGAGTCTACTGGAGACTGGGCGGCAACCCATGACAGTGGCTAGAATGTTCTTGTGGACCAAGAATCCAACGCCGTGTTCGTGCCTGTCATCTCTACCGCTGAAATAGAGCTTGTGGCCTTTGTCAGTCGTTGTTTCACCAAGGCCTTTCCAGCGCAGTTCGCTGATACCTAGAACGTTCCATCGATAGTGGTCCAGCTCGTGGGCCAGTTCTTCTAATGTTCCTTCCGCAGTTAGGGTCCTGACATTCCAGGTTCCTATGACGATGTTGTTTCTCGTGCGGATCTTGCTAGTTTGTCCATCAGTAGCATACTTTTCACCTCCGTCCTGGTGGCCAACGGAAGGCGCGGTCCTTGTGTAGCCGGGCGACGACCGATCCGGCATGGAATTAGTGGATAGCCTCATCATGTGTTGTGTCTTGGGCAAAAAAGACCTGGCAGGGCCCAATCCTCTCCAGGCTGTTGGCCACAGCCGAAATCCACGAATACAGTGTGGCTCGCCTTGGCCCTGAGCACGTGGTCGTTGAACCTGTAGTAACGTGAGGTTCCTCCGCCCTGGCCGGTGACTTCTGTGTAGAAGACTTTCGCCCAGTGATGCCGTGCTAACATCACCCCTGTTAGTCGCCTCTTACGACACGCCGGGAAACGTTGGGTCTATTCTATTTGCCCGAACCCACATTACATATTACATTTAAAAACAAAAATTAAAATAATGAAAATGGCCAAATTTAAAATGAAAGACTCCAGCGTAAGAAAATAATTTTCATAGCCTACACCTCAACCGACAGAACGACCCATGCCGAAAAATTGTTGAAACTCTCTCTCTCTCTCTCTCTCTCTCTCTCTCTCTCTCTCTCTCTCTCTCTCTCTCTCTCTCTCCCTCTTCCCTAATCCCACCTCCTCCCTCGCCTCTCTTTAAAACTCGTACATACACATTCATATGTTTCAAAAACAGGTGTGTCTTCAGTAATTTCTTGAACGATGAATGGGACTGGGCATGACGAAGGTCGGACGGTAGGGAGTTCCATGGAGCTGGGGCGTACCGGGAGAAATACTTTTTACCAAAACTATTAAGGGAGTATCTATGAACTGTTAGGAGGGAAGCATCTTGTGATCGGAGAGTGCGTGTTGGCCTCTAGGGGCTGAGGAGTTCGGAGAGATAGGAAGTTAATGTTTTAGAGTGGAGTCACTGATAGCAGAGAGAGGCAATCTTGTAGTCAATTCGAGCTTTAACAGGGAGCCAGTGTAAAGTTGTCAGGGCAGAAGAGGCACTAAAACGTCGAGACTGACGAAGGACAAGACGGGCAGCGTTGTTTTGGATGCGTTGAAGTCTAAGGAGCTTGTTTTCAGGAAGATCAGCTAAGAGGGAATTGCAGAAGTCAAGACGAGAGAGAATGAAGGCCACAGCAAGTTTGTTTGATGATTCCATTGAAAGATATTGTCTGATTTTGCCAATTCTACGAAGTTGAAAATTCAAGGTTTTACACATGTTGTTGATGTGAGTGTCCAAGGAAAGACATTCATCAATATGAATGCCAAGATTTCGAACTGATTTGGAAAATTCTATATTGTTGTTCATCAAGCTTAGGGAGTGTGTTGATAGCTGCTGAAGTTTACTACTTGTGCCAATGGCGATCACCTTGGATTTATCATCATTCATCTGCAGCTTGATTGTGCTCATCCAGTCAGCAACCGAGTTAATGCAACCGACAGGTCGGAAGCAAGTTCCGGGATATCGGCCGGAATAGCGGAGTTTTGTAGTTGTGTCATCGGCAAAGAAGTGGTAAAGGTGGTCAAAAGTCTTGATGATAGAGCTTAACGGTTGGGTGTACATAGTAAAGAGTGCAGGCCCAAGCACGGAACCCTGTTGTACATCATACTTCAAAGGGGAAGGAATAGACTGAGTATTGTTAACAAGGACAGACTGAGTTCGTTTAGAAAGGTATGAACGGAACCATGCAAGAACCGTTCCAGTGTAACCAAAAACCGTCTCGATGCGCTCGCACTGTATCGTGTGGTCAATGGTGTCAAACGCGGCTGAGAGGTCTAGCAACGCCAGAATGGACACGCGACCTCTATCCGCTGTCAGAAGCAGGTCGTTGACCACACGTAGCAACGCGGTCTCGGTGCTGTGGCTCTTTCTATAGGCGGACTGGAACGGCTCCAACATGTTGTGAGTTTGCAGGTGAGGTAGAAGTTGAGAGAGCACGATGCGTTCGAGTACCTTGGACAGGAAAGGAAGATTGGAGACTGGGCGGTAGTTCTTTAGAATCTCGGGGTCAAGATTTGGCTTTTTCAAGAGCGGGATGACGAAAGCATGTTTAAAAGACGGGGGAATAGAACCAGAAGACAGAGAAGTGTTCATGATAGTGGTGATGGTAGGGATAATTTCGTTCAGGCATTCATAAAACAGAGATAATGGGATAGGGTCAAGAGAACAAGACTTCTTGGGCATGCTGAAAATGATCGTTTTTACCTGCGACTCGGTCACTGGCTGGAAGGCACTTAGCGTTGTCCCCGAGAAACCCAGCGAGTCACAAGATCCATCAACGGGAGGATTAGAATCAAGACTTTGTCTGATGTCCTCGATCTTGCCGACGAAGAACTCGCTGAACACCCCGGGAAGACTTTCTGGAGGAATAGTGGCAGGAAGCACCCCGTTCACAGCCACACCCATCAGCTCACTGCTGAGGCGGAAACGTTCTCGCGAATTGGTAGCAGCGGCAATTCTATCACCGACGTATGTTGCCTTAGCGTCGCGAATCGCGCGGCTAACGAGGTTTCGGTGGTGTGGTGCGCTCCGAGACGCGTCGCGTGACAGACGGCGCGTGCTCGTCAAGGGCCTGCCGAAGACAGCGACTGTACGAGTGGGCCGTCATGCTGGCATCCGAATCAAGAGCTGCAAGGGAGTTAGACACGTCGGATTTAAACGCGGCAATGTCGATTCTCTTCAAGTTCAGCGAAGTCACAACCTTGCTTTTAGTCGCTGGTTTGCGAACCGAGAGGTCAAGCGTGACACAGAAGTGATCCGATATGTCTCGGTCCTCCACAGTGAGGTCATTCACGACCGCGGAACAGTTGGTGGCAACCCAGTTGGTTGCCTTTGGATTAAATTCTAAAGACTCTATGTTTTGACGTCGGTGTATCATTACGTCATAGACCGATTGCGTCAGAGTAGAGAGAGAGGAAAAGAGTCCGCTGGACCTAAAGCAATAATCTTGTATTGTATTGTATTGTAGAGAGAGAGGAAAAACAAACACCAAGTCTCCATTGGCAAGCAAACGAAGAATCGCTGCAAGTGGTCTCCTTATTATACACGACATTAACTGTGCAAGGCACACCAGATGAAGGAAACGACCAAGGGGAATACCGAGAAGTACCTGGGATACAGAGTGAGTCAGCCTTGGGTGGAGAGGGTCCATCAGCTTTCACCTGACTCAAGTGTCCAAGGTCGTCAACTGTACGTTACTCGTGTGAGAAGCCATCTTTGCTTTCACGAACCGTTGGGTTCATTCTTCATGCGCCATCGTGGGTACGTGTTTAGCTAGGCTGTACTGAGCTAACAGAGGCTAGATAGATAGCTAGACAGGTAAACATATCAATAAAAATATTCATGCACCATCGTGGGTACGTATTTAGTTAGGCTATACTGGGCTAGCAGATGCCAGATAGATAGTTTTAAAGTAAACAAAGCAATAAACAAAAATGTGTTTTATTCCATGTTAGTTAGTTTGTTTTTCGTATGAAATAATTATAATTTTTCCATTATTGTTTCTATATTTTTTTAGCCTTAGTGCGTTCTAGACCGATTCGTTGATTTTTTTTAAACTTCATCTCACAGTTTTGATAAAGTTATGTTTAGGTTAGATCTCTTGCAGAGGATCCGGTCTGGAGAGCACTTGGCAGAAGTTGTGTTTATGTCATTGTATGTAAGGCATGAAAGTGAAAGCATGAAAGAAGGATCATCAGTCAACTCATTTATCATTCATTATCAACTATCATGTGTTATCATTATACAACTTTTTAATGCTTCGACGAACGAAGAACATTACATTGTACCTGAAGATCGTTATATAAAATTCATATATGGGACAATAGGTCACCACCTAATCGTTACAGGCGCAGTCAGTGCAGGCCGGGAGTTGTATGCAAGTCGCCGAGGAACAACAACATCAAAGTATTCATGACATCACGACAAAGACAGCGATAATGAAGTACCAGGGTATAAAAATGCAGTAACATTACGTCAACTCAAGACTCTACAGTGAAGCTAAGTGTTTCAATTTTATTCTTCATGAACTCATGAACAACAGATGGAACAACCCTGGATTAACATACAGATTTCAACTTAATCATAATTATGTGATCACATATCATTGTTGCCAGTCATAAACATTATCATTATGAGTGAATAAGTTGATTTGCATCACCATCATACTTTGAATGTACGCATCCATGTTGCAAATGCGCGCGTGTTTCTCATCTTTTGCTGTGACTCTGTCCTCAAATGCACACACCGCCTATTTATTAAGAATTCGGAGGCAACCGCGGCAGGTGGTGCGGCACCCCCTGAAATCACTGCGTATTTTGGGGTCAAGGCCGCATAAGGATCCTCCCGTGCGTTGACATACTGGGGGCATCCTTTCCGGGATAGGTGTGTGTGTCGGTTGAGGATACGGTATCAGAACCGAGAATAAGCATCAAGGGTTTGACCATGACGTGTGTCTTCAAAATTTAAAGCGGGCGGTTGGAGGGAGCCACTATTACAACTGGGTGGACACACCTTCTGCCATAGTGTAACATCCACTTTTATCGGACATTCTAGCAATAAAACCAAACATGCATCAGCCATAATTTTAGTTTTCTTTCGAGCCGTATATTTTTTCTTGTTCCCTTGGAAAGTATACACAGTAGTAGGTGAGTAACTAGTAGATCTAGGCTTTTCGCAGGGGTTACAGCGGTAAGTCACGTGAGAAGAGGTACGAGGTTAATATCACGATATATGATCTAACACTAGTTACGAGAATTAGACTATACTCATATTCACATACGTATATACGTTTTCACCTCTAAAGATAGTGCCATTATCAGTTTATAATATCAAATCAGGACCGGACCACCCCCCAATCCGCATAAAAGATCTGCCGAAACAACCCTAGTGGAAAAATTGAATGCCCTCCACCGGCCAGTCACTTTACAATAAAGACATCCCACGCAGGGGACGGCTGAGGCTTTACCCCAACTACTCGAACCCCCGATTACAAAAACAAAATAGAATAAAAACATTATAACTCATCAACAAAACACATACATATAAAATGCCTTTAGTGCTAAATAATAACATCATTGGAAGCCCTAGTGACCACCCGGCAGAAAGCGTCCAACACTCCCAAGCTGATCCAACAGACCTCATACACAAACAAGGAGTCTTTGTCCAGGAAGAGTTTTCAAGAAAAAAGGTAGGTCATTGATCTAGCGAATAAGAAGATAGTATAGCAGAGTGATAGGACAGATCAGGAATGGGAAACAGCAAATGAGGAAGACAGCGACAGTGGGAATTTAAAGCACTAAATTCCCAGAAAGTGGGGATACTATTTATACTGAAACCCCCGGCACTCCAACGGGGGTACTGTTGCCGCAGTGAATCAGTCATGCCTACAAAGGCAAGACAGGTTTTCAACTGGGGCTTTCACCTTTCCCTTTATAGGTTAGAACAATCTACAGTGGCAAGATTGCTCATGACCCCAAGGGGTTATGGGTAGATAGCATGCTCACGATAACGCATGTATGGTAAAGCTATCTGGCACATGAAAGTAGTTTAATTTCCAAGCGAGCATCAACGAAGTGTCGAAAGCAGTTCATGTGATTGTTGAATCACAACCAGATATCCAAGTTGTCATGAACCGAGCAGTTTTACTCTGCCTATTGACTATTTAGCCTTGTGTAGTCATTGTAACATTAGAGGGTTAGTGTATTACACAGCCAGCAATTAAGGTACACAGAGGGCCACACACGGCGAGCCTGCCCCACACAGCGTAGTGACTCAGCACTTGAGCTTTGAATCGGACCGTTTTTAACCAATGAGAGCTCAGGCAAAGCGGTTAGAGCCGGTTCTGGTGGGTCAAACCCTAGCACAAGTTTGGTCAGTTGAGAGTAAGACACCGAAGTGTACACAGCTACATACCTGGCAGAGAAATCTCTCCACACATAGACCAGGAAGCAGGACTTAAGAATCTTAGAATTCTATTAAGTCGCCACGGGCCTGAACTTGTCAACCAGGTAAATGAACACACTTCTGTTTCATCGTGATATTTTTATAATATTGTTGAAATTATGTTTGTGGAATTTGCTATGCATACATGTGAATTGTTAATCCGAATTAGCCGTACCACGTGGAAGAGCCGAGCACGAGGTGAAACACGACCGGTTGCGCCACCATGTTGTATACCGTACGGAACCACTGTTGTTTAACTTATATGTATGTTTGCAGACCAGTGGCTGTACCACTGAATGTTTATAATATTATTAATTCTGTATGTGTATAGTTAGACACGATTGATATTTACGTATGTATAGGAATTTAGAGTTGAGATTCCAGTGGACCCCGGAAGTAGCAGAATGTTTGTCGCTTATGTATAGAGATGTGGAGCTATCACTGAGGGCTACTTTGGCTTTCAGTGAGACGCTCTGCACAAACCGATTATTCAGGGTTGTGCAGAATTTCGTCTCTTATATTACAGACGAGCAGGCGAGCTATCCCGTGCTCCCAACTCCCCAGAAACGAGTTGTCTGCGTAGCCTCTACCGCACAAGTCGGAGAGAGTTACCCTGGAACCCACCCTACAAGACCCCACAGCGTGGCAAGGGAACCCAACTACACAACGACACAGGTGTACCAGAAGCTACCTCACAGAAGGACTTCGCATGCACCAGAAGAAAGTTAAGTGTATACACAAAAGTGCACTTAAACTGATTGTTACGTTGAAACGCGTACGAAAGTATGTCGAAAGCGTGTACGATAGATCTAATCGTTTCGATTTGCAAAGTATTCAATAATGGAGTTTATTTACCTTTGATTTGAGTTTGCATTGTTGTTAGGAGAGGCTTTGTATAACGTTGATAATTTGCGTTAGTCGATATTATTTGAGAATCTTCTGGATATGCGTGTTTACTCTTGATAGAAATTTCCGGATGGATATCGAAGGTCGTGAATGTTCCCGGAAGTAGAGAAAATGTGAATGACGTAAGTCAGTGATGACGATCTTTAGTTCGATTGGTGGCAGTGCGTCATTTCTACCACGTGCCAAATTGTTCCAGAAAAGAGAGAGGTTATTTAATCGTGTGCCGAGATTGTTGTTGAGACAGTAAAGTTGTTGATAGTGATTTGGAGAGTTGCTGTGAAAGTTGTTGAGTTGAATTGAGAATTGTATGCAGTTGTTGATGTGTGCTGAATAAAAGTGGAAAACTCCATACGCCGACTTTGTGACTTGTATGCTGTTTGGACGGGCTGTGTGAATAAACGAATCTGAGTTACACCCTATCAGGAATTCAAGCATCGGGGCTGAATCAGATACTGATAGAAAACACCAACATCGAACTGAGTGTAACATTTTGGGGGTCAAGCCGCGATTCACGCCATAGCCAAGGGTTCAACTGCTACAACAAGCGAGTCAACGTTACGAGAGGCAGTCATCGAGGGTAGCCGCCAACGAGTTGCGTCGAGAGGGGCCAACATACTGGGACTACATCACCGATAGGTTCGGGTTGACTGCAAGGGCGTGTAGTCGCCGAAGAGTTGCTTCGTGAGCGAACAACAGAGCGGGACTACGTGGCTGCCGTAAGACTACGTCGAGGGACAGTCTCGGAGCTACATCGCCAGTATTAGAGAGAGCGACGTGCGGACGTCGAGTCTACTTCAGCACAGGAGCGTATACATCAACACCAGCGTGGTGCAGCGTCGCATACGACGAGGACAGCGGGGCCTGCGTCAGCGAAGGCGACTAGTGACAAGCATCAGCGCTACTGCAGAAAGCGTGCTGTTCTAGAACAGTCTAGAAAGGTACAGCACAGTCAAGAACTTTCCAGAAAAAAAAGAACTCTACAGTCAAGAACTTTCTAGAAGAAGAACCTTCCAGAAAAGAACTTTCTTGAAAAGAACTTTCCAGAAGCATCAAGATGGCTGACTTCTGGCAGAAAGGGGTTGAACTGAATCTAAAAGGCAAGCAGCTGACGGAGTACGTCAAGTCTCAGGAGAGAATACGAGAAAGAGAATTGGAAGAGAAGCGTCTAGAAAAAGAAATAGAACTAGAACAGAAGCGTCTAGAAGTAGAAGAGCAGCGTCGCCGTGAAGAACGAGAATTAGAAGAGCAGCGTCGCCGTGAAGAAAGAGAAGAGCAGCGGCAAGAAAGAGAAGCTGAGCGTCAGCACCAACTAGAGTTGGCGCGCATCCAGCAACAGCAGCGTGCGCCACAAGTTATCAGTGACTTCAAGGCTCCAAAATTGCCAGTGTTCGTCGACGAAAAGGACCAGATCGACAGCTATCTAGCGAGGTTTGAAAGGTTCGCCGAAAGCGCTAAATGGCAACGTCAAGACTGGGCGATCATACTCAGCGCACTACTGACGGGGAAGGCGCTCGATGTCTACAGTAGACTGTCGAATAATGACGCCAAAGACTACGACGTTTTGAAAGCGGCCCTATTGCAGTGCTACAACTTTACAGAAAAGGGCTACCGTCAACGCTTTCGTGAATGCCGGCCTTTGTCAGACGAGACACCAAAAGCAATTTGTGGAGCGCCTGTCATCATATCTACACAAGTGGGTGGAATTATCAGGCAAAGGGAAGACTTACGAGAGTCTCCATGAGCTGATCGTGAGGGAACAATTACTCAACGCCTGCCCTAAGGACCTCGCGATCCACTTGGAAATACAAAAGTTGCAGACGCTAAAAGACGTTGCTGAGGCTGCTGAAAGATATCTCATCGCTCATGAGAAAACGTTGGGGCCACCCAGCGCGACGAAACACTTTCAGAAGACGGCAAGCCATGGGAACCAGATCCAGAGGAGCCAGACGAGCCAGAGACACACTGACTCCACGCCACCTCCCAGGGAAGGGCATTCAAGAGGCTGTTTCACTTGCAACGCTACAGACCACAGAGCAGCTAACTGTCCTCAAAACAAAAGTAGCGTACAGCGGAGCAGTACGGACAATGCAGCGGTGGGCAACCGACAGAGACGTTTCTCCAATCAACGGCAAACCAGTAGATCTGACCATCAAGTGTGCGGCGGGAGCGTCATTCTTCCGAGTGAGACCGAGCGCACAGCTACCCCTGCGGACGTGCAAGAGTGCATGACTGATGGCCAACTCCTCCTTGCCAACGGAAAATCCATCCCTGTCGTCGCCAGCGCAGCTGTGACCGTCCAGAACATGCCAGTTTCCAAGGGACGCGTCGGAAATCATGAAGTGACTGTTTTAAGAGACTCTGGCTGCAGTGGGGTCATCGTCAGAGAAGACCTAATCGCTAAAGAACAGTTCACTGGCGATTCTAAATGGACACTCATGGCCGACAGCAAATGTGTGAAAGCGCCAGTTGCAAAAATTCATGTCAACACCTCTTTCTACATAGGCGAAGTCGAAGCGGTTTGCCTGAAGAAGCCGCTGTATGATTTGATGATCGGGAATATCGACGGCGCGAGACGACCCGACGACCCCGATCCAGAGTGGAGTCCTGCCTCAACCCAACGCGTCGAAATTGTGGAGGAGGATCCATTGCCGTTTCCCGATGGAGACCTTACAGAGCTGCTACGGGACAATGTGGTTACTCCGGCTCAGCCCTGCCGACCAGAGATCGTCAGTGCTGTTACTACCAGGGCCCAGGCCAAGAGAGACAAGGTGTCTACACCACTGAAGGTCGCCGACAACTCCAAAGCTGCCATCGTGGACAGAGATGAGCTGATCCAGCTCCAGGAAGCTGATAGCACTTTAAACAAGTACAGGAACCGCCAAGACCACGTGACCAAAGGCAGTGGTACGGTCTATTTTGAGGTGAAGGCCAAGATCCTGTATCGAATCTTCCAGCACCCGAGGGTCAACGGAGGGAAACCACTACGTCAAGTCTTGGTACCGTTACCCCTAAGGCGCCAGGTGATGGAAGTAGCGCATGACTCAATCATGGGAGGTCACCTAGGTATCAAGAAGACGTCAGACCGAATCCAGGCGGTATTCTACTGGCCAGGACTTCATGCGGACGTCAGCCGTTTCTGCCGATCATGTGACATTTGCCAGAAGACCATACCTCGAGGAAGGGTCCCGAAAGTACCTATGCAGAGGATGCCTTTGATCGACCGACCTTTCAAGAGGGTGGCCTTAGACTTAATCGGCGAGATGGGACCTCCGAGTGAAGAAGGTCATCGATGGGTGCTGACTTTGGTGGACTATGCGACTCGGTACCCAGAAGCAGTGCCACTGAAGAAGATTGACACTGAAACTGTAGCAGAGGCACTGGTGGATATGTTCAGTGGACTTGGAGTGCCTGAAGAGATCCTGACAGACCTCGGGACGCAGTTCGTCTCCGGCTGCATGAAGGAGGTGAACAGACTGCTGAGCATCCGGCATTTGACTGCGACACCCTGCCATCCAGTGTGCAACGGGCTCGTCGAAAAGTTCAATGCTACGCTGAGGTCCACCCTGGGGAAACTGTGCAGCGAGCAGCCCAGACAATGGCATCGTTACATCAACGCCTTACTGTTCGCCTACAGAGAAGTGCCGCAGGAGTCCACCGGCTTTTCTCCGTTCGAGCTGCTGTACGGAAGAACCATCCGAGGGCCGATGCACATCCTGAAAGAACTGTGGACGAAAGAAGTAGACACCCCAGAGGTGAAGAACAGCTACCAGTACGTGTTTGAGCTACGGGAGAAGCTGGAGCAGACTCTCGAGATAGCCAGAGAAAACCTAAAGAAGTCCCAGGACTGTGGAAAGCACTACTATGACCGTAGGGCTGTGAACAGGAAGTTCAAACCTGGCAACAAAGTGCTGGTGCTGCTACCTACCGATCACAATAAGTTGCTGATGCAGTGGAAAGGCCCGTACGAAGTGGAGACTGTGGTGGGGATCAACGACTACAAGGTGAAGGTCGGCCAGCATTCCAAGATATACCACGCCAACCTCCTTAAGCTGTACGTGGAAAGGCCATCAGAGACTGTGCATGTGGCAACAGCAGCTGAGATCGACAACAGCTTTGACAGCGAGGAACTGTTGGAACTGGGAGACTTCCACAGCAAAGAAGGCATCAATGACGTTAAGCTAGGACCAGGCTTGACGGAAGGTCAAAAGTTGGAGCTCAAGGACCTTATGGGCGAATTTCCCCATAGCTTCAGCGATGTCCCAGGCTCTACGACTTTGGTCGAACATGAAGTCCACACCCAGACCTGGAAGGAGCATCTGCAGACCTTGAGGGAGCTGTTCCACCGTCCCGCAGAAGCCAACCTGACCGTGAGACCCAGCGAATGCATTCTGGGAGCTGACAACGTCGACTGCATCGGACATCCGATGGAAGAAGGAGACAACGGAGGACGCACTGATTCCAGGGAAGCCCACGTGATCATCGTCTTTGACCCTGGGCCGATGACGACCGCAACTGACGAGGGCGTCGTTTTCTTGCGAATGAAAGAACATTGACTGTGTGGATGAACTAAGAATATTGGTAATGACAGACTTGAAAATGAAAAACGTTGACTAGGTAAATGAGCTGAGAACAGTGACAGTATTCAGAAAATCTTAAATTAGTTTCAATTGAGGACTTTGTTTGTGCATTACGTTTCAACGTTGTTGAAAGAAATTGGGTAAATTTCTTCTTGAGTGGGGGGTTATGTTACGTTGAAACGCGTACGAAAGTATGTCGAAAGCGTGTACGATAGATCTAATCGTTTCGATTTGCAAAGTATTCAATAATGGAGTTTATTTACCTTTGATTTGAGTTTGCATTGTTGTTAGGAGAGGCTTTGTATAACGTTGATAATTTGCGTTAGTCGATATTATTTGAGAATCTTCTGGATATGCGTGTTTACTCTTGATAGAAATTTCCGGATGGATATCGAAGGTCGTGAATGTTCCCGGAAGTAGAGAAAATGTGAATGACGTAAGTCAGTGATGACGATCTTTAGTTCGATTGGTGGCAGTGCGTCATTTCTACCACGTGCCAAATTGTTCCAGAAAAGAGAGAGGTTATTTAATCGTGTGCCGAGATTGTTGTTGAGACAGTAAAGTTGTTGATAGTGATTTGGAGAGTTGCTGTGAAAGTTGTTGAGTTGAATTGAGAATTGTATGCAGTTGTTGATGTGTGCTGAATAAAAGTGGAAAACTCCATACGCCGACTTTGTGACTTGTATGCTGTTTGGACGGGCTGTGTGAATAAACGAATCTGAGTTACACCCTATCAGGAATTCAAGCATCGGGGCTGAATCAGATACTGATAGAAAACACCAACATCGAACTGAGTGTAACACTGATCGAAAACGGACCACAGTAGTCCACTCTTCAGAAACTCTAAAACGGACCACAGTAGTCCAATCTACAAGAATTCGAATAGCAAGGGCCCGAGGAAGAAATAACAGCTGCCTAGACTATCAGCAATCGAACTATTAGCATTGACTGAGACTTTTTAAGTTAGATTAGTACTTAGAGAATCTTGTATAGAGTAGAAGAAATAAATGTGTGATTTTAACTGTTATCAAGTGGCTGGACTACATATGATTCATAGCCGTGTGAAAGCTAGTGTGACAGTAATCTTTTACCATTTTTCTATCTATCTCTGTACCCCAACCTTAACACAGAACGAGCTAAACAAATAAATTTATTAAAGTAATTCATAGGGTGACTTACTAGCAGTTCCCACCAAATAAACGTGAGGGTCCATAATTCCATTGTGCAGAGCCCATAAACCCCACGTGACACTTTAATTGGCGAGCCTAGCCAGGATCTGTGTATAATAGGAATTGGGTATAACCGGACCTAAGTACAATAAAATTAGATAACAGTAGGAGTAGTAGAATAACTTAGAATACTTGTAACAAGGACTGATCAGTTTTGGTGCACTATTCTTTAGTTAAAAACTTTTTTGCTTCATATATTTTTGTGCCTGTATGTTGCATTGTTCTTTTGCAGGTTTTGCTTAAATAACTGTTGTGTGCCATTTGACTCTTGTTTTGTTCTATTATTGATTACGAATTTTATGGTCGTTGCATTGTTTTATTGACTTGCAATATTGCTAGTGTTTTGGTATTCCACTTGATTCAGAGGTTGGTCATAGACACGTTTGACAATTTCGGACCCAGTGGCCTTGAGATTGCGCTTCAAGGAATTAGGGGAAGCTTTACACTGAGACCTAATTGCGTATATCAATGCAGAGGTAGAGAAACAGGAGGCTGAGGCAGAGAGAGCAGCAGAGAGAGAGGCAAAGAAACTCGAAGCGGCAGAGAGAGCCGCAGAGAGAGAACAGAAAAAAGCAGAACTAGAAGCAGAGCAGAAGAAATTAGAAGCAGAGCAGAAGAAATTAGAGGCAGAGAGAGAAACGAGGAAATTAGAGCTAGAAGCAGAACAGAAGAAGGTAGCAGCCGAGAGAGAAGCAGAAGTTAGGAGATGGGAGTATGAGAGGGCAGAAAAAGAAAAAGAGAGGGAAGAAAAGGAAAAAGGAAAAAGAAAGACAGCATGAGTTAGAGCTAAGAAGATTGGGATCAGGAGCTTCAAGTTCTTCCTCAACCCCTCCCCACTCAGATCAGCTAGAGGTAGCCCCCAACCCCGTACAAGGAATGTCATTTCCACTGGGAACATTCAATGAGAGAGAAGAAGGTCTAGACTAGGTTTGAGCGCCTAGCAACGGAGTATAAGCTAGATCCCACTCATTGGTCTTTTAAGCTGAGTCAAGGGCTTAGAGGAAAGGCTTATGACATCTACAGTAAGCTACCGACTGACAGAGTGACTGACTATCACAAAGTAAAAGAGGCACTCCTAACGGGATTCGAACTAACAGAAGAATGCTACCGGAAAAAAATTCCGCACCAACCGGAGAGTGAAAGGAGAGAGCTATGCGCAGTTCGCGGATCGGTTGTCCACAATGCTGGTTAAGTGGATTAGCCAGTCAGCCACGGCTAAAACGTATGATGGACTGACAGAACTGTTAGTATGGGAACAGCTACGGGAAACCATGACCCCCGAGCTGAGAACATTCGCAGTAGAACAGGGCGCGGAAAGACTGGAAGATCTGGTCAAGGTCGCAGATAGGTACGTGGCCGCCCACAAAGAAGCCAAGAGCTTCAGGCGAGACCTAAAGCCTAACGGGAAAGAGGCACAGAAACGAAGCCCTAACCGGGAAGAGCGCACCGCGAATAAGCCGAATAACCCCAGACCTGGGCAGAATAAAGAACCCAACACGGAATTCGGGAAAAGAGGTCCTGCAGAACAGAGACGGTATTGTTCGTTCTGCAACAGAAACAATCACTCCACCGCATAATGTTTCAAGTTGGCCGCACAACGTAGGGAAGAGCGCGAAAGCCGGCCAGCGCACAGAGTCCTAACTCAAAGTAGCGGTAACAAGCCACACACTATCGGAGATCACCCATCGGTGACAGACACGGTCAAGGTCAACGGAAAAGAAGCGAACTGTCTGTATGACACAGATCTATCATACGACGCGATAGTTAGCGAATCTCTTGTATTGCGCGCGGACTTGACAGACAAGACAGTCAAACTACAAGGAGCAGACTAATTGACGAAACCGACGACTACTTGCCCAATAGCTTGGATAGAAGTAGAGAGTAGGTACGTCACAGGACAAATCCAAGCAGCTGTTTTACAGAAACCCCTGTATGATCTAGTGCTAGGTTGTAGGTATGTGTTCTTAGGCACGCCCCCTAAAACTGTAGAGATAGCTGCAGTGCAAACCAGGGCCCAAGCTAAAACCCAACCACCCCAGCCCGAGTTCGCTCCGAACCCAGGACTCGAAGAGATCAAAACAGCACAGAAAGAAGACACCTCGATAGCGAAGTGCTTCCAGAAGCTACCCAAGGCGCACACACCCCCGCACAAGGGAGACTTCTACATGGAAGAGGGAGTTCTACATCGACAAGGAGATGGAGATCACACCCAACTGGGAATTGGAGCCACAGTGCAGAGAATCAGCGCACACTACTATTGGCCAGGAATCACGGAGGATGTCAAGCGCTACGTGAAATCTTGCCACCAATGTCAACGATATTCCCCGCGACATCACACCGTACCAGTTACCTTAGGACCATCGGTAGTAGTCGGCGTGCCATTCCAGCAAGTCTCAGTAGAAATAGTCGGACCACTGCCCATGACCAAGAAGCGAAACAGATTTCTACTCACACTCGTCGACGCATGTACGATGTGGTGCGAAGCAGTCCCGTTGCCAGCGATCGACACCAAGAAGATTGCAGATGCACTCATCGCCATCTTTACCAGAGTCGGATTCCCGGACAGCATTAGAACGGACAACGGATCTCAGTTCACCGGCCGCCTGATGCAAGACGTGTTCGAGTTGATACAAGTTCATCACATTCGCACACCACCATATCACCCCGCCAGCAACGGACAAGTAGAAAGACTGAATGGAACCCTTCTCACCATACTCAGGAAAGTCGCCGACGACAATCCAGAAGCGTGGGACACCTACGTGAATGCGGCACTGTTCGCATACCGAGAAACGCCCCATGCAGCCACAGGCTACACCCCGTCAACATTGCTATTCGGCAGACCGCTAGCAGGACCGCTAGAAGCCCTACGCAGAAGTTGGACGGAAGCCAAGATAGACGACACACCCAGAGGTGCCACCAAGTACGTCGCAGACCTGCAGGAAACCCTCAAAGCAACGTGGAGGAAAGCTGGTGAAGCACTGAAGAAGGCAAGAGCCCGTCAGGCGAAGTACTACAACCGCCACGCGAAGGACCGAGAACTGCAAGTCGGCGATCAAGTGCTACTCTTACTTCCAAGTGGAACCAACAAGCTGGACATCGCTTGGAGAGGACCGTACCGGGGGACTGCCAAGAAATCCAAGACAGTCTACCAAGTAGAGGTGAACGGGAGAGCCCGATACCACCACATCAATCTCCTTAAGAAGTATACCGACCGACCACCGACCCCCAGCACTCAGAACTTGCTAGCCATCGCCATCGCGGAAGAAGGAGAAAGCATGGAGACCAATGCAGTAGAGTATCCCCTGCACTCCAAAGAAACCTACAAAGACGTGATACTCAACGGAGACCTAGCCGCTAAACAGCGACAGCAAGTACTACAGGTCATTCGACAACATCAGACTGTGCTCACAGACCGACCAGGGAGGACAGACCTCGTCGAAGTAACCTTAACGGTGACCGACCCAACACCCGTCCGCCAGAAGCTCTACCCGATGCCACTGTCTCAGCAGCGAGCCATCAAGGTTAGAGATAGACACCTTACTGGCAGCCGGAATCATCTCAGAGTCTACTTCACCCTACAGCGCAGGCACGGTATTGTTGCGAAAACCCAACGGAGAGCATCGACTGTGCATCGACTTCAGACTGTTGAATGCCGTAACGCAGTTCCAGCCAGAGCCACTCCCGGACCAGACAGACCTATTTGCCAAGCTACAGCGAGCAAAGTACTTCTCACGCATCGACCTTAGCAAAGGATACTACCAGATACCAGTGCAACCACAAGTCCGAAAGTACCTAGCGTTTAGCACTATGGAAGGACACTTCGAATTCAACGTGCTTCCATTCGGACTCCACACACGCCTGTCTAGCCCTGAGTAAAATTTGACCTTTCTGCCAACGTGTGCAAGCTATTTTTAGCGAAGTTTGCAGGCTCGCGCGGCGGATCCAGATGCAGACGCCAAAGGCACGCTTTCTGCAAAGTACACAGCTATGAGGAAACGTATGGCTCATCATCCTATTTTTGTGTACTAAAAGTGATCGTTTTATGTGAAATATCGTTTGTATTGTGATAATGGTTTGCATGTAGTTACTTCCATATCTGTGTTTTGTGGTAGCATAATCTATAACCACGAAATCGATTTGGTTTGTGTTATATTTAAGTCGATCTGACGGCACTAGCTGTCCGATCCTGCACTGTAAGCTTACTAGCAGTGGACCGGTTTTACGTTTTCGAGTGTGTATACATGTACATTGTAATTACACATTTGAATCCTTCTTACAAAGTTCACCATTTGAAGCACACTTAGTAAAAAGTTTGAACTTTCTGGTGATGTGGTCGACATTATAAAAATCTTCTTGTGTTTGATTGCTGGAGCTCTGTAAGTGCAGCGAATTTACGAAAGTCTTGTGGTCCTAATGGTGCAAACTATAGGCACATGCACACAATAAGCGCAGCCGGCCGGCCGGCCAGCATCTTCACTGTGCATATGTGTGATGTGTTACCATGTACCGCAATACGTTTCCACCGCGTGTATGCTTTGATTGTCTTCGTTTGTTTTGTTGTTCTTTCTATTCCATGGGGGCCATGGGATTACCTCTTATAGGTGAGTACAATACATTTTTTCCCCATTATTCTTTTTTCTGTGACGTTTCCCACACGCACGAGGTTATATCGAAAAACACACAACCATTGTACAAGCATAGGCATGCCTAAGATCCTCTTCTCTCTCTCTCTCTCTCTCTCTCTCTCTCTCCATAAAGTGAATGAATTAATGTCTCCATTGAAAAAAGAACACAGGTCTTTTGTGTGTGCTTGTGTTTGTGTGCTGTTTTGTAAATTATTGTAGGGGAAAGTCGGGTAATATGAAACGAAGTGTAATAATATATATACGAAATAAGACTTCCCTGGAAGGTCTCGTTTCCTAATACACTCCATTTAATATTACCCGACTTTTCCCTACATGCATATTCTAGCTATGCGATGCTTTCTTATTTGTGTTTTTTCACTGTAAATTGCAGTATTTTGGTGAGTAACATTAATTTTATTTGCATGGTGTTAAGTTCCATTGCTCATTAATTGTCTGTATTGACTTCCTGTGACTTTTATTTACACGCACTAGATTATCGCAAAAAACCTTACACAGTCATTCTACATGCGCTGTATATGGATGACTGATATGTTATTGCTAGCGCAGCTTGCATGAGCTATACCTTTGGGTAAAGTAAGTATAAGCTTCCAGAAAACTGCTAGGCGTGTGCCAATTGCATAGGCTGTGCAGTGCGTGGCTGGCGGTTCAGAGCTGGTTATAAGCAGTTCAGCCTGCGTTAAGGGACCCTACGAGACAGAACTAGGCGTTTTTTTAGCCACCGGCTGAAAGTACTGCTATGAACGGGCGTGCACAACGCACCCAGCATCTTCAGCGCCATGATGCGAAAACTCCTGGCACCCCTGAGCAGCGAGCACCTACACTCGTTTATGGACGACATCCGCATCGCAACACCTACGTGGGAGGAACATGTCACGCTCCTACAACAACTACTCGCCCGCCTCAGAGACACGGGATTGACGGCAAGACCCACCAAATGTCAGATTGGATTCACAGAGCTAGAATTTCTGGGACACACCATCAGTCAAGGAAGCCTGCGACCGGTAGAAAAGACAGTGAAACGCCTACTCGACGCTCCTAGGCCCAAGACCAAAAAGGAAGTACAGTCGTTTCTAGGACTCTGCGGCTTCTACCAGAAGTTCATCCCCAACTACAACAGCATCGCCGTACCACTGACAAATGGAACCCGGAAAATCGCCCCGGACAAAGTAGTATGGACAGCCGAATGCGAGACAGCATTCCAAACACTCAAGGACAGAATGACATCGGCGCCAGTACTCCACCTACCCGATTTGACTCAGCCATTCGTTCTTCGCACCGACGCAAGCGACTTAGGCCTCGGAGCAGTACTGCTTCAGCGCGACCCCAAGAATGCAGAGACGTTATTCCCTGTCGCCTACGCCAGCAGAAAATTGAGACCCGCCGAGACCCACTACGCCACGTCGGAGAAAGAATGTCTTGGACTAGTCTGGGCCATACAGAAATTCCAACTCTACCTGTATGGGACCCTCTCACAGTTCAGGTGGACCACCAACCACTATCGTTCCTGGCAGCCTCCAAATCCTTGAACTCTCGCCTGATGAGATGGGCACTCACCCTTCAGGCGTACTCATTCCAAATCGAGTACATCCCCGGAAAAGAAAACCACGGAGCCGACTACCTCAGTCGCCATCTCGTGGAGGACACAGCAGCTGTCGCCCACCCAACACAACTAAGGGCCACAGCACCAGAATTCGTCCCCGTCCAGTAAAACCCTGTCACTAGTGTCCATAGCTACCTGGCACAGCATTGCAGCTCAGGTAGAGCAACTTAATTAGTTTGTAAATAGGACCCTAGGATAGTGCAGCGTTAAACTAGGCTCTGTAGTAGAAAAAGGTTGAATCCAGTAGTCATCGCCTTTTTTCAGTTGAGGGAGCCTGTCATGAACCGAGCAGTTTTACTCTGCCTATTGACTATTTAGCCTTGTGTAGTCATTGTATCATTAGAGGGTTAGTGTATTACACAGCCAGCAATTAAGGTACACAGAGGGCCACACACGGCGAGCCGGCCGCACACAGCGTAGAGACTCAGCACTTGAGCTTTGAATCGGACCGTTTTTAACCAATGAGAGCTCAGGCAAAGCGGTTAGAGCCGGTTCTGGTGGGTCAAACCCTAGCACAAGTTTGGTCAGTTGAGAGTAAGACACCGAAGTGTACACAGCTACATAGCTGGCAGAGAAATCTCTCCACACATAGACCAGGAAGCAGGACTTAAGAATCTTAGAATTCTATTAAGTCGCCACGGGCCTGAACTTGTCAACCAGGTAAATGAACACACTTCTGTTTCATCGTGATATTTTTATAATATTGTTGAAATTATGTTTGTGGAATTTGCTATGCATACATGTGAATTGTTAATCCAAATTTGCCGTACCACGTGGAAGAGCCGAGCACGAGGCGAAACACGACCGGTTGCGCCACCATGTTGTATACCGTACGGAACCACTGTTGTTTAACTTATATGTATGTTTGCAGACCAGTGGCTGTACCACTGAATGTTTATAATATTATTAATTCTGTATGTGTATAGTTAGACACGATTGATATTTATGTATGTATGGGAATTTAGAGTTGAGATTCCAGTGGACCCCGGAAGTAGCAGAATGTTCGTCGCTTATGTATAGAGATGTGGAGCTATCACTGAGGGCTACTTTGGCTTTCAGTGAGACGCTCTGCACAAACCGATTAGTCAGGGTTGTGCAGAATTTCGTCTCTTATATTACAGACGAGCAGGCAAGCTATCCCGTGCGCCCAACTCCCCAGAAACGAGTTGTCTGCGTAGCCTCTACCGCACAAGTCGGAGAGAGTTACCCTGGAACCCACCCTACAAGACCCCACAGCGTGGCAAGGGAACCCAACTACACAACGACACAGGTGTACCAGAAGCTACCTCACAGAAGGACTTCGCACGCACCAGAAGAAAGTTAAGTGTATACACAGAAGTGCACTTAAACTGATCGAAAACGGACCACAGTAGTCCACTCTTCAGAAACTCTAAAACGGACCACAGTAGTCCAATCTACATGAATTCGAATAGCAAGGGCCCGAGGAAGAAATAACAGCTGCCTAGACTATCAGCGATCGAACTATTAGCATTGACTGAGACTTTTTAAGTTAGATTAGTACTTAGAGAATCTTGTATAGAGTAGAAGAAATAAATGTGTGATTTTAACTGTTATCAAGTGGCTGGACTACATATGATTCATAGCCGTGTGAAAGCTAGTGTGACAGTAATCTTTTACCATTTTTCTATCTATCTCTGTACCCCAACCTTAACACAGAACGAGCTAAACAAATAAATTTATTAAAGTAATTCATAGGGTGACTTACAAGCAGTTCCCTACGAATAAACGTGAGGGTCCATAATTCCATTGTGCAGAGCCCATAAACCCCACGTGACACAAGTAATAATTGTATTACAACGAGAATCCAACTATCATCCCTATGTCGCAAGAACGCGTTAGACCGCGTCAGGGAACGTCACAAACGAACGACCAGGAGGAGATGCCAGACTGGAAGGTTCGCATGGAACAGTGGAAAAGCGAAGGGGAAATGTTGGGCCTGACAGGTAAAGACCCTTTAGATTATGTCTCACAGAGTAAGAAAGAAGAAGAACAGAAAAAAGAGCGCCGGAGGAAAGAAGAAGAGGAGATAGAAGAGCGCCGTAAGAAAGAAGAAAAGGAAGACACCGAGCGCCGGAGGAAAGAAGAAGAGGAGAAAGAAGAGCGCAGGAGGAAAGATGAAGAAGAGAGAGAGGAGCGTGGAAGAGAATTTTGCTTACGGGAGGAAAACCAGAGAGCAGAACGGGAGCTTACGATCAGGTTGAAGGAGCTTGAGCTAGAAACGCATCGAGAACTTCAATCGACAGCTTCCGCATCCAGGATAAGTAATAACTCTGTAAACGGAAGTAGGATAAAAATCAAACTGCCGTTTTACGAGGACAACGACGACCTCGAAACATACCTGAAACAATTTGAGCGAGTAATGAAGGCGGAGAACTGTCAGCAGGAAGACTGGGGAGTTAGGCTAATAGCTCTTTTAAAAGGGAAGGCCAGAGAAATCATGACTCAGCTCAGTGATGCCGACGTGTTCGACTACGACACTCTAAAAGAAGAGTTGCTCAAGAGGTTTTAATTAACCACAGAAGAATACCGCAAGAGGTTGGAAAACGCAAGACAGACGTCGACTGAAATGGCCAAGGAATTCATGTTCCGAGTCAGGTTGTATAGGAAGCGGTGGTTTGAACTGTCGAAGAGATCATCAACAGTCAAGGACTGGGAAGACCTGATAGACATGGCACACTTCATTGAAGGCTTACCAGCTGACAAAGCCCGATTTGTCAAGGAACACAAGCCGAGCACTGGCGATGAAGCAGTAGAGGCTGCATCATTATTCGAATCAATCAGAATAATTATCTGAGACTCCGCGAGTCAGATTCGAAAAGCGCCATCGATAGCTTAGAAGGGACCACCAGCAAGAGGCAAAAAGACACAGATCGCCCAGTGTAGATTCGCGCGACAGCCGCAGTTCAAGCCCTGGAGATACTGGGAATTCAAACACGTTTAGGGCCTCAAGTCAGCGCAGCCGAAGCGGTACCATAGAATGTTACCGTTGCAGCGGACCACACAAGGCATCAGACTGTCCAACAAGGTCGCAGTAACCAAGGCCACATCCGCCAAACCGTCACGTACAAGCGCACAGCGTCAAGACTATGCCGCTTGTGCAATACAGACGGGATCGCAATTGTGCGAGAAATGCAGCAGTATTCCGTTCAAACCAGAATGTACCCTCATCGTCGAAGGGACATTAACGGAGGGAATACGCGACACGGGAGCCACTATGACAGTGGTGAAAGCAAACCTAATCCCTGCAGAAAAATACTCCGGAGAGAAAACGAAAATCAAACTCGCAAAAGCGGACCAGGAAATAGAGGTGTCATTAGCGAAAGTACATTTGGACACACCTTTCTTTATTGGGGAGACTGAAGTGCTTGTTTGGGAGGACGTACCCAGTATTGATTGGAAACTCCACGACTTTAAGAAAAAAATGACAACGAAACGATTCCCGTTTATGCAACCAGAGACATTTGTTGCAACATAGAGACCCGGTGCAGTTCAAGAGGGAAAGCAAACCGAGAGCTCTTGATAGAATGAAACACTATCGGAAGAGTTACCAGCGCCGAGTTAAGGAAAGCCCAGTGTTACGTCGAAAGTATGTCTGAAACGCGTGCGATAGATCTAGTCGTTTCGTTTTGCAAAGTATTCAATAATGGAGTTTATTTACCTTTGATTTGAGTTTGCATTGTTGTTAGGAGAGGCTTTGTATAACGCTGATAATTTTCGTTAGTCGATATTGTTGTAGAATTCTCTGGATCCGCTTGTTTACTATCGATCGAAGTTTCTTGATGGACGTAGATATTTGCGAACATTCTGGGAAGGGAAATAATTATGTATGACGTAAGTCAGTGATGACGATCTTTAATTCTGATTGGTTGTAATGCGTCATTTTCTAGAACGACCTGTCGTCATCTCGAAGGAGAAAAAAAATTATATATTCGATGCACCGTGTGTTTTGAAAAGTTGTTGATAGTTGGAAAGTTGTTGAGTTGAGTTGAGAATTGTATGCAGTTGTTGATGTGTGCTGAATAAAAAGTGGAAAACTTCATACATCGACTCCGTGTCTTGTATGCTGAGTGAGCAGGCTGCGTGGATAAACGAATCAGAGTTACACCTTATCAGGACTTCAGCATCGGGGATGAATCAAATACTGATAAAGAAAAACACCATCATCAAACCGAGTGTAACATTTTGGGGGTCAAGGCGCGATCCACGTCATAGCCAAGGGTTCAACTGCTACAACAAGCGAGTCAACGTTACGAGAGGCAGTCATCGAGGGTAGCCGCCAACGAGTTGCGTCGAGAGGGGCCAACATACTGGGACTACATCACCGATAGGTTCGGGTTGACTGCAAGGGCGTGTAGTCGCTGAAGAGTTGCTTCGTGAGCGAACAACAGATCGGGACTACGTGGCTGCTGTAAGACTACGTCGAGGGAAAGTCACGGAGCTACATCGCCAGTATTACAGAGAGCGACGAGCGGACTTCGCGTCTACTTCAGCACAGGAGCGTATACATCAACACCAGCGTGGTGCAGCGTCGCATACGACGAGGACAGCGGGGCCTGCGTCAGCGACGGCGACTAGTGACAAGAATCAGCGCTACTGCAGAAAGCGTGCTGTTCTACAACAGTCTAGAAGAGTGCAGCACAGTCAAGAACCTTCCAGAAAAGAACTTTCCAGAAAAGAACTTTCCAGAAAAGAACTTTCCAGAAAAAAACTTTCCAGAAAAGCATTAAGATGGCTGATTTCTGGCAGAAAGGAGTTAAACTGAATCTAAAAGGCAAACAGCTGACGGAGAACGTCAAATCCCAGGAGAGAATACAAGAACGAGAATTAGAAGAGCAGCGTCGCCGTGAAGAAAGAGAATTAGAAGAGCAGCGTCGCCGAGAAGAAAGAGAAGAGCGGCGTCAAGAAAGAGAAGAGCGGCGTCAAGAAAGAGAGATGGAAGAGAGACGATTAGAAGCTGAGCGTCAATACCAGCTAGAGTTGGCGCGTATCCAGAACAATCAGCATGCGCCACAAGTCACCAACGACCATACGGCTCCAAAATTGCCAGCTTTCGTCGACGGGAAGGACCAGATCGACAGCTATCTGGCGAGATTCGAAAGGTTCGCCGAAAGCTCCAATTGGCAACCTCGAGACTGGGCGATTCGAATAAGTGCACTTCTGACAGGGAAAGCGCTCGAAGTTTACACCAGACTGTCGAACGATGTCGCCAAAAACTATGACGTCTTGAAAGAGGCCCTACTGCAGTGCTACAACTTTACAGAGAAGGGCTACCGTAAACGCTTCCGTGAATGCCGGCCTAAGTCAGACGAGACGCCAAAGCAGTTTGTGGAGCGCCTGTCGTCATATCTACACAAGTGGGTGGAATTATCAGGCAAAGGGAAGACTTACGAGAGTCTCCATGAGCTGATCGTGAGGGAACAATTACTCAACGCCTGCCCTAAGGACCTCGCGATCCACTTGGAAATACAAAAGTTGCAGACGCTAAAAGATGTGACTGAGGCTGCTGAAAGATATCTCATCGCTCATGGGAAGACCCTGGGGCCACCCAGCGCGACGAAACATTTTCAAAAGACTGGAAACCATGTGAACCAGATACAGGGGAGCCAGACAAACCAGAAACAGACGGACTCCACGCCTCCTCCCAGGGAAGGGCATTCAAGAGGCTGTTTCACCTGCAACGCTACAGACCACAGAGCGGCAAACTGTCCTCAAAACAAAAGTAGCGGACAGCGGGGCAGTACGGACAATGCAGCGGTGGGCAACCGACAGAGACGTTTCTTCAATCAACGGCAAAACAGTAGATCTGACCATCAAGTGTGCGGCGGGAGCGTCATTCTTCCGAGTGGGGCCAAGCGCACAGCTACTCCTGCGGACGTGCAAGAGTGCATGACCGATGGCCAACTTCTCCTTGCCAACGGAAAATCTATCCCCGTCGTCGCCAGCGCAGCTGTGACCGTCCAGAACATGCCTGTTTCAAAGGGACGCGTCGGAAATCATGAAGTGACTGTTTTAAGAGACTCTGGCTGCAGTGGGGTCATCGTCAGAGAAGACCTAATCGCTAAAGAACAGTTCACTGGCGATTCAAAATGGACACTTATGGCCGACAGCAAATGTGTGAGAGCGCCAGTTGCGAAGATTCATGTCAACACCCCTTTCTACATAGGCGAAGTCGAAGCGGTTTGCCTGAAGAAGCCGCTGTATGATTTGATGATCGGGAATATCGACGGCGCGAGACGACCCGACGACCCCGATCCAGAGTGGAGTCCTGCCTCAACCCAACGCGTCGAAGTTGTGGAGGAGGATCCATTGCCATTTCCCGATGGAGACCTTACAGAGCTGCTACGGGATAATGTGGCTACTCCGGCTCAGCCCTGCCGACCAGAGATCGTCGGTGCTTTTACTACCAGGGCCCAGGCCAAGAGAGACAAGACGTCTACGCCACTGAAGGTCGCTGACAACTCTAAAGCTGCCATCGTGGACAGAGATAAGCTGATCCAGCTCCAGGAAGCTGATAGTACTTTAAACAAGTACAGGAACCGCCAAGACCACGTGACCAAAGGCAGTGGTACGGTCTACTTTGAGGTGAAGGCCAAGATCTTGTACCGAATCTTCCAGCACCCGAGGGTCAACGGAGGGAAACCACTACGTCAAGTATTGGTACCGTTACCCCTAAGGCGCCAGGTGATGGAAGTAGCGCATGACTCAATCATGGGAGGTCACCTAGGTATCAAGAAAACGTCGGATATAATCCAGGCGGTGTTCTACTGGCCAGGACTTCATGCGGACGTCAGCCGTTTCTGCCGATCATGCGACATTTGTCAGAAGACCATACCTCGAGGAAGGGTCCCGAAAGTGCCTATGCAGAGGATGCCTCTGATCGACCGACCTTTCAAGAGGGTGGCCTTAGACTTAATCGGCGAATCAAGACCTCCGAGTGAAGAAGGTCATCGATGGGTACTGACTTTAGTGGACTATGCGACTCGGTACCCAAAAGCAGTGCCACTGAAGAAGATTGACACTGAAACTGTAGCAGAGGCACTGGTGGACATGTTCAGTAGACTTGGAGTGCCTGAAGAAATTCTGACAGACCTCGGGACGCAGTTCGTCTCTGACTGCATGAAGGAGGTCAACAGACTGCTGAGCATCCGGCATTTGACTACGACACCCTACCATCCGATGTGCAACGGGCTTGTCGAAAAGTTCAATGCTACGCTAAAGTCCACCCTGAAGAAACTGTGCAGCGAGCAGCCCAGACAATGGCATCGCTACATCAACGCCTTACTTTTCGCCTACAGAGAAGTACCGCAGGAGTCCACCGGCTTTTCTATGTACGAGCTGTTGTACGGAAGAACCATCCAAGGGCCGATGCACATCCTGAAAGAACTGTGGACGAAAGAAGTAGACACCCCAGAGGTGAGGAACAGCTACCAGTACGTGTTTGAGCTACGGGAGAAGCTTGAGCAGACTCTCGAGATAGCCAGAGAAAACCTGAAGAAGTCCCAGGACTGTGGAAAGCACTACTACGATCGTAGGGCTGTGAACAGGAAGTTCAAACCTGGCAACAAAGTGCTGGTGCTGCTACCTACCGATCACAACAAGTTGCTGATGCAGTGGAAAGGCCCGTACGAAGTGGAGACCGTGGTGGGTATCAACGACTACAAGGTGAAGGTCGGTCAGCATTCCAAGATATACCACGCCAACCTCCTTAAGCTGTACGTGGAAAGGCCATCAGAGACTGTGCATGCAGCAACAGCAGCTGAGATCGACAACAGTTTTGACAGTGAGGAACTGTTGGAACTTGGAGACTTCCACAGCAAAGAAGGCATCGATGACGTTAAGCTAGGACCAGGCTTGACGGAAGGTCAAAAGATGGAGCTCAAGGACCTTATTGGCGAGTTTCCCCACAACTTCAGCGATGTCCCTGGCTCTACGACTTTGGTCGACCTGCTAGTACACACCCAGACCTGGAAGGAGCATCTGCAGACCTTGAGGGAGCTGTTCCACCGTCTCGCAGAAGCCAACCTGACCGTGAGACCCAGCAAATGTATTCTGGGAACCGACAACGTCGACTTCATTGGACGTTCGAGGGAAGAAGGAGACAACGGAGGAGGCACTGATTCCAGGGAAGCCCACGTGATCATCGTCTTTGACCCTGGGCCGATGACAACCGCAATTGACGACGGCGTCGTTACCTTGCGGATGAAAAAACATTGACCGTGTAGATAAACTGTGAACATTGACAGTACCCAGAAAGACTTGCAGATAAAAAAAACATTGACTCTGTGTGAATTAACTGTGAACATTGACAATATCCAGACAGATTTGAAGATGAAAACCATTGACTCTGTGTGAATGAACTGAGAACGTTGATAGTGTTCAGAGAGTCTGAAATAAATCTTAATTCTGTACTTTATTTGTGCATTACGTTTCAACGTTGTTGACAGAAATTAGGTAAATTTCTTCTTGAGTGGGGGGTTATGTTACGTTGAAAGTATGTCTGAAACGCGCGCGATAGATCTAATCGTTTCGTTTTGCAAAGTATTCAATAATGGAGTTTATTTACCTTTGATTTGAGTTTGCATTGTTGTTAGGAGAGGCTTTGTATAACGCTGATAATTTTCGTTAGTCGATATTGTTGTAGAATTCTCTGGATCCGCTTGTTTACTATCGATCGAAGTTTCTTGATGGACGTAGATATTTGCGAACATTCTGGGAAGGGAAATAATTATGTATGACGTAAGTCAGTGATGACGATCTTTAATTCTGATTGGTTGTAATGCGTCATTTTCTAGAACGACCTGTCGTCATCTCGAAGGAGAACAAAATTATATATTCGATGCTCCGTGTGTTTTGAAAAGTTGTTGATAGTTGGAAAGTTGTTGAGTTGAGTTGAGAATTGTATGCAGTTGTTGATGTGTGCTGAATAAAAAGTGGAAAACTTCATACGTCGACTCCGTGTCTTGTATGCTGAGTGAGCAGGCTGCGTGGATAAACGAATCAGAGTTACACCTTATCAGGACTTCAGCGTCGGGGATGAATCAAATACTGATAAAGAAAAACACCATCATCAGACCGAGTGTAACACCCAGCAAGAGGACGAAACCATTAACAGTGCTAAGGAAGCAGCCAAAACACCAAAAACCATCCGTAGAGACAATAAAAGAACATGTAAATATCTTTGGAAAGACGGCATCCTTTACCGAGAATTTTGGTCGACAGAAGGGACCAAGAAGCAGATCGTGGTGCCCAAAAAGTACAGAAACGGTATCATGAAGCTGGGACATGACATGCCAATGAGCGGCCATTTGGGCAACAAGAAAACGCGCGACCGCATATGGGCAAATTTCTATTCGCCAGGGATCATCGGAGACGTGAAAAGATATTACGCATCATGTGATGCATGCCAAAGAACAGCGCCAAAAAAAATCACTCCCAGGAAACTTCACATGGGACGCGTACCATTAGTGGAAGTACCGTTTGAAAAGGTAGCCATTGACTTGATCGGACCGTTCACCACGCCGTCAGATAGGAAACATCGTTACGTGCTCACGATGGTGGACTACGCAACTCGTTATCCAGAGGCAACCCCTTTGAAAACCTGAAAGGCACCCGAAGTTGCCGAAGCCCTATGGACGATGTGGACCAGAGTAGGAGTGCCAAAAGAAATAATAACAGCTCAAGGGTCACAGTTCACGGGAGACGTGATGAAAGATCTACAACGATTGTTGAGTGTCAAGGGAATAACAACGACACCTTATCACGCTCAAGCAAACGGGTTGGTTGAAAGATTCAACGGCACACTAAAGCAGATGATCAGAAAGATGTGTCTAGAGCAGCCTATAGAATGGGACAGACTAATACCTGCCTTGTTATTTGCGTACAGGGAGGTGCCACAGGAGTCCACGTCATTCTCACCTTTTGAATTACTGTACGGGAGAACAGTAAGAGGACCACTACAGATACTCAAGGAGCTGTGGGTGAATACGAATATAGCGCCTGAGACCCGAACAGCCGCGCAATACGTGACTGATTAGAGAAACAGGATCGAGGAAACATGCGCTATTGCCAGAAAACACCTTTTTTTTCCAAGATGGCGCCGATACAGGGCGACAAGATATTGGTTGTGTGTTTTGGACTGATAGTGTTGTGTATCTGCTTCGAAAGGACTGTATGTGTGCTGAAATATTCAAGAGAACATCTACTTTTCATCCATGATTGTGCGGATTGTGAGTACAGACCAGAACTTTTCACTTTTCCCTTCGACATTCTTCATACACACGCCGGCGCGTATCAAAACCACGTGGCAGCTTCGCCCGGTCGCCGCGCACGCAAGAGAGGGAAACGAGCTGGAGTGCTCGTTCGTTTTCGCCAACGCGCCTCACGCCCTCCCCTCCCTGCCATCTGTTTGTCACATGTAAGATCCCTAGACAACAAGAAAGATGAGTTGCGCTACCTAATAAGCATTCAAAGAGACTTTACTGATTGTTCGGCGTTTTGCTTCACGGAAACGTGGTTGTCTCCCTCTACTCCCGACGCTGCAGTACAACCCGACGGCTTTTCGCTTAATCGCGCCGATCGCACGCCTGACGAATCACAGAAAAAGTCAGGTGGCGGCATTTGTTTTATGATCAACGACCGATGGTGTACAGATGGGTCTATCTTATCCAAACACTGTGCACCCAACCTTGAAACTCTCACTGTAAAGTGTCGACCCTTCTACCTTCCACGAGAGTTTTCCTCATTGTTTTGGTTGGCGTCTACGTCCCTGACAAAGCGCACGCTACTTCTGCCATCAAAGAACTTTCCAAGCAGATCACAAACATTGAAACTTCACACACTGACTGTCACGTTATCGTTCTGGGTGATTTCAACCATGCTGACTTGAGAAAACAACAGCCCAAGTTTAAACAACACGTCAAATGTGCAACGAGAGAGAAAGCGACCCTTGACCTATGCTACAGCACAATTAGCGGCGCTTACCGCTCTATACCCCGCCCCCCACTCGGCCGATCTGATCACGTGATGGTGTTCCTTCTTCCCTCTTACCGCCAGAAACTAAAGTCAGGCAAACCACAGGTCCGTACTGTCAAGCGCTGGAATCAAGACTCTATCCAGGAACTACAGGCGTGTTTTGACTGTACGGACTGGCAGGCACTGACCACCTCCTGTGCTGACATCCATGAGCAAGCTGATATGGTAACTTCCTACATTAGTTTCTGTGAACAAGGTTGCATTCCAACAAAAGAAGTCAGATCTTGGCCAAATGACAAGCCATGGTTCAACAACAGCCTCAAGTCAAGCCTGAGAGCAAAGGAAGAAGCCCATAGAAGCGGCGACAAGATCAGCTACAAAAGGGCCAAATATGAGTTAGAAAAGGCCATCAGACGTGCAAAGTGGGATTATAAGAAAAAGCTACAGGCCCACTTTCAGTCTAACAACATCAGGGCAGTTTGGCAAGGTCTGCAAACCATCACTGACTACAAGAAGAAAGGACGCCAAGCTGATGCTGACGACAAGCAGCTCCCAGATACGCTGAACGAGTTCTATGCCAGATTCGACAGACATAACACCATCCCTGTCACAGTCTCCCCTCCTGATTCTGCTTCCCACCAGCCTCCGCCTTTCACCATCACAGAGTCGGAGGTGGAGTCTCTCTTCAAGAGGCAGAACAGCAGAAAGGCAGGTGGTCCTGACGGAGTATCAGCCCCCACCCTCAAACACTGCTCCTCCCAAACTGGCTCCAATTTTTACCCAGATTTTCAATTCCTCCCTTCTCTTGTCCATTGTCCCCCACTGTTTCAAGACCTCCACCATCGTACCTGTTCCCAAGAAACCCCAAATTAGCTCCCTCAATGACTACCGCCCTGTGGCCCTGACCTCGTTGGTGATGAAAGTGCTGGAGCGCCTGATACTCAAGCACCTCCAGTCCGCTACCAAGGGCAAACTGGACCCGTGCCAGTTTGCTTACCAAGCAAACCGGTCTGTCGACGATGCCGTCGCCATGGCCCTTCACTTCATCCTCCAGCAGCTAGAAACCCCTAATCGATACGCCCGCCTCCTCTCCGTAGACTACTCGTCTGCTTTCAACACCATCGTCCCCCAGACCCTGTTCAACAAGCTACAGCTCTTTAACCTCTCCCCCTCCATCTCTTTCTGGATTCTGAGCTTCCTCCTCAACCGCCCCCAGTCAATGAAAATAGGCAGCAACATCTCGCAGTTCCTGACCCTGAGCACAGGCGCACCCCAGGGGTGTGTCCTGTCTCCTTTTCTATACTGCCTGTACACCAACGACTGCACCTCCCATCACGAGTCAGTTCAACTCGTAAAGTTTGCCGATGACACCACCGTTGAAGGCATCATATCCAATGGAGATGAGTCAGCCTACAGGCAGGAAGTCGACCTGCTGGTGTCATGGTGCAATTACCACAGTCTCGAGTTGAACGCCTCCAAGACCAAAGAGATGGTGATCGACTTTCGTCGGAACGCCACTCCCAATGACCCCCTCTTCATCAACGGCCAGCCCATCGAGACAGTTGAGTCATTCAAGTTTCTGGCCTTACTCATTTCCTGCGACCTCACCTGGGATCTCAATACCGATTCCATCATCAAGCGAGCACAGCAGAGGATGCACTTTCTCAGGCAGCTCAAAAAATTTGGCCTGAGGAAGGAAATCCTCACCCAGTTCTACCGCTCTGTGGTAGAAAGTGTTCTAACATTTTCCATCTGTGTGTGGTATGGGGGTGCATCCCAACAACAGAAAGAAAAACTAGACCATATTGTCTCCGCTGCCAGCAAGATCATTGACACCGACCTCCCCTCTCTGGCCTCCATCTATACCAAACGCCCGATGAGCAGAGCCAGAAAGATAGTGGATGATGCCTCCCACCCCGGATACCCCCTCTTCGAGCTGCTTCCTTCTGGCAAAAGGCTCAGAACTATGAAGAATCGTACCTGCCGCTTCAAGAACAGTTTTTTTTCCCACAAGCAGTGACAAACCTCAACTCCTTGTCTAGCACCCGATGATCACGGACTATCTCAGTGACTTATGCATAAGAGAGAGAGAGACAGAGGGAGGGAGGGGGGGAGAGAAGTGAGTGAAAGAAAGAGAGGAAGAGAGAGACAGAGAGAGAGAGAGTGAGTAGAGGAAGTAATAGAGAGAGAATTTATAGATGTATGTAGAGTGTGTAAGATAAGAGAATTGAGAGAGCGAGAGATAACGGAGATGAGCGCGCACGTGTGTGTGTGGATGTGTGTGTGTCTATTTGATGTGATCATTCTGTTTCTACTATATTCCAGTCAGTATTACTCCTAGTCTTGTATGAGTGTGTCAGCAAGTGGATGGTTGCGCGTAGGTGTGGTTGGCTTTGTTATTGTGTTTTGTATAAAATATGTGTGCCAACATCAAAGTGTATTCCTCGTGCTTGTCACCTGGCAAAATAAAGTTCTGTTATCTGTTATCTGTTATCTGAAACGGCGACGGCACGACACGCACGCCAATTCAACAAAAAGGACAATATGAGGGAATTGAGAAAAGGAACAAGAGTATTGCTACTACTCCCAGAAAAGAACAACAAGCTGGAAATGACTTGGAAAGGACCTTTCACAGTACAGGAGAAAGTGAACCAATACACCTATAAGGTGGAGATCAACGGTAAGTTGAAAACATACCATGCAAATCTCCTGAAAGAATATGTGTCATAATTGAACAACATTCATTTAAAAAAAAACTATCTTAAATTTATGATTGATGATAAATTTAGTATTGTTCAGTGGAATTGCAGATCTATATCCACAAATGTACACTCTTTACAACAATATGTAGCAACAAACCAACATCATGTTCTTGCACTGCAGTCATTGAATGTAAAAAGGAAGAAACTTCCTAAGATTGAAGGCTACTTTTTTCCACCAGTAACATCATTTATTAAACAGAATACAAAAGTAAGCGTTGCGATATACATTAGGAAAGATATGGATTACGTCACATGCAAGTCTCCCATTCCAAAAGATTTAAATGATGTGTATTCAGTAGCCGTGAAAGTAAAAATTCATGATCAAATGTATGTTACTATCACGTCTGTTTATTATCCATTAGGACCAGATGATTTTAATACTGAATGGTTACAATCAATTGATATAAATGAAAATTGTATTATAGTTGGTGATTTCAATGCTCATTCAACACTTTGGGATAAAGGATGTAATTATAATACAAATAATCGTTTTATTGAAAATATAATTACTTCTGGTCTTATATTGTTAAATGATGGTAGAATAACAAGGATTCCTGACATAGCAACACACCAACCTTCTGCCATTGATCTAACGTTTGTATCGCCTGATTTGGCAATAGACAGTATATGGGAAGTGGACTCTGATTCATTAGGTAGTGACCATCTACCAGTTTTAACTGTAATAAATGAAAAGCCAGAGGTACAAATAGAAGATGATATTATACCAAAATATATTTATACTCGTGCAGATTGGAATCTGTATCAAATGCATTTATTGTACTCTGAAGATGACTTTCTACAAAATGAAGATATCAATGCAATTTATACAGGTTTTACAAAAACAATATTGTCTGCAGCTAATAAGTCTATACCTATTAAGAGAAATTCTGTAAAGAAAAAACACAGTGGTAATATTTGGTGGAATCAAGCATGTGCAGATGCAGTTAAGGAAAAAAAGAATACATTTAAGAATTGGATAAAATGTAGATCTGTTTCCGCACATAGGCACATGAAATGTGCAAAAATTAATTGTAATAAAATTATAGCATCAGCAAAGAAACAATATTGGGAAGATTTTTGTAAAAAAGAAATATCAAATACATGTAATGTTAATAATGTTTGGAAAAAAGTAAAAGAAATGAAAAATGGCTTTCAGCTTCCTAAGTGTCCCATAAAAATAACTAACAAACTATTTTCTTCTCCAAAGGAGAAATCTGAAGAATTTGGAAAACTTTTTGCAAATGCAAGCAATACTAGTAGTCTAATTAAAGATGAGTTTGAAAAAAGAAAACATGAAGAAAAATCTGAACATTATAAAGAACCTAATTCAGATAATTCTTTATTTATGAATTCTAGGATATCAATAACAGAGGTTACAGATGCTTTAAATTATCTTGGCACTAAAAAATCTGCAGTTGGTCCAGATGGGTTATCATACATTTTGCTAAAGCACATGCCTTTAAAATGGATACAACATTTTCTCCATATTATCAATAAATGTTGGGAAGATAATGTGTTGCCTGATATTTGGAAAACATCAATAATTATTCCACTTTTAAAAACAGGGAAAAATCGACACGAATCCTCAAGTTATCGCCCCATTGCATTAACATCACATGCTGGTAAAATTATGGAAAAAATTATAATGAATAGATTATCATACTATTGTGAAAAAAATAAAGTAATTCCAGCAAATCAGGCTGGTTTTAAAAAAGGCAGATCAACAGTAGACCATTTAGTGAAATTAACAACACACATTAAGAAACAATTCGCTAGAAGGAAAAATATATTAGCTACATTTTTTGACGTAAAAAAAGCTTATGATCGAGTTTGGCATGCTCGACTTTTATACAAATTAAAAAATATAGGGCTTTCTGGAAATATTTTTCAATATATTAAAGGGTTTTTGCATGGAAGAAAAATAATGGCCAAAGTAGGTCACTCTTATTCTTCTACATATAATATTAACATGGGTATACCACAAGGCTCTATAATTTCACCTCTTTTATTCACTATTTTGTTACATGACTTACCTCAATTTGTAAGTAATAAAATTAATCTAGTTCAATATGCTGACGATATTGCAATATGGGTAAATGTATCTTTAAAAAGAAAAACTTCTATATATGAAATAAAACATATTCAAAAGATATATCAAAATGAACTGAACAATATTGATATTTACATGAAGGATAATGGATTGGAATTATCAGAAGAAAAAACAAACATGATCTTGTTTAATAATGGGATTAACCCCAAATGTTTGCCAAAATTTTATATTGGTATCAAACAATTGAAATATGTACAGGAAATAAAATTTCTCGGGGTATATTTTACATCTAAATTAAGTTGGAAAAAACATATACATTATTTGTTGGAAAAGGCCGTTAAAAGTTTAAATTTAATAAAGATTATAAGCTTCCAAAAATGGGGACGTGATACTAAAACTCTCATTCATCTTGTGTGCATGCTTGTTAGATCTAAATTAACGTATGGACAAGAGGTATATTTTTCGGCACCAAAATATTTACTGAAACAACTCCAGAGTATGGACAGCAAAGCAATTAAAATTGTTATGGGTATTCCAGTACACACAAAAACTGACGATGCTTATAAAGCAGCTGGAGTATTACCATTACATGAGTGGAGAAAATTATCATGCGCTAAATATATAGTTAGAGCCTCTGCTGTAGAAAATTTCACTGATACGGAACTAGAAGTAAGATCTGATTTAGATTATCCAAAAAGAGCACAGGGTATCAGTTATTTACAAACAATAGCAACTTATACAAATGAACTTTTACAGGGATCAAATTTATTTCCTAATTCAATCTATAAAAAAAATACCACAAATGCCTATACCAATATGGGAATTTAAGCGAGCAAACTTTGATTATGAATATACTGCTATACGGAAAAAAGAAAATGGATTTTTGTTAGCAACAGAAGCTTATGAACATATAGATAAAAAATATTATTCTTATTTGCAAATTTATACTGATGGTTCTGTTTTAGATACAGGCCAAACTGGGGCTGGTTATGTTATACCTGCTTTAAAAATTAGTGAATCTTTGTATTTAGGTAAAGATCGTTCAATTTATACTGCAGAACTTACCGCAATTCTTATGGCATTAAATAAAATCTTAAGTCAACAAAAGACATTTTTTAATATATTATTATGTGTAGACTCCAAATCTGTTCTTCAGAGTCTGGACTCTAATATTTATAAAAACAGAGGTGATATTATATACGAAATAAAATATCTTATACATTGCTTAATTATTAATGGCACAAATGTTCATTTTTGTTGGATACCATCTCATTGTGGTTTATATAATAATGATTGGGCAGACAGGAAAGCAAAAGAAGGGGCGAACAATCAACACAACGTTAGCCATATTGACATCCCCTTATCAACAAAAGAAATTTATAGTATAATCGAAAATAAAATAAAAAATAAATTTCCTTTAAAAATAATATATAGTGATAATTCCCAGTATCCTCGAGTAATAACCTCTTTAGCACATCGTCTTGCTTTAAATTCTTGGAGGACAAAGTATTGCAAGGATATTGTTTGCATTTGCAATGAAAATTTAACTATAAATCATATCATTCATGATTGCAGGGTAATAACACAATATATTCCACAGAACATTCATAATGTTCAAAATAAAAATAGTAAATATTGGATTACCATCGCTAAATCTATAATTTATAGTCCTGTAGGTCATTTGTTATAAAAATTGCAAGTTTATTCTGATTCGTATATGTCAATCTCACAAAATTGACTTTTCTGTACATGAACATTTCACAAGTTTGACATGTTCCATAGTACTTTTTTATTTGTTTTCAAGAGTTTTAAAATATTGTTTGAATACTTAAATTTTATTTAATTTTATTTCATGTTATGTTATTGTACCATTTTGTTTAAATGTTATTTCCTTTCCCACATCCATGTAGTGCATATCCTTCCCCCCCCCCACCTTCCTTTTATTTTCTTGTCTAAAATCACTTCGGTGAATAGACGTTAAATGAAATAAACAAACAAACAAACAAAGAATATGTGGAAAGAGAACCAGAACCCGCAATAGCAGTGCTGATGCATGCAGATGAAATCAGCATCGACGGGAAAGATGAGTCATTGCAAGAGTACATACGTTCTCTGCCATCCATCCCATTGGGTCGCACTGAGACTCATCAAGATATTCTCATCAACCCTGAGTTGGAGGCATCTCAGAAAGCTCAGATCATCGAAATATGCCAAAACCACGAAACAGTGATCTGGCAAAACAGTTTTGGAGAAATGCCATTTGCGTACTCGCTCTGAAAAACCTGTGCACGTGAAACAATATCCATTTACCCACGCAGCGAGAGACACCGTCCAAAAGAAGGTGAAAGAGGTGATCAAACTCGGAGTGATAGAACCAAGCATATCAGCGTACAGCGCGCCCATTGTACTGGTGAAAAAGAAAGATGGTTCAATTCGATTTTGTATAGATTACCGGAAACTAAACAATGAAATCGAATTCGACAGTGAATCCATGCCTGACGTCGTTCAGCTTTTTGCAAAACTCAGCAACGCAAAATATTTTTCGAAACTCGACTTATCCAAAGGCTACTAGCAAATTCCGGTCGATGAAAAGGTTCGTCACAAGACAGCGGTCTCGACACCATACGGTCAATACCAATGGACCACCATGCCATTTGGACTAAAAACAGCAGGGGCAATTTTCACCCGCATGATGAGAAAACTATTACAACCCATGGGCAGAGACGATGTCGACAACTTCATTGACGACATACTGATCGCATCCGAAACATGTGAGGAGCACTTAGAAGCTCTAGAACAAGTGCTGACAAGATTAGAGCATGCTGGACTCACAGCCAAACCTTCAAAATGCCACCTTGGGTTCCAGGAACTGTCATACCTGCGGCATCAAATAGGGAAAGGGAAGATTCAACCAGAGGACGACAAAATAGGGAAACTGGCAAAAGCAGAAAGATCCACTACAAAGAAAGAAGTACGAGCTTTCCTAGACCTAGCCGGTTACTATCGGAAGTTTGTTCCAAACTTTGCCGAAATCGCTAGCCCACTCACAGATATGACTAAAACCAAGCAGCCAGACTGAGTGCAGTGGAACGAAACAGACGAAAAAAGCTTTTTCCATATTGAAGAGTCACCTGTGCAGCAAACCCATCATGAGGTTACCCGACAAGGAAAAGGAGTTTGTGCTACGTACGGACGCATCTGACAAAGCCATAGGAGCAATCCTATTGCAGGATCACGGAGAGGGACCGCAACCTGTGGCTTACGCTAGCAGAAAACTGAAGAATGCGGAAAGAAACTATGCTACAATTGAGAAGGAATGCTTAGCATCCGTTTGGGCCATTAAGAAGTTTGAACCATACTTATATGGGAAGCAATTTGTTCTTGAGACCGACCATCAACCACTCCAATACCTGGAGAAGTCAAAAACAGAAAACGGTCGACTGATGAGATGGGCTCTTGCTCTCCAACAATACGACTACAAAGTGAGAATCATCAAAGGGAAAGACAACGTGGGTGCTGACTACTTGAGCCGCTCTTTCACAAACGAGAACTAGCTAAAAACTAGAGTTTTTAGTTTCAGAAGGGACCTATGTCACGAAAATAACGCGTCTCTTCTGTCAGCTTTCCTGACAGCAACTGTACATCGTTTGTTTTATTTTTTCGTGATGTTCAAATAACAATATTTTGGGTGCCTTTGAAAATGACAATAGTTTGGTTGCCTTTGGATTAAATTCTAAAGACTCTATGTTTTGACGTCGGTGTGTCATTACGTCATAGACCGATTGCGTCAGAGTAGAGAGAGAGGAAAAACAAACACCAAGTCTCCATTGGCAAGCAAACGAAGAATCGCTGCAAGTGGTCTCCTTATTATACACGACATTAACTGTGCAAGGCACACCAGTTGAAGGAAACGACCAAGGGGGATACCAAGAAGTACCTGGGATACAGAGTGAGTCAGCCTTGGTTGGAGAAGGTCCATCAGCTTTCACCTGACTCAAGTGTCCAAGGTCGTCAACTGTACGTTACTCGTGTGAGAAGCCATCTTTGCTTTCACGAACCGTTGGGTTCATTCTTCATGCGCCATCGTGTGTACGTGTTTAGCTAGGCTGTTGTGAGTTTTGTATTGTGTATTTGTTGTCTCATGGATCCTCAAGTAAGTGTAGCGTTGCTTTGCTTCTCTTTTTATGTTCGTTTGTTTACTTTATCGTTTTTTCGCTTCGTGCACTGTGCTGTTTCGCACTCACGTAGTCCGCCATTTTGTTCCGAAATTCCATCCACAACCTACAAACGCGATAAGCTGTTGTCATTGAAGTCTAAATTTACACAGCCCGCTCCCGACCTTGTGTTCCGATTAAAAGAGTTATCGATCGGCCTTCATTTGCCCAGAAAACGGACTAGTGGAGGCAAACGTAAACAAAACATCTCGTCTATCCCTGTTGTCGTCCTTTCACACAGATTGCCTATGCTTTCCAACTCTGACCCCACGCTCCCCGTTGCATCACAACCAGAGTGTATCACTAGGCCTGAGACTCATCGCTGTAACACAGACAATCTCATTCACATCAACCTCTCCCCTCAACCTCTATCTTCACACCTCGATAGCCACAGTCCTTTACTCATTGCATCATTCAACGCTCAATCACTAGGTCCTAACGAAAAACGTACGCTTTGCATGAATTCATCTCAGACAAGCAGACTGACATTATGTTCCTACAAGAAACTTGGTTTTGGCAGACTGGTGACAAGGGTAAATGCTCTGATTTAACCCCTTCTGGCTATTCTGTATGTTCGTTACCTCGCTCAAATCGCGGTGGTGGCCTCGCTATCATTTACAGAAACAGTCTGTCCCGTCACCTATGCTTCATCACAGACTTCGCATTCACTCACTCGTCCTTTGAAGTTGTTCACCTCAGTTTGTCCGTTCCACAGCAGAACATTCACTTCATATGCATATATCGCACCTTTCCAAGCAAGGAAAATAAATTAACTGATGCAATTTTTCACCAAGAATTTCCAGTTCTGCTCGATAATTGCAACACACTGTCAAGAACATACATAGTATTAGGAGACATTAACTTTCACTTTGACCAACCCCAGCAACCTTCCACCGCAAAAATGATTGAACTTTTAGATCAGTTTAGTCTTTCTCAGTCAGTCACAGAACCCACCCACAGCCGTGGTCACATCTTAGATTGGGTTATGCATAGGCCTCAGGATAATGTTGTTAGATCAACTTCAGTCACCCAAGAATTAACATCTGACCATTTCTGTGTCGTGTGCGAACTAAACGTCGCAGCCCCCCTCCTCCCCCCATGTTCAGGGAGGCTCGCAGCCTGCGTACCATGGATAGGGATGCTTTCAAGCCAGATATTACCGCTAAAGTGACCCCAGAACTGTGCCCCACTGTGGATCAGCTGAATAGTACACTTCATGCGCTGCTTGATCAGCACGCCCCCGTGGCCCAGAAAAAGGTCAAGGCAACACGCTCAGCACCCTGATACGAGTCTATTAATGACGAAGCGAAGAAACACCGACGCAAAGCAGAGAAAAAGTGGCTTAAATCGGGTTTAGAAAACAGCAAGCAGATTTTCACTGCTGCAAAAAAAGGGTCACTAAAATAGTCCAGACTGCCAAAACCCGGTACTATAGCGACAGAATTAGCAGCAGCGAAACTTGTAAACAGTTGTCCAACATTTGCAATCAGCTAAGGGGTAAGAGCAATGCAACATCACTCACATACACGCATCCACCATGTCAGCTCCCAGATGTATTTTGTAATTATTTCACACAGAAAGTGGCTGACGTAAGGGCCGCTCTGGACAGCCATGAGATCCCACTCATTAACTCATTCTCACATTCACTCACTACCGCAAAGATGGAATTTTTTCAACCAATCACAGAGCATGAAGTCAAGAAAGTCATCTTAAGCTCAAAACCAACATCTTGCTCTCTTGACCCCATTCCTACCCCCATGTTGATAGAGAATCTTGACCTTCTACTCCCGACCATTACCCACATTATCAACGAGAGTCTGTTCTCTGGTGTTGTTCCGTCTGTGCTCAAAGCGGCTGTAATCAAACCCCTCCTTAAAAAGCCACGTTTAGACAAAAATAATCTAAAGAACTATAGACCTGTTTCAAACCTCTCCTTCCTGTCCAAAGTCATAGAAAAAATTGTTCTCAAACAACTGTTTGCCTACCTATATGATAACGCTTTACTTTGCCCCAACCAGTCTGCCTACCGACCCTTCCACAGCACTGAGACAGCCCTCCTAAAGGTAACCAATGATCTGTTGCTGGCCTTAGATAATGGTAACATCTCCGTTCTCACCTTACTAGACCTCTCTGCCGCCTTTGACACAGTCGACCACCACATTCTCTTTAACACTATTCAACACTACTTTGGAATCTCCGGCTCGGTCCTGGCTTGGTTCCACTCATATCTTTCTGACAGATCACAAGCAGTCACTGTCGATGGCTGTTTCTCCAGCACAGCAGACTTGGTGTGCGGCGTGCCTCAGGGTTCCGATTGAGGGCCGGTGTTGTTCACTCTGTACACCAAGCCACTGCTTCTCCTGCTTAGAAAGCATGCTGTTGAGAGTCAGTCATTTGCAGACGACACACAACTTTATAAATCCACTGCCCCCTCTCTCATTAACTCCACTGTTCAGACTTTGGAGAACTGCATCACAGACATTAAGTCATGGATGACACTCAACAAGCTTAAGCTTAATGATGATAAAACTGAAGCCCTCCTCATTCACAAGCACAACACCTCCTCCTCACTCCCGCCTCTCCCAACATCGCTTACAGTAGGGACAACAAACATTCAGTTCTCATCCTCAGCAAGAAATCTCGGCTACATTCTCTCCGATGACCTGTCCCTCAACAACCACATCTCCAACGTCTGTTGCTCTGCATACACGGCCATACACCAAATCAGCTCCTTTTGTCACTATCGTACACTCACTACCACAAAAAACCCTAGTCTGTGCTCTAGTCCTTTCTCGTCTTGACTATTGCAACTCTCTCCTCGCTGGCTCCCCAAAACACATCATTGACAAGCTACAAAAGGTTCAGAACACAGCAGCTAGACTAGTATTCCGAGCTAAGAAACGCGATCACATCACACCTCTACTACATTCTCTTCACTGGCTTCCTGTGCAAGCACGCATAGAGTACAAACTCTCTGTTTTCTGTCACAACTTCTTCACAGATTCTTGTCCCTCCTACCTTGCTGACCTACTGTCTGTCTACTCCCCTTCACGCACTTTAAGATCTTCTGCTGACACTCGCACGCTCAAGGTTCCTGTCACCCGCACTAAGACATACGGCCAACGTGCATTTGCCTACTCCACACCTAAGCAGTGGAATTCCCTTCCCTCCCATATCCGCAACATACAATCAACACAAGCATTCAAAAAGGCCCTCAAAACCCACCTCTTCAGACTGCATTATTCAGACTGATTTGTATCCCGCTGCCATTCTCTCCTCTTTTGTCTCTGTCTGATCCGTAAGTGTATACATGGCTGTACATATTTATACTGTTTCTTCTCTTGGGCCTAACCGGGCATATAAATAGCTGTGAATAGTTTTTTGCAATTCTATTTCTGTCTTTTCTGTCATTTGTGTACACAGTTGTAAATAGTCTATTTCTGTCTTTTTTTGTAATTGTGTACATAGTTGTAAATAGTTCGTACCCTTACTGTTCTGTCTTTTGGTGTATTGTAGCAAAAGCGATGCTTTATCGAGTGCATGTATTTATATGTAATGACTATGTAAAGCGTGGTGAGTCTGGTCATAGGCTGGAGTACCCGCTATATAAAAATCCGTTATTATTATTATTATTATTATTATTATTATTATTATTATTATTATTATTATTATTATTATTATTATTATTATTATTATTATTATTACTGAGCTAACAGAGGCTATAATAGATAGCTAGACAGGTAAACATATCAATAAAAATATTCATGCACCATCATGGGTACGTATTTAACCTTAGTGCGTTCTAGACCGATTCGTAGATTTCTTAAACTTCATCTCACAGTGTTGATAAAGTTATGTTTATGTTAGATCTCTTGCAGAGGATCCGGTCTGGAGAGCACTTGGCAGAAGTTTTGTTTATGTCATTGTACGTAAGGCATGAAAGTGAAAAGCATGAAAGAAGGATCGTCAGTCATCTTATCTATCATTCATTATCAACTATCATGTGTTATCATTATACAACTTTTTAATGCTTCGACGAACGAAGAAAATTACATTGTACCTGAAGATCGTTATATAAAATTCATATATGGGACATTAGGTCACCACCTGATCGTTTCAGGCGCAATCAGTGCAGGCCGGGAGTTGTATGCAAGTCGCCGAGGAACAACAACATCAAAGTATCCATGACATTACGACAAAAACAGCGACAATACCAGGGTATAAAAATGCAGTAACATTACGTCAACTCAAGACTCTACAGTGAAGCTAAGTGTTTCAATTTTATTCTTCATGAACACATGAACAACAGCTGGAACCACCCTGGATTAACATACAGATTTCACTTTAATCATATGTGATCACACATCATTGTTGCCATTCATAAACATTATCATTATGAGTGAATAAGTTGATTTGCATCACCATCATACTTTGAGTGTACGCATCCATGGTGCAAATGCGCGCGTGTTTCTCATCTTTGATGCTGTGACTCTGTCCTCAATTGCACACACCGCCTATTTATTTAGAATTCGGAGGCAACCGCGGCAGGTGATGCGGCACGCCCTGAAATCACTGCGTATTTTGGGGTCAAGGCCGCATAAGGATCCTCCCGTGCGTTGACAGTGGCATGTAAATGCTGAGGAAAGTATACTGCTGGCCAGAAATGCAAAGTCGAACCTCACAAACCTGGAAAGTCCTGAAAATGAGATCATCGGTACCACACAAGAGTGACACACAGTCTTTGAGAGTGTTTCTGTATAGGACTGCCAGACCACCACCACCGCCAGACATACGGGGAAACGACTTGAGCGTGTAACCCATGGGTGTCAGTTCGGCCATCGTACTCTCATCCCCCACTGGCTTAAACCGCGTCTCAGAGAGAAAGATCAGGTCGTACTCTCCGTCCGCGATCAGGTCGTGCAGTTCGAGTGCCTTGTTACCGCATGACTGCGTGTTAAGACACAAGACCCTCAAGCAGTCTCTGGCAGCCAGCGACGCCCTGTCGGACACGACTGATGGAGGCAGACTGCAGCTATTTGCTGGGAAGATGAGGATGGTGAGACAACAAGAGGCAGCGTCACCGACGACAGAAGCGGTGTAGGACGATCAGAGACCATCAGAGGCGGCGGAGACAGCAGCGAAGAAGTGCACAAATCCACCAGCATGGATGGGCATCGCATCGTTAGCGCGGTCTAAAAGCCTGGACATTGACGGCAGTGCGGTAGTAGAGTAGTTCGGCGACAAGGTCGGCGGTTGTGGTGCAGCTGAGGAGTAATCCGCCAACACAGGCAGTTGAGTGGCCAGGGACCACACAGTAGTTCACCAACAAGGGTGGAGACTTCAGGCCGCTGCTGCTGGAGTCGGTCGCCAGAGGATCCACCAGAGTTAGGCACAAGCCAGGCGGGGACAGACTGGCAGTTGAGTGGCCAGGGACACATGTTGAACAGTCTCCCGGCGCGGGTGCCACGTTGAGTAGACGGCTTGCCAGCGATACCAAGTTCTCGGAGACGGCAGTGTAGCTCTGCAGATAGGCGGCACAGGAAGCGCTCCGCCACACTCTTGTTACGTAGTAACGTGACGCTGTAGCGGACAGTCAGAGTAACGGTCATTCCAGCTGTAATGACGATGCAGGCGAGCAAAAGTCAGTGGGTCAGTAGGTCACGAACTGGAAGCACGTAACGGGATCTTGAGAGGAACTCACGAGTTTAAAAACGTGTATTAAAGTTCACAGCAGTGGGTCACTGGGTCACGGTGATTATAATTAATCTGAGTGTTTTCAATGCTGGCCACACAATTAAAAGTGAGCGAGAGTCAGCAATTAGCAGCAGAAAATGGCGGATGAAAAACAATAATGAACACCGAAAACAAACTTCCCGGCCGAAGGTAACAAAAAGCAAACGTCAAAACCCTCCTACCACAACGACGACGATCACACACACGGAACACACTAACATGTCCAGAAAACCAGGACGAACACACCGACACCAAACAATCCACAAAGAGTCACATATAACCACTGAAAGAAAGCAAAAACGTAGAGAGCCCATACACCGTGCAGCCCACCAGCGCAACCACTTCTTAGAACTAAGACATAAAAGACTAATAAACAAAATAAAAAAAACAAAACAAGAAAAGTCATTTTTTTTAAACTTTATTTTGATAAATATAGCCAAATGAAAATTAAATCTGTCCAAAAATAAACAAATGACAAGTGACCAGTAACAATTACAAGTGTTCAGCGACAATGACCATAAACAATGACAAGAGACAAATGACCGGAGACAAATGACCAGAGACAAATGGCCAGAGACAAATGGCCAGCGACAAATGACCAGAGACAAAGGACCAGAGACAATGACACAAGACAATAACAAGAAACAAGGACAAGAAACACATGACCCGTGCGTCAAAAACTCGTGTCGTCACATTGTTTAAATAATTGTCATGAAACTAAACTAAATAGTGTTTTCAAACCACCCTTATTTTCACAATCAAGAATACCGGCCATGAAGGGTAATAATACTAATAAAAAACACTAAACCAACAGTTCGCGAGCGCTGATTACTTCCCTTATGCCCCACACAGTGATCACATTTGAAACACACACACACACCCACAAACACACACACACACACACACACACACACACACACACACCTACATGTCTTCTGGTAGTTTTGGCGACTGGTACTTTACACCCCACTTTTGGCGACTCTTTCAAATGAAGAGATATATAAACCAAATAGCACATGTAGCTTACAAATGCACTCATTAAAACGTTTTTACACAAAAAAGTTAACATTATGTAATATTACAGAAAAAAGTTAAAAACGGGAATTTTAGCACTTCTGACAACTGACTCCCTGTATTTTAGCTATTTTGCAGACAGTCGGCAAAAGTGTTACAAATACCGTAACTTAAGCTGCCATGTCTGTATTTTAGCTATTTTCCAGACGGTCAGCTAAACGTTAGAAATACGGTAACTTCATCTGAAACTTTTTGGCGCCAGTTTCAACAACGAAGATGAGAATAAGTCATGGTGTGGTCATCATATGTGCTAAAAAAAAACAACAACTGAAAACTGGCGCCCGACTTCTGAAGATTTAAAACATAAATGTTTGTAGTACATCTGAAGACAGCTTTTTTTTATTGCTGTACATTTGAAGACTCAAAAAATAAACAGACTGAGAAATAATATAAACCAAATTAGATCCGGTTTGACAGTACTCCTCGCTTAAGGTGACCCCCCCACTGGACCAAATTTTTGTTTGATCTTATCCGAGGGGCACCCTAAACAGTCCTCTGATAAGATCAACTACCAGTAAAAAAAACTTGATCTTATACGAGGTGCTAAATTTTTGTGTCGTGTGACAGTGTGTGTGTGTGTGCGTGTGTGTGTGTGTACATGTGTGCTCGTTGGTGCGCGCGTATGCATGTATGCATTACTGTATATGTATTTTTTGTGCGTGTGTATGATGCATAAGCACACACTCAAACACTCAAACGAACGGATGCAAGCATGCATACACATACACACACTCTCACACACACAAACACATTGACGTGCACGCACGCAAATGAGAATAAAAAATAAAAAGTATGCACCAAGACAGTTACTGGGTGTATTTGCAGAAAACCTTACACAAGTTTAACGAATTGTTTATTTTGTCTACGCCACGGCACATGCTAGTGAATGAAGTCAATTCAGGGTAAGGTCCACTGTGGCAATACGTCCCGCTAGGAGGTGACAGATCACAGTTACACCTGTCTACACCGCCCATGGGTCGCATTCTCTCAAAGTGGTTCCCGTGTGTATTGCAGAGTGTCGCATAACGCGGATGCTGGCTGGACGTGACAGGTGTTCTGGGATGGATTTCCATCTCAAAACAGGAAGTGACCTCATAAATGACGTCATCTGTGACATCAATTTCTCTTAAGCAGTAGTCTCCTCCATTTGAGAACCAAAAAGGGGTTGACGTTATCCGAGGTTTTCCCTCATGCGAGGTGACGCTAAGCGAGGAATTCTAAGTGGTACAAAGAAGGTGTTTGGCCGGGACCAACAACCTGATTGATCTTATCCGCCGTGTGACCTTAAACGGTAGTGACGTTAAAAGAGGAGTACTATAACTCCTTTTTGTGTCAAATATCAGAAATTGATTGTCAATCTGGAGACACATGGGCACATTATGAAACTAAGTTTTGATGTCTTCAAAACGTAAAAAAGACAATAAACATTAATTATTATTGTTAGTAGTATCTCATATAGGTAAAAGGTAAAGGTAAAGGTAGTCCCATAGCCTTGTGGCCGTAGGGGAGCGTGATGTTGGAGATCACACTTATCTTGGGCCAGCGTAATGAGGGTGATGCCCAACTCTCTCCCTCGCTGCTTTACCTTCCCCACCCTCAAGAGAGTAGGTACTCAATCACAGTTGAGTCAACTGGGGGCGTTGTTGTTTGTCGCTTCACACCTTAGCGGTCACCCATCCAAGTGCTAACCGCACCGGACGGTGCTTCACTTTCGACACAGTAGCGAGTGCTCCAACCACTGCACTATCCGACACCCCGCTAAGGTTACTCAATGAGGTGGTTGGCAAAGGCAACACATGTATACTTCTTGTTGTGCTTTTGTACGTGAATGTGTATAAATATTTAGGGGTTTGTCTTGGTTGGTAATGTAACCCCGTCTTTCCAATGGGAAACAACCCAGTTCATTCTTTTTTGTGGGGGCGTTTGTTTTGTTGATGTAGTAATTTCTAGTATCTTGTGCTTTATGTAATCCGTTTTAATTGATTCATAATTATATGATATGTTTTATCATTTTATTTTCTAAGTACAGGTACAGAAATATCTTGAGCTGTACTGAGCTTTGAAAAACATAAAAGGAATGTGACTCTTACAGGGCGGGGTGGATTTTTATTTAAACCATATTGACGATTTGAACTGAGAAATACTGGACACCTTGCTGTTGTGTTTTGACTGATTGGAGGTATAATGAATAAATATATTGATTTTAGGAACTTACGTTTGTTTGCGGGAAATTTTGTTTGTGGGGGGTGGGTGGGGCGGGGTGAGGAACTGTGTGCATGGCGCAGGAATTCATCCTTTCCTCTGGTTTTCTATCCCTCTTTATATATATATATATATATATATCTATATCTATATATATATATATATATATATATATATATATATAGATATAGATATAGATATATATATAGATATAGATATAGATATATATATATATAGATATATATATATAGATATATATATATAGATATATATATATATAGATATATATATATTATATATATATCCTTATAAACTATTGCTTCTGGGCGCGAACTTGTTTTTTCCAACCTAGTTCCAGTCATTCGCCGAAAAAGGCGATTACCGAAGTCGAACGAAGCTCTCCGAGTCGAGCAAAGCTATCCGATGTTTTACATGGCAGGACTACGTGAAACCACAGGCTGGGAAGTCTCGTCTTTCGTAGGCCTCAATTACATACTATACTACGACGTACGTATGTAGGAGGCCCACGAGTTTACAAAGACAAAAGAAAAGACTTCAAAGCCTGTGGTGAACATCCGTGCATAAAAATAGCCGCTGTTGCTTCAGATCTAATTCTGTTTCGATCTGCACAGCTTCAAGCTGTAAGTCAAGTCCAGATTCGCATTTTGAAGCAGTTATTATTATTATTATTTTATGATGATTAATATACTGAAACAATTAGTAATAAAGAGTAAAAGCAATACATAACACATAAAGCACACATACAACGATTTCACATCTATATCAACAATAAAACCATGACAAAACTTCAAAGCGCTATTGATACGTTGATGTCTCTTCAGCACAAGGCAAAGCAAGTTTATAATGTTCTCAAAAAACGGTGACATTTTTATTGCAAGCACCAAAGCAATTATTTATTTAACTAATATTATTCTTTTTAATTGATACAGTAAATTTGTTATATGTATTTCAATTATATGTATTTTAATGAGAAACGTATTAAAAAAAAAAAGTTGCGTGGCAGGCGGAAATTTCCATAAATCATCTAAAAAACTTGGTAAATCTATAAGAAAAAATAACCAGTATCACCATCTGAATATTTCGGGTTACACCCAACTTCAGCAAAAACAAACAAAACGTCACTGACCATATTTACACCATTGAGCACGCACAGCAGCACACTATTCTTTTTTTTTCTTTTTTTTTTTAAAGTAGGAATAATAATAATAATAACAAAAAACAAACAAAACAAATAAATAAATGAAAGATTTTACTAAATAACTATACTACTACTACTTCTACTACTACTACTACTACTACTACTACTACTACTACTACTAGCGAAGTTGTGGTCTTGATTTTGTGGTCCTGATTCGGCTCTTTGCAGTCCGCTGGACCCTGTAAGCAATGAATAACTAACTAACTATTAATTTAACTCTGATCTCGAGTTATATATAAAAAAAAAATTCGCTTAGCCTACTCGTCCTTCTCCGGAAATTTAAAGATTCGAATATTATAAAGTATAGGCCTAAATATTATTAATTAGAATAGATATAGTTTATACATTTATTTACATATAAAACAAACAATACAGGTCTAATAATTAAATTATATTCAGCTAGTGAGCTTCTTTGCTGCGTGGAGACTGACTTATAATATATAATGCAGATTAAGCCTATGTATACTGTATAACAGTGTCTACTTCGGCCTAGGCAGGAAATGGGGAACGCTACTGCTGAGAGGTAACAAAATGCAAATCAAGGAACGCAACTATTAACTATGGTCGATAATATAATAAGTATGCTCATATTAACAAAGTATACCGTTGCGAAATGCTAACCTGTGTAAATCGAACAGAATTAGAAGCAACAGCGATCATTTTTAATGTCAACTAGTCGTAGTCATGCAAGCATCATTTCGTAACACATCGGAGAGCTTCGTTCGACTTCGGCGATTGCCTTTTTGGGCGAATGACTGGAACTAGGTTGGAAAAAACAAGTTTGCCTTCTGGGCACCTTAAAAGTGAAAAATTGTGGGGCATATAAAATGCCCCACAATTTTAACCTGTTTACAATATTGCCGCGGGGTGGCTGATTACTGTCCTGTACAAATCTCACAACAACATTATATATAAAATTTTAACCAAAAAATAATTCGATTGCCTCCCTTGCTTCAAAACTTTTCAATCTGTCCGCCATGATGATTTTGCCATGGTGATTTTACTCTTCGATGTGAAAGGAGAGTTACCGTTCTTGATTGCAACGAGAATGGCCTCACGAAGATTCAGAGGGCCTGTGCTTAAAGCGGTGAGTGGAAATTTGTTATACTAGTACAACACTAAGTTTGAACAAAATTGGTCGATGTAGTTGTTTATCTTTCAAAGCAAATTGTGTTTTTAACATGTCGGCGAAGGTTGCTCAGTGAAGCACCGGTGGGTCGCTATTTTTCATTGAACTTATTTTACTAAGTCTAAGGGGTTTGGTCTAGGTGCATGAGTAAACGCGTGTTCAACTACGCATTGCATAATGTTACAATCTTCTTCTTCTTCTTCTTCTTCTTGGATTGTAGCACTACAATAACATTTTGATGACAAAGAAGACACCTTCGCCGATGTTTTCAACGCAACAAAAATTGTGATTTGTTTTGGGAAAGTGACGTTTTTGCTCCTGCAGTACTAGACTACACGCAAAAGCCGAGGCACTTTTCCGGTATATCTCTAAAACTCTAACAAGGTCTACGCCACAGTTCATACTTGAACGCCATTTAGATTATGTCTACTGCATTTCATTTTAACTCAAAAGGTCACAGTCGCTAAAGGCTCGTACATTTTTTGTAGGCCTACTTTTTTGCTTGTCAATCGTGGCAGCCATTTTCGATGGTCAACTTTCAAACAATCATTTACACTCAATTTTCCACAGAAAATGTTTATTAGGGAATCCGATGACAGATGAATTATTCATTTCTGCTTTTATGCGGGTGTCGTTTGGAATATTACTACATTTAATGTAAATCAAGCTGTTTTTCACTACCCTACCTAACAGGAAAATCGCCACACCGATTGGCTGAATGGCTTTTCCCAGCAGAAGTCTTGTTTGCGCTTTTTCACTATCGTACGCTTTATGATTAATCACAGAATTCTAAGTTTTTCTTTCAAAAGTTGATAATTGAATGGTGTTTAAAGATAAACTAGGCGTACAGTTTGTTAAATCTACAGAAATAAACCAAAAAGCTGTATCAGAACAGTAGATCTAGTGATATTTATTTAAAATTCCTTTTAATATAGGCCTACTCCCTACTGTACTGCGTTGCTAACATTGTTGTGTAAATAGACTATTAAAAAAAGTTTGTCTTTGCCTTTGGTTTATTGGTTTATTACAATGCTGTGACAAAAGGCTTTTTTTAACTTACTACTTTGGATTATTTTTATTTGATTAGGCTAATTATTTCATTTATTTATGTAATTTTTTATTTCATTTTATTTATTTTATTTTATTTTATTTTATTTTTTTTGGGGGGAGGTAGGGGAGAGGGGTGTTGAACTTGTATCATTTTTTTTCAGAAATCTAATAACTATATTAAATCAAAAAGTAAAAAAAGAAATAGTTTCCAATGGTAAAATGCCGAAGTTGCAGTGCATAATTTATTCTCGTTTGTCACTACCCTACGGTAAAAAAAATGTATGTACTCTCCTCCCTCCCCCCCTCCCTCCCGTCGCAAATTTGGAATACCCCCCCCCTCCCTACCCCTCTGAAGGCCTTGATCCGGCCCTGGCTCATCAGAGAGAGAGAGAGAGAGGATAGGGGGCCTAGTATAATGCAAAACGAACCACATCCTTGAGAGTAGATAATGATGTAGGCTTTGGAGACAGAGGAGATAGCACGCAAGAAGTAAAAATGTTAGTCCCCTGTACTTCTTACTAAAAGGGTAACACTGTATATATATATATATATATTTATATATATATATATATTATATATATATATATACTATATATTTATATATATATAATATTATATATATATATTATATTAGGCCTAAATATAAAATTTCTTTTTTTTACTTTGTTTACACAGTGGATCGTACATGCAAAGTTCAGCAGTGGTTGAAGGGCAATCCAGCACAGACCTGTGATGAAACATCTATGGAATCGTTGGTAAGAAACATGTTGTCTAGGCTACTGTTGTCTGTTAAGTTGCTTTCTTCTTCTTCTTCTTCTTCTTCTTCTTCTTCGTCTTCTTCTTCTTCTTCTTCTTCTTCTTCTTCTTCTTCTTCTTCTTCTTCTTCTTCTTCTTCTTCGTCTTCTTCTTCTATCACCATCGTCAGCAGCAGAAGCAGCACCAGCAGCTTTATCTTCCTCCTCCTCCTTTTCCTCATCTCCTTATCATCATCATCATCATCATCATCATCATCATCATCATCATCATCATCATCATCATCATCATCATCATCAACAAAATTATAATCATCATCTTTTTCTTCTTCTTCTTCTATCATCATCGCCAGCAGCAGGAGCTTTCTCTTCCCCCTCCTCCTCCTCCTCCTCCACCTCCTTATCATCATAATCATCACCATCTTCTTCTTCTTCTTCTTCTTCTTCTTCTTCTATCTCCTCCTCCTACTTTTCCACCTCCTCCTCTTCCTCTTTCTTCAAATTTTTTGTATTCTTTCTTGATTTTTTTCATTCACTTTTCTTATTTCTTTAATCTTCATTTATTTGACATTTCTTTTTTTCTTGTGTTTCATTTTTTTTCCTCCCTAGTCTTTCTTTTTTTTTTCTTTTTCAGATTCTTTATCTTGTTTGGCTCATTTCTGTCCTTTTTCTTTCTTTCTTTTCTTCTTTCTTTCTTTCTTTCTTTTTTTGCGCTTTCTTTCTTTCCTTTCTTCCTTTATCTTGTTTTCTTTCTTCCTTTTCTCATTCTATTTTTTTCCTTCCATTCAATTTTCTTCCTTCTATTTTTTCTATGCTGTATACATAATAAATCAGAGATTGAAATTGTTAAGAAAGAGGAAACAAATGTATTCCTGTTGTTTCATTCAGTATCTGCTAAAGTACTTATTTATTATTTTTAACATTTGTGTTGCCGCATGACAAAACCCGGCTAAAGACGCCAGGATTGATTCGCTGCTACAGCCGTAAAACACTAAAAATAGGCTACCCCATCAATTTTCAGATTGTTGCCTCTTTGTCTTTATTTAAGACTTTTCTTTAATATCCCAAACGGATTTTGTTCAAAAATTACTAAAACATTGTTTATTTTGTTGATTTTGATAAGGGTGTTGATCACACCTTGCTAAAACAATGGCACTAATTGACCTCCGATACCCAAACTTTTCTTGTCCGACTATGAAGGGAAATCCCCAATGTGGATTGATATATAACGTCTGGAGAGTGAAAAGTCACTATTGGTACTACTTTTTGGTACATAAAAGTGTGTGGTGTATGAATTTTTCATGAAATTCCTTGTTCCGAAGCTTGCTTGTGACACAAGTTGTGTTCGAATGTGTCTCTAGCCAGGTCGTGAAAAACTGAAGTGTTTCCTATAGATTTTCGACGATTTTTAGTTCAAAGTGAATTTTTTTAATGTAGATAAACTCATCATACATCTATTTCAAGTGTTTTCTTGCAATATTTATGTTGCATTTGTTAGAAACAATTTGTCAAAGTAAAAGACCGATTCTTTTTGGAAACCGGAAGTGATGGCTTCGTCTCCAGCGTCCGTAGATGTGTCGTCTGCTAGAGTAGCTAGGGCCTTGAATCGACCCGGTTTTGCTTCTGAAGAGCTCCAAGACCTGATTTCAGACTATTTTTATGATGGTGCCAGTGGGAACTGAGATGAGGATTATGATTCTGACGAGCAGAACCTTGATCCCGTTATTAAACGATACTGTTTGTTTTCATTCAATGATTCATGTTTCGTAGGCCTCTTCGCTATTGGCGTGTCTTTAATAATCCGTCATTCTACTTGCATAGATTTAGGTAAAGGTTGAAAAGGCGATATCAGTGAAAGAATTACAGTAGGAGTGTGGAAAATATTTCAGTAGTATATTTTGTTGGGTGGAGGTGGGGTGGGGTGGTTGAAAAGGTAAGTAGTCTGGCCTGCATTCAATATTACTAGCATGACAAGTTGACTATGTTCTCAGTATTTATTATTGTTGGTTTGTCTGTTTTAGGAAATGAACATGAGGACTATTTACCAAATTACTAGTAATTAGTATTTGCTTTGATATTTGTGTTTATTTAAACTTTATAGAGCAAAATGACATGTTATTTTGATTTACACCTGTGACGCGACAGATTTATTCGACATGCGGAAGGGAGTGGAGAATCGGGGAATTATTAAAGCTTGATTATTAGGACTGAAAACTACCTAATGAAACTTTTGTTTTAGGTTTGTAATCATTGTTTGACTATTTGAACTGAGCTGATGTAGCTGCTTGCAATTAAACAAAAGATTACTTGACGGACGAGGGATTTAAGAGGGGGACGGGGGAGGGAGGGGGCATTATGATAGGGTTTATTTTAGAGAAATGATTGATTCAGGCCATGTTCTTGATATATTATTATGTGTTTGAGTTATTATAGACTTGCTAAACACTTGTTTTATTTCTAATATGTTTAAAAACACTATGCATTATGGATGGGTACAGAATAAAATTGTGCGTACTGTTTTAATTTGTTTATGTTCAGTATTGTGTGAATGGTGTATAATGTGAATTTTCTCATCTTATCTCAACTCACTGACATATTGCTGCCATCTTCCTGATTGTTTTGATACCAAATACATGCATGGGAAAATTCGGGTTGTGAAGTAATGATCATTTTACAATTCAAAACTTTGAAGGCAATTTCTGGAAATTAGCCCCCGAGAAAATAAAATATTTAAAAAAATCATAAAACATCAACCAATAAAGATAAAACAATTCTGTTTTTTGCATTTTGAAGATTATTTTTAGTACTTTGTTAATAAATAAATAAGTAATTTTTCATATTTTGACACTTTAGCCTGGTTTTCTCATGCTGCAACACATTTATTTACTTTATTTTGTATTGGTGTTTTTTCACCCACGAAGTGCGGGAAGGGTTTATCCCTCTTTACACTATATGGGTGACTGTCCACCCACAAAGTTCAGGGCGTCAGGATTTGCTACTGCTGCAATATTATAAGCATGGGTGGAAAATCACTCTGTTGGGATTTAGATATTGTGCATTTTTGTTGTCTACAACTGCATTTATGCACAAAAATGTAAGAAAATTTGGCATGAGATTCGGCAATTCTTAACTTACAAAGTCATAAAATTTAAAAAAATCTAGAACAACAATTGTCGAAGTTATGATGATTTAACTGACTTTATGGGTGTTATTCCACCCAGGGGTGGCAGCAAAGGTTAACTGTGTGACTTCAACATTTCCACTTAAATTGGGTGAAATGTTGTAGCTTTGCTCAGATTGCAAGCTGCATTCCTGTCTTGATCTACTGGGATCATGATAGTTGCAGATACATGTATCGAGATGCAGTGTTTTTTATATGTCCTCAACCATGATAGCGAGTTGCAGTTCTTTGTTGAATATATAAAGCTCACTCCAATTGCTTAAGCACCTTTAACTTCACCACTGTTCAAGGACTTTGCTTGCAAGACATCACACTGTTTACTTTAAATCAAATAGCTGTGTCACCCTATGGTGTGGGGCATTTTATTTGTGATTAAACAAAGATAGCTTTAAGTTTTAGCCCCTTTTCTTCACCAAACCTGTTATGTTTTGTACTAAGTAAATAGAACAAGAAAGCAATAATCTGCAAGCGATTCATTTATTTTCCCAGGGACATTACTGAAACACTGTTTAACATAAAAAAATATAACATACTGTTTATGAAAGTGCTGTTTCACATCATGTTATGGGCCATGTGAGATTGTGAGGATTTTGTAACTTTGTTGTGTTGTTCTGTGAATCAGAAACTTTCAGATAACCATTTTTTACTAATCTATCATTAGGGATACATTGTCCTTGCTAAGAAAGCAATTACCAGCAAATCGATGCATGTATCTCCAAGAAAGAAAAAAATTTTTTCACGGCAATGACATTTAAATTTACATTGGCTTACTCTTGTGAAGGAAAACTACATGCTACACCATGTACATGCCAAATTTTCTCCTGTTTTAACGCCCAGCAGACAAAAATTAGAGCTACTCTTTATTGTCTAACTTTAATGTGCATGTCAGGGCTTCTGAAAGACTTTTTTTCAACTAGCCCGCCGGGCTAGTTACTTAGAAAAGTTACTAGCCTGCAAGAATTTTGACTAGCCCTGCTGAAATGGCGAAGCATCAAATAAGCTGTAAAATCTATCCTTTTCGATTTTTTTCTGATGCGATTGTTTTGCTTTTTTAGCCGGTGTATCGGATTCGGCAGAAGTTGAACCAATTCTTTTTACAAATCGATTCATACTACCATAGCTAAACCGAAAGCGCTAACAAACTAAGCTGAGCGATCATGTAAAGCCTTCTCTGATTGGTTCATATCGATCAATATTACGCGCTACGAGCCAATCATACAGAGTATTTTTTGGCTTGCAAGTAATTCAGGAAATGAGGCACAGTAAGGGATATTTTTCTCCTCTTTTCCTGATGCGCTTATTATCGAATGATATGAAATGAATCATCACCCATACGGTCCCTCTTCACTGATCGTTCTTGGCGAAACGTACACGTGTAGAGCTGTGCAGTTTAAAGGGTTCGTAATCAAGCCGATGTTTTTATTTTCATTGGGGATTGACAAACTGAAGATAGAAAATCAACTAGCCCGCCGGGCTAGTAGACTTTGAACTTTAACTAGACCGTGGCAATTTTAACTAGCCATTGGCGAGCGGGCTAGTGCATTTCAAAAGCCCTGGCATGTTTATACTTTATTTTAATTTTATTATTATTATTATTATTATTATTATTATTATTATTATTATTATTATTATTATTATTTTTATTATTATTATTATTATTTTAATTCAGCCTCCTGATTGCTCAGACGATGAAAGGCTTGACTTTGAGTTCGACCCAGAATCAGAGTCGGAGGTGGAGTCGGTGATGGAGTTGGTGATGGCACATGACAGAAATTTTGTTAATATTCCTGAGAAATAATATTTTGGTAATTTTCCTGAAAGACCGTAAACAGTGGAATCTGCTGGACACACTTTAAGGGTTTTGTGTTTATTCAGTTGTGGTTTGTCTGGTTTGTTTCCACTAGATCATTAAGGCCATAGAAGTAAACTGGTCTAACATGACTTTTTCTTGTTCAGAAAAACTACCTCCAAAGGTTTTGAAAAACGTATGTCGGGACACATTTTACATCATTTACTTCACTTACTTTAAAATGTGTCTGTGTGTGAATTGTAGACACTGACATGTATTTGGATAAATAATGATGTCATGCTATTGTTTTTCATATGTATGCTTCAGTTCATCGGTGTGGTTATATTCCAAAAAACTTGTACTATTAGTATTACCTTGGGTTGTTTTTTTTTATTGTGAATGCTTCAGTTCCTCTGTATGTTTATGTCCTGAAAACTTTTCGTGTACTGTAAATTGTTCATTTATCCCTTTATAAATGGGGCAAGGGCTAGATGTAAAGAAGCCCCCCTGCTTACTCTTCACCCTGAGAATAAAAAGATTTTCTCTCTCTCTTTCTCTCTCTCTCTCTCTTCTATTTTCTTTCCATTTTTCCATCCTAAATTTGGGTGGTTTGCATCCAAGTGCAATACTAATTTTCTTATTTTTAAATTTTGTGTGTGTGTTTACAGGTGCTGCGGATTGGACGAGGGGAACTAACAGTGGTCAGGCGCCCAAGTTCTGTAGAAGATGCTAAACGTGAAAACTATCTTCCTTGTGTTCAATGTAAAGGGTGGATTTTAGAAAACAATTTATCGCTACATTCAATCAATCATTTTATTGTCCTGTTTACCCTATAACCAATGTTTTATCTCATCTTATTCAATAATCTGTAGATATGTAGCAATCGTTACATATATAAAATTAAAACTTACAACAAACGAGGGGAACATGATTTGGTAAAATGCGAAGTTTTTGTTGCATTTTACCATGCCATATTTTGATATATTTTTTTACTTTACAAGAATGCAAGTTTTTTTTTGCATGAAAATCGTTTCTTTTGTTTTACTTGAGTGGTAAGGGAGAAAGGTGTATAGGGAAGATGCACTTAAACAAAATACATAAAAATGTACATTGAAAGTACCCTTTTCAATACCTAAGGTGCTAGTAATTTTGTGCCCAAAATGCCTTAGATGTCACAGATTTTAACCTTTATTTTAAAAAAATTTAACCCATGTAAATGCCAATTACCTAAAAAGAATATTTGGCATATTTGTTTTGCATAATGATCTGCTGTAATAAAGTTTAAAGTGAAAATAAACATTCAGTAAAAGTTTTATTTAAAAAATCTCTCTCTCTCTCTTTCTCCCCCTCTCCCCCCCTCTCTCTCTGTCCTTCTTCTTCTCCTTTCTTCTTTTTCTTCTTCTTCTTCTTTTTAAGTTTTCTTTACCTTAGTTATTGAAAAAAATCGGATTACTCATTTCATGTTTAGTTCGTTGCCAAATTTTCAGCTGATTCGGGTCAACATAATAATAAATGAAAAACAAACAGGGTTGGTGGGGGACATTTAAGGAAGAGAATAAGTATTCATAAGAAGACACTAAGTAGAAAGTAAAAAGAAAATAAATAAACTCAACCTTAATCCATACAATAAATTATAATAAAAACATTAATCATGGGGTTTAGAATGATTTCATTATGCATTCATTCACTTCTTCATTGATTTATGCAATCCTGCTTCGTTCATTCATTCTTTAATAGTTTACATTGTATCGAGAGCAGAGACATACATTAATTTGAATAAAAATGTAGCAGATGAAATATTTAATTTCCAATGATCAAAAAATGCATGAAACATTCATTCACACTGCAATTGCACAACAATAAATTACTTTCTTCCTTTTCCCATTCACATATAATGGCCCACAACTAGCAACAGTAGGCCTATATATCTGCCTCATAAACAATTCTATTATAAAAAGCCCCACAATGCTCTACATTTTCAAAAACATATAAATATAATGCCCCTCAAACCAACACCAGACAGAAAACCCCACAATAGGTTTATATATATAATGCCCCACAACTAGCAACAATATACATCTGCCTCATAAACCATTCTAATATAAAAGCCCCACAATGCTCTACATTTTCAAATACATATAAATATAATGCCCCTCAAACTAACACCAGACAGAAAGCCCCACAATAGGTTTATATATATAATGCCCCACAACAAGCAACAATATACATCTGCCTCATAAACAATTCTAATATAAAAAGACCCCAAAGGTCTAATATATAAAGCCCCACAAAGGTCTACATTTTATATATATATATATATATATATATATATATATATATATATATATATATATATATATATATATATATATATATATATATATATATATATATATATATATATATATATATATATAAGGTGTAGGGGTGCCTGTGTTTGTGTGTTTTTCTTGCTTTTTTAAAGCTTGTAGTATTATGCATGAAGTATACATGTGTGTGTAGGAGAGTGTAAATGAGTGTCTGCAGGGGGTGGGGGTGGGAGAGACTAGTATTTTAGTGTGGATATGATATGAGCCCCATTTCTAAGTTACATGTTGTACATGCACCAGGTGTAAACATACCAACCACTGATGGGCTAACCTACATTTTAATTGACTTTTCATATTATATTCTGACAAGTAGTTTTACACGCTCTTTTAGTTGTGGAAAATGTAAATGTTTGAAGGCTATCATGCCTAATATGATCAATGTTGTGCTATATTTTGCTGGGGTAGCCATGATTCACAACAACCACTTAACATTACTTTTTGCTGCTTGTAGTCTGATTTTTACTTTTACTATTTATTTTACTATTATGATAGAATATAGATCCATTAGACTTTGTAGCCACTGTGATAAATTCGCTTATAAATTTATAAATGTGTATGGTGCTTTTCACTGTTTTAATTATTATGCCCTATCTGTTTTTAAGTGCGTGTTTATGATATTGGAATGAAGTGTGGGCTGTGTGGCGGCTCTGCATGTGTGTAGCGACAGACATGATCATGCTACACGTACCTTCTGGTTCTTGCCCTGCGACCCTTTCTCTCCATTACTCCATTAGTACGCTCCCTCTTCAAATAATCCTTTCTATTTTCAATTTCACAGTTTCTGGAAGTCTATACCTCGCACAGAACAAATTCTTCGGTTTTACATCGAACTACACCGTTACACGTGTGTGTTGTGTGTACTGCTAGCGACCTTTGGCCTTCACCCCTCGACCTCAACCACTGCATACGGTTTTTACGGTGGCTCATGGATGTGGTTTTGTCTGTCGTGCTTGCATGCAGTATGTTGACTCGTGTGCGAACGGTGTGTATGTGTGTGTGTGTGTGTGTGCGAATGCAAGTAAGCGCGCGTGTGGCTAGGTAGAAACGTCGTTATTCTGACCCACACTTGAACCTCTACGTACTTTCTTTTGACGGACCCCGTTATTTTGACGTCCAAGCAGTGTTCCGTTAGGGTTAGGGCTGTGTTAGGCGTCGGGTTAGGTTAAGGGTTAGGTTTATGGTTTGGGTTAGGGTTTGCGTTAGGATTAGAGTTATGGTTAGTGTTAGCTTCAAACAATGGACAAATTCGTAAAAATGTTAAAGTAACGTACTGTATGTCTAGTTTCATAAAAGTCATCACAACGGCGCTTCTACATGGTTGTGTGTGTGTGTGTGTGTGTGTGGGTGTAAGGTGAATGGCGTTAAACTTTTTGAAATGGTGGGCTATAGAAATGCTATGTATTATTATTATTATTATTATTATTATTATTATTATTATTATTATTATTATTATTATTATTATTATTCATCATCATCATAATCATCATCATCATCATCATCATCATCATCATCATCATCATCATCACCATCATCATCATCAGCATCATCACCATAAGTAGTAGTAGTAGTAGTAGTAGTAGTAGTAGTAGTAGTAGTAGTAGTAGTAGTAGTAGTAGTAGTAGTATACATATCATGGACTAAAACTTACTTGGACAAAAAGCAGCGAATATCTTGTCTGCCAGAGCTCTGATTTCACCTGGTTCATATAGATCATTTAGTTCAAAAAGGTTGTCCACCACTGGCATGCTCACAATACCTTCCAACTTTGTGATGTTGTCCATCCACATACCAATGACGACCACGTGGATGTCTTGTGCACGGGCCTTTTCAGCTTCTATAATGGATATGCTATGGAGACTTCCGCTCGTCATCACGATACACAAGTTGGGAACAGCGGGACGGTCGCCGTTGTCTGGCGTGTACATCTCCGTTATCATGGTGTATAGAGTGTCATTGTTGTCATTGCTGGTGGGGTAGCCAAGATAACTCTGGTCTATGGCTTCCAAGACCTGGGCCTCGGTGCTATAAGCTTTGAGGTGGAATGTTACGTTAACTCCATCATAGCCATAGATGGCGACTCCAATACGGCATTTGCCGTTGTCGATGTGGAGCATGGATACGAAATCCTTGACAAAGTTCTTCATGGGATTTAACTCGGAGAACCAGAAGAAAACGGGAACTTCCAGCACAAAGACCACGTCAACCTCCACTGAACCTGAAATTAAGCAAAAAAATATAAGTTACATTTGTTTGCATTTTGAAACCTTTTGTTTCCAACTTCACGAGGTTACTGTAGAGAATTGAATTCGTCAACATTCAGTGTGACATGATGAGACAAAGGTATTTGTAGGAAACAAAGCAATCGAAGACAGACACCAAAAGGAAGTTAGGGATCACCGTTCCCTTATCTTGTATTTTAATGTAGTCTAACTAGGTTTCTGAATTACTACTAGACATTTGGAGAACCGTATTTGGACAAGGCGTGGAACGCAACATTAATCATTTTGGCAACGATGTATCCACATTCGACTTGCAAGTGTGCTGTTTTGCTTGGTTACTGTTGGCAACAGTCTGGCACTATAGCACTATTCTTATATAGCGCTTTACAGCTCAAAGGCCAGCTCAAGGCACTTATTATGACAGACACAGGATCTAATTCCAGCTCAATGCACTTATTATAACAGACACAGGATCTAGTTCCAGCCGCCCAAAGCGCTAACGTGTTGCTTGATGTGCATTGCTTAACGCCGCAGACTACCGAACGATTGTGATTGACCCAAAGTTGTAATATTTATAAACCTTTTGAGCATTTTCTTAAACAGGCAAAAGCAGAATCAGAATCAGAATCAGAATCTTTATTGTCCCCATGAAAACACAAGGAAATGTGTGTGCGGCGTACACTTCATCAAAACAACGGCACAAAAGCAATAAAACACAAAAGATTTCAGGGATTAAAACAATATACCCCAAAGAACAGAAAAGCAGGTGTACACAACATGAATGTAGCTTATGAAATAATAAAAGTCATGCATCCTACTTTCTAACCCCTAACACAAAACACCCACCTACACACACATACGTTCAAAGCCTCCCAACTGGGTTTCTTTCCAAAATGATGTCAACTGGGTTCCACATGATGTAAACTAGTGAGGACTGCAAAACTCAGCATACAGCCTAATTTGACTGTACATTATTCCAATATCAGTAAAAAATTAAAATATATAAACAAACTTTGATGTGGTTGACTTTGGAAAAGTGGGTTCCTTTTTGTACAAGTGGGTTCCTTCAGGCACACACGAACGACCAAACTAGTACTTTGGGTTCCATACATGATTCTGCTTTTTGGAGTCTAAATTTGGACAACCAAATTTGGTAAGATGGTGTGCTCATAAATGATCAGTAAATGAATGACTTCACTTCAAGGTCAAGGTCACATAGTCAACAAATGTTAGTTACAAAAATGACAATTTTAAACAAAATTTCACTTTTTTCGAAGTTATTAATATTGAACTTATGATTCTTTGAAGCATGATAGATATCAATGACACACATATTATATGCAAATTTGGTCAAACTCACTCCAAGGTCAAGGTCACTGGAGCTGTCTAACATCGGTTAGTATAGGTATTTTGAAGTGACCTTGGCCCTAAACAATGAGAGATATAAAGTCCAATCTTGTTTTCTTTAGAGATTTAGAGATGGTAGATTGATCTTTCGTATATGTTCCAGTTTTGAGTTGATCTTGAAGGTCAAGGTCATTTTAGGCCTTGCAAAAATATTTTTTTTAAAAAGGTAATCGTACAGTAGAATGGCATTAACCCATAGTATGCAACAACATTGAGTTATTTGATCTTTCATGAGCATGAGATCCTTGTGAAGGTCAAGGTTATCCCAAGGTTAAGGTCACTGAAGGTCAAGGTCATCCAAAGGTCAGTCTTTTGGCATAATACAACTTTTGCTGTAAATATTTGATCGTCAATAAGTGTTTTTGGAACAGGAGGTCAAGGTCATCTCAAGGTCAAGAGCATAGAAAGATCAAAGTCGATATTCATTTACATTTTAATACCACAGTTTCATTTATTTCTTTATGGGCATTCATTTTCATGTTAAATATTCTTATTCTGTCCTATCCCATAACTCGAAGGTCGTTGGGGCAACACAGAAGATCGTTTCACCAACATACGCCATCTTTCTCCGTCCTCCTCAACCCTCATGGCTTCGCTCAGTGTCAAGCTAGTCCACCCTCGACTGTGTTGTCCTCAAACCTCTTTACCTGTCTCCCTCTTCTTCTGCCTCCTTCCGCTGTGCCTTGCAGGATGGTCTTTGAAAGGACTGATGATCTTGTGACGTGGCCATACCATAGGAGTTTCCGTTTGTTCACCACTGTGAGCATGTCATTGTGTAAAGGTCTGTCAGACTTCGTCTGGGAATAGGAAATACCCAGAAGTCTTCTGTAGCACCTCATCTCCATGCTTTGTATTCTTCGTAGTACACCTGCTGTGAGGGTCCATGTTTCGCAAGCGTATAGGAAGATGGATATGACAAGGGAACGCAGCAGTCTTACATTGGAATATGGACTGATGGTCATGCCTTTCCAATTGGGCTTCAACCTTGTCAGGGCAGCAGTTGTTTGTGCGATCCTGGAGAGGACTTCATGACTGGACCCATTGTATGATACAATTCCTCCTAAATATTTGAAGCTATGCACTGTGTTGAGGGATTGGCCTTGGACTTTGATGTCCATGTTGATGCCATTGGTGTTGTTGGTCATCATTGTGGTCCTCTCTGCTCTCAAGACTCATTTCCATTCCATAAGCTCTGGTGTGTCAAGCCTCTGTACCAGCTGATCACGTTGTTGTTCCTCTCCAGCCAATCCATTAATGTCATCCGCAAAACGGAGGTTGGAGATTGCTCTACCCCCTAAGCTGAGTATGCCTTCGTGATCTGCAAGGGCATCTAACATGATGCGCTCTAGGAAGATGTTGATGATTTGAATAATTTTAGGGCTGATGTTGTACACTCTCATGGTTGTCCACAGAGCTGCATTTCAGACTCGGTCAAAGGCTTTCTTGAAGTCTGCAAACACATTATAGATGTTGTTCGTGCTGTACGTATTTCTCGCAAATTAATCTGAGGTTGAAAATCTGTTCAGTGGTACTTCGCCCTGCCCTGAATCCCGTTTGTTCTTCAGCTATGATTTGTTCAGCTTGGGGTTTCAATCTGTTGACTATTATTTTCAGGAGGACCTTGTTGGGATGGCTGATGAGGCTGATGGTGCGGTAATTTTCACACTCCTGAAGGTTAACGTTTTTGGGAAGAGTGATGACAAGTGACTGGATCCATGTGTAGGTCACTCCTCACTCTGCCAGATCTTGTTACAGATAATGGTGAGGGGCGTTAATCATCGCTTCTCCTCCTGCTTGAAGCAATTCCACGGGTATGTTGTCCACTCCCGCTGACTTTCCTTTCTTTAGCGATTGCACTGCTGCCTCAAATTCTTATCTGAGAATTGGAAGGATTTCTTCTTCTCCGTTCTGGGGACATGCTAGAACTGATGGGTTTCCGTTTGGTGTGTGGTTGTAAAGGTCAGAGCAGTACTCTATCCATCTATCCAAGACTTCTTGTTCTTCTGTAAGGCATATTCCAGTGTTACACTCAGTTTGATGTTGGTGTTTTCTATCAGTATCTGATTCAGCCCCGATGCTTGAATTCCTGATAGTTGTGTAACTCAGATTCGTTTATTCACACAGCCCGTCCAAACAGCATACAAGTCACAAAGTCGACGTATGAAGTTTTCCACTTTTATTCAGCACACATCACCCACTGCATACAATTCTCAATTCAACTCAACAACTTTCACAGCAACTCTCCAAATCACTATCAACAACTTTACTATCTAAACAGGAACTCGGCACACGATTAAATAACCTCTCTCTTTTCTGGAACAATTGGGTACATGGTAGAAATGACGTACTGCCACCAATCGAACTAAAGATCGTCATCACTGACTTACGTCATTACACATTTCTTCTCCTTCCGGATCGTTCCTTCAAATTTCTACAATTATCCCGAATCTTCGATCGATAGTAAACAAGCCGATCCAGAAGACTCTACAACAATATCGACTAACGAAAATTATCAACGTTATACAAAACCACTCCTAACAACAATGCAAACTCAAATCAAAGGTAAATAAACTCTATTATTGAATACTTTGCAAATCGAAACGATTAGATCTATCGTGCGCGCTTTAGACACACTTTCGTTCGTTTCAACGTAACATAACCCCCCACTCAAGAAGAAATTTACCCAATTTCTTTCAACAACGTTGAAACGTAATGCACAAACAATGTACAGAATTAAAACTTACTTCAGACTGTGTCATTTACTGTTAATGTTCTCAGTTTATATACACAGAGTCCATGTTTTTCATCCGCAAGTCTTTCTGGATACTGTCAATGTTCACAGTTCATTCACACAAGGTCAATGTTTCTCATCTGCAAGTCTGTTTAGATATTGCCAATGTTCTCCACACAGTCAATGTTCTTTCAACCGCAAGGAAACGACGCCCTCGTCAGTTGCGGTCGTCATCGGCCCAGGGTCAAAGACGATGATCACGTGGGCTTCCCTGGAATCAGTGCGTCCTCCGTTATGTCCTTCTTCCGTCGGATGTCCGACACAGTCGACGTTGTCAGCTCCCAGAATGCCTTCGCTGGGTCTCACGGTCAGGTTGGCTTCTGCGGGACGGTGGAACAGCTCCCTCAAGGTCTGCAGATGCTCCTTCCAGGTCTGGGTGTGGACTTCATGTTCGACCAAAGTTGTAGAGCCAGGGACATCACTGAAGTTGTGGGGAAACTCGCCCATAAGGTCCTTGAGCTCCATCTTTTGACCTTCCGTCAAGCGTGGTCCTAGCTTAACATCATTGATGCCTTCTTTGCTATGAAAGTCTCCCAGTTCCAACAGTTCTTCGCTGTCAAAGCTGTCATCGGTCACAGCTGCTGTTGCTGCATGTACAGTCTCTGGCGGCCTCTCCACGTACAGCTTAAGGAGGTTGGCGTGGTATATTTTGGAATGCTGGCCGACATTCACCTTGTAGTCGTTGATCCCCACCACGGTCTCCACTTCGTACGGGCCTTTCCACTGCATCAGCAACTTATTGTGATCGGTAGGTAGCAGCACCAGCACTTTGTTGCCAGGTTTGAACTTCCTGTTCACAGCCCTACGATCATAGTAGTGCTTTCCACAGTCCTGGGATTTCTTCAGGTTTTCTCTGGCTATCTCGAGAGTCTGCTCCAGCTTCTCCCGTAGCTCAAACACGTACTGGTAGCTGTTCTTCACCTCTGGGGTGTCTACTTCTTTCGTCCACAGTTCTTTTAGGATGTGCATCGGCCCTCGGATGGTTCTTCCGTACAGCAGCTCGAACGGAGAAAAGCCGGTGGACTCCTGCGGTACTTCTCTGTAGGCGAAAAGTAAGGCGTTGATGTAGCGATGCCATTGTCTGGGCTGCTCGCTGCACAGTTTCTTCAGGGTGGACTTCAGCGTAGCATTGAACTTTTCGACAAGCCCGTTGCACATCGGATGGTAGGGTGTCGTAGTCAAATGCCGGATGCTCAGCAGTCTGTTCACCTCCTTCATGCAGTCAGAGACGAACTGCGTCCCGAGGTCTGTCAGGATCTCTTCAGGCACTCCGAGTCTGCTGAACATGTCCACCAGCGCCTCTGCAACAGTCTCAGTGTCAATCTTCTTCAGAGGCACTGCTTCTGGGTACCGAGTCGCATAGTCCACTAAAGTCAGTACCCACCGATGACCTTCTTCACTCGGAGGTCTTATTTCGCCGATTAAGTCTAAGGCCACCCTCTTGAAAGGTCGGTCGATCAGAGGCATCCTCTGCATAGGCACTTTCGGGACCCTTCCTCGAGGAATGGTCTTCTGGCAAATGTCACATGATCGGCAGAAACGGCTGACGTCCGCATGAAGCCCTGGCCAGTAGAACACCGCCTGGATTCTGTCTGACGTCTTTTTGATACCTAGGTGACCTCCCATGATAGAGTCATGAGCTACTTCCATCACTTGGCGCCTTAGAGGTAACGGTACCAAGACTTGACGTAGTGGTTTCCCTCCGTTGACCCTCGGGTGCTGGAAGATTCGGTACAGGATCTTGGCCTTCACCTCAAAATAGACCGTGCCACTGCGTTTGGTCACGTGATCTTGGCGGTTCCTGTACTTGTTTAAAGTGCTATCAGCTTCCTGGAGCTGAATCAGCTTATCTCTGTCCACGATGGCAGCTTTAGAGTTGTCGGCGACCTTCAGTGGCGTAGACGTCTTGTCTCTCTTGGCCTGGGCCCTGGTAGTAACAGCACCGACGATCTCTGGTCGGCAGGGCTGAGCCGGAGTAACCACATTATCCCGTAGCAGCTCTGTAAGGTCTCCATCGGGAAATGGCAGTGGATCCTCCTCCACAACTTCGACGCGTTGGGTTGAGGCAGGACTCCACTCTGGATCGGGGTCGTCGGGTCGTCTCGCGCCGTCGATATTCCCGATCATCAAATCATACAGCGGCTTCTTCAGGCAAACCGCTTCGACTTCGCCTATGTAGAAAGGGGTGTTGACATGAATCTTCGCAACTGGCGCTCTCACACATTTGCTGTCGGCCATAAGTGTCCATTTTGAATCGCCAGTGAACTGTTCTTTAGCGATTAGGTCTTCTCTGACGATGACCCCACTGCAGCCAGAGTCTCTTAAAACAGTCACTTCATGATTTCCGACGCGTCCCTTGGAAACAGGCATGTTCTGTACGGTCACCGCTGCGCTGGCGACGACGGGGATGGATTTTCCGTTGGCAAGGAGAAGTTGGCCATCGGTCATGCACTCTTGCACGTCCGCAGGAGTAGCTGTGCGCTTGGTCTCACTCGGAAGAATGACGCTCCCGCCGCACACTTGATGGTCAGATCTACTGGTTTGCCGTTGATTGGAGAAACGTCTCTGTCGGTTGCCCACCGCTGCATTGTCCGTACTGCCCCGCTGTCCGCTACTTTTGTTTTGAGGACAGTTAGCTGCTCTGTGGTCTGTAGCGTTGCAGGTGAAACAGCCTCTTGACTGCCCTTCCCTGGAAGGTGGCGTGGAGTCACTATGTCTCTGGCTCGTCTGACTCCCCTGGATCTGGTTCCCATGGTTTCCAGTCTTCTGAAAATGTTTCGTCGCGCTGGGTGGCCCCAGGGTTTTCCCATGAGCGATAAGATATCTTTCAGCAGCCTCTGTCACATCTTTAAGCGTCTGCAGCTTTTGTTCTTCTAAGTGGGTCGCTAGGTCCTTGTGACAGGCATTGAGAAATTGTTCCTTCACGATCAGGTCATGGAGACTGTCGTAAGACTTCCTTTCGCCTGATAACTCCACCCACTTGTGTAGATATGACGACAGGCGCTCCACAAACTGCTTTGGCGTCTCGTCTGACTTAGGCCGGCATTCACGGAAGCGTTTACGGTAGCCCTTCTCTGTAAAGTTATAGCACTGCAACAGGGCCTCTTTCAAGACGTCGTAGTTTTTGGCGTCATCGTTCGACAGTCTGGTGTAAACTTCAAGAGCTTGCCCCGTCAGAAGTGCACTCAGTCGAATTGCCCAGTCTTGAGGTTGCCAGTTAGAGCTTTCAGCGAACCTTTCGAATCTCGCCAGATAACAGTCAATCTGGTCCTTCCCGTCGACGAAAGCTGGCAATTTTGGAGCCGTGTTGTCACTGATAACTTGTGGCGCATGCTGCTGTTGCTGGATGCGCGCCAACTCTAGTTGGAACTGCCGATCAGCTTCTCTTTCCTCACGCCTGCGCTCATCTTCTCTTTCTTTACGCTGCTCTTCTCTTTCTTGCCGCTGCTGTTCAATTTCCAGACGCTTCAATTCTAATTCTCTTTCTTCACGGCGACGCTGCTCTTCTAATTCTCTTTCTTGTATTCTCTCCTGGGACTTGACGTACTCCGTCAGCTGTTTCCCTTTTAGATTCAGTTGAATCCCTTTCTGCCAGAAGTCAGCCATCTTGATGCTTCTGGAAAGTTCTTTTAAAGAAAGTTCTTTTCTAGAAAGTTCTTGACTGTAGAGTTCTTTTCTGGAAAGTTCTTTTTCTAGAAAGTTCTTGACTGTGCTGTACCTTTCTAGACTGTTCTAGAACAGCACGCTTTCTGAAGTAGCGCTGATGCTTGTCACTAGTCGCCTTCGTTGACGCAGGCCCCGCTGTCCTCGTCGTATGCGACGCTGCACCACGCTGGTGTTGATGTACACGCTCCTGTGCTGAAGTAGACGCGACGTCCGCTCGACGCTCGCTGTAATACTGGCGATGTAGCTCCGAGACTGTCCCTCGACGTAGTCTTACGGTAGCCACGTAGTCCCGATCTGTTGTTCGTTCACGAAGCAACTCTTCAGCGACTACACGCCCTTGCAGTCAACCCGAATCTATCGGTGATGTAGTCCCAGTATGTTGGCCCCTCTCGACGCAACTCGTTGGCGGCTACCCTCGATGACTGCCTCTCGTAACGTTGACTCGAGTTGTAGCAGTTGAACCCTTGGCTATGGCGTGAATCGCGGCTTGACCCCCAAAATGTTACACTCAGTTTGATGTTGGTGTTTTCTATCAGTATCTGATTCAGCCCCGATGCTTGAATTCCTGATAGTTGTGTAACTCAGATTCGTTTATTCACACAGCCCGTCCAAACAGCATACAAGTCACAAAGTCGACGTATGAAGTTTTCCACTTTTATTCAGCACACATCACCCACTGCATACAATTCTCAATTCAACTCAACAACTTTCACAGCAACTCTCCAAATCACTATCAACAACTTTACTATCTAAACAGGAACTCGGCACACGATTAAATAACCTCTCTCTTTTCTGGAACAATTGGGTACATGGTAGAAATGACGTACTGCCACCAATCGAACTAAAGATCGTCATCACTGACTTACGTCATTACACATTTCTTCTCCTTCCGGATCGTTCCTTCAAATTTCTACAATTATCCCGAATCTTCGATCGATAGTAAACAAGCCGATCCAGAAGACTCTACAACAATATCGACTAACGAAAATTATCAACGTTATACAAAACCACTCCTAACAACAATGCAAACTCAAATCAAAGGTAAATAAACTCTATTATTGAATACTTTGCAAATCGAAACGATTAGATCTATCGTGCGCGCTTTAGACACACTTTCGTTCGTTTCAACGTAACATCCAGACTTGATTTGGATCGTGGATACCTTGGGGTGTTTAACAATTGGCAGCCGCTTTAAACAGATCAAGTATCCACGATCCAAAGCAAATATTGCAAGTTCCATAAGAAGCATGTGAGTCATATGGGATGTGTCCTTTTAGTTCAATTTAATATTAATGAAGTATGTGCATATTCCATTTTTACTGTCCATTTTAGCAGTATGATTGCTCTGGTGGTTCAGTGTTGATTTAGGACCCTACCCCTCTTTCCCTGAGTTGGTTATCCTCGTCTGCCATATGACCAATAGTGGGTATAGACATTAAACCTTCATGTTCATTCATGTGCACACAGAACGCAAGCGTTTATGGCTGGGCTGACAGAGCTGAAATTTCGCGTGTACCTTCAAAGATGTGTACACAGGGTTGTGGCTTAAATTCATTTTGTGGCTTAAATTCATGTTCTTAGTTCGTAGTTATCACGTCAGGTAGTCATTTTTTTCTATACAACGTCCCTGAAGTATTTGCACCCATACTCCTGAAAAGCTGATAATGGTTTTGGGACAAGATTTGTAGATGACATTCACGGAATTAGATGCTCGTGTTCCTGTAAATGTGGGGGTCTTATAGCCATTACTATTCAAATGCGGCACTGCTTCATTATGTTCCAATGTTTTGTATCATTAACCTGAAATCCAGACACTGACATTTCATTGCCCCGAGATAGTTTATCGGCCACAATCTGGTTTGCCAAGGGGTTATTCGTATCCTGAGGGTCAACACTTTTATAATTTTTAAATAAATGAATTATTGGGCAGGTCAATATGTTGGCCGATAAAGAATCTAACTCAAGCGGCTCAAGGCGCTCACTTGCAACCTTTGGGCGCATAGTCTGACGCCAATTCGACTAAGCAATCCTGATGAAAATTTTTTAAAGTATTTGCAAGGCCTACAATGAACTTGACTTTGAATATCATCGAAAAAACTGAAAATATATGAAATATCAAACTATATTATCTCTAAAATCAATTTTGGACATTATACCACTCATAGTTCAGAGCCAAGGTCACTTCAAAGTACTCATACGAACAAACCTTAGAAATATGTTGACAAATTTAACAATCTCATTTATATGTATCATAAAACAAAGAATCGTAAATTCAATATTAATAACTTAGAAACTTTAGAAATGTTGTTAAATATTTAATAATTTTGTACCCTATAAATTTGCCTTTAATTCACGTATCATTTTCGAGGTCTCGTGGGTATACTCCATATTACGTATTTAGGTTGTGTTAGTTAAAACAGTACTTGACCACTTCAATGTCTTGCTCAGTCGACGGCGAGAGACCGGACAAATTATTATTTGTCAAATGTCATTTTTGGTCTATTTAGGACTCATTTTGCGTCGAGTTTTGAGCGAATACATAGTCAAAAAAAGTCGTATGCATTTGCAGTATTTGACATTCGACACAAAATTTATTCAACCATAGGCCAATCTACATTGTTTTAGCATTATTTGTGAAGTAATACTCTAACTCATACACCTAGATGAGGTCCTCTCATTCGGCTCATCGTATTCCGCTGGACCCTATAAGCAATGAGTAATCAACTTTAGACCTGGAGGCAAACACTCAAAACGTATCAAACACTCAAGACAAATATATCAAATTTAGTCTGAAACAATTTTATTTCAATGAATAACTGACAAGAACTTTTTGTAAACAAAATACAGAATGAATAACAACAACAAAATTAAAAGAAAGGAACGTACACCATTGGCATGTCATAATGCATAGTTTAATTTCAACTATTTTAAAGTGACAATGCTGTTAGAACCAATCTTCCCCGAGGGGGTTGGTGGTGGAGTGAGAACTGAGAAGTGAAATTGGTCCATCGAGTAAAACTGTTAACAAAAACTGACATCTCTTTAGGTAAGAAAAAAAACTACGGATAGAAATAAATTCAAATATTGAAAAAAACATAATATTCAATTGAATAAGAAACAATTTATACAATCTGAGCAACCTCTAGCTCTTCTTTGTGAATTCGTTGACATTTTTTCATTAAATGTTCTTGGCAAAAAATACAACATTGCTTTTTGACAATGCATCTTTGACTTGAGCAAAAAACTGAACACTTGAACGGGCACTTGAATGGTCACTTTCTAGGACTTGACCATTTGCTTTGGCTTGCGAAGAGATGATCGGCATCCTGGATCTGCAGTATATAACATACCACAAGGGTTATTGCTAGAGTTTGAGACAAAATACATCTTACTCACAAAAGATCGAGCAAGAAGAATTATATTTTAATGCAGTCTATGCAAGCAAAGTGGTTTTTATTTGGGTGAACATAGAACTGGTGAAACAGAGAGAGTGAGAGAGAGAGAGAGAGAGAGAGAGAGAGAGAGAGAGAGAGAGAGAGAAAGAGAGAGAGAGAGAGAGAGAGAGAGAGAGAGAGAGAGAGAGAGGGTTGGCATGGCGGGGGTAGAGGGGATATTAAGTATGCTGCCAAGATGATTAACAAACAAACCATTTTAAAAACACTTAGTAATCTGACAATCTACCCTGGACCTTAACACCCCAAAACTAACGATTTATTTTTTTATTTTTTAGGTGATACGCCACTATGGGCGATAGCACTTATATATTTTTGGGGGTGAGCATAGCCTAGAGGCCAAGCATAGACATGGGGGAATAGAAACATGGGAATTTAAACATCAGGGAATAAAGACCTGGAGAACATAGACCTGAGTTAACATAGGCCTGGAGGATGACAGGCCCGAGGGAATATAGACCTGTGGAAAATAAACCTTGGTGGACACCGACCCGAGGAACAGACCTGGGAGAACACAGACCTGGGGAAACATAGACCTGGGTAATCATGGATCTAATTCAGGACAGTACAACAGTCAATGAAGATAAGGCTAACCTAGAATGTGGTGATAAGTATGAACAATCGGACGAAGACTTGAACGGCCCATTTTGTCGCCTCCTCTTTCGTCCTCGCATATCATGGCTCTCTGTTGACGCTTTTGATATTCTGGTTTCTTGGGTCTCTCTCTTGCACGATGTGACACCCTGTTGAAAAACAAAAGATTCAAGTAGTGGAGAGCCAGAACTTTCAATATTAATATTGGGGAAAATATTCAGCTGACAAGAATGCAAACGGACTAGATCTAACATCATGGTAAGTGAGGTTAAAGTATGAAACAGCCTAATTCCTGGTAGGGGAAGTGCGTGGCATGAGGCGAGCTGTTACCTACGCAAGCTCGGCCATCTAGCGTTATCTCGCCCGATCTGAGTCGGGCATCGAACTGGGCCAACAGTTCACTAATAGCACTGAGGTCAGGATAACCACATGGGCCCACTTCTTTAAGGGCGGCGGACCCACCACCGCCTCCACCGCCCCTGTCGGAACTGGCAACCTGTTTTTGGGTAGGACAACCGGTGCCCCGGCCGTCCGGCCACGGACCATCTCGACAAGGTCCACAACGGACTGGATCAGTCTTTCGACAAGGCGTTCGAGCCTGTGAATAGCCACCCAAGGGTCGTTTTTGGCACCAGGTGCCAACCTCACAGGCTCTGTGTAGGATCCCGAACCCACCCCGGTGACCGGCTGGGCTGTAACTGTATCCCCTTTCTCGCTCCCCGCCGCCAAGCGTCAGAGAGAACCACTCCAAGCACTAGGGAGGGAACGGGGTGGAGCAAACACCCCCGCAAGAGCTGCAACGCCGCCCGACACGCCCGAGGCCACGTCCCCAATCGCCGACTCAGACATAATTTTTTGTTTGGCCAGGCATAAGGCCTGCGCTCGTGGCATGAATGTCGCCGCTCGCAATTCATTCGCCAACAGGCGCTCACTGCGAGTAGGGTAGTTATGATTAGCGTCCGAGTGGTCACCACGACACAGTTGGCACAAGTTCGCCCTACGGCTCTACAAGCGGCCCCCGAGTGACCGGCAGCCCTGCAGGAAGAACAAATCTGCGCAGAATTAAAATTTTTTCGAATGTGCCTGAATCTTTGGCACCGGTAGCACCTAAGTGCCGTTGCCACGTAAGGAGTCACCAGGAACTCCCTACAATTGAGAAGGAGAGCTGCCGCAGCGTCATCGCCTCGACTGTCACCCTAACCGCGGTGGACGGCTGTCCATCTGACCGGAGGATGCGTTGGAATTTCCTAACCTTGCAGGTGCGGACGGTACCATCCGGGTCCACCGATTCATTGCACTTTCCGAGTATCTCCTCCACCGGCACGATGGGGGAGAGGGGTGGGGTTGGGTGGGGGGATGCCAGAGACAACCCCCTCCACCACCGGCACTGGGTTAGTACATGCTATCATAATCTGGCCCACCTGCGAAAGTTCAATCAGTTTCTGTTACTGCGTCAAGGTTTTACAACCTATGAGGAAACCTTCATCTTTATGTAGGGGTCTTACCCTGTCCACCGCGCCCACAGAACCGCGCAAGAGGTCTGCCAGCTTCCAACCAAATGATTTGAATGAAACCAAAGTGGTATCACCTTTTTGTCTAATAACTACCGCAAATTGACAAAGACCGTAATTTGGTGTGCGAGTCGGCCCCAGGGGTCGTCTCATTTTGTTCTTTCTTCTACTGGTAACAGTAGACCACGCTTGACCCAACGGGGGGGGGGGGAGGGGGGGGGGTCACTCGAAGCAGCGACTGGAGGGGTCACCAGGTGTACCACCTCCTCGAGCGTGGGACCAGAATCAAGGGACTCCGCTCCCGAGCAAGGATCTGAGGAAGAGGGAGCAGCCCTCTCTTCCATAAAGTTACCCTCAATCTCCTCCGGAATGGACGAGAGAGATGGATCATGGGCCCCCATCCACCTAGAGGAAAAGAGCCAGGGGCCAGCACTAACGGCCGCTCCCGAACAAACGTCCAAGGGGGTGGGAGCAACCCCATCCTCCATAGAATTATCATCAGTCTCCTCCGGGATGGACGAGAGAAAGAGGAATCAGAGAGTGTTTCCTGGGCACTCTTCCACCAAGGAGAAGAGGGCCCGGGGTCAGCACTAACGGCCAAATTATTCAGTCAGAGAGCAACGCCCCCACCGTCCTGCGAGTTCCGTTTACCAACGTCATCGTCTCTCAGTTCAGTTTTGTTTTGAGTAACCGGGTGATCCTTTCCACCCCTTTTCTTCGCGGCGATGCGCCTCAAAGTCCAAAAATTCAACCAGGATCTGTCAAAACCGAGGTTTAAAGATTTAATTCAAAACCTATCAAAAACATATCAAAATCGATCTCCAATGAGGACCCAAACATCTCAAATTCCTAGCTAAAAAAAAGGTTACGAAAGCTTAAAAACTTTTTAAAATCTATAAAATATTCACCAAAGGAGCAGGTAGCGCCAAAGCCATTAGGACATCCAATCTCAAAAAGGTAAGGCAACGGCGCAGCAGTCGCAAGCAGTAAAGCGGTGAGGCATCTCAGGACAGCAGAGTGCAAGTACGTGCAAGCCCGTTTAAGTCTCGCCAGCAGAAGATGCAATTCAGCAAAGCGTAAGTGGCAACCAGGTGTGATACGTGACACGTCCTCCTCCGATAATGTTCCGCCTGAGAATCATTCCATTCCCTCAGTGGTGTATTGCTGTCTGCTGACCCTTGGGGTACCCTGGTTTTATAGGTATCTGTGGCACCTTGTGAAACCCTGTTGGAAAACAAAAGAATCGAGTTGTGGAAAAATAAAACTATCAATATTAATGCTGAGATTACAAAAAATCTGCCAGCTCTAATCACGCCTTCAAAACCACTTTCTCTGGTGACTTTCATGGTTTTGGTGATGATGACTCCAAACCTGTTTTCCAAAGGTTGTGGTGATTCCCCTGGCGCCGACGGCACTCCGTTAAATACTAGGTTGTGACGTCTTGAATCATGTTCTGCCATGTCCTGCCGTGTGCCTTTCTTGTTCAGGCGCTCACTCATCATTTCCACTTTCTGTAGTTTCGTTTCAAGACTATCCACTTTTTTTCCTTAGCTCTTGGTTTTCTCTTCGATCATTTCCAGCTTGGCACTCATCTCACAATATCTCCACAAATTCTCTCTGTGTCGCTTTCCAAAGCCTGAAGTCTCTCATCTAGATTCTTCTCCGCCTGGTTCAGTTTGATGGTCACAGCTTGGGCATTATTCACTTGCTATTTATCGATGCGATTGACGGCTTGAAATACTTTTTCGATCGCTACCAACACTCTGCTGTCACCGCCGTTGCTGTCGGTGTGGACGCCGGCGTTGTTACATAATTTTCATTCGGTCACGGATTCATCTCCACCTCGCCACTTTGAATAATGGGAGCCACAGTCAGAAACAGCACCACCAAATCGGAGGGTGTGACGCTGGGTTGTTTCGAGTTTCTATGGTCTGAAGCGTAGTGCAGCTTTCTTCACCCTTTTTGCTATAAATGCTATGAAGCAGCGGTGAAAGACGCCAACAACCAGCCTATGTTTTACAGCTGTAGTGGGCATAGTTTTACAGTTATGTAGATTCACCGTTGCAGTTAGGTAGATAGCCTACACCGTTGCAGTTAGGTAGACAGACTACACCTTGCAGTTAGGTAGGTAGCCTACACCGTTGCAGTTAGGTAGATAGCCTACACCGTTGGAGTACAATACTATATAGTAAACTAGAAACCGCAACACATTTTTCTGTCAATAAACATCACTAATTAATATCTGAACTCACTGCTCCAGCAAAATGCGTCCGCACGCTACCATGACTATGTTTCAACTCAGAGAGAGAGAGAGAGAGAGAGAGAGAGAGAGAGAGAGAGAGAGAGAGAGAGAGAGAGAGAGAGAGAGAGAGAGAGAGAGAGAGAGGATGACAATTTTATTTTCCATGGTAAAAAAATAAGCGCTGGCTTCCTTTTTTGTCAACATCCTGCCCTTGTAACAATAATAATGAATTACTAAATTAACCTTATAAAAATAAACATCTATGATCTTCATGCAACACACACAAGCTAGAGAGAGAGAGAGAGAGAGAAAGAGAGAGAGAGAGTGGGAGAGAGAGAGAGAGTGGGAAAAGAGAGAGAGAACCAATCCATAGTGCACAATTTTTAATAGTGATCCTTAATCTCACCTTTGAATTATCCCTTGTCCTTTAGGAAAAGCAAACACCTGGCTTGTTGAAGAAAACATCTGCAAATGAAATGTAAAAACAATGACAGCAACGAAACACACATTTATTGTGTTTCTTTTCTCGCCCTCCATTCTCTTCTTTAACTTCACTTTCAGTTCATATTTGAACAACATTATATTCCTTACTCAAAGCAAAACATGGAAAAAGGTGTTTTCTATTCCTAGAATTAAAAAAAAAATTTTAGATCTAATTTCCCTTCGTAACCTACACACAGTCGATTTAGATCAAAATTTATTTCGTCTTGAATAGAGTATCAGTAATTTGGTTCATTTGCTGATAATGATTAGAAATTGTTTGAAAATGAATGCGGATTGTACTCCTTTTTAGTTTGTGTATTGGGGCGCTGTGAATGTCATGTGCTAAACTTCCTTGGTCAATTTAATTTATATAACAATATATAATAGAGTGTAGGCTACACAATATTTTAGTTATGCATTACCGCAATCCAAATATCAACATAAAACTATGATAAAAAAAAAATTTAATCGACACATAAAAACTTCATTGAAAATAAAAATTATCAGAGGTGAAGAGTAACATTCTAAGCCAAAAGCAATTATAGGCCTATAGGACAGAATTCGTACACAAACAACAGCACATGCACGCTTAGATGCACTCTTTTAATCTGTTTCAAACACACTTAATGGCAACATATATATATATATTATATTACTATAAATCTGTCCTCGTCTTTTACAAATCGGAAAACATCTAGTCCTCTGCTTCAACTTATATTGGGGGCATTATCACAGCCCCCAGCACGACAAAAGACACATGCTTGCCCAACTTCCTACGTTTTATACCAAATAAATGTTTAGCCATATTACCTATCCTTATAATATACATTCTGCTCTGGAAGGAAAAAGAAATGAATCTAGATGTAACGACGGCTTTTTTTTTTATTTCGTAAAAAACATATCTACTTATCTCGCCTAGATCTAGCTTAACTTCGGCGTTCGGTTCCCGACCATTCGATCGATCACAGTCTCATTCCAATACAATTATAACCTACGAATAAAATATCATCAACAAACAAGTAAAATCAACAATGACAAAAGCATACAGTTTATGTTCCATAACACATATCAAACAATCGTACAATTAAAATTCTTGCTCACCTTGGGGCCACAAAGCATCGCCATCTTGAAACTGCAACTCGTCATTGAAAGTTATCTTCCCTTGCCATGTGTGCTTTGGCAAGTGGAAACTTTTTTCACACACTTTGATGTGTGAAATAATTCACACACGAATTTGACGAAAGTGCACAAGGAGGTTCCAGCCTTGAAAACTTCTAAAAATCCCGATTTAGCACTTCTCTTCAAGAAACAGTATTAAAAAAAGTGGGTTCCATTTTTTGAAACCCACTTGTTTTTGGAACCCAGTTGGACGCTTGTGTGTTAATCTAAGGAACCGAGTTGGATAGTTGTGAACGCACACACACACACACACACACACACACACACACACACACACACACGTGTCATTTATTAAGTAATGAGACAGCCTTTGGAATAAAACTGTTTTTCGTTCTGAAAGTTCTGACCCTTGGTGTTTGGTAGCGCCTTCCAGAAGGCAAGAGCTGGAAAGGGTGCGCAAGCACATGAGTGCTATCCAGCACAAAGCAATTGGCTTTCCGCACAACACGTCTTTCATACAACAGCTGACTCTGTTGTTTCACTACCACAACCCTCCCACAGACTTTCATTACTCGATCCAGGACACCTTTGTTTTTTACACACAAACTTCCATACCAGAAGATAAAAGAAAGGGTAAGAACGGCCTTGATAAAGAAGAGTAAAAGGTCTGAAGGATGCGGCTACTGACTTGGAGATTTCGAAGTTTTTGAAGGCAGTAAATTCTAGAATGACATTTTTTGTGGATGGCCTGGGTGTTTACAGTGAAGTTCATTTATCTTCCCCTCTCTACCTTCACCTTTCCTCTCTTCCCCTCCCCAACCTTCCCCTCTCTATCTTCCCCCCTCTATATTCCCTCTCTCTTTCTTCCCCTTTCCTCAATTCCCCTCTCCTCCTTTCCCTCTCTATCTTCCCTTCCCCTCTCCTCCTTCCCCTCTCTATCTTCTCTTCCCCTCTCCACCCTTCCCTCTCCTCCCTTCCCCTCTCTATCTTCCTCTCTTCTCCCTTCCCATGTCTATCTTCCCCTCTCTTCCATTTCCCTTTCTATCTTTCCCTCTTCTCCATTCCCCTGTCACATCCTCCAAGTTCCGGGTCTCCTTTTTTATCCGGGCGCCTTTGCGCATGCGCCAGGTTATGTCGTGCGGGCTTTTTCACGATGTTCTTAGGCGTCGTAACCCTAACCCTAACCCAAACCCTAACCCAAACCCTAACCCTAACACTAACCATAACCATAATCCTTACTAAGACTATGATAGCACTGTGCGCATACGTCGCATTTTGTAACGCGTCGACCAATCAGAATGCTCCCAGTCGCTCCCAGCCCAGCTAAGATACTAGGAACTGTGAAGATGTCACACCCCTCTCTATCTTCCCTTCTCCTCCCTTCCTCTCTCTTTCTTCCCCTCGCTATCCTCCCCTCTTTTTCTCTCTACCTGCCCCTCTCTATCTTCCTCTCTATCTTCCTCTCTCCTCTCTCCCCTCTCTATCTTCCCCTCTCTATCTTCCCCTCTCCTCATTTCCTTTCTCTATCTTCCCTCCTCTTATATATGGTGTGTGCATGTGTGTGGAATTTCTATGATTTCCACGTTAATGCCCTTCCCATTTCCTCCCTTCCCCTCTCTATCTTCACCTCTCTATCTTCACCTCTCTATCTTCTTCTCTTTATATTCACCTCTCTATCTTCACCTCTCTATCTTCTTCTCTTTATATTCACCTCTCTATCTTCACCTCTCTATATTCATCTCTCTATCTTCACCTCTCTATCTTCACCTTGTTATCTTCACCTTGTTATCTTCACCTTGTTATCTTCACCTCTCTATCTTCACCTCTTTATCTTCACCTCTCTATCTTCACCTCTTTATCTTCACCTCTCTGTCTTCACCTCTCTATCTTCACCTCTTTATCTTCATCTTTTTATTTTCACCTCTCTATCTTCACCTCTCTATATTCACCTCTCTATCTTCACCTCTTTATCTTCACCTCTCTATCTTCACCTCTTTATCTTCATCTCTTTATTTTCACCTCTCTATCTTCACCTCTCTATCTTCACCTCTTTATCTTCACCTCTTTATCTTCACCTCTCTATCTTCACCTCTCTATCTTCACCTCTCTCAAGATTCGAGATTCTTTATTGTCCAAACACATGGCATGGATAGTTGTTTAACAGTGAAAGAAAGAGATAACAACAACAAAACTGTTAAAACATAGACATACAATGATACATGAAACAATATTAATATGTCTGATTGTAACGGATGGTTTTTGTGTATTACAATTTAAAAAAAATATATGCATAACTACTTTTGTGTAATGAGTGTGTGTGTGAATGTGACTATCTGACGCTCAGTATAAAGGTGTGTGTTCTATCTCTGTTTACTACACTCTTCCAGTCACCACCACACGCGTGCTTACAAACAAGGACAAAGACTACACAGTTACTTCTCTTTGCCCTCTGTTTCGCTATTTCTCATTCAAACATGAACATAACATTAAACCATTCACATATACATTAAATCATTTGCATATACATTAAACTGTTAACGTACACACTAAATTGTTCACGTACACATTAACTTGTTCAGGTACACATATACATTAAATCATACAGTTCCTTTCATATAGCCGGTTCACGTAGATAATAATAATGTTCACACAGACGATTCCCTAAGTGGCAGAATGCTACCTCCACAGTCCAGTAATAGCAGAAGTCGTTGTCTCCTCCTTGAGACGTCACTCGACTCTACTCTTTGCATTAGCATCGACACAGAATAACGACTTGATTCACTGAGGTTTCAATATGCAATTGCTTATATTGACAGTACTCACGATTCACTTCCAAGCACTCTGGCGCAGAATTATCAGCAGATGCTGGAGTTAAAGCCACATCCAGAGGACGCTGCAGGTGTCCTCGTAGCCTAGAATCGGAGGATTACTTCGGCATCGTTGCTACACGTCTGCAACAGTGATGATGCACGAAGGGGAGCTAAGGCGATGATGGTGTCCACATCGGGTTAAGTGGATGATGTCATGTGGACCGGATCCATCCGCCGCACATCAGGAGTTCTCCGCTCCGTAACCGCCCCGCTGTATACAACATGTACACAATCGTAAATTTTCGCTCTCATACTTAAAGAGACTGTGTGTCTTTGACTCATCTTTATAATTCACATTGATTGAAGATCATTTCCTTTATAGAATGTCTTCTATACGCCACACCACACCACTACAATCACTATTGTCACCATTCCTGTGACAATACCTAGCATAGCCACTTTACACTGTACACACATTGCATAGGCTACACACAATGGATTATGAGCCAAATATTACAAACACAGCTCACCTTCATTTTATAACATATTTATACCCATTCATTCATCAATAGATATACAAATTATCCAACTGAATTACATTCCTATTTCAGCCCCATATCTTCACATATGAATGAATATAAAAATGGCATCATAGTTACAAACTGAGTCACACATGATAATTACATGATCAAATAAGTATTGACACGAGTTACCGAACTTTCAAACATGGGTTCTTCTGTACCCTAAACGTACTAATTCACAAAAAGCAATACGTTCCCTTTTCGTAAGGATAGCTTAGCAATTCATTTTAAAACCAATAATAATAATAATATAATAAATACCTGTATTCTTTATACAGCTAAGGTACGTCCTAACGAATCAGGTCTTTCTAGAGCACCCACGAATACGTCCTTTCGCTTAGGCTGATGTTTCGTCTCTGACCTAACACAACTCACAAACTAATCGAAAATTAACGCAGTGACGTCATCACGTCTTCATACACAAACGTGTACAAAGTGCATTCGTTACATTGATATACTATCAAACACAACTTCCATACCGAAATACAAATCTATGAACACTAGCACACATGCGTAAACAGATTTCCCGTCGCATACCCATGCGTACACATTTGACACACAGATAATGTGTCCATAATAGGCTTACATGTGTACACAAAACTACTCACACTCACCCATTCTTCCATGTCTTAGATCCACCATAGATCATAATAATACTAATAATAATAATAATAATAATAATAATAATAATAATAATAATAATAATACATCAGAATATTAATAATAATCGTGATCTTAAGAGTAATAATAATAATAATAATAATAATAATAATAATAATAATAATAATAATAATAATAATAATAATAATAATAATAATAACAATACAACAAAAAAATAAGACAACAGCAGCAACAACAGACAAATAATTAATATATGGTAACACTGATAATAATAATAACAATACTACAACTAATAATAATAACAACAGGAAGGATACAAAACCAAGCTTCATGATGATCTAGGGGAACAAAATTATTGAGAATACTGATAATGACAAGAACGACAATACAACCAAATTAACTGATTGATAAAATCTCTTGTCACAGTTAAGTAAAAAAAAAAACAAAAAAAAAAACAAACAAACAAACAAACAAACAAAAAAAAAAACATTCTCATTTTCATGTTTGCAGCAGATATAACGCACGAAAGCAAATTGCCTCCTTTATTACAAGAGTGAGCATTCTTATCGCTGGAGCGTGTCGTTTGCCAGTCGGATGGCTGTTGGAAGGTATGCATTCTTGAAGCGCATCAGCGACACTTCATAGAGAGGAAGCACCCTTCGCTGCGCCGTGAGACACAGGCAGCGACTGCCTCATGCAGGGGATGCGTCTCGTTGTTGCGGATGCGACGCAGCTTGGTGATAGAAGCGCGTTCGTAGACGCCAGCCAGCGACTGCACATCCCTCCCCATCAGCCAGGAGGCCTGGATAGCGATTTTCTCCAGACAATCCGTGTCGCCCTCATTGGCGGAGCTGAAATAGGACAGCTGGTTATACAGGGCGACACTCTCGATGACTGACTGGTAGAAGAGGAACATGATGGTGTTGTTCACTCTGAACTGCCTCAGCTTCCGGAGGAAGAATAGTCGCTGGCTGGCCTTCTTGCAGATGATGTCGACGTTGAGTGACCAGTCCAGCTTGTCGTCGATGACAGTCCCCAGGTACTTGTAATTGTGGACACGACGCACAGGTTCGCCCTTGATGGCCAGAGACTCGTGGTCACGTGGTTGTCGGCGGAAGTCGATGATCATTTCCTCTGTCTTAGTGACGTTGAGGTGCAGGAAGTTGCGGTTGCACCAGTCCACCAGCTCGCCGACCGCGCTCTTGTAGCACTGCTCGTCGCCGTCGGGGTTCACTAGCCCAGAGAGGGACGTATCATCGGCAAACTTCACCTGGATAATGCGGCGTGGGTCAGTGGAGCGGCAGTCGGCGGTGTAGGTAGTGAAGAGAACTGGTGACAACACGCAGCCTTGCGGAGCACCGGTGTTGGTCAGCCAGACAGAGGAGAGAGAGCTGCCAACCCTCACCCTTTGCGAACGCTCGGTCATAAAGGACTGGATCCATGTGATGAGGGTGTGGTTGACGTCCATGGTCAGAAGCTTGTCTGTGAGGAAGTGGGGCTGCAGGGTGTTGAAGGCGCTGGAGAAATCCACCAACAAAACCCGCGCGTACGTGCCGAGCTTGTCGAGGTGCTGCTGGAGGTGATGAAACAGCGTCAGCACGGCGTCTTCTGTGCTGCGGCCATGGCAGTAGGCGAACTGCAGCGAGTCTTGATGAATTGCAGTCTCGACTCTCAGCTGCTGAAGTGCCACTCGCTCTAAGCACTTTATGGGCACAGATGTGAGTGCCACAGGCCGGTAATCGTTCATCTCCTTCAGGGATTTCTTCTTTGGCACTGGGACGGGGGTCGACGTGCGCCACAGGAGTGGCACGTGGCCCTCATCGAAGGAGCTCTGGAAGAGAGTGGTGAAGACGGGGGAGAGAGAGTCGTGGCACTTTTTGAGGAGATTGCTGCTGATGTGGTCGGGCCCCGGGCGCTACGGACGTTCAGCCTCTTGAAGAGACCCCGGACCTCTTCCTCTTTGACAGTGATAGTGATGGCCTCACGCTCCTGGGTCCTGTGTAGCGCCTGTTGCTGCTCAGCGTGAAAGTCGTGGCCATCGAAGCGGGCGTAAAATCTGTTGAGGTCATTGGCCAGTTGGTCCCCGTTGTTTGTAGGCAGCCCACTGCTCTTCGACTTGTAGCCGGTGATAGCGGTGATATTCTGCCAGACCTGACGTGAGTTGCTCTGCCTAAGGTTGTCCTCTAGCTTGGCGGTGTACTTCCGCTTGGCTTGTCTGATCTTATTGTTAAGCCGCCGCTGTAGTACCTTCATGGTGGGGATGTCGTCAGCCTTGAGTGCGGCGTGCCGCTCGCGCAGCAGCTGTTTTAGCTCTGTCGTCACCCAGGGTTTGGAGTTGGCGTAGCTCTTCACCTGCTTGGTTGGCATTACTAGGTCTTCGCAGAAGCGATGTAGTCACTGACGACCTCGGTTGCCTCGTCCAGAGAGACGCCCTCATGGAGGACGCTCCAGTCCGTGCACTCGAAGCAGCCGTTGAGTGTCTCCGCTGCCTCTGTGGTCCACACCTTGGTTGTTCTTGTGGTGGGCTTTTGCTGCTTTACTCTCTGACGGAAGATAGGGTCCAGATGAACCATTCGGTGAATCGAGCGGCCCAGATTGGGAAGGGGCTTGGACTTGTAAGCGCCCGGTATGTTGCCATAACACAAGTCGATTGTTTTGTAGTTGCATGTAACACAGCTGACATACTGCCTCAGAGTGGGCAGCACTTTTTTCAGGCTGCAGCTGTTGAAATCCCCCATGAAGAGGCAGGGGGCATCGGGTGATTCGGTCGCAAGTCGATGGTAAAGCTGGTAAAGTTTGTCCGCAGCATTCTTACAATTAGCGTTTGGGTGGATGTAAACTGCACTTACAAAGATTTGTCCGAATTCTCGAGGCAAGTAGTAGGGGCGTAGGGCAATACTGAGAAGTTCGTAATCCGGAGTGCACAGACTTTCTTTTACTGTGACGTTACTGCACCAAGCACTGTTGACTAGTACACACACACCACCGCCTTTACTTTTGTTGGTAATTTCTTGCACCCTGTCACACCTATACACTGTGAACCCAGGGATGTCGGGGTCGGGCATTGAATCTTTAAGCCACGTTTCTGTCAGGCAGACTAGATTCGCCTCACGGAATTCGTTCATAAACCTGCAGCATGCTGCTAGTTCGTCGCACTTGTTGTTGAGTGACTGGGCATTTCCTAACACAATGGGGGATGAGGGGGGATGAGACGCGGGTGACGTCTTCTCATACGAGTTGTTACCCCACCACGCTTCCCTCTTTTCCTACAACGGAGAGAACGAAAGTCCGGGTTGCGAAGGAAGGAGAGATCAAATGAATCAGAGCGCGATGTAGACTTATTTAAACTAAGAAGCTGAGTCCTAGTGTAGCGAACTACAGACGCCATACGAATAGGCTTATGCTAACGTAAACAAACATGGCGCCACAAACCCGGCAAAACCGTCACACTCACCGCCGGTGGGAAAATTTCGTTGATAGGTACAATCCAACACTTTCACTTCACACTTACACTACATTTATGCTCAACAATCACTCAAACACCACTGTGCAAAAAAACAACAACACTGGAAACACAGTAAGAAATACTGAACTAATAAAAAGTTGAGAGAGGGTTGTGCACTGCTGGTCGCAGAGTTGTGTCCCCTCTCTATCTTCCCCACTCTATAATTCCCCTCTATATATTCCCCTCTCTCTCTTCCCCTCTATATCTTCCCCTCTCTACCTTCCCCTCTCTATATTCCCCTCTTCCTCTTCCCCTCTCTATCTTCCCCTCTCATCCCTTTCGCTAAAGATGAACAACTTTCACACACGTTGTGGATGCAGCCCAAAAACATGTAAGGGGCCCAGACATAGGCCCAGAGAGAGATCAAGAGTAAGTGTGTGTGTGTGTGTGTGTGTGTGTGTGTGTGAGAGAGAGAGAGAGAGAGAGAGAGAGAGAGAGAGAGAGAGAGAGAGAGAGAGAGAGAGAGAGAGAGAGAGAGAGAGAGAGAGAGAGAGAGCGAAAGAAAGAGAGAGAGCGAAAGAAAGAGAATGTATGACGTGACATCAGTCAGTACAGGTTTCGGGTTCCAAAATCATTACTACCTCATATGATTTATCCAAACTCCCTTAATTTCAAAACAATGATCTCAAGCTGTCAACTTCCCTCAGGGACGGTCGAAACAACTCTCCTCATCGCCAGAACCGGGTAAACGTGACATTGTTAATGTGGGAATTGAAAACATCAAATTTTGATAGTTGAATTCCAAAATAAACGCCTTTTTGAAGTCTACGAACACATGAAATTGTGGTGTTAGTGCTGTAAATATTTCTTGCAGATTATTCTGAGGTTTAAAATCTGATCAGTGGTACTTCGCCCTGCCCTGAATCCTGTTTGTTCTTCAGCTATGATTTGTTCAGCTTGGGGTTTTATCCTGTTGAGTATTATTTTCAGGGGGTACTTGCTAGGATTGGTTGATGAGGCTGATGGTGCGGTAATTTTCACATTCCTGAAGGTTATCTTTTTTGGGAAGAGTGCTGACAAGCGACTGGGTCCATGGTGTAGGCCACTCCCCACTATGCCAGATTTAGTTTAAAATAATAGTGAGGGCGTCAATCATCGCTTCTCCTCCTGCTTGAAGCTGTTCCGCGGGTATGTTGTCCACTCCCACTGACTTCCCCTTCTTCAGCGATGGCATTGCTGCCTCAACTTCTTCCCGGAAAATTGAGAGGATTTCTTCTTCTTCTCTGTTCTCTGGACATGCTAGAACTGATGGGTCTCCGTTTGGTGTGTGGTTGTAAAAGTCAGAAGAGTACTCTGTCCATCTGTCCAAGACTTCTTGTTCTTCTGTAAGGCTCATGCCAGACTTGCTTTGGATCGTGGAGACCTTGGGCTGTTTAACACTTGTCAGCTGCTTCACAATCAAGTAAGCCTTCTTTCTGTTGTTCTTGTTCAGACTGTTCTCCATTTTCCTGGCATTGATCTTCTATCCAGTTCTCCTTTGCTGTGCTCATGCCTTTTCGGATGTCATTGTTGATTTTTCCGTGGGCATCAGCTCCCTGAGAGGTGTTCTTTTTATTTTTCATCTCTCTGTGTTTACCACACAGGTCCAAAAGTTCAGGTGTGATGCACAGCTTTTTTTTTGGCTGGTGCTTTCCAAGGATCTTCGTGGCGGCATCTGTCACAGCTGAGTTGAAGGTGGTGGTCATGGTGTTGACATCTACTCCGCCAGCTCCCAAAATGAGCAGTGGTGCTACCCCTTAGGGTCATGAGTAATCTTGCCACTGTAGATTGTTCTAACCTATAAAGGGAAAAGTAAACGCCCCAGTTGAAAACCTGTCTTGCCTTTGTAGGCACGACTGATTCACTGCGGCAACAGTACCCCCCTTGGAGTGCCGGGGGTTTCAGTATAAAAATAAACCCCACTATCTGGAAATTTAGTGTTTTAAATTCCCACTGTCGCTGTCTTTCTCCTTTGCTCTTTCCCATTCCTGATCTGTCCTATCACTCTGCTATACTATCTTCTTCTTCGATAGATCAATGACCTACATTTTTTCTTGAAAACTCTTCCTGGACAAGACTCCTTGTTTGTGTATGAGGTCTGTTGGATCAGCTTGGGAGTGTTGGACGCTTTCTGCCGGGTGGCCACTAGGGCTTCCTATGATGTTATTATTTAGCACTATAGGCATTTTATATGTATGTGTTTTGTTGATGATTTATAATGATGTTTGTATTCTATTTTGTTTTTGTAACCGGGGGTTCGAGTAGTTGGGGTAAAGCCTAAGCCGTCCCCTGCGTGGGATGTCTTTATTGTAAAGTGACTGGCCGGTGGAGGGCATTCAATTTTCCCACTAGGGTTGTTTCGTCAGATCTTTTATGCGGATTGGGGATTGTCCGGTCCTGATTTGGCTCGGAAGAGTCCGCTGGACCTAAAGCAACAATCAATCAATCAATCAATCAATGAGCAGTGGTGCAAATTTTCCTCCAATTGTGGCCTGAATTATTTCAGCCACCTCCGGGTCTTGCAGTTTGTCCAGGTCGAACTTCAGTCTGGTGCACTTTGCTGTGTTTACTCTCTTTAAGTGGAGCCGGAAAGACATCGCGAGATCGTGGTCACTTAGTGTATACTGAAGTGTAGTGTATATTGTATTGTCCAGTGCATACTGTGTTGTGTAGTGCATAAAGTAATTTGTACATGTAGTGTATATTGTATTGTGTAGTGTATATTTCTTTGTGTAGTGCATGTTGTATTGTGTAGTCTATACTCTGTACACCAACGATTGCACTGGCTCTGAAAATACACCTCTCATTAAGTACTCAGATGACTCTGCCCTTCAAGACCTCTCCAACTCTGCAACTGTTTATCTAAAAGAAGTGCAAAAGTTTATTGCATGGTGCAAAGAGAATTTTTTAAATATAAATGTGAAGAAAACTAAAGAACTGATTATTGATTTTAGAAAAAAAAACATCTGCTGTGCCTGACTTAGTGATTGATGGAGAAAAGGTGGAGAGAGTCTCGGAATACAAATATCTGGGAACAATACTTGACCATAAGCTTACCTTTGATTCCAACACTACTTCCATCCATAAGAAATGTCAGTCAAGATTATATTGCCTCCAGAAATTGCGCTCTCTGAAAGTCAACAAGTCTGTTTTGTGTAACTTTTACAGCTGTTTTATCCAATCGGTGCTGACCTTTGGTTTTCTTTGCTGGTTTGGAGGTCTCAGTGTGAGGAGTAAGAATGTGTTGGATAGAATTGTGAAGGTGTGTGGGAAAGTGGTGGGTGAAGAGCAGAGAGTTTGTGTGTGTTGTACGAAAGTCAAGTAAGAAAGAAAGCGAGCATGATTGTAAGAGACTCCACTCACATCCTAGCCCAGCACTACCAGCTCCTTCCTTCTGGTCGCCGTTTCAGAGTGCCAAATGTTTCTACAATTAGAGCTAAGAACAGTTTTGTACCCAAATCAATACAAATTCTTAATAAGTGTTGACTGAATGAGTTGGGTGCGAGTGGTTTATGGGAGTACTAGAGATGAATTTTATAATATGCAGCAATTTTTCAACTATTCAGTATGTAAGTTAACTAATGCATAAGTTTTAAATCTGTGATTGTCAGTGTTAGAATGATACGCAGAGTTTGATGATTGTATATTTTTTTGAGATGCTTTATAACGTTTATAATTTTGGGTAATATAATCTAATGTCTAACCCATGTGTGTGTGGATGTGTGTGTGTGGGTGTGTGTGTTTGTGGGTAGGTGTTTTATTTATTTATGTTGAAGTGCAATAAGGACATGTAGTGTGATATGTATTTTAAGTTTTACAATGTGTCGGAAATGTTCTTGTTAATATGTACATAAGCGTGAGTACACGTACATGTTTACATGTTTATAGTACTGTTACATTTTATTACCTTTTGCTGACAGCAAATCCATGTTAGAATTTCTCCTTGGAGATAATAAAGTTTTCTGAATCTGAATCTGAATCTGAATACTGTATTGGGTAGTGCTTAATGTATTGTGTAGTGCATATTGTACCATGTAGTCTATACTGTATTGTGTAGTGTTTAATGTATTGTGTAGTGTAAATTGTACTGTGTAATGCTTATTGTATTGTGTAATGTATACAGTATTGTACATTTTATATTAATTGTGTAGCGCATATTGCATTGTGTAGTGTATACTCTAATGTGTAGTATATACTGTATTGTGTAGTATATACTGTATTGTGTATTGTATAGGGTATTGTGCAGTGTATACTGTAGTGTGCAGTTCATACTGTGTTGTGTAGTGTATACTGTATTGTGTGGAGTACACTGTATTATGTAGTGTATACTGTATTGTGTAATGAACACTGTATTGTGAAGTGTATACTGTAGTGTGTAGTGTATACTGCTTTGTGTAGTGCATACTGTATTGTGGATCGTATACTGCATTATGCAGTGTATACTGTATTGTGTAGTGTGCACTCTGTTTGTTAGTTTATACTGTATTGGGTAGTGTATACTGTATTGTGTAGTGCATACTGTGTTATGTAGCGATTACTGTATTATACAATGTATACTTTCTTGTGTAGTGTATACTGTATTATGCAGTGCATACTGTATTGTGTAGTGTACACTATATTTGTTAGTTTATACTGTATTGGGTAGTGTATGCTGTATTGCGTAGTGTATACTGTATTGTGTAGCGATTACTGTATTATGCAGTGTATACTTTATTGTGAAGTGTATATTGTATTATGCAGTGCATACTGTATTGTGTAGTGCATACTATATTTGTTAGTTTATATTGTAGTGGGTAGTCCGTAGTTGTGTACGGTATTGCTTATTGTATACTGAATTGCGTAGTGTATACTGTAATGTGTAGTGTATACTGTATTGTGCAGTGTATACTGTATTGTGTAGCGTATACTGTATTGTGTAATGAAAACTGTATTGTGAAGTGTATACTGTATTGTGTAGTGTATACTGCTTTGTATAGTGCATACTTTATTTTCCAATGTATAATGTATTGTCCAGTGTATACTCTATTGTGTAGTGTATATGTTATTGTGTAGTATACTGTTTTGTGTAGTGTATACTGCTTTGTGTAGTGCATATTGCATTGTGCAGCGTATACTGTATTGTGTAGTGCATGATGTAGTGTGCAGTGTATATTGTAGTTTGCAGTGCATATTGTTTTGTGTAATGTTTACTGTAGTATGTAGTTTTTACAGCATTGTATGGGGTGTATTGCATTGTGTAGTGCATATTGTATGGTATAGTGTGTAATGCATTGTATAGTGTATACTGTAATGTGTAACGTATATTGCATTGTGTAGTGTATACTATAATGTGTAGAGTTTAATGCAGTACTTAGTGTATACAGCAGTTTGTAGTGTATACTGTTGTGTGTAGTGTATACTGTATTGTGTTGTGTATACTGTATAATTACAGGTCTATAATAAAATAGAAGGGTAAATGTCAGAGGTCAACAATAGAAGAGTTCAATATTAAACCCAGAGAGGGAAATAGGGCAGTGTGGGGATGAAATTATAATACAAGCAATGACCATAGTTCATTCACTTCCCAGATCAAAACATACTGACAGACAACATCATGATAACATACAGACAGACAACATACTGACAACATACTGACAGACAACATATTGACAGACACCCTACTGACAACATGCTACTTCCGGTTGATCTACCTCTAAATAATACAATTAAATAATTACTGTGTTACATTCGATTCGATGTTGGTGTTTTATCAGTAGTGGATTCAGCCCCAATGCTGAAGTACTGATGAGTGTAGCTCAGATTCGTTTATTCACGCAACCCGCTCAATCAGCATACAAGTCATAAAGTCGACGTATGAAGTTTTCCACTTTTATTCAGCACACATCAACAACTGTGCTCTGTGGGTTCGGGCAAATAGAATAGACCCAACGTTTCCCGGCGTGTCGTAAGAGGCGACTAACAGGGGTGATGTTAGCACGGCATCACTGGGCGAAAGTCTTCTACACAGAAGTCACCGGCCAGGGCGGAGGAACCTCACGTTACTACAGGTTCAACGACCACGTGCTCAGGGCCAAGGTGAGCCACACTGTATTCGTGGATTTCGGCTGTGGCCAACAGCCTGGAGAGGATTGGGCCCTGCCAGGTCTTTTTTTGCCCAAGACACAACACATGATGAGGCTATCCACTAATTCCATGCCGGATCGGTCGTCGCCCGGAACAAGGACCGCGCCTTCCGTTGGCCACCAGGACGGAGGTGAAAAGTATGCTACTGATGGACAAATTAGCAAGATCCGCACGAGAAACAACATCGTCATAGGAACCTGGAATGTCAGGACCCTAACTGCGGAAGGAAAATTAGAAGAACTGGCCCACGAGCTGGACCACTATCGATGGAACGTTCTAGGTATCAGCGAACTGCGCTGGAAAGGCCTAGGTGAAACAACGACTGACAAAGGCCACAAGCTCTATTTCAGCGGTAGAGATGACAGGCACGAACACGGCGTTGGATTCTTGGTCCACAAGAACATTCTAGCCACTGTCATGGGTTGCCGCCCAGTCTCCAGTAGACTCATTACCATCCGTCTGAGAGCAACCCCTTTCAACATTACCATCATCCAGGCCTATGCCCCAACATCAGACTATGAAGACAGCGAAGTGGAGGATTTTTATGAAAATATACAGGCGGTCCTTGACCAAGTGCCGAAGAAGGACATAGTCATAGTGCAAGGCGACTGGAATGCCAAGGTTGGCCAAGATGCGCACCACAACTGGGGAGACACATGTGGACCCCACTGCAACAACGAGACAAATGACAGGGGTCTGAGGCTATTGGAGTTTGCCAGATACAACAATCTGGTACTGGCAAACACGCTTGGTCTCCACAAAAAATCCAGACGATGGACATGGCACAGTCCCGGCGGGGAACATCACAACCAGATCGACTACATCATGGTCAAGAAACGCTTCAGATCAAGCATCAACATTGGCAGGACACGCACTTTTCCAGGAGCAGACATTGGAAGTGACCACGATCTCGTGATGATGTCTTTCCGGCTCCATTTGAAGAGAGTAAATACAGCAAAGTGCACTAGGCTGAAGTTCGACCTGGACAAACTGCAAGACCCGGAGGTGGCAAAAATATTTCAGGCCACAATTGGAGGGAAATTTGCACCACTGCTTATTTTGGGGGCAGGCGAAGTAGATGTCAACACCATGACCAATACCTTCATTCCAGACTGAGATCCTTGGCAAGCACCGACCAAAGAAAAAGCCGTGGATCACACCTGAACTTTTGGATCTGTGTGATAAACGAAGAGAGTTAAAAAAGAAAAAGAACACCTCACAGGGAGTGATGTCTACCGAAAAAGAATTTACATAAATCTTCCAACAGATAAATAAATAAAACATTTTGCCAACTTTAAACAAACTGAAAAATTTAAATCACTTAGAATCTTAATGTTTGTCATTTCCACTGGTAGCAAAAAGTCAAAATTCTTTTTTTCCCAGTGACTATAGTATGTGTAAACTAAATCATAGAGGTATGGAGGAGAGAGAGAGGGAGAGAGAGGGGGAGAGAAAGAGAGAGAGAGAGAGAGAGAGAGAGAGAGAGAGAGAAAGAGAGAGTTATTTAATTTCTTAGCTGTTCTTGTTAATGAGTTGATTTTTTGATATAGTTAATTATTTACATGTGTTCAATAATATGCTCGTTTTGTTATTAATTTATTTCCAATGTCTAAATCACTTAGGTGGATAATAGACAATAAATGAGTAACACACACACTCTACCGAAAAATCAACAATGACATCCGAAAAGGCATGCGCACAGCAAAGGAGAACTGGATAGAAGATCAATGCCAGGAAATAGAGAACAATCTGAACAAGAACAACAGCAAGAAGGCCTACCAGACTGTGAAGCGGCTGACAAGTGTTAAACAGCCCAAAGTCTCCACTATCCAAAGCAAGTCTGGCATATGCCTTACAGAAGAACAAGAAGTCTTGGACAGATGGACAGAGTACTGCTCTGACCTTTACAACCATACACCAAATGGAGACCCATCAGTTCTAGCATGTCCCGAGAGCAGAAGAAGAAGAAATCCTCCCAATTCTCCGGGAAGAAGTTGAGGCAGCAGTGCAATCGCTGAAGAAAGGGAAGTCAGCGGGAGTGGACAACATACCAGCGGAACTGCTACAAGCAGGAGGAGAAGCAATGACTGATGCTCTCACCATTATCTGTAACAAGATCTGGCAGAGTGGGGAATGGCCTACACCATGGACCCAGTCGCTTGTCATCACTCTTCCCAAAAAAGGTAACCTTCAGGAGTGTGAAAATTACCGCACCATCAGCCTCATCAGCCATCCCAGCAAGGTCCTCCTGAAAATAATACTCAACAGGTTGAAACCACAAGCTGAACAAATCATAGCTGAAGAACAAGCAGGATTCATGGCAGGGCGAAGTACCACTGAACAGATTTTCAACCTCAGAATAATCTGTGAGAAATACCTACAGCACCAACAACATCTATATCATGTGTTCATAGACTTCAAGAAGGCATTTGACCGAGTCTGGCATGCAGCTCTATGGGCAACCATGAAAGTGTACAACATCAGCCCTAAAATTATAGAAGTCATCAAAAGCCTGTATGACAAGGCTACCAGTGCAGTCCTCCATAACAGCGTCATCGGGAACTGGTTCAGAACAACAATCGGTGTGCGTCAAGGATGCCTACTCTCTCCAACACTCTTCAACATCTTCCTAGAGCGCATCATGTAGGATGCTCTTGCAGATCACGAAGGCACAGTCAGCATAGGGTGCAGAGCAATCTCCAATCTTCGTTTTGCGGATGATATTGATGGATTGGCTGGAGAGGAACAAGAACTTGAACAGCTTGTACCGAGGCTTGACACCACCTCCAGAGCTTATGGAATGGAAATAAGTGCAGAGAAGACCAAAATGATGACCAACAACACCAATGGCATCAACACAGACATCAAAGTACAAGGCCAATCCCTCAACACAGTGCACAGCTTCAAATATTTAGGAGCCATTGTGTCAGACAATGGGTCTCGACAGGAAGTCCTCTCCAGGATCGCACAAACAACTGCTGCCCTGACAAGGTTGAAGCCCATTTGGAAAGACAGAACCATCAGTCTACATTCCAAAGTAAGACTGCTGCGCTCTCTGGTCATCTCCATCTTCCTATATGCTTGCGCAGCATGGACCCTCACAGCAGATCTCCAACGAAGAATACAAAGCATGGAGATGAGGTGCTACAGAAGACTTCTGTGCATTTCCTGTACCCAACACATCACCAACGACGAAGTCCGACAGACCATCACACAAGCCATTGGACAACACGATGACCTGCTCACAGTGGTGAAGAAACGGAAACTCCGATGGTATGGCCACGTCACCAGATCATCAGGTCTTGCAAAGACCATTCTGCAAGGCACAGTGCAAGGAGGTAGAAGAAGGGGGAGACCAAAAAAGAGGTGGGAGGCCAACATTCGAGAATGGACTGGTTTGACACTGAGCGAAGCCATGAGGGCTGCTGAGGACAGAGAAAGATGGAGTATGCTGGTTAAGCGATCATCTGTGGTGCCCCTACGACCTTCGGGTTATGGGACAGGATAGGATAGGATAGGACATCAACAACTGCATACAATCGCTCAATCGCCTTTCCACTCTCAAATTTACTTTCCAACTCTCACTATCAACAACTATCTCTCAACAACAGTACGGCACACAATTGTATAACCTCTCTCTCTTCCCGAACAATCTAGAACACGGTAGAAATGACGCACTACCACCAATCAAATAAAAGATCGTCATCACTGACTTACGTCATACATATTTCTTCTGCTTCCGAGAATGTTCTCATACTTCGATATTTATCAGGAAGTTTCCATCGATTGTAAATACTGAAATCTAGAGAATTCTCCAATAATATCGACTAACGAAAATTATCAACGTTATACAAAGCCTCTCCTAACAACAATGCAAACTCAAATCAAAGGTAAATAAACTCTATTATTGAATACTTTGCAAAACAAAAGGATTAGATCTATTGTGCGCTCTTCAGACATACTACCATTTGCGTTTCAATGTAACATAACCCCCCACTCAAGAAGAAATTTACCCAATTTCTTTCAACAACGTTGGAACGTAATGCACAAACAAAGTTCAGAATTAAAACTTATTTCAGACTGTCTGAACACTGTCAATGTTCTCAGCTCATTCACACAGAGTCAATGTTTCTCATTTGCAAGTCTTTCTGGATACTGTCAATGTTCTTTTATCCGCAAGGAAACGACGCCCTCGTCAGTTGCGGTCGTCATCGGCCCAGGGTCAAAGACGATGATCACGTGGGCTTCCCTGGAATCAGTGCGTCCTCCGTTGTCTCCTTCTTCCATCGAACGTCCGATGAAGCCGACGTTGTCGGTTCCCAGAATACACTTACTGGGACTCACGGTCAGGTTGGCTTCTTGAAGACGGTGGAACAGCTCCCTCTAGGTCTGCAGATGCTCCTTCCAAGTCTGTGTGTGGACTAGCAGGTCGTCCCAGTAACACACGACGTTGTCCATCCCTTTGAGCATCTTCTTCATCCCTCTCTTCAGGGTAGCTCCGCTGTTGACCATGCCAAAGGGCATCCTTAGGCACTCGTACGTCCCATCAGGAGTTATGAAAGCAGTCTTTGGTATGTCCTGTTGACGCACGGGGACTTGCCAATAACCCTTGCTGAGGTCAATCTTTGAGAAGATTCTACTCCCCGATAGTTAGGCGGAAGAGGTCTGCTGCGGTAGGCATCGGCTCAGGGTCGAAGACGGTGATCTTATTAACCTTCCTGTAGTCGATGCATACTCTGTTGCTCCCGTCCTTCTTCTTCACGACCACGACAGGGGACGCGTAGGGGGAACTGGACTCCCTGATGATGCCCATCTTCAGCATTTCATCGATGTCTTTCTTCAAGGATTCACGGGCCTTGAAAGGGATCGGGAATGGTTTGGATCGAACAGGGATATTCGAAGTGAGGTGGACTTCATGTTCGACCAAAGTCGTAGAGCCTGGGACATCATTGAAGCTATAGGGAAACTCGCCCATAAGGTCCTTGAGCTCCAACTTTTTGACCTTCCGTCAAGCTTGGTCCTAGCTTAACATCATTGATGCCTTCTTTGCTGTGGAAGTCTCCCAGTTCCAACAGTTCCTCGCTGTCAAAGCTGTCGTCGATCTCAGCTGCCGTTGCTGCGTGTACAGTCTCTGATGGCCTTTCCACGTACAGCTTAAGGAGGTTGGCGTGGTATATCTTGGAATGCTGGCCGACCTTCACCTTGTAGTCGTTGATTCCCACCACGGTCTCCACTTCGTACGGGCCTTTCCACTGCATCAGCAACTTATTATGATCAGTAGGTAGCAGCACCAGCACTTTGTTGCCAGGTTTAAACTTCCTGCTCACGGCCCTGCGATCGTAATAGTGCTTTCCACAGTCTTGGGACTTCTTCAGGTTTTCTCTGGCTATCTCGAGAGTCTGCTCCAGCTTCTCCCGTAGCTCAAACACGTACTGGTAGCTGTTCTTCACCTCTGGGGTCTCTACTTCTTTCGTTTACAGTTCTTTTAGGATGTGCATCGGCCCTCGGATGGTTCTTCCGTACAGCAGCTCGAACGGAGAAAAGCCGGTGGACTCCTGCGGCACTTCTCTGTAGGCGAAAAGTAAGGCGTTGATATAGCGATGCCATTGTCTGGGCTGCTCGCTGCACAGTTTCTTCAGGGTGGACTTCAGCGTAGCATTGAACTTTTCGACAAGCCCGTTGCACATTGGATGGTAGGGTGTCGTAGTCAAATGCCGGATGCTCAGCAGTCTGTTGACCTCCTTCATGCAGTCAGAGACGAACTGCGTCCCGAGGTCTGTCAGAATCTCTTCAGGCACTCCATGTCTGCTGAACACGTCCACCAGCGCCTCTGCAACAGTTTCAGTGTCAATCTTCTTCAGAGGCACTGCTTCTGGGTACCGAGTCGCATAGTCCACTAAAGTCAGTACCCACCGATGACCTTCTTCACTCGGAGGTCTTATTTCGCCGATTAAGTCTAAGGCCACCCTCTTGAAAGGTCGGTCGATCAGAGGCATCCTCTGCATAGGCACTTTCGGGACCCTTCCTCGAGGTATGGTCTTCTGGCAAATGTCACATGATCGGCAGAAACGGCTGACGTCCGCATGAAGTCCTGGCCAGTAGAACACCGCCTTCTTGATACCCAGGTGACCTCCCATGATTGAGTCATGCGCTACTTCCATCACCTGGCGCCTTAGGGGTAACGGTACCAAGACTTGACGTAGTGGTTTCCCTCCGTTGACCCTCGGGTGCTGGAAGATTCGGTACAGGATCTTGGCCTTCACCTCAAAATAGACCGTACCACTGCCTTTGGTCACGTGGTCTTGGCGGTTCCTGTACTTGTTTAAAGTACTATCAGCTTCCTGGAGCTGGATCAGCTTATCTCTGTCCACGATGGCAGCTTTAGAGTTGTCGGCGACCTTCAGTGGCGTAGACGTCTTGTCTCTCTTGGCCTGGGCCCTGGTAGTAACAGCACCGACGATCTCTGGTCGGCAGGGCTGAGCCGGAGTAGCCACATTGTCCCGTAGCAGCTCTGTAAGGTCTCCATCGGGAAATGGCAATGGATCCTCCTCCACAACTTCGACGTGTTGGGTTGAGGCAGGACTCCACTCTGGATCGGGGTCGTCGGGTCGTCTCGCGCCGTCGATGTTCCCGATCATCAAATCATACAGCGGCTTCTTCAGGCAAACCGCTTCGACTTCGCCTATGTACAAAGGGGTGTTGACATGAATTTTTGCAACTGGCGCTTTCACACATTTGCTGTCGGCCATGAGTGTCCATTTAGAATCGCCAGTGAATTGTTCTTTAGCGATTAGGTCTTCTCTGACGATGACCCACTGCAGCCAGAGTCTCTTAAGACAGTCACTTCATGATTTCCGACGCGTCCCTTTGAAACAGGCATGTTCTGGACGGTCACAGCTGCGCTGGCGACGACGGGGATGGATTTTCCGTTGGCAAGGAGAAGTTGGCCATCGGTCATGCACTCTTGCACGTCCGCAGGAGTAGCTGTGCGCTCGGTCTCACTCGGAAGAATGACGCTCCCGCCGCACACTTGATGGTCAGATCTACTGTTTTGCCGTTGATTGGAGAAACGTCTCTGTCGGTTGCCCAGCCGCATTGTCCGTACTGCCCCGCTGTCCGCTACTTTTGTTTTGAGGACAGTTAGCCGCTCTGTGGTCTGTAGCGTTGCAGGTGAAACAGCCTCTTGAATGCCCTTCCCTGGGAGGTGGCGTGGAGTCCGTCTGTCTCTGGCTCGTCTGGCTCCCTGGATCTGGTTCCCATGGTTTCCAGTCTTCTGAAAATGTTTCGTCGCGCTGGGTGGCCCCAGCGTCTTCTCATAAGCGATGAGATATCTTTCAGCAGCCTCAGCAACGTCTTTTAGCGTCTGCAACTTTTGTATTCTAAGTGGATCGCGAGGTCCTTAGGGCAGGCGTTGAGTAATTGCTCCCTTACAATCAAATCATGGAAACTCTCGTAAGTCTTCCTTTGCCTGATAATTCCACCCACTTGTGTAGATATGACGACAGGCGCTCCACAAACTGCTTTGGCGTCTCGTCTGACTTAGGCCGGCATTCACGGAAGCGTTTACGGTAGCCCTTCTCTGTAAAGTTGTAGCACTGCAATAGGGCCTCTTTCAAGACGTCGTAGTCTTTAGCGTCATCGTCCGACAATCTGGTGTAGACGTCGAGTGCTTGCCCGTCAGAAGTGCACTTAGTCGAATCGCCCAGTCTTGAGGTTGCCAGTTAGAGCTTTTGGCAAACCTTTCAAATCTCGCCAAATAACTGTCGATCTGGTCCTTCCCGTCGACAAACGCTGGCAATTTTGGAGCTTTGTTGTCACTGATAACTTGTGGCGCATGCTGATTGTTTTGGATACGCGCCAACTCTAGCTGGTATTGACGCTCGGCTTCTCTTTCTTCAAGCCTGCGCTCATCTTCTCTTTCTTTCCGCTGCTCTTCTCTTTCTTGCCGCTGCTGTTCAATTTCCAGACGCTTCAGGTCTAATTCTCTTTCTTCTCGGCGACGTTGTTCTTCTAATTCTCGTTCTTGTATTCTCTCCTGGGACTTGACGTACTCCGTCAACTGTTTCCTTTTAGATTCAGTTGAATCCCTTTCTGCCAGAAGTCAGCCATCTTGATGCTTCTGGAAAGTTCTGGGAAGTTCTTCTGGAAAGTTCTTTTCTGGAAAGTTCTTGACTGTGCTGTACCTTTCTAGACTGTTCTAGAACAGCACGCTTTCTGCAGTAGTGCTGATGCTTGTCACTAGTCGCTTTCGCTGACGCAGGCCCCGCTGTCCTCGTCGTATGCGACGCTGCACCACGCTGGTGTTGATGTACACGCTCCTGTGCTGAAGTTCGCTCGTCGCTCTCTCTAATACTGGCGATGTAGCTCCGAGACTGTCCTCGACGTAGTCTTGCGGCAGCCACGTAGTCCCGATCTGTTGTTCGCTCACGAAGCAACTCTTCAGCGACTACACGCCCTTGCAGTCAACCCGAACCTATCGGTGATGTGGTCCCAGTATGTTGGCCCCTCGTTGGCGGCTACCCTCGATGACTGCCTCTCGTAACGTTGACTCGCTTGTTGTAGCAGTTGAACCCTTGGCTATGGCGTGAATCGCGGCTTGACCCCCAAAATGTTACACTCGATTCGATGTTGGTGTTTTATCAGTAGTGATTCAGCCCCAATGCTGAAGTACTGATGAATGTAGCTCAGATTCGTTTATTCACACAACCCGCTCAATCAGCATACAAGTCACAAAGTCGACGTATGAAGTTTTCCACTTTTATTCAGCACACATCAACAACTGCATACAATCGCTCAATCGCCTTTCCACTCTCAAATTTACTTTCCAACTCACTATCAACAACTATCTCTCAACAACAGTGCGGCACACAATTTTATAACCTCTCTCTCTTCCCGAACAATCTAGAACACGGTAGAAATGACGCACTACCACCAATCAAATAAAAGATCGTCATCACTGACTTACGTCATACATATTTCTTCTGCTTCCGGGAAAGTTCTCATACTTCGATATTTATCGGGAAGTTTCCATCGATAGTAAATACTGAAATCTAGAGAATTCTCCAATAATATCGACTAACGAAAATTATCAACGTTATACAAAGCCTCTCCTAACAACAATGCAAACTCAAATCAAATATAAATAAACTCTATTATTGAATACTTTGCAAAACTAAACGATTAGATCTATCGTGCGCGCTTCAGACATACTACCATTTGCGTTTCAACGTAACATCCTGACTGACATCTCTTCTACCCTCCAACGAAGTCTTTAACAATATTTGTAATAAGCATTCGACCTGAAGAACTCTCCAGGTAATTATATATGTATATATAGTGTGTGTGCGTGTATGTGTGTGTGCGTGTTTTTTTTTTTTTTTTACCTAAGGTATCGAAGTTGGAGAGGGTGATGGTGAGGTTGACGGGTGACGTCACAGTGGCGGGCGTGTTGGACAGAAGTTCGCTGTCGAATTCGTGAACCTTACCAGTGTAGTCCTCGACCAAGCGAACAGTGAAATTCAATGTATCTTGTGCTTTGTAGGTAGGATCAATGGTCAGGTTGAGATAGTTACTGTACCGCTTTGAATCAGGAATAGTGACACGCCATGCACATTCTTGAGAAGTTGGACCAAGTACTATGTCCAGGTGCCGTTTCGTTTACTTTCAGTAATTTCAATGACTGGTTTGACACCAGAGTAGAACCCTGTCCTCATCAGGAAGCGGCCACTTTCTATTTCGCACATAATGTTGGTCCTACAAACGTTTGGAGTAGATTGGTTACGCTTTGCACAACGTGAAATTGACGACGTAGCTGTTGAGGTCTCCGGTAGTGACGTAGATGTTGACGTCTCAAGTGATGACGTAGCTGTTGACTCTCCAGTAGTGATGTAGCAGTTGACGTCTTTAATAATGGCCTAACAGTTGACGTCTCTAGTGATGACTTAACTGTTGACGTCTTCAGTGATGACGTAGCTGTGGATGTATCATTAGTGACATCTCCAGTGATGGCATAGCTGTTGAGGTCACCAGTGATGAGGAAGATGTTGACATAGCAGTCGATGTATCCAGTGATGGTGTCACATCAGGGAAATGTTGAGAAATCGGCGGTTTGTCGTCACTGGGTGCAGTTATCCTCCCAAGCAAAATCAAGAGTAAGGTCAACAAGGTCACCGTTTTGACCTTCAAAGTAGCCATAATAAAGGTTCAAGTCAATACCAAAAACACCCAAAAAACCACAGCATCTGCGCTTTTGTTTTGTTAAAGCACAGTTCAATTCCTCACTCCGTGTCGGCAACACTTAGATGTTATTGTTCAATACACTACACTATCCACAACACTTGCATGCTATTGTTCAATACACTACACTGTCGACACATTGAAGGCAAACCTTCTATCCAGCTAGTCTAAAATCATACTGCCAACGTTCATCAGACTAATTTGTGTCGGGCAAGTGGGACTTTATATATCATTCAAATGAAGAACCGAATACATTCACTTTGTGTGCTCGCGCGGTGATATAAATAATGAATGACTAGCTGTCTGGTTGTGGCTTGACCATACTTTATGCATTTTAAATGTAGCCGGGCTGGGCTACAAAGAATGTCTGATCATTAGGCCTTACTCTGTTCTCTGTTATGTTTAAACTAGCTGTATGAAATAATTTGATATTTCCTTTTCAGATCCCTTAAAGTATATAGACGCAGTATTAAATTCTCTATTAGAATATATAAACTTTATTTGTGATTTATGTAACAGATTTGAATGAGAGCGTGATGTTTAGAATAGCGCGATGCCTATCACGGTGATAAAGACACCGCGCTGTTGTATGCTAAGCAGCAGCTTAGGCTTACTGCTAACCGGCCGCCTCAGCCCTTCCCGCCTTGTAGATTAACACATGATAAGAACATCTAGCCCTGTGGGTTCTGGCATTAAATAGAATAGACCCAACGTTTCCCGGCGTGTCGTAAGAGGCGACTAACAGGGGTGATGTTAGCACGGCATCACTGGGCGAAAGTCTTCTACACAGAAGTCACCGGCCAGGGCGGAGGAACCTCACGTTACTTCAGGTCCAACGACCACGTGCTCAGGGCCAAGGAGAGCCACACTGTATTCGTGGATTTCGGCTGTGGCCAACAGCCTGGAGAGGATTGGGCACCGTCAGGTGTTTTTTGCCCAAGACACACTACATGATGACATTATCCACTAATTCCATACCGAATCGGTCGTCGCCCGGCACAAGGACCGCGCCTTCCGTTGGCCACCAGGACGGAGGTGTTAGGTATGCTACTGATGGACAATTTAGCAATATCCGCACGAGAAACAACATCGTCATAGGAACCTGGAATGCCAGGACCCTAACTGCGGAAGGAAAATTAGAAGAACTGGCCCACGAGTTGGACCACTATCGATGGAACGTTCTAGGCATCAGCGAATTGCGCTGGAAAGGCCTAGGTTAAACAACGACCGACAAAGGCCACAAGCTCTATTTCAGCGGTAGAGATGACAGGCACGAACACGGCGTTGGATTCTTGGTCAACAAGAACAATCTAGCCACTGTCATGGGTTGCCGCCCAGTCTCCAGTAGACTCATTACCATCCGCCTGAGAGCAGCCCTTTTCAACATCACCATCATCCAGGCCTATGCCCCAACATCAGACTATGAGGACAGCGAAGTGGAGGATTTTTATGAAAATCTACAGGCGGTCCTTGACCAAGTGCCGAAGAAGGACAGAGTCATAGCGCAAGGCGATTGGAATGCCAAGGTTGGCCAAGATGCGCACTACAACTGGGGAGACACATGTGGACCCCACTGCAACAACGAGACAAATGACAGGGGTCTGAGACTCTTGGAGTTTGCCAGATACCACAATCTGGTACTGGCAAACACGCTTGGTCTCCACAAAAACTCCAGACGATGGACATGGCACAGTTCCGGCGGGGAGCATCACAACCAAATAGACTACATCATGGTCAAGAAGCGCTTCAGATCAAGCATCAACATTGGAAGGACACGCACTTTTCCAGGGGCAGTCATCGGAAGTGACCACGATCTCGTGATGATGTTTTTCCGGCTCCACTTGAAGAGAGTAAATACAGCAAAGTGCACTAGACTGAAGTTCGACCTGGACAAACTGCAAGACCCGGAGGTGGCAGAACTATTTCAGGCCACAATTGGAGGGAACTTTGCACCACTGCTCAATTTGGGGGCTGGTGAAGTAGATGTCAACACCATGACCACCACCGTCAACTCAGCTGTGACAGATGCCGCCTCTGAGATCCCTGGAAAGCACCGACCAAAGAAGAAGCCGAGGATCACACCGGAACTTTGGATCTGTGTGAAAAAACAAAGAGAGATGAAAAAGAAAAAGAACACCTCACAGGGAGCTGATGCCTACCGAAAAATCAACAATGACATCCGAAAAGGCATGCGCACAGCAAAGTTAAGGAGAACTGGATAGAAGATCAATGCCAGGAAATAGAGAACAGTGTGAACAAGAACAACAGCAAGAAGGCCTACCAGACTGTGAAGCGGCTGACAAGTGTCAAACAGCCCAAAGTCTCCACGATCCAAAGCAAGTCTGGCATATGCCTTACAAAAGAACAAGAAGTTTTGGACAGATGGACAGAGTACTGCTCTGACCTTTACAACCATACACCAAATGGAAACCCATCAGTTCTAGCATGTCCCGAGAACAGAGAAGAAGAACAAAATCCTCCCAATCTCCGGGAAGAAGTTGAGGCAGCAGTGCAATCGCTAAAAAAGTGAAGTCAGCGGAAGTGGACAACATACCCTCGGAACTGCTATAAGCAGGAGGAGAAGCGATGATTGATGCCCTCATTATTATCTGTAACAAGATCTGGCAGAGTGGGGAGTGTCCTATACCATGGACAAGGTCGCTTGTCATCACTCTTCCCAAAAAAGGTAACCTTCAGGAGTGTGAAAATTACCGCACCATCAGCCTCATCAGCCATCCCAGCAAGGTCATCCTGAAAATAATACTCAACAGGTTGAAACCCCAAGCTGAACAAATCATAGCTGAAGAACAAGCAGGATTCAGCGCAGGGCGAAGTACCACTGAAACAGATTTTCAACCTCAGAATAATCTGTGAGAAATACCTACAGCACCAACAACATCTATATCATGTGTTCATAGACTTCAAGAAGGCGATTGACCGAGTCTGGCATGCAGCTCTATGGGCAACAATGAAAGTGTACAACATCAGCCCTAAAATTATTGAAGTCATCAAAAGCCTGTATGACAAGGCTACCAGTGCAGTCCTCCACAAAAGCGCCATCGGGAACTGGTTCAGAACAACAATTATGTCATCCACAGCTTATGGAATGGAAATAAGTGCAGAAAAGACCAAAATGATGACCAACAACACCAATGGCATCAACATGGACATCAAAGTCCAATCCCAATCCCTCAACACAGTGCATAGCTTCAAATATTTAGGAGCTATTGTATCAGACATTGGGTCCCGACAGGAAGTCCTGTCCAGGATCGCACAAACAACTGCTGCCCTGACAAGGTTGAAGTCCATTATTGGAGAAAAGACAGGACCATCAGTCTACATTTCAAAGTAAGACTGCTGCGCTCCCTTGTCATCTCCATCTTCCTATATGCTTGCGAAGCAAGGACCCTCACAGCAGATCTCCAACGAAGAATACAAAGCATGGAGATGAGATGCTACAGAAGACTTCTGGGCATTTCCTATACACAACACATCACCAACGACGAAGTCCGAAAGACCATCACACAAGCCATTGGACAACACGATGACCTGCTTACAGTGGTGAAGAAACGGAAACTCCGATGGTATGGCCATGTCACCAGATCATCAGGCCTTGCAAAGACTATTCTGCAAGGCACAATGCAAGGAGGTAGAAGAAGAGGGAGACCGAAAAAGAGGTGGGAGGACAACATTCGAGAATGGACTGGTTTGACACTGAGCGAAGCCATCAGGGCTGCTGAGGACAGAGAAAGATGGAATGTGCTGGTTAAACGATCATCTGTGGTGCCTCTACGACCTCCGGGTTACGGGACAGGATAGGATAGGATAGGATAGGATAGGAAGAACATAATTGTCGATGATGGCCATAGCAAGGATTTTCCACTGTAACACCTTAAGTGTGATATTGTTCGATGCCTTCGATAGTTCATTCTCTAATAGTATATACTTAAATTAAATATTAGTTTTATAGGGACATACATCGGAAGAGAAACAGAGGAAAAGTTGTAAGTAGAGGTAGGATGTAAATATTGTTGTGTTAGGTGTTTTCTATTTTAATCCGTCATAGTCGAAACCCATAATAGTAACCATGTCATATTGTATACCGCTGGAAAGGGGAGACGTTGTTCTTTCTTTGTCATTATTATTTATTATTATTATTATTATTATTATTATTATTATTATTATTATTATTATTATTATTATTATTATTATTATTATTATTAATTGTATTAAAGTAAAGAGTTTTTACGAGTTTAGACTCGTGACATTCTTAAAAGCTGCAACCAACTCCCTTTTAAATTGCTTATTATTTTTATTTCGTAGCAGATAGGTCCGATATTATTATATCAGTAGAAAGGGCCTATTTCCGCCATTATATAATTTGCATAGTATTCGTTAGCGCTTCAAGCCTTATATGTAAAATAAAGATTAACAACTAAAACAAATTTCCGAGAGAGGCGAACATTTTGGGATGCGCAGCACGCGTTAATCATCGGGTTCAGTACGGTTTGCGAGCACATATAAAATCACGGACGTGCAATGTGCAAATAGTTCGGACACACACGGTAGAGAGACAGAGAGCTGACACACACTCGGGGGAGAAAGACTCACACGGCAGACACGGGAGAACGAGTCAGACACACAGAGAGGGCAGAATGTAGAATGTTATCTCCACGAGCAGTTGCCTTTGCTACGATGCCAATCCTATCCTATTCTGTCCCATAACCCGGAGGTCGCAGGGGCACCACAGATGATTGTTTAACCAGCATACTCCATCTTTCTCTGTCCTCAGCAGCCCTGATGGCTTCGCTCAGTGTCAAACCAGTCCATTCTCGAATGTTGTCCTCCCACCTCTTTTTCGGTCTCCCTCTTCTTCTACCTCCTTGCACTGTGCCTTGCAGAATAGTCTTTGCAAGGCCTGATGATCTGGTGATGTGGCCATACCATCGGAGTTTCCGTTTCTTCACCACTGTGAGCAGGTCATCGTGTTGTCCAATGGCTTGTGTGATGGTCTGTCGGACTTCGTTGTTGGTGATGTGTTGGGTATAGGAAATGCCCAGATGTCTTCTGTAGCACCTCATCTCCATGCTTTGTATTCTTCGTTGAAGATCTGCTGTGAGGGTCCATGCTTCGCAAGCATATAGGAAGATGGAGATGACAAGGGAGCGCAGCAGTCTCACTTTGGAATGTACACTGATGGTCCTGTCTTTCCAAATGGGCTTCAACCTTGTCAGGGCAGCAGTTGTTTGTGCGATCCTGGAGAGGACTTCCTGTCGGGACCCATTGTCTGATACAATGGCTCCTAAATATTTGAAGCTATGCACTGTGTTGAGGGATTGGCCTTGGACGTTGATGTCCGTGTTGATGCCATTGGTGTTGTTGGTCATCATTTTGGTCTTCTCTGCACTTATTTCCATTCCATAAGCTCTGGAGGTGGTGACAACTCTCTGTACCAGCTGTTCAAGTTCTTGTTCCTCTCCAGCCAATCCATCAATGTCATCCGAAAAACGAAGATTGGAGATTGCTCTACCCTATGCTGACTGTGCCTTCATGATCTGCAAGAGCATCTGACATGATGCTCTCTAGGAAGATGTTGAAGAGTGTTGGAGAGAGTAGGCATCCTTGACGCACACCGATTGTTGTTCTCAACCAGTTCCCGATGGCGCTGTTGTGGAGGACTGCACTGGTAGCCTTGTCATACAGGCTTTTGATGACTACAATAATTTTAGGGCTGATGTTGTACACTTTCATTGTTGCCCATAGAGCTGCATGCCAGACTCTGTCAAACGCCTTCTTGAAGTCTATGAACACATGATATAGATGGTGTTGGTGCTGTAGATATTTTTCACAGATTATTCTGAAGTTGAAAATCTGTTCAGTGGTACTTCGCCCTGCCCTGAATCCTGCTTGTTCTTCAGCTATGATTTGTTCAGCTTGGGGTTTCAACCTGTTGAGTATTATTTTCAGGAGGACCTTGCTGGGATGGCTCATGAGGCTGATGGTGCGGTAATTTTTACACTCCTGAAGGTTACCTTTTTTGGGAAGAGTGATGACAAGCGACTGGGTCCATGGTATAGGCCACTCCCCACTCTGCCAGATCTTGTTACAGATAATGGTGAGGGCATCAATCATCGCTTCTCCTCCTGCTTGTAGCTGTTCCAGCGGGTATGTTGTCCACTCCCGCTGACTTCCCTTTCTTAAGCGATTGCACTGCTGCCTCAATTTCCTCCCGGAGAATTGGGAGGATTTTTTCTTCTTCTCTGTTCTCATGACATGCTAGAACTGATGGGTCTCCATTTGGTGTATGGTTGTAAAGGTCAGAGCAGTACTCTGTCCATCTGTCCAAGACTTCTTGTTCTTATGTAAGGCATATGCCAGACTTGCTTTGGATCGTGGAGACTGGGCTGTTTGACACTTGTCAGCCGCTTCACAGTCTGGTATGCCTTCTTGCTGTTGTTCTTTTTCAGACTGTTCTCTATTTCCTGGCATTGATCTTCTATCCAGTTCTCCTTTGCTGTACGCATGCCTTTTCGGATGTCATTATTGATTTTTCGGTAGACATCAGCTCCCTGTGAGGTGTTCTTTTTTTTTCTTTTTTGATCTCTCTTCGTTTATCACACAGATCCAGAAGTTCAGGTGTGATCCACGGCTTCTTCTTTGGTCGGTGCTTGCCAAGGATCTCAGTGGCGGCATCTGTCACAGCTGAGTTGAAGGTGGTGGTCATGGTGTTGACATCTACTTCACCAGCCCCCAAAGTGAGCAGGGGTGCGAATTTCCCTCCAATTGTGGCCTGAAATAGTTCTGCCACCTCCGGGTTTTGCAGTTTGTCCAGATCGAACTTCAGTCTAGTGCACTTTGCTGTATGTACTCTTTTCAAGTGGAGTCGGAAAGACATCATCACGAGATCGTGGTCACTTCCGATATCTTCTCCTGGAAAAGTGCGTGTCCTGCCAATGTTGATGCTTGATCTGAAGCGTTTTTGACCATGATGTAGTCTATTTGGTTGTGATGCTCCCCGCCGGAACTGTGCCATGTCTATCGCCTGGAGGTTTTGTGGAGACCAAGCGTGTTTGCTACGATGCACTTCGAGAATAAAACTTTTAACGGTCATCAACGAACTGGCGTTAGAGAAAGAGAGAGAGAGAGAGAGAGAGAGAGTGAGAGAGAGAGAGAGAGAGAGAGAGAGAGAGAGAGAGAGAGAGAGAGAGAGAGAGAGAGAGAGAGAGAGAGAGAGAATTCTTCATCACCCAAGCCTCCATCCACTTCATCATCTTTACTCTCCACCGCTACAAATTTTCGGGTCTGTAGCGGAAAGGGAGGCGACTGGTTGAGGCTTGGGAGATAAATTGTCTACCTTGATTTTCTTGGGTAGACTAGCCTTGGGTGGCTCCTGCTTTGCAGAATCCCCTTTGGGTATGCCATTGGGTTACGCAGGACAAGGCGACACGACATTTGTTCTCCCCGGCTGACCATTCGCCTGCTGCTTTGGTGGCGAGCGGGACCACATTGTCGGCAGGCATTTTATGCAAGTCGGTGGCAGCGACCTTGCAGTAGAGTGCGTGGCACTAGTAGCCGGCAACCCGGTACTCCCAACCACGCTTCACCGCCTTGCAGGGCAAATATTTTTATGTCCCTCTTTTGAGGGATAAAATGAAAATAACAGCTCGGGTGGAGCTATGTTCCCAGGGTCGTGGCCGAGAGACGGGAGTCAAATGGTCCGCTCGGCTACATGTATTTGTTGCTCGCAGGGGCTCTGTCGCCTGTGACCACTCTGCCAGTGATCCTACTCCCTGTCCACTGGTGCCAGTGGTCCGCTCTCTGTCCACTCTGCCAGAGATCATGCTGGGTTGGGTTTGAATCGGCTTCACAAGACCGTCTACACACGGGCGCCTTGAGCTCGCCTTCAGCTGGAAAAGCGCTATACAAAAGAACAATATCCTATCCCTGTCCTATCCTGTAACTCAAAGGTCGTGGGGACACCACAGATAATCGTTTAACCAGCGTAATCAACCTTTCTCTGTTCTTAGCAACCCTCATGGTTTCGTTCACTTTTAAACCAGTCCATTCTCGAATGTTGTCCTCCCAACTCTTTTGCTGTCTCCCTATTTTTCTGCATTCTTGCACTGTTCCTTTCAGGATGGGTTTTGCAAGGCCTGATGCTCTGGTGACGTGGCCACACCATCGGAGTTTCCGTTTCTTCACCACTGTGAGCAAATCTGCTGTGAGGGTCCATGTTTTGTAAGCGTTTAGGAAGATGGAGATAACAAGAGAGCGGAGCCGCCTTACCTTAAAATGCAGACTGATTATCTTGTCTTTCCAAATAGGATTCAACCTTGTCAGGGCAGCAGTTGTTTGTGCGATCATGGAGAGGACGTCCTGTCGGAACCCATTGTCTGATACAATGGTGCCTAGATATTTGAAGCTATGCACTGTGTTGAGGGATTGGCCTTAGACTTTGGTGTCCATGGTGATGCCTTTGTTGAACAATTTTGAGCAATATAGGGTGTAATAATTCAAACAATGTTGGTATCATTGTCATTACCTTGAATCCACCAATGGTCCTTAATGGTGTTGGTTTTGTGAAATTGTACGGTTGTGTGGTTGTAGTTCTAGACCTTGATGTGGTCGTTGAAGCACGGTGCGGTGATGATAGTTGTGGTGCTGCACATTGGCCAATGCAGCAATGCTGGGTAAAGCAGGGGAGATCTTACTGCCACAACTTTCTCTCGCTTTGGCCAAACTGCAAGGATCCTGGACTGGAATGAAGCTTTTCCTTTAAAGTACTGTCACATAACATGAGGTATTAAATTATAGTAACAACTATAAACACATTTTTACTAAATAAGAAGCAAATCCCAAGATGCAGACTAACTTCTAACTTTCCTACTTCGAATATATGTATTAATTTTACCACATCACAAATAATATCACATACGCGAGCGTCGTTTCCGCGTGGTCAAAGGCGGGACTAACTTGACTTATCCACAGGCTAGAAACCATTGGCGCTTGACGGTGTGGGATCAATGCTGCCTCTGGGCGGTATGTTTCTCCCAATATTACTTACTTTCGACTCGGGCAACGACTCTGGGGTTTTGTCCGGGTACTCCGGTTTGCTCCCCTAGCAAAATGTCAACTTTAACTAATATTAGATATAGGTTGGGTTTGGGGCGCGCCACAGGCTGCGACAACGCCTTCCCTAGGTGACGCAGGCCACAATTTCTAAATAAAGATTAAACAACAATAAAGTGTCCCAAAACTAAAATATGGCAAGAGGAACATAACAAGTATGTGTCATGCAAGGCGGGGAAGCGTGTTGATGGTAAACAGGTTTACACTATACACTGCCACTGACTTGCATACAATGTGTTGATGGTAAACAGGGTTTACTCTATACACTGCCACTGACTTGCATACAATGTGTTGATGGTAAACTGCTCTCTATACACTGTCACTGACTTGCATACAATGTATTGATGGTAAACAGTGCTCTATACACTGCCACTGACTTACATACAATGTGTTGATGGTAAACAGTGCTCTATACACTGCCACTGACTTACATACAATGTGTTGATGGTAAACAGTGCTCTATACACTGCCACTGACTTACATACAATGTGTTGATGGTAAACAGTGCTCTATACACTGCCACTGACTTGCATACAATGTGTTGATGGTAAACAGTGTTTGCTCTATACACTGCCACTGACTTACATACAATGTGTTGATGGTAAACAGTGCTCTATACACTGCCACTGACTTACATACAATGTGTTGATGGTAAACAGTGTTCTACACACTGCCACTGACTTACATACAATGTTTTGATGGTAAACAGTGTTTGCTCTATACACTGTCACTGACTTACATACAATGTGTTGATGGTAAACAGTGTTCTATACACTGCCACTGACTTGCATACAATGTGTTGATGGTAAACAGTGTTTGCTCTATACACTGCCACTGACTTACATACAATGTGTTGATAATAAACAGTGCTCTATACACTGCCACTGACTTACATACAATGTGTTGATGGTAAACAGTGCTCTACACACTGCCACTGACTTACATGCAATGTGTTGATGGTAATCAGTGCTCTATACACTGCCACTGACTTACATACAATGTGTTGATGGTAAACAGTTTGCTCTATACACTGCCACTGACTTACATACAATGTGTTGATGGTAAACAGTGCTCTATACACTGCCACTGACTTACATACAATGTGTTGATGGTAAACAGTGCTCTATACACTGTCCACTGACTTACATACAATGTGTTGATGGTAAACAGTTTGCTCTATACACTGCCACTGACTTACATACAATGTGTTGATGGTAAACAGTGCTCTATACACTGCCACTGACTTACATACAATGTGTTGATGGTAAACAGTGCTCTATACACTGCCACTGACTTACATACAATGTGTTGATGGTAAACAGGGTTTGCTCTATACACTGCCACTGACTTGCATAAAATGCATACAATGTGTCCTACTGTTACAGTGTTGCTATCATGTTGATTCAGCCCAATGCTTGAATTCTCCTGATGGTGTAAACTCGGTTGCTCTATACGCAACCCGTTCACAGCATACAAGTCACAGAGTTGATGGTAAGTTTGCTCTATACACATCACAAACTGCATACAATGTTTTGATGGTAAACTTTGTACTTTCCAACTCTATCAACACCACTATCACAACAATGTATATGTTTTCTCTACTTGCACTGGAACGATCGAGTATGACGTACTACATACAATGAAACTGTCATCACTGACTTACGTACAATGTTGTGATGTAAATACAAACTTGATCGATTGTAAACAACAGATCTGTTTACATAATATCGACTAACTTACATACAATGTGTCTGTAACAACAGGGTCTGGTATACACTGATTAAATACTTTGCAAAACGAATGATTAGATCTATGTGCGCGCTTCAGACATACATCCTGCGTTTCAAGTCACCTACTTACCATCAAAAGCAGAAGACGAATGGTCAAGCGGGGACAACATATGTCGTTTAGCTTGCATAACCAATGGCCACACCAAAGCTTGCTGCGCAGCAGGAGCCACCCAAGGCTAGTCTAACCAACAAATGGAAGGTAGACAATCTCTCTCTCTCTCCAAGCGTGGACCAGTCGCCTCCCATTTCGCCACAGATCCACAGCTCAAATGGAACCATGTTGTTGTCGCGTTCTTGTTCATCATGTTCTTGTCGCGTTCTTGTTCATCATGTTCTCGTCGCGTTCTTGTTCATCATGTTCTTGTCACGTTCTTGTTCATCATGTTCTTGTCGCGCAGCGAGAAGTGTGTTGTCCACAGATCCCACAGCTCAAATGGAACCATGTTCTTGTCGTGCAGAAGTATGTTGTCCACAGATCCCACAGCTCAAATGGAACCATGTTCTTGTCGCGCAGCGAGAAGTATGTTGTCCACAGATCCCACAGCTCAAATGGAACCATGTTCTTGTCGCAGCGAGAAGTATGTTGTCCACAGATCCCACAGCTCAAATGGAACCATGTTCTTGTCGCGCAGTGAGAAGTATGTTGTCCACAGATCCCACAGCTCAAATGAACCATGTTCTTGTCGCGCAGTGAGAAGTATTGTTGTCCACAGATCCCACAGCTCAAATGGAACCATGTTCTTGTCGCGCAGCGAGAAGTATGTTGTCCACAGATCCCACAGCTCAAATGGAACCATGTTCTTGTCGCGCAGCAAGAAGTATGTTGTCCACAGATAGTTTGGATAAAGTACAGGTGAGAGAGTGGATGATATAGTGGAGGTGAATAAGGATGGATGAAAGGAAGGATTATTTCACGGGGTGCACGTTTTTTTTTTGTGTTTTTTTTTTTTGGCGAAAGGTGAGCAAAGATTATAACCTTTCCAGGGCAAGAAAGAGTAAAAACTAAATATTATAAGTTTTTGAATACGCGTCCTGCAGGCTGGGGTTTAACAAGGGACAAAGCTTGCTGCTGCAACGGCTGTTGTTGATGATGATGTATGGGATGCAAACTTTGAGGATCGTATTAATAACCATTTGATTTGGCTCGGAAGAGTCCGCTGACCTAAAGCAACAATCAATCAATCAATTATAACCATGACGACGACATGCAAGACGACAACGATAAGGATAATGATGATGATGATGATGATGATGATGATGATGATGATGATGATGATGATGATGATGATGATGATGATGATGATGATGATGATGATGATGATGACGGTTCTGAGAAACCATGGTTCTGTGGTTTGTGTCCTCTGGCATTAGCGTTGAGATCTGCCTAAAATGGCCTTTGTTGGTATTGATGGACAATGTGGAGTTCCATCAAAACAATGAAAGTTTTCTATAACGACCTTTAATAGGCAAAGCGCAAATACATTACAATTCTTGCTGATGTGGCTGTTGATAAAGAAGAGGACAATGACGATGTAGATGATGGATGATGATGATGATGATGATGATGATGATGATGATGATGATGATGATGATGATGGATGATGATGATGATGCACCCATTGTACATAGTTACGATTAAAAGAAAATATACTCCAGGCACACGCTGCGCAGCAGACCAAAGTATGTCCCTTGTCCCTTGGAGGGATACTTTGGCTGTTCATTTTGTACAGAAAAGGTTAGGGAAAGGGCTAGGTATAGATGTACAACTAACCCTTACTCGAACCCTAGTAGCAATTGATATTCCGCTCTTTCCGTCTCTTTTAAACAGCGAGCCCAAAGTATACTTTGAAGCGATAGAGGTTAGCAGCGTGTTCAGTTACAGTGTCGGTGGACTATAAACGGAAAAGTAAGTTTCGTCTCCTCTAGGCGACGAAGTAGGTCACGCTGTATTTGTTTGTAGGTCAACTGTCTTTTACGAACCGTTTCAGAATCTTTTCGAACCGTTTATTGACTCCGGATAGTGTCCTCACTTGGTTTCATAGAATTTAAGAATCCAAGAAGGCAAATGGGTTTTTGGGACGGGAAAAGAACATTTTTGTAGAGAAAAGGGTTAGGGCAAGGGCTAGGGCTAGACCTACAACTAACCATTACCCGAACCCTTGTAGCAATATTCCGCTCTTTCCGTCACTTTTAAACAGTACTGCGGTTCGTATCCGCGGCTAGCAGCGAGCCCAAAGTATACTTTGAAGGGATGGAGGGAATACTTTCACCTGCTGCTAGCGGGAGTTTTGGCGATACTTTCTACCGATCGCAGCAATGTGCATTACCTCGATGATGATGATGATAACGATGATGATGAGATGATGATGATGATGATGATGATGATGATGATGATGATGATGATGATGATGATGAGGATGATGATGATGATGATGATGATGATGATGATGATGATGATTGTTACGTTGAATAGAACGAAAGTAGTCTAAAAACGCGCTACGATAGATCTAATCGTTTCGTTTCAAAGTACCATAATGGTTTTACTAATGATTTGGTTTGCATGTTGTTAGATAGTTTTTCACTAACGTGATAATTTTCGTTGGTCGATATATTAGAATTTTCGCTACTGTATAGAAATTTTATGGATACCACGTGAATGTTCGGACCATAGAGGAAAAATAGGTACTACGTACTACCATATGACGATCTTTAGTTCGATTGGTGGCAGTACGTCATTTCTACCATGTACCATTTTACCAGAAGAGAAATTATTTAATCGTGTGCCATTTTTGCTAAATAGAGTTATGTAAAGTTGTTGAGTATTAGTAATTATGTACCATTTTTTCTACCATAAACCATAAAAACTTCATACCACTTTGTATTTTTATCGCTTACATAATACCATAGTCACCATACACTCTTACTACTAGCATGGGCTGAATCATACTGATAAAGAAAAAATACCATCATCGAATGGTGTACTATGATTATGATGATGATGATGATGATGATGATTATGATGATGATGATGATGATGATGATAACGATCATGATGATGATTATGATGATGATGATGATGATGATGATGATGATGATATGATACCATAGAAGATAACGATGATGATGATGATGATGGTTTACTATATGATATGGTGATGTTGACTGATGATGATAGTACCATAATAGTACCTTGTTCAATAAAAGTTTCTTTAGTCTTCACTACTATCGTCTTCACTACCATAGAACCATAATACTCTTTACTACCATAGTACCATGGTTTTCGCTACTATAGTATTATGGTACCATAGTCTTCACTACTATCGTCTTCACTACCATAGAACCATAATACTCTTTACTACCATAGTACCATGGTTTTCGCTACTATAGTATTATGGTACCATAGTCTTCACTACCATAGAACCATAATACTCTTTACTACCATAGTACCATGGTTTTCGCTACTATAGTATTATGGTACCATAGTCTTCACTACCATAGAACCATAATACTCTTTACTACCATAGTACCATGGTTTTCGCTACTATAGTATTATGGTACCATAGTCTTCACTACCATAGAACCATAATACTCTTTACTACCATAGTACCATGGTTTTCGCTACTATAGTATTATGGTACCATAGTCTTCACTACCATAGAACCATAATACTCTTTACTACCATAGTACCATGGTTTTCGCTACTATAGTATTATGGTACCATAGTCTTCACTACTATCGTCTTCACTACCATAGAACCATAATACTCTTTACTACCATAGTACCATGGTTTTCGCTACTATAGTATTATGGTACCATAGTCTTCACTACTATCGTCTTCACTACCATAGAACCATAATACTCTTTACTACCATAGTACCATGGTTTTCGCTACTATAGTATTATGGTACCATAGTCTTCACTACCATAGAACCATAATACTCTTTACTACCATAGTACCATGGTTTTTGCTACTATAGTATTTTGGTACCATAGTCTTCGCTGCCATAGTTCCATGGCCTTCGCTATCATAGTCTTCACTAGCATAGTAGGTTTGCCATAGTCTTCGCTGCCATAGTACCATGGTCTTCGCTACCATAGTCTTCACTACCAAAGTACCATGGTCTTCGTCGCTACCATAGTCTTCACTACCATAATACCATAATATTCGCTACCATAGTACCATGTCCTTGCTACCATAGTACTATGGTCTTCGCTACCAAAGTCTTTACTACCATAGTACAATGGTTTTTGCTGCCATAGTACCATGGTCTTTGCTACCATAGTCTTCGCTACCATAGTACTATGTTCTTCGCTACCATAGTCTTCACTATTGGTCCTGATTTGGCTCGGAAGAGTCCGGTGGACCTAAAGCAATAACCATGTAATGTAATGTCTTCACTATCATAGTAGCATGGTATTTGCTACCAAAGTCTTTACTACCATAGTACCACGGTCTTTGCTGCCATAGTCTTCGCTACCATAGTACTATGTTCTTCGCTACCATAGTCTTCACTATCATAGTAGGGTGGTATTTGCTGCAATAGTACCATCGTCTTCGCTAACATAGTCTTCGCTACCATAGTATAGTACCATGGTCTTCGCTACCGTAGTACTATGGTCTTCGCTACCATAGTACCATGGTCTTTGCCACTATAGTACCATAGTCTTCACTACCATAGTACCATGGTCTTCACTGCTATAGTACCATGGTCTACGCTACCATAGTAACATGGTCTTCGCCACCATAGTACCATAGTCTTCACTACCATAGTACCATGGTCTTCTTTCCCATAGCCTTGACTTCACATTCTTGCAAAATCATGGAAAAGGTGGTATTAGACAGATTGACTTATTATTGCTAAAAAAATAAAATTATCCCTGTAAACCAAGCTGCTTTTCAAAAAGGTCGATCCACAACAGATCACTTGGTTAAACTCACGACACATATTAAGCAGCAGTTTGCTAAGAGAAAGGGTGTTTTGGCTACATTTTTTGATATTACCCGTGCGTATGATCGAGTCTGGCATGCTCGTTTACTGTATAAGCTGAAAAATATTGGATTATCTGGTCATTTGTATACATACATACACACATTTCTAAGCAATAGAAACATTACAGTTAAAGTAGGTAACTCATATTCTTCTACTTACAGTACGGATATGGGGATACCACAAGGCTCAATAATTTCTCCTCTGCTGTTCAATATTTTAATATATGACTTGCCCAAAACTATTAGTAACAGAGTGACCTTGGCTCAGTATGCTGATGACATTGCTATCTGGATGAATGTAAGTTTAAAACAGAATACATCTCTTTTCGAAATAAAATATATATCTCATGTATACCAAACAGAAGTTAATAAAATAGCCATATTTATGAACCAAAATGGCTTAGATTTATCTAAAGAAAAAACAAACATGATTCTTTTTAATAATTGTAGAGAACCAAGAATGCTACCAAAACTTGTTATAGATAATGACGAAATAAAGTATGTCAATGAAGTTAAATTCCTTGGTGTATATCTAACTAAAAAATTAAAATGGAAGAGACAGATAGAATACGCTTGTCAAAAGGCAGTAAAAAGCTATAATTTACTAAAAATAATAAGCCGAAAGGCCTGGGGACAAGATACCAAAACCCTCATGCATATAGCTTTAGCATTAGTCAGATCTAAACTGACATATGGACAGGAAGTCTTTTTCTCTGCTCCTAAAACTTATCTTAGGAGATTGCAAAGTCTAGACAGCAAGTCCATAAAATTAGCGTTAGGTGTACCAATACATACACAAACACTTAAAGCTTACAAGTTAGCAGGAGTCATATCCATTGAAGAATGGAGAAAGATTTCTTGTGCAAAATATATTGTACGAGCTGCATCTGTATATAATAATAATGATGATGAGATACATTTTAGGTCTGATCTGATTTTTTCAAAACGTGCACAGAAAATACCATTCTTAGAATCAATAGCAACTTTTACAAAAGATTTAATTTATGATTTTTCTAATGACATAAAATCTTTTCCTAAAATTATTATTTCTCCAACACCTATGTGGGAGCTTGAAACTGCTCATTTTGACATACATTATAGTTTAGAAAAGAAGAATGAAAATGCAAATTTATTATCAAGTGATGTTCGTTGTCATTTGGAGAAAAATTATTCTCAACACCTTCAAATCTATACTGATGGATCGGTTTTAGAGACAGGAGAAGCTGGAGCAGGCTATGTAATTCCAGCTCTAAAATTGCAAAAAATGTTTCTCTTTGAGTTTAAATACTTCTATTTTTGCTTGTGAACTTATCGCAATCCTTATGGCATTAACTAAAATTTCAGATCTTTGCTTAAACGCATTTCAAGTTGTTGTATGTGTTGATTCGATGTCAGTTTTAGATGCTTTAAAATCTTATGGTCATACTGAACGGCATGAAATTATTTTAGAAATTCAACATTTAGTCCACAATCTCATTATTAATGGTACAAAGGTAAGCTTCTGTTGGCTACCTTCAGATTGTGGTTTTCTATTTAATGATAGTGCGGACAAAGCAGCAAAGAAAGGAGCTAAAAATATCAATGCTCAGAGTATTCAACTCAAAAAATCCCCTAAGGAAATTAAATGTATGATCGAAGAGAGGTCAACGAAACATGTTGTATTTAATACACTTTTTCCTGTAGATTGTAGACTTGCGAGAACAGTTTTTACTATGGCTAACAGAATAATGTTGAATGCCATAAAAACAAAGTATTGTCCAGATGTCCATTGTGTATGCAATGAGACTTTTTCATTATATCATTTACTTTTTGGTTGCCGTCATTTTCTGCCTCTAATAACTGTGCATCTGCATGACATAAAAACTTTAGATGATATTAATTTTCATCAAAGTGCATTGTTAGCAAAACTTTTGATGGATTCTCCTGTGGCTAGATTTGTGTAAATAATTTTATTTTGTTTTATTTTATTATTATTATTATTATTATTATTATTATTATTATTATTATTATTATTATTATTATTATTATTATTATTATTATTATTATTATTATTATTATTACTATTATTTTTTTTTTTTTAAATTTATTATTATTATTTTTTTTTCTTCCGTCTTATCATCTTTGGTGGAAAAGACGTAAATAAAACAACCAACCAACCATGGTCTTCTCTACCATAGTACCATAGTACCATGGTCTTCGCTACCATAGTGCCATAGTCTTCACTACCATATTACCATGGTCTTCGCTACGTAACTATAGTACTATAGTTTTCACTATCATAGTACCATGATCTTCGCTACGTTGCTATGCCATTACTATGTTACGTCTTCACTATCATAGTACCGTGGTCTTCGCTACACATAGTCCTCACTACCATTGTGTTGTACACATGTGTCTCCCCCAAACCTGTATGTCTTGTGTTGTACATACACGTTGTGTCTACCCCAAATCTTTATCTCTTGTGTTGTACACACACGTTGTGTCTACCCCAAACCTGTATCTCTTGTGTTGTACACACACACGTTGTGTCTACCCCAAACCTGTATCGCTTGTGTTGTACACACACGTTGTGTCTACCCCAAACCTGTATCTCTTGTGTTGTACACACACGTTGTGTCTACCCCAAACCTGTATCTCTTGTGTTGTACATACACGTTATGTCTACCCCAAACCTGTATCGCTTGTGTTGTACACACGTTGTGTCTACCCCAAACCTGTATCTCTTGTGCTGTACACACGTTGTGTCTACCCCAAACCTGTATCTCTTCTGTTGTACACACACGTTGTGTCTATCCCAAACCTTTATCTGTTGTATTGTACACACACGTTGTGTCTACCCCAAACCTGTATCTGTTGTGTTGTACACACAGGTTATGTCTACCCCAAACATTTATCTGTTGTGTTGTACACACACGTTGTGTCTACCCCAAACCTTTATCTGTTGTATTGTACACATACATTGTGTCTACCGCAACTCTGTATCTCTTGTGTTGTACACACACGTTGTGTCTCTTCCAAAGTGGACGTTGTCATCCAGTTAGTTATCGCTGTCACCTAAATGATTAATAGACAACATTCATCATTATAAAACGTTGTTGATGATGAAGATGCTGCTGGCTGCTGCTGCTGCTGCTGCTGCTGGATGCTGATGATGATGATGATGATGATGAGATGCTGCTGCTGATGATGATGATGATGCTGCTGCTGATGATGATGATGATGACGATGATGATGATGATGATGATGATGATAATGATGATGATGGTGACGACGATGATGATGGATGATGATGATGATGATGATGATGATGATGATGATGATGATGATGATGATGATGATGATGATGAGAAAACATCGTTCGGTGTTTTGCGTCCTCTGGCATTCGTATTCAGATCTGTCCAGTGGCCTTTGTTAATATTGATGGACACTAGCGAGGTTGATGAAATTACACTAAAAATTTGATAGCAAAGACCTTTAAAAGTCAAAGCATAAAAGCATTACAAATTTTGCTGATGTGGCTGTTGTGATGATTATAAAGAAGTATAACGACGACGCAGATGACGACGACGATGATGATGATGATGATGATGATGATGATGATGATGATGATGATGATGATGATGATGATGATGATGATGATGATGATGATGATGATGATGATGATGATGATGATTGAAGACAACAGTGCTATTGTCCGGTGTCCTCTTCTGTTATTCATGAAGAATATTGAGTTCATTTCTATACACCTTTGGAAGTCAACCAACAAAACATTACAATTCTTGCCTGTAGTTCATACCATTGCAGAGGAGGGCGGCGACGATAGTGAGGATCATGTTGATAACACTAGCAAGGAAAATGACGATGATGATGATTGAAGACGGCAACGATACTATAAAGAGAGAGCAGTGTGCGATAGTCTCCACTTGTTGTGTAATATCTGTATGTATAGTCTCCCCTAATGTGTAGTATCTGTATGTATAGTCTCCACTACTGTGTAGTATCTGTATGTATAGTCTGCCCTTGTTGTGTAGTTTCTGTATGTATAGTCTCCCCTACTGTGTAGTTTCTGTATGTATAGTCTGCCCTTGTTGTGTAGTATCTGTATGTATAGTCTACAGATATTGTATAGTATCTGTATGTATAGTCTCCCCTTGTTGTGTAGTATATGTATGTATAGTCTCCCCTTGTTGTGTAGTATCTGTATGTATAGTCCCCCTTTGTTGTGTGGTATCTGTATGTATAGTCTCCCCTTGTTGTGTAGTATCTGTATGTATAGTCTCCCCTTGTTGTGTAGTATCTGTATGTATGGTCTCCCCTTATTGACAACTTTCTATTCCGATGTACCTGTTTGCAAGAAATTGTCACCTAATGTACAATGTTCTATTCCGTAAGATCTATATGCAAACAACTGTCGCCTAATTTATAGCACGTTATTCTGTTTGTTACACTCGATATGATGTTGGTGTTTTTCTTTATCAGTATTTGATTCAGCCCCGATGCTGAAGTCCTGATAAGGTGTGTAACTCAGATGCGTTTATCCACGCAGCCTGCTCAATCAGCATACAAGTCACAAAGTCGACGTATGAAGTTTTCCACTTTTATTCAGCACACATCAACATCTGCATACAATCGCCTTTTCACTCTCAATTTTTTCTTTCCAACTCACTATCAACAATCTCCTCCCCACACACAGGGCATCCATTTTATAATTTCTTCTCTCATTCGAGATGACGACAGGACGTTCTAGAAATGACGTATTACAACCAATCAGAATTAAAGATCGTCATCCACCCGGAACGTTCTCTCACTTCGACACCCATCGGGAAATTCCTATCGAGAGTAAACACGCAGATCCAGAGAATTCTCCAATAATATCGACTAACGCAATTTATCAACGTTATACAAAGCCTCTCCTAACAACAATGCAAACTCAAATCAAAGGTAAATAAACTCCATTATTGAATACTTTGCAAAACGAAACGACCAGATCTATCGTGCGCGTCCCAGACATACTTTCGTTCGCGTTTCAACGTAACACTGTTGTGTGGTTCTTTTTATCATACGATCCAAAGCACGTCTGCCACATGTCTTACAGAAGAACAAGATGTCTTGGTTAGATGGACAGAGTACTGCTCTAACATTTACAACCACACACCAAACGGAGACCCATCTGTTCTAGCATGTAACGAGAACAGAGAAGAAAAGTAGAAACCCTCCCAATACTTCGATAAGAAGTTGAGGCAGCAGTGCAATCTCTGAAAAGGGGAAGCCAGCGAGAGTGGACAACATACCCGCGGAATTGCTTTAAACAGGAGGAGAAGCCATGATTGACGCCCTCACCATTATCTGTAACAAGATCTGGCAGAGTGGGGAGTGGCCTACACCATGGATCCAGTCGCTTCTCATAACTCTTCCTCAAAAAGGTAACCTTCAGGAGTGTGAAAAGTACCTCACCATCAGCCTCATCAGCCATCCCAACAAGGTCCCCCTGAAAAATCATTCTCAACAGGTTAAAACCCCACGCTGAACAAATCATAGCTGAAGAACAAGCAGGATTCAGGACACGACGAAGTACCACTGAACAGATTTTCAACCTCAGAATAATCAACAAGAAATACCTAAAGCACCAGCAACCTCTTAAGTTTTCAAGAGGGACATTAAAGCGTTACAAAAAATCATTTGTACCATCCTGCAAGGCACGGTGCAAGGAGGCAGAAGAAGAAGGAGACAGAAAAAGAGAATGGACTGGCTTGACACTGAGCGAAACCGTGAAGGTTGCTGAGGACAGAGAGGTTAAACGATCATCTGTGGTGCCCTAACGACCTTCGAGTCCTTATAGCATAGGATTACATTACATTACATGATTATTGCTTTAGGTCCATAACTTAGGATAGGATAGGATAGGATAGGATAGGATAGGATTCTGTAGTATCTATCAGAAAACAACTATCCCTTATTTACAACAGGGTGCTGTGTAGTATCTGTAGCAAAACAAATTGCCCCCTTATTTACAACAGGCTGTGCTGTAGTAGCTGTAGACAAACAATGTTCCCCTTATTTGCAGCAGGCTATACAAAAGTAGCTGTAGACAAACAATGTTCCCCTTATTTGCAGCAGGCTATACAAAAGTAGCTGTAGACAAACAATTGTCCCCTTATTTGCAACAGGCTATACTGAAGTAATGTAGACAATCAATTGTTCCCTTATTTACAACAGGCTATACTGTAGTAGATGTAGACAAAATTGCCCCCTTATTTGCAACAGGCTATACTGTAGAAGCTATAGACAAACAATTTTTCCCTTATTTGCAACAGGCTATACTATAGTAGCTGTAGGCAAAATAAAATCCAACTGGGTTCAGCCTAATTGTCCCCTTATTTACAACAGGCTATACTGTAGTAGCTGTAGACAAACAATTGTCCCCTTATTTACAACAGGCTATACTGTAGTAATGTAGACAAACAATTGTCCCCTTATTTACAACAGGCTATACTGTAGTAATGTAGACAAACAATTGTCCCCTTATTTACAACAGGCTATACTGTAGTAATGTAGACAATCAATTGTCCCCTTATTTACAACAGGCTATACTGTAGTAATGTAGACAAACAATTGTCCCCTTATTTACAACAGGCTATACTGTAGTAATGTAGACAAACAATTGTCCACTTATTTGCAACAGGCTATACTGTAGTAATGTAGACAAACAATTGTCCCATGATTTGCAACAGGCTGTACTGTAGTAGCTGTAGACATACAATTGTCCCCTTATTTGCAACAGGCTATACTGTAGTAGCTGTAGACACAGAATTGTCCCCTTATTTGCAACAGGCTATACTGTAGTAGATGTAGACACAGAATTGTCCCCTTATTTGCAACGGGCTATACTGTAGTAGCTGTAGACACAGAATTGTCCCCTTATTTGCAACAGGCTATACTGTAGTAGATGTAGACACAGAATTGTCCCCTTATTTGCAACAGGCTATACTGTAGTAGCTGTAGGCATACAATTGTCCCCTTATTTGCAACAGGCTATACTGTAGTAGATGTAGACACAGAATTGTCCCCTTATTTGCAACAGGCTATACTGTAGTAGATGTAGACACAGAATTGTCCCCTTATTTGCAACAGGCTATACTGTAGTAGATGTAGACACAGAATTGTCCCCTTATTTGCAACAGGCTATACTGTAGTAGATGTAGACACAGAATTGTCCCCTTATTTGCAACAGGCTATACTGTAGTAGCTGTAGGCATACAATTGTCCCCTTATTTGCAACAGGCTATACTGTAGTAGATGTAGACACAGAATTGTCCCCTTATTTGCAACAGGCTATACTGTAGTAGATGTAGACACAGAATTGTCCCCTTATTTGCAACAAGCTATACTGTAGTAGCTGTAGACAAACAATTGTCCCCTTATTTGCAACAGGCTATACTGTAGTAGATGTAGACACAGAATTGTCCCCTTATTTGCAACAGGCTATACTGTAGTAGCTGTAGACAAACAATTGTCCCCTTATTTGCAACAGGCTATACTGTAGTAGCTGTAGACAAACAATTGTCCCCTTATTTGCAACAGGCTATACTGTAGTAGCTGTAGGCAAAACAAATGTCCAACTGGGTTCAGCCTATGTTTGGAAGGTACAACACAATGACCTTGACCTTTGAGAAAGTACACACACGAATGATCTAACATGATTAGCAGTTGTTACAGTATCCAAAGTTAACGTCAGACATTGCTGTTCAGTCAGTCTTTGACACAATTGTGTTTTGGAACAAAATGGTGAAATTCGGAGTGACCGACACCCGGACTGCTATTGTATATTGGCAGATTAATATTGTAGTAGGGCGGACTGCTATTGTATATTGGCAGACTAATAGTGTAGTAGTGCGGACTGCTATTGTAGGAAGACTGAGTGCTATTGTAGGATGACTGACTGCTATTGTAGGATGACAGACTGCTATGGTAAGATGACAGACTGCTTTTGTGGAATGACAGACTGATATTGTAGAATGACAGACTGCTATTATAGAATGACCGACTGCTATTGTGGAATTACAGACCGCTATTGTAGGATGACAGACTACTATTGTAGGATGGCAGACTGCTAGTTTAGGATGACATATTGCTATTGTAGGGTGGCAGACTGCTATTGTAAGATGACAGACTGCTATTATAGGATGATAAACTGCTACTGCAGGATGACAGACTGCTATTGTAGGATGATAGACTGCTACTATAGGATGACAGACTGCTATTGTAGGATGACAGTCTGCTAATGTAGGATGACCCATGATTTATAGTATCTGTATACCAACACTCAACCAAATCGCTTTAGCCGTTGTGGAGATATTGAGCAAAACGTGTTTAGCAGCAAAACGGCGCGCGTGACCTTGACCTTGCGGTAAAGCAAACATGATAGGACGGGAGGTGGTAAATGTACCAAGGTCATGTCCTTAAAAAACGTGGTCAAAATACGTTGAGTTATTACTGAAATATGGTGTCCAACGAGTCGGCATTTGGTTCGTTCTGATTCCCTTAAATATTTCACAGTTATTTCCAGATAAGTATGGATTTAAAACAAAAATCCTCCTTGTAAACCGGATTATTCTTAGCATCTTTCATAACTAAAATGAATCGTGTTGCACTTATTGTTTTATACTTGGGCGAGGCAGTGTCCGTCCCAACACTAATCTCACAACAGTAACCTTAAGTTTTAAACTGTTTGGTCACTGTTGAAGTACTGCCTGAGGTAGAATTGTACGATGATGATACTGCCTGATGTAGAGTTGTACGATGATGATACTGCCTGATGTAGAGTTGCACGATGATGATACTGCCTGATGTAGAGTTGTACAATGATGATACTGCCTGATGAAGAGTTGTGTATTGTGTAATAGTCTTCCTTTAGTTTTCAATGCATAACTATGTTCTACAGTACTACACTACTTTTTTATCTATTTAGTTTCCTTTTCTTCCACGATCCACCGCCGTAGATCAAGTGGTAGAGTGTTGGCCTGGCACGCCGATGACTCAGGCTCGAATCCCGTGATGGGACAAGATAAAAGTGGCCATTTGTCACTGTCCCTTTTAGCAGTATGATTGCTCTGGTGGTTCAGTGTTGATTCAGGTCTTTACCCCTGATGTCCTGGGATGGTTATCCCCGTCTGCCTTATGACCAATGGTGGGTGTAGACGTTAAACCTCAATGTTCATTCATTCTTCTTCTACCTCTTCTTCTTCTGCAATCAGTGATACTGTGGGGTACTTTTATGAGAATTAAACTCTAACCGCAGGAAGTAGTTAACGTCGTCGCGGACAATGATGATGATGATGATGATGATGATGATGATGATGATGATGATGATGATGATGATGATGATGATGACGACGACGAGAAAGCATCGTTCTATGTTTTGTATCCTCTGACATTCGCCTTCATATCTGTCCAGTGGCCTTTGTTAGTATTGATGGACAACAGCGGGGTCGATAATAAAACTAAACGTGTAATAGCAAATGACCTTTAAAAGTCAAAGAATGAAAGCATTACAATTATTGTCGAGTTGGCAGTTGATGGTGATTATATACAAGAGGACCATGATGACGAAGATGACGATGATGATGATGATGATGATGATGATTGAAGACAACAGTGATATTGTCCGGTGGCCTCTTCTATTATTCATGAAGAATATTGAGTTCATTTCTATAAACCTTTGGAAGTCAACGGACAAAACATTACAATTCTTGCGGTTGCTGCGGTAGTTCCTACCTTTGCAGAGAAGGGCGGCGACGATAGTGAGATAATGTAGATAACACTAACAACAAAAATGACGATGATGATGATTGAAGACGCAACGATACTATAAAGTGAGGACAGTTTGTGATAGTTTCCCCTTGTTGTGTAGTATATGTATGTATAGTCTCCCTTGTTATGTAGTGTCTGTATGTTTAGTCTCCCATTGATGTGTAGTATCTGTCTGTATAGTCTCCCCTTGTTGTGTAGTATCTGTTCTGATGGTAAAAAGATAGTTTTTTTTATGTGGGTCCCTGGTCACATGGGCATCAGCGGCAATATTGCAGTGGACAAAGCGGCTAAAGAAGCTCTGCATCTCGATTTCCCTCCAGAGATTTTCCAGTTTGTCTGACCTACGTTGTCTGACTGGATCTTATTGTAAACGACTGTGGCAGACTGACTGGTCTAACCATATCAACAACAAATTATTTCAAATTCTTTCCGATTTGTCAGCTTCTTTGCCTAACTTTGCATCCACTCGCAAAGAAGAAACAGTTTTGTCTCGCCTTCATATTGGGCATAATTATATAACCCACAGTTTTCTGTTAAAAGGAGAAGAACCACCATGGTGCTTTGCATGTGATAAATCCCTTTCTGTTCGCCATTTCATGTCTGAATGTGCTGACCTGCTTGATAAAAGAGATACATATTTTGGTTCAATACCTTTCAAAAAGATTTTTAAAATATGCAATGGTCAACACTTGTTTAAATTTTTACATGATGTTGGTTTGTTTTATCGCATATAAACCATGTCGTTTTGTTTTGGATTTTATTGGTAAGACCGAATTTAGTGATTTGATTGAGGAAAGAGAACGTATTTTTAACTCATCAGTTTTAAAGAGGACTTTTCAAGAGGTGTTGGGTGAAAGTTTGTTTGAGTATTTGAGAGTAACAGGTCTATTTTTTAAAGATTTGAACCACTTTAAAACATTATAAGATAACGTCTCTCTGGTCCTGATTTGGCTCGACAGTGAAAATGGCCACTTTTTATATCGCCCACCACGGGATTCGAACTTGGGTCATCGGTGTGCCAGGCGAACGCTGTACCTCTTGAACTAGGGCGGTGGGACAAAGCATTAACCTCACAACAGTAACCTAAAGCATTACACGTTGTGGTCAGTAGTGAAGCTGGACGATGATGATACTGCCTGCTGTTTAGTTGGGGTATTGTGTAATAGCTTGTCTTTAGTTTTCAATGCAAAACTCTGTTCTTTAATTCTAGACTAAGCTTTTTTTCCCCTTTTTTTAATCCTTTTCTCATTTCTCCTATTCGTCCACGTCCCACCGCCCTAGCTCAAGTTATAGAGCGTTGGCCTGGCACGCCGTGATTGGTAAGATAAAACCATTGGTCACTGTCCATGTTAGAAGTATGATTGCTCTTGTGGTTCAGTGTTGATATAGGTCTCTACCCCTTTATACCCTGGGATGGTGATCCCCGTCTGCACTATGGTCAATGGTGGGTGTAGACGTCTGCACTATGACCAATAGTGGGTGTAGACGTCTGCGTGGCCAATGGTGGGTGTAGACGTCTGCACTATGGCCAATGGTGGGTGTAGACGTCTGCACTATGGCCAATAGTGGGTGTAAACGTCTGCCCTATGGCCAATGGTGGGTGTAGACGTCTGCACTATGGCCAATGGTGGGTGTAGACGTCTGCACTATGGCCAATGGTGGGTGTAGACGTTCAACCTCAATGTTCAATCTTTTCTCTTCGTCTTCTTCTTGTTTTGCAATCAATAATACTATTGGGTAGTTTTATAACAATTAACCTCTAACCTCAGACAGCGATTCACATCGTCGACAACAATAATGATGATGATGATCACGATAATAATGATGTTGTCGGTATGAATGGATATATGTACATCTACTGTTTATACTTGGACTATCTTTTTGTAACCAGGTTCTTATGTGTTATTATGTGTTGAACATAACCATAACCTGGGTCCTGGGGAAAAATGATGATGATGATGATGATGATGATGATGATGATGATGATGATGATGATGATGATGATGATGATGATGATGATATGATGATGATGATGATGATGATGATGACGACGACGACAACGACGAGAAAGTATCGTTCTATGTTTTGTGTTCTCTGACATTCGCCTTCAGATCTGTCCAGTGGCCTTTGTTAATATTGATGGACAATAGCGAGGTTGATAATACCACTAAACGTTTAATAGCAATGACCTTTAAAAGTCAAAGCATGAAAGCATTACAATTATTGCCGATGTTGCTATTGATGATACTTATGAAGAAGAGGACAACGACGACGAAGATGACGATGATCACGATTGGATACAACAATTATAGTGTCCTGTGGCCTCTACTGTTATTCATGTAGAATATTGAGTTCATTTCTTTTATTTAAAAAAACCACAACAACAACAACAACAAAACATTTTAATACCATACACTGTTGGAAGTCAACGAACAAAACATGACAATTCTTGCCATTGCTGCTGCAGTTGATGACTATGAAGAAGAGGACGGCGACGATAGTGAGGATCAGGTAGAAAACACTGACAAGGAAAGTAACGATGCTGATGAAAGTGAGGACTGTGTGCGATAGTCTTCCCTTATTTAAAGCAGGCTAAACGCATGTTTTGGAACAAAGAGGTGTATTTGGGATTGTCCGACTGACCCACGGATCTATTGCCGGACAACCGGACTGCTAATGTAGGATAGCCCATGATATAAAGTAGCTGTAGACCAAAACTTAAAATAAAATCGCTTCAGCCATTGTGGAGCTATTGATCAAAACGTGTTTAGCAGCAAAATGGCGCCTGTCATCCTGACCGTTGCAAATAAAATAATTGGCGGGTAGGGAACTAATTGAGGTAATAAAGAACTTGACAACTTGATTCGTAGTGATCCCTTTCATTTCCGGTTATGGAATCGTGAAATTCCTACGAACTTTTCTTCGTGCCTGCGGTTGTGAAGCGGCAGCGCCTTTAGATGAAGACGAAATTGTGTTCGTCCTTATCCAGGGGAGCTCTCGAATTTGCCGAGGTTGTTTTTAAATGTGGTTCATCACGGGCTAAAACAGACACTTTTCCTACGAAAGTTTAGTTAACGTTTAGGACAGGGCATTGGTCATTTGGTCTTCTCTTAAAAAAACAACAACAAACAACTTAAATTAGAGAGCTTCTATAGCTCCAGCTTGTGTTCATTGCCTATGCTAACCTACTAACTAATCCGTTTAGGACTACGAACCTAGTAGAATAGGGCTCATCTGAACCACAGTCTTGTCTTTCGTAGGCCTCAATTGCATACTACATAGGAGGCCTGCGAGTTTACAAAGACGAAAGAGGAGACTTCAGAGCCTGTGATCTAAACCAAGGACTGTTCGTGCACATTCACAAGAATACAGCAGAACAGTGATGTTACGTCTTCTGTACCATGCTCATAGTAGACACTTGGAACCTGGGCATATTGCACAATGTATGTTGACAATCTGTACCATGCCCATAGTAGACACTTGGAACCTGGGCAATTGCACAATGTATGTTGACAATCTTTACCATGCCCATAGTAGACACTTCAAACCTGGACATATTGCACAATGTATGTTGACAATCTGTACCATGCCCATAGTAGACACTTCAAACCTGGACATATTGCACAATGTATGTTGACAATCTGTACCATGCCCATAGTAGACACTTCAAACCTAGGCATATTGCACAATGTATGTTGACAATCTGTACCATGCCCATAGTAGACACTTC
>CM072522.1:48764287-48782856 GCA_036898135.1 Oncomelania hupensis
TGATGTTATCAAGCCAGTGATGTGGGAGGTGATAGGATTGGGGGATGGGGCACCTGATATAAATTAAATTCACACTATTAGTGAAACATTTTGTTATTGTGATTAATTGATTGAATGACAGAGCTCTCCCTTCCCCCTTCTCTGTCTCGGTCTGTCTCTCTCTTTCTCTCTCTCTTACGATTACGGATTTACAGTTTCAGATAAATAAAGCAGTCTGTCATGCATATTTTAATTGTAGAATATCTGTCGTTGATTAAAAATAATAAATTCAAGGGCAGAAAACGAACCTATGACATACACACATAAGCAGCATAAAAGCACCCAATAAATGTCAACAAGTAAACAAGCAGCATAAAAGCACCGAATAAAGGTCAACAAGTAAACACACCAAAAAAAAGACAGCAGTAGTGGAATGTTAATAATAATGAAGGTTAAAAGTTTATGCAACGTTGCTATAGAAATGTTCTTTTAGATAGATAGATAGATAGATAGATAGATAGATAGATAGATAGATAGATAGATAGATAGATAGATAGATAGATAGATAGATAGATAGATAGATAGATAGATAGATAGATAGATAGATAGATAGATAGATAGATAGATAGATAGATAGATAGATAGATAGATAGATAGATAGATAGATAGATAGATAGATAGATAGATAGATAGATAGATAGATAGATAGATAGATAGATAGATAGATAGATAGATAGATAGATAGATAGATAGATAGATAGATAGATAGATAGATAGATAGATAGATAGATAGATAGATAGATAGATAGATAGATAGATAGATAGATAGATAGATAGATATAGCAATACACATTACAAAACATAATTTGACAATGGTACAAACTGTCTTCGTTTACAAGTTTAGTATCCTCAGAGACTACTGTTTATACCAGGCATTTGGGCTTTATTTGCTACAGGGGATGAGAGAAAAAATGGGACATCACAACAACCAGCTAATTTTCTAAGTGCAGTCAATGACAAAAGAAATTATAATAACATTGTTACACAGATTGATAATATTGCCGAGAATAACAGGTTTTAGAAGCGATGATTGATGCCCTCAGCATTATCTGTAACAAGATCTGGCAGAGTGGGGAGTGGCCTATACCATGGACCCAGTCACTTGTCATCACTCTTCCCAAAAAAGGTATCCTTCAGTAGTGTGAAAATTACCGCACCATCAGCCTCATCAGCCATCCCAGCAAGGTCCTCCTGAAAATAATACTCAACAGGTTGAAACCCCAAGCTGAACAAATCATAGCTGAAGAACAAGCAGGATTCAGGGCAGGGCGAAGTACCACTAAACAGATTTTCAACCTCAGAATAATCTGTGAGAAATACCTACAGCACCAACAACATCTATATCATGTGTTCATAGACTTCAAGAAGGCGTTTGACCGAGTCTGGCATGCAGCTCTATGGGCAACAATGAAAGTGTACAACATCAACCCTAAAATTATTGAAGTCATCAAAGCCTGTATGACAAGGCTACCAGTGCAGTCCTCCACAACAGCGCCATCGGGAACTGGTTCAGAACAACAATCGGTGTGCGTCAAGGATGCCTACTCTCTCCAACACTCTTCAACATCTTCCTAGAGCGCATCATGTCAGATGCTCTTGCAGATCATGAAGGCACAGTCAGCATAGGGGGTAGAGCAGTCTCCAATCTTCATTTTGCGGATGACATTGATAGATTGGCTGGAGAGGAACAGGAACTTGAACAGCTGGTACAGAGGCTTGACACCACCTCCAGAGCTTATGGAATGGAAATAGGTGCAGAGAAGACAAAAATGATGACCAACAACACCAATGGCATCAACACGGACATCAAAGTCCAAGGCCAATCCCTCAACACAGTGCATAGCTTCAAATATTTAGGAGCCATTGTATCAGACAATTTGTCCCGATAGGAAGTCCTCTCCAGGATCGCACAAACAACTGCTGCCATGACAAGGTTGAAGCCCATTTGGAAAGATAGGACCATCAGTCTACATTCCAAAGTAAGACTGCTGCGCTCCCTTGTCATCTCCATCTTCCTATATGCTTGCGAAGCATGGACCCTCACAGCAGATCTCCAACGAAGAATACAAAGCATGGAGATGAGGTGCTACAGAAGACTTCTGGGCATTTCCTATACCCAACACATCACCAACGACGAAGTCCGACAGACCATCACACAAGCCATTGGACAACACGATATGACCTGCTCACAGTGGTGAAGAAACGGAAACTCCGATGGTATGGCCACGTCACCAGATCATCAGGCATTGCAAAGACTATTCTGCAAGGCACACTGCAAGGAGGTAGAAAAAGAGGGAGACCGAAAAAGAGGTGGGAGGACAACATTCGAGAATGGACTGGTTTGACACTGAGCGAAGCCATCAGGGCTGCTGAGGACAGAGAAAGATGGAGTATGCTGGTTAAACAATCTGTGGTGCCCTTACCACCTCCGGGTTACGGTGCCGGATAGGATAGGATAGGACAAAATATGTCAAATAAAGTACTAATACATAAATATTAACGCCATATTAATTTTTAAACAAAAGTCTTACTTACATATCATCCATTAAGTTTTATTAATCCATTCAATTTTATTGTTTTGGAATGCAATCCGGGAACACTAGAGATCTCCTATATTAGCTCCTGTAGCTGTAGCAAGCATGAAGTTGTCATAGTAAAAAGGATTTGATTAGCATTAACACAAAAGGACAGCTTTTATCTACCTTTTTCACATGCAGTAACTCATCACATCCATATTCATGTACCATCAATCCTGAAATAAGCAATATAACAGCAGGGTGACTCTCTTATTGTCTCCTTTACAATCAATGGTAAAATGCTACACATCATATAATAAGCAATCTAACAGCAGGGTGACTCTCTTGTTGATAAAATGCTACATATCATATAACTGGTATCACAATGGTGGTTACAAACATCCCATGCCATACAATGGTGGTTACAAACATCCCATGCCATACAATGGTGGTTACAAACATCCCATGCCATACAATGGTGGTTACAAACATCCCATGCCATACAATGTGTGTTACAAACATCCCATGCCATACAATGGTGGTTACAAACATCCCATGCTATACAATGGTTGAACCAGGGGTCACTGTCATATTGCATGTATTATATTTTCTACTCCGCGTTTCTCAATTTATGTTTCTTTTAGTACTGAACTTGAGTCAACACTTATCACATCCATAATGTATCTTTATAGTACGTGTGTGTTACGTTGAAACGCGAAGGATAGTATGTCTGAAGCGTGCACGATAGATCTAATCGTTTCGCTTTGCAAAGTATTCAATAGTAGAGTGTATTTACCTTTGATTTGAGTTTGCATTGTTGTTAGAAGAAGCTTTGTATAACGTTGATAATTTTTGTTGGTCGATATTGTTGGAGAATTCTCTAGATCTGCTTGTTTACTATCGATCGAAGTTTCTTGATGGGCGTAGATATTTGAGAACATTCTGGGACGGAAAATAATGTGGTATGACGTAAGTCAGTGATGACGAAGTTTCATTTGATTGGTGGTAGTGCGTCATTTCTACCGTGTTCTAAATTGTTCGGGAGTATCAAGAGACTATATAAGTGCCGCACTGGTTCAAAGGTGTGTTGTGTTGTTGTTGATAGTGAGTTGGAAAGTAAAAGTTGAGAGTGAAAAGGTGATTGTAAGCAGTTGTTGATGTGTGCTGAATAAAAGTGGAAAACTTCATACAAAGACTTTGCCTTGTTGCTGCTGAGTGAGCAGGCTGCGTGGATAAACGAATCTGAGTTACACACCTATCAGGAATTCAAGCATCGGGGCTGAATCAAATACTGATAGAAAACAATACCATCGAATCGAGTGTAACAACGTGACAACTGGTGATACCTCAAACTCCTAACAGACATGTTGTCTCCTTTACATTCAATGGTTAAATGTTACACATAATATTCACTGACTGTTACGTTGAAACGCCAATGGTAATATGTCTGAAACGCACACGATAGATCTAATCGTTTCGTTTTGCAAAGTATTCAATAATGGAGTTTATTTACCTTTGATTTGAGTTTCATTGTTGTTAGGAGAGGTTTTGTATAACGTTGATAATTTCCGTTGGTCGATATCATTGGAGAATTTTCTGGATCTGCGTGTTTACTCTCGATAGAAATTTCCCGATACATGTCGAAGCAAGAGGACGTTCCGGAAGGAGAAGAAATATGTATGACGTAAGACAGCAATGACGAAGTTAGAAGCGATTGGTTAAATTGCGTCATACGAGATTGATCCAGGTTATTCGGAGTATCAAGACTATTTAAGTGCCGCGCTGTTTCAAAAATAATATAGAAAGTTGTTGAGTTGAGTTGAGAATTGTATGCAGTTGTTGATGTGTGCTGAATAAAAAGTGGAAAACTTCATACGTCGACTTTGTGACTTGTATGCTGTTTGAGCGGGTTGCGTGAATAAACGAATCTGAGCTACACTCATCAGTACTTCAGCATTGGGGCTGAATCAAATACTGACAAAGAAAAACACAACATCAAACCGAGTGTAACACTGACAGACAAACAGACAGATAGGCAGGCAGACAGACAGACAGACAGATAGATAGATAGATAGATAGATAGATAGATAGATAGATAGATAGATAGTAGATAGATAGATAGATATTTTTTTGTGAATCTCAGTTGGCAGACCAAGCTTTTTTTTTTTTTTTCGTTTTGTTTTGTTTTGCTTAAGGCCTTCTTCATTGGTTCATTTTTTTGTTGTTTTTTTTGTTTTGTTCCTTTCAAAAGGGGCACAAACACAATAAAATGGCTTTTACAGATTTCTAATCAACATTTGTCTTTCAAAAATGCATAGGTGAGAACACTGATTTAGTTTTCTTATAAATACTAATACACATTTTACTTTGAGAAAAACTTTCAAAATGAACTGGAAAGCTTGGTTTTATCTGACGACTCATTGTGTTGTTTTAATCTTCTTTTCTGACTCCAGCCTATGTTACTGTGAGCTTCTTCAAGTACTCAATTTAAATAAAAGCATTATTGCACAGCAGCTAATTATTTTTTCTGTATGTACCAACTGTGATTGATCAAACTGTCAGCATGAATAACAGCATTAGACATTACACATCTGTTCTGTACATTTTCACTTTAATATGTATAAACATGTGTTTTTTCAAATCGTCAGACACAGAGAAAGACTTAATACAAAATCACAAACATGATTTTTCTCTTCTGAACATGTAAGTGTATGTCTCTTCAACTTGCAAGCTGAAAGAAAAGATTTTCTTAGAAACGTCAAACACATGAATTTTTGTGTCAACTAGTGTTTTTCCAAATCGCTACTCAAAGTGAAAGGTTTATTACAAGTCTCACACACATCATTCTTCTCTCCTGTATGTATAAGCTTATGTTCCTTCAAATGGCCAGCCCGAGTGAAAGCTTTATTACAAAACATCACACACATGATTCTTCTCTCCTGTATGTATAAGCTTATGTACCAACAAATAGCAAGCTCTAGTTAAAACATTATTACAAACATCACACACATGATTCTTCTCTCCTGTATGTATAAGCTTATATTTCTTCAAATCACCAGCCTTAGTGAAAGCTTTATTACAAATAATCACACTTTATTCTTCTCTCCAGTATGTATAAGCTTATGTCTCTTCAAATGGCCAGCCTGAGTGAAAGCTTTATTACAAACATCACACACATGATTCTTCTCTCCTGTATGTATAAGCTTATGTTTCTTCAAATCACCAGCCTTAGTGAAAGCTTTATTACAAACATCACACACATGATTCTTCTCTCCTGTATGTATAAGCTTATGTAACTTCAAACTACCAGCCTGAGTGAAAGCTTTATTACAAATATCACACACATGATTCTTCTCTCCTGTATGTACAAGCTTATGTTTCTTCAAATCACCAGCCTCGGTGAAAGCTTTATTACAAACATCACACACATGATTCTTCTCTCCTGTATGTATAAGCTTATGTTTCTTCAAATCTCTAGCACGAGTTAAAACTTTACTACAAACATCACACACATGATTCTTCTCTCCTGTATGTATAAGCTTATGTTCCTTCAAATTACCAGCCTTAGTGAAAGCTTTGTTACAAACATCACACACATGATTCTTCTCTCCTGTATGTATAAGCTTATGTTTCTTCAAATCATCAGCCTTAGTGAAAGCTTTATTACAAACATCACACACATGATTCTTCTCTCCTGTATGTATAAGCTTATGTAACTTCAAACTACCAGCCTGAGTGAAAGCTTTATTACAAACATCACACACATGATTCTTCTCTCCTGTATGTACAAGCTTATGTTTCTTCAAATCACCAGCCTCAGTGAAAGCTTTATTACAAACATCACACACATGATTCTTCTCTCCTGTATGTATACGCTTATGTTTCTTCAAATCTCTAGCACGAGTTAAAACTTTATTACAAACATCACACACATGATTCTTCTCTCCTTTATGTATAAGCTTATGTCTATTCAAATTGCCCGCCAGAGTGAAAGCTTTATTACAAACATCACACATAATCTTTTCCTCTCCGGTCTTCTGTTGCTGCTTTGTCTCTCTTCTACACTCATGATCTTTGAGACTGACTTCACTGTGGGAGTGACTGAGCAGAAGAGAACTTGGCAAATAATGACTGTGGTGTTGAGTTCACAGTAAGCAGTTGTGTAGCACAGGCTTTTGGAATCTAAAAAAGAAAACCAAGATTTACAAAAAATACTAACTACAAAGTGTTCATTATCATCATCATCATCATCATCATCATCATCATCATCATCATCATCATCATCATCGTTTACCCCAAACTATCCTCCTGAATTAGAATAGTCGTCCCCGAGCCATTCGTAGAGGTCGGTCGTGTTCAAGTGACATTGAGAGCTCTGCGATCGCATTATAGTCGTTAACATCTCATGCGATTTTAACGAGAGTGAATCTGCAATGTCTGCTTTCAGCTACGCATCGTAAGTACTCTCTACTGGTGGTCCACGAAGGCTTACGAGGCGAGAGCTAAATAAAGAATCGTCATCCCTTTTGTTTAAATCGCAGCTTCATGTTAATCATCATTGCAGTCTTCATCGTGGTTCATCAGTCGTCTAGGTCGACATTACTGCCAGAAATAATTGGAAGCCGACGATGTAGCTACTTTGAGAGAGCACAGTTCTAACCCTTTGTAGTGGCGTCAAGGAAGGCTAATCTCATCATCATCGTCATAGTAGACATCATCGTCATCATCACCGTCATACACATCATCGTCTTCATCATCATCATCATCGTCAGCGATTACATCACCATCTCCATTTTGACTTGTATGTTACTCAATATCAGTTGAATGAGTGATTGTCCTGCTCGTAAGTAAAGTTTGTTTAGCATTTAATATTGTGTTTTGTCAAATTTCTCGAATTCTTATGATCTTTGTGCACCACATGTTTGAGTGATAGATGTGTTTGTTGTGTGTGCCACACGTTTGAGTGATAGATGTGTTTGTTGTGTGCCACATGTTTGAGTGATAGATGTGTTTGTTGTGTGTGCCACATGTTTGAGTGATAGATGTGTTTGTTGTGTGTGCCACATGTTGGAGTGATAGATGTGTTTTTTGTGTGTGCCACATGTTTGAGTGATAGATGTGTTTGTTGTGTGCGCCACATGTTTGAGTGAAAGATGTGTTTGTTGTGGTGTGTCAGACTGGGTGAAACATGTCTGTGTGCCTATGTTGGTACAGATCGCCGCAATGATCGGTGATTTGGGGAACAGCACCTACAGTGGTACCTCGAATTACGAACCAAGTTCTGGAAACGTTCGTAATCTCAAACATTGAAATCAATGAAATAGAGACAATCCGTTTCAAGACGAAAGAATCATTCTTTTTTATTTACATCCGGATTTACCTGACAAAGGTAAAGAATACGTGTATTTGTATTATATACGGAGAAAGACTATGTGTTCTTGTATTACATACAGAGAAAGAAAACAACAAATAAATTAAATGTAAAATAAAATAAAGATTTCAACTTTTTTTTTTTACAAGAAAACGATCATGGGAAATGTGTCACTTTCTTTGCTATTCTGAATCATTAGTTTCAGGAGTTTCTTGTCGCTGTTTCTTGGCAGCGACTGGGAATCTTTCTGCATCAAGAAACTATCAAGGGAAATTTGTCCTTCGTAACCCACTGTTCCTTCCTATCCTATCCCGTTACTCGAAGGTCGTTGGGCCACCACAGATGATCTTTTAACCAGCGTACTCCATCTTTCTCTGTCCTCAGCAACTCTCATGGCTTCGCTCAGTGTCAAGCCAGTCCATTCTCGAATGGTGTCCTCCCACCTCTTTTTCTGTCTCCATCTTCTTCTGCTTCCTTGCATCGTGCCTTGCAGGATGGCTTTTGCAAGGCCTGATGTTCTGGTGAAGTGGCCATACCATCGGAGTTTCCGTTTCTTCACCACTGTGAGCATGTCATTGTGTTGTCCAATGGCTTGTGTGATGACCTGTCAGACTTCGGCGTTGGTAATGTGATGGGTATAAGAAATTCTTAGAGGTCCATGTTTCGCAAGTTTATAGCAAGATGGAGATGACAAGGAAGAGAAGCAGTCTTACCTAGGAATGTAGACTGATGGTCCTGTCTTTCCAAATGGGCTTCAACCTTGCCAGGGCAGCAGTCTTACCTTGGAATGTAGACTGATGGTCCTGTCTTTCCAAATGGGCTTCAACCTTGCCAGGGCAGCAGTTGTTTGTGCGATACTGGAGAGGACTTCCTGTCGGGACCCTATCCTATCCCGTAACTCGGAGGCCGTAGGGGCACCACAGATGATCGTTTAATCCAGCATACTTCATCTTTCCCTGTCCTCAGCAACCCTGATTGTTTCGCTCAGTGTCAAACCAGTCCATTCCCGAATGTTGGCCTCCCACCTCTTTTTCAGTCTCCCTCTCCTTCTACCTCTTTGCACTGTGCCTTGCAGGATGGTCTTTGCAAGACCTGATGATCTCGTTTTGTGGCCATACCATCGGAGTTTCCGTTTCTTCACCACTGTGAGCAGGTCATCGTGTTGTCCAATGGCTTGTGTGATGGTCTGTCGGACTTCGTCGTTGGTGATGTGCTGGGTATAGGAAATGCCAAGAAGTCTTCTGTAGCACCTCATCTCCATGCTTTGTATTCTTCGTTGGAGATATGCTGTGAGGGTCCATGTTTCGCAAGCATATAGGAAGATGGAGATGACAAGGGAGTGCAGCAGTCTTACCTTGCAATGTAGACTGATGGTCCTATCTTTACAAATTGGCTTCAACCTCGCCAGGACAGCAGTTGTTTGTGCAATCCTGGAGAGGACTTCCTGTCGGGACCCATTGTCTGATACAATGGCTCCTAAATATTTGAAGCTATGCACTGTGTTGAGGGATTGGCCTTGGACTTTGATGTCCATGTTGATGCTGGTCATCACTTTGGTCTTCTCTGCACTTATTTCCATTCCATAGGCTCTGGAGGTAGTGTCAAGCCTCTGTACCAGCTGTTCTTGTTCCTCTCCAGCCAATCCATCAATGTCATCCGCAAAACTGAGGTTGGAGATCGCTTTACCCCCATGCTGACTGTAACTCCGTTATCTGCAAGGGCATCTCTAGGAAGATGTTAAAGAGTGTTGGAGAGAGTAGGCATCTTTGACGCATACCGATTGTTGTTCTGAACCAGTTTCCGATGGCGCTGTTGTGAAGGACTGCACTAGTAGCCTTGTCATATAGGCTTTTGATGACTTCAATAATGAGGTCCACTTGTGTCTCCCCAGTTGTGGTGCACATCTTGGCCAACACTCTCATGGTTGCCCACAGAGCTGCATGTAAAGACTCGGTCAAATGCTTTCTTAAGTCTACAAAAGCATGATATAGATGGTGCTGTAGGTATTTCTCGCAGATTATTCTGAGGTTGAAAATCTGTGCAGTGGTACTGTAATTCGCCCTGCCCTGAATCCTGCTTGTTCTTCAGCTATGATATTTTTAGCTTGGGGTTTTAACTTGTTGAGTATTATTTTCAGTAGGACCTTGCTGGGATGGATCATAAGGCTGATGGTGTGGGAATTTTCACACTCCTGAAGGTTTCCGTCTTAGGAAGAGTGATGACAAGCGTCTGGTTCCATGGTGTAGGCCACTCCCCACAATGCCAGATCTTGTTACAGATAATGGTGAGGGCGCCAATCATCACTTGTTTTTCTTGAAGCAATTCAGCAGGTATGTTGTCCACTCCCGCTGACTTCCTCTTTTTCAGTGAATGCATTGCTGCCTCAACTTCTCGGAGAACTGGGAGGATTTCTTCCTCTTCTCTGTTCTGGGGACATGCTAGAACTGATGGGTCCCGTTTGGTGTTTGGCTGTAAAGGTCAGAGCAGTACTCTGTCCATCTATCCAAGACTTCTTGTTCTTCTGTAAGGCATATGCCAGACTTGCTTTGGATCGAGGAGACCTAGGGTTGTTTAACATTTGTCATCTGCTTCATGGTCTGGTAAGCCTTCTTGCAGTTGTTCTTGTTCAGACTGTTCCCTTTTTTTCTGGCAATAATCTTCTGTCTAGTTCTCCTTTGCTGTACGCATGCATTTCAGGATGTCATTGTTGATTTTTCGGTAGGCACCAGCTCCCTGTGAGGTGGTTTTTTTCATCTCTTCATTTATCACACAGGTCCAAAAGTTCAGGTGTGACCCACAGTTTCTTCTTTGGGCGGTGTTTGCCAAGGATCTCAGAGGTGGCATCTGTCACTGCTGAGTTGAAAGTGGTGGCCATGCTGTTGACATCTACTTAACCAGCTCCCAAAATAAGCAGTTTGAAATGTGCACTGTTCCTTACGAGAGACAAAAAAACTTAAAAGGTTTTGTTTGTAACCAGAATTGTTCGTGACCTGAGGCGTTCGTAACCAAAGGTATCAATGTATATAGCATCCATTATTATTACTATTATTATTATTTTTAAAATTATTATTGGATTACTATACCACATAGTTATTGTGTGAAAGATTTGTAAAAGAGACATCAAGTTCCAATTTACCTCAGACTCCATTGGAAGTACACCTATGTAACTCTCAGGCTTCACCCACACCATCTTTGTTTCCAATGGGTCAGCGTTTTCTGTAACAAAGAAGTCAGCAAATTTATTATGTGTGATAGCAGTAGCACTGTTGGTTAGGACTGTGGTTTTCTATGCCAACATTCGAGAGTACAAAAACTGCAGAGGATGAATGTCTATGACTTAGATACAAGACTTTTCAGGTCACCCTGCAGAGGATGAATGTCTATGACTTAGATCCAAGACTTTTGAGGTCACCAGTGTTTTCTCCAGGTACTTTAGTTTCCTCCCACCCTTCAATAATGGTGTCGGATGCAGTCAATTTAAATTTTAAAAAATACAAATCTCCCAAAATTAACATTTTATTTCCTTTTTGTTTTCTAATAGCCACTTTTATTTACACTACATGGTTGACAGATGAAAATGTGTTTGTTGTATTGGTAGGAGTGCACTGACTGGGACGCTCTGCTGGATGGGTCGTCACTAGACGAAAAGGTCAACATCATCCTCCTATGTCCAGTTCTGTATCTACATGTTGGTGCCAACTAAAGAGGTGAAGACCTACCCCAACAACAAGCCTTGGGTGGCAAAGGAGGTGGCAGACGTCCTGATGAAGAGGAAGAAGGTGTTCAGTGAGTAGACTCCAGATGACGTGAAGAAACTGCAGAAGGAAGTCAGAAGAGTGATCCTAAACAACAAGTGGAAGTTCAGGGACAAGGTCGAAGAAAGCTTCGCCTCCAAAAATCCTATGAAACTGTGGAGCAACCTACACGATGACTGGCTATAAGCCATGGAAAAGGGCCTTGAACGTAGAGGACCAGTAGAAGTGGGCCAACGACCTAAACATCTTCCATGCCCGCTTTGACACCACTGACTTCTCACTGAGCGAGTGAGTACTGTGGCTGACCTGAGTGAGAGAGACAACAGTGGGGAGGCACTGAGGGAGTAAGAGGTGAGTCAGCGCTTTAGACAGGTCAACCCCAGGAGTCCTTGTGGTCCAGTTCACGTTCCGGGAGCTGTACCCAGGAACTGCCATAACTGTGTTCACCATCCTGTTCCAGGAGTCGTTGGACACTGGACACATCCCACCCCTTTGGAAGTCTTCCAACTTTATATCCCTGTCCTTAAGAAACCCTTCACAAAACCCTCTCCCTCAACCATCCATTCCTTTTAAGTACCTTCAGCGCATTGTCCTTCAACGACTGCTTGGGGAAACGCACCCACTCCATGACCCCATGCAGTTCGCATACATGCCCAACAGAAACACCGAAGACACCATCATCACCGTAGTCCACTCTGTGTTGACGCACCTAGGGAGGCCGAAGTCATATGCCAGAATTCTTTTCCTGGATTTTTCGTTAGCTTTGAACACCATCCAGCCTCACCTAATGATGCGGAAACCGATGAAAATGAAAATGGACGCCAACCCCCTGATCATCAGATGGCTCTGCAGCTTTCTCACAGACTACAACGCGTTGTGATTAGGTCGTCCATCTCCGTGAAGGCATCTAAATACCTTTATAATAACACAGGGGTTCCTTATGGCTGCGTCCTATTTCCGGCATTCTTCATCCTCTACACGGCCGACTGTCGCTGTACCACTGAAGACGCCCTCCAAGTGAAGTTTTCTGATGACACGTCCCTGACCGGCCTTATCACAATGAGCGAGAGCTCTTACCGCTGCGCCATGGAAAAGCTTGTCAGATGGTGCGACGACAACCATCTCCTCAACGTCTCTAACACAAAGGAGATGGTTGTTGGCTACAGGAGGAGCGCTCCGAGACTCGACCCATTGGTCATTGGGGGTGAAATGGTGCAGGTGGTGGACCAAAACAAGTACTTGGGCTCCATCATCTTTAACAACTTGGACTGGTCCCCAACACTCTGCAGCTCCTCAAGAAGGCCAACCAACGCCTACACTATATGAAAAGGCTGAATGCCTTTAATGTGAGCTTCAGGGTGTTGGAGCTTTTCTATGGGGTGACGGTGGAGTCTGTACTGACCAACAACAGTCTGTGCTTCTTCAGCAGCCTAAAACAGCAGGTCAAAGGTCAGGCTGGCAGAGGTTACAAAGACTGCTGGCAATATTATTGGCAGACCTTCAGGCGCTCTTCAAGGCGAAAGCAGTAAAGCGCCTGGGGGCCATTCAGCGTGAACTAACCCATCCCCTGTGTGATGACCTGCTGGTGAAGACCTCATCCAGGTCTGGCAGGAATATCAGTTGCTGAGCGAGGACTGACAGGTTATGCCGGTCCTTTCTGCTGAGCGCCATTTGACTCACAAGCGTTATTCCTTGACTTTATGAAATCTGATCAGTTAGTCTGTGTGTCAGGCTGATAAATTTAGCCAGTCAGCCACAGTGTTTCCCTACCTGCCTGCAAGTGTGTGTGTGTGCGCGTGATTTAATTGAGTGTGAAATAGCATGCCAGTGTGTGTGCGTGTGTACTGTGTGTGTATGATCTAGCATATAGTAGATATTTACAGTGTTTGTCTAATACAGTATTTGTTGTTGATGTTGTGAAAACTGTGCATTGTCTTTATGTGTCTGGTACGTGTGTATGTATGAGTGTGTGTGTGAATTTTTTAAAGTCTTGTTTTGTGATTTGGCTTAGCATGGGATGATCATGCATGTCCATGGGAGGCATGTGTTGTACGCCTGTGGTTGGTGTTTGTGCATGGTGGAGCTGGTTTGTGATGGTGTGTGGGGTTGTATATGGGAGTGCACAGTGCAAGTATGTTTGGGGTGTGGAATAGTAGTTGTTTTATTGTATGTGTTGCATTATTCTTTTTTTTATTTCTACATGTCATTTAAAAAAAAATTATATATATACATTTACTATATTTGTGCAGTTGAAAGGCGAATGTCTACGTACATTTGATAGACCAATAAAGTCTCAGTCTGTCAGTCTCTTGTGTCATGTGAGTGTGTATGTTGGTTACACATCACCACTTTATGTCCGATTTAATAAGGGACATTAAGCATCAGTTATTTATTGACTTATTTATCTTAGATTATAAAACACAAGCACAGTTTTTAATCACTCAAGCCTGAATTACTATGGGGCTACACCACATGGAAATAGGAAATGTTCCTGTCCCATGCATGTAGCATAGCTCAGAGAGTTTAGGTCAACAAAGTTAAAACTGTACAGCAGCTAAGCCACAATCACAATACAAATAACAACATGACAATTATAAAACACTACTGCTAAATATAAAACACTACTGCTAAATATAAAACACTACTGCTAAATATAAAACACTACTGCTAAATATAAAACACTACTGCTAAATATAAAACACTACTGCTAAATATAAAACACTACTGCTAAGTATAAAACACTACTGCTAAGTATAAAACACTACTATACTTACTGTATCCCTCTATGTCACTGTCAGGCTCTGTCTTCACTGTACACAGTTCTGAGTCCTGAAAAAAAATAATGAGAATATATTACTTTACAACAACTATCAGTACATTTGGATTACGTTATGGGCCATTCCACCGAAATGACAACCAAATACCAATTTTTCAAACATTACTATTTATTTATCCAAATGATTTATTCATGGAGAGGAGTAACTGAACTTCCAAAAAATATATGGGTTAATTGCCCTGACTTAATCATGTGACCGGATCGCAATCTTGAATTTTGAGGTTTGACAGAGACCACATGTTTTGCAACCAGGCACCAGCACAATCCTCTGTAATCAAGGTAATTTACATGTTGCAAATATGTTTTCTTTGTTCAGATACTTAGATGAACATCTTATTGCAATGCCTAACCTAATATATTCATGTATATGCATTTCTAGATTTCACAAAATATGGGACAAGAACGGTCAGAAAGTGCGTCATGTCAGTTACTTTTCCTAACAAAAGTTTTTACCATTAGGAAAGACAATGGAAAAAACCAATGATACTTATTAATTTCTGTCTGTCGCTGTCTAATATGTAAATGATGCAATGAAACTTTAAAATTTCCTGTATTTTTAGCTTTTATAGGGTAACTGACATGACGGTAACTGACATGACTGAAGTAACTGACATGACATAGGACTTACCTGTGACAGTCCGGTTCAGTCAGAGTTGACATATTTTTCCATAGGTTTGTATTTAAGCATGGTACAATGTATGACAGTCTATGTCTACTTAGACACATGTAAATTGTACCCCCTTCCTGTCCTGTCATCCCCCCACCCTCCCCCAAATCCATGTACATGTTTGTTTATTTTTGAATATCAACTTTTCTTTCTTGTTGCTTACAAATGTCTCTTGTTTTTTCCACAGACCTGCCATCATGGTGATGTCACCAAGAACAAAGATGCGGCGATACCGCGAACGCATGTCAGAGGCACAGCGAGCTGCAGTGAGCGAAAGGAATCGGTTGCAGCAGGCAGAATGCAGGAAGAAATGGTCTCCAGGTCGTCGCGAACAGGAGCAGCGAAAGAATACAGTAATCAAACAGAAACTGCGAAATGCAAAAAAGCCCAAAAGGATTCATAATTTGCCTTCAGCTTCGCCTGCTTTTTCCACTCGACAGGCTGCTGGAAAGATGCTGGCAGATGACCATGAGACATCCTCACGAGCATGTGAAGAAAATGCACAGCAAAAACAGACTCCAGCACCGAGTTCATTTGGAACTGGTACCCAGGAAGCCAGTTCACATGTTCACATGTCTCGCTTCATCACTTTTCTCCAGGGCAAAGGGCTGGTTTTGGATGGTATTACACCCAGTGATGAGAACTGTTTCTTCTGGGCAATAATTAAACAGCTGCATGAAATAGAAATCATCGTCAAACAAAGCGAGCTGAGGAAATTAACAGTCAATCACCTGAAAAACTTGCCACTACAGGAGAAAGAAACGTTGCAGGAGTTTCTGCCATCTGGTTCATTTGACGATTATGTCAGGGACATGTCCAAAGATGGAACATACGCAGATCATGTGGCCATACATGCATGCAGTAAGGCTTTGAAGGTGGCTTTTCAGATCGTATAGATATCTGGAGACACTATTGTTGGAGCAGAGTTTGATAAACAAGTCATGGTTGGCTATATACCAGAAATTCAGCATCACGTGGCAATAACTTCAAAAGCAGAAGAGCAAGACATTGAGATCGCATTAGAAAACTACTATGCTGTTGACTATGTGGATCGCTTCTACATTGGCAGAGTGATTTCAGCAGAGGGTGAAGGATTCTGGAAGGTGAATTTTCTTCATCAGCATTCAATAGATGGTGTGCTACATTTCCAGTGGCCCAAGCGACGTGACACTGATATCGTACACAACAGCTGCATTTTCTTTGGACCAATCTACATGAGTGGCTGCTTGGATTACACTGTGGACAATATTGCTGACATTGTCAGTGCTTTCAAAGCTAGGAATGGAAATTGATTTCTACCTTGCCAATGGCAGACTGTCTCGGTATCGGTATTTGAAGCATTACCTTGCCAGGCAGACTGACAGAGCTATCGGGACTCTCTCAGGGTGTCATGTCAGTTACTAACAGGATAACCATAGTGACACTAGTACTAAGCAAGTCAATTTCATTTCATTTTCTTCATGATAATGTGTTCATTAACATACATTCAACTTAAAATGTTGTTCAAATTGTTGATGTTTAGCAATCCTTCATGGTTACAAAATAATTTTGTAAACTTTTGCTATTACAAGTGTGTAAAGTTCTTAAGACTTGAAAAATAATGGAAGATTTTCATAGCTTTTTCAAGTATTTTGTTGTTGTGAGAAACCAATTTATTAATGATTTGTTTTTTATGCATTCCCTTGCCAGTCAGGCTCTTCATTGCAACCGGGTCTGTGATTCTCTCAGATGTCATGTCAGTTACCATTCACTTGTCATGTCAGTTACCGGAGTTTGCACCTCTTGATGACAACATAGTAAATTATCTACTTAAAACAATTATGAATGCATCTACTTTTATCATTTTACTTGTAAACTAACTGTATTAAACTGCTCAAACATTTACCAGTTCAGAAAATTCTGAGAGTTACCAATGTCAGTTCAAATATTTGTGTTTTCTGATTCATGTCAGTTACCGGAAACATCTTCTTATCTGGAGACATGCTAAAATGTTTTTCCTGGATTTTTTTTTTCCATTCGTGTCCATTAACATGTATTTAATTTGAAATGTACTGTTAAATGAGAATAATAAAAGAATTTGCTGAAACACGACTTGTTTTATTTAAACAAGTGGCGTCCAAATGTCATGTCAGTTACCATGGAATGGCCCTTATCACACAGTTCATGTTCTGAAGATTTGTAAAAGAGACATCAAGCTCGATTATTACCTCAGGCCCCACTGGATGTACATCAGTATATGTCTCTGACATCACCCATACTGTCTTCGTGTCCAATGGCCCACTGCTTTCTGTAACAAAGAAATCAGCAAACACATCATGGGCGAGTGCCATAGTGGATGATAAAACTGAACAGTTGTTGTCACTCACATCCATAGTCCTGTGTGGATCAAACCAACTTGTGATCACTAAAAATTTCACTTTAATGAAAATTAATCTTGACACTTGTGGAATTAAACTTTGTTTACTGGCAGATAAGGCAAGGTATTGAGTTCAAAGCCTGTAATATACTTAAATGAGATCTAGAGAAGCAAAACTGTAAAGCATTTCAGCTACAATCACAATATAGTTTTTTTTTAACTACCTGTAACAAAGCAAAACCCTAACCATGACAAGTATTACTATCAGGTTCTCCATTATCCTGAGATTGGGCATAAGACCCTCAAAATCAAGCCTTAGAATGGTCAGGTGTGAAAAACGTCTTAAATGTTACAATTGGTGCAGAAAACACGCCTGAAAAACAGTCTACATGGTGAAAAGATTGTGAATGCATTTATAAAATTAACACGGCCATGCGGCTGAAAAATTATCTCAATGTTCTTTGGTTTATCTTTTGCACTATCAACCAATCCCAAAGCTCTTAAATCATCTTGCTACGCTTAGGAAGTGCAGTCATAGATTGATCTGATGTAGGTTTGTGATGCATCATGTGCCGTGGTTTCTTCCCTTGTTTTACTATGAAACTATCAATGATGGCGTTCTTCCATCGGCTTTTTTTCCCCATTCCTTAAAATGCTTAACAAGGAGAGAAAAAAATCCTTAAAATTATAAAATGAAAGTGATTCCACCCCTTAAATTCACTGCAAATGGGGAGCCCTGACTATAATACGCTAGTATACTTACCATATTCCTCAGTGTCACAGTCAGGTTCTGTCTTCACTGTACACAACAGTGGTATATGTAGCTCCATCCTGTCACTGTCCGGTGCTGCTGTCTTGCTTTCTGATTTTTCCTTTATGTTGAACTCACTGCCAATCATGTTTGCGGTACGTCGGACAATCTGTTCACTGCTGCTGTGAGAAACATGATGGCTTTCTCTTCCTGCAATTTCTAAACGAAACAACAGCTTTCATGTGAATATTTCCTAACAGCAAGCATAGTGATGAACT
>CM072522.1:48783356-48914832 GCA_036898135.1 Oncomelania hupensis
AGGGTGTGTGAAGTGGGAGTATACAATACATGTATACTTACAAACAGCAAGATCGGTATCAAATAACATAAGGAGCTTTTCAGGACATGACGATGGCTCAACATGAAAAAAAAAACACCAAAACAACACAACTAAACAGGATCTTACCTTGTCTAGAAAGGCCCCCACATGCGCACGCCTACAAAGTTATTAGAGCGCGACGAGACACTAATAACTAGGGCTGGACGGTTTTACAGATACGTTACTGTACTCGGTATACCGGTGCGGGTGTCCAAGGTCCGGTTTACTGGGAAATCTCGACAACACCGGTACAAAATACCGATACGACCTAAATTTACCGCGGTAAAACCGGTACCACTTTGACCCACGGTACCCAGCTCTACTAAGAACCAAAAGTCAATGGACCATAACTGAGCTAGGGGAGAGTTTTCTGTTTCTAGGGGGAAATTATTTTGTATCAAGGAGAAACTATCCCGTTTCCAAGTCACGCAACAATGACACCAAATGGGGTATCATTATCGCTAGACCGTGGAACTTAATGACCGACAAATTTTGATTATTATGCAAGAAAGTCTTAAATTTTGGGCTGTCATAGCTTGTGCAGTCATTTTTAGGGCGCGTAGAAATTGTTTCAAGGCATTTAGTTTTATTGAGGGGACATACTTCTCTAAGATGTGCGCTGAGGTTAAAAAATAAACACGGATGTGACCCGGCGCGCTGAGGCTCAAAAACGCGGACCGAGTTTGTAATGTACCTGTGACTGTTAACAGTATTTTCTATTTCGCAAGTGTGTATTAAACCTAATGAAATAGCCGGCGTCCTTGGCAGTTTATTTTTGCCTGACTTCGTGATCGTAGGCTTAGTAAGTAATGCCTTGTGTATGTTTCCCGTGCTTTTGTGCTTTTAGTAAAAGGGACCCGTTTTGACCATGTCCCCTTGACTAAACCTTTTAACATTCACCGTGTAGTGTTGCCCCAATAATTATAAAAAAAAGCTTACAACCAAACAAACCTCTTTCGATAGTATAGTTATTTTTCAATGAATAACTTCCGTAGTTTTGTGTGCCTCTTAAAAGCAACGATTAGCCAACAATTATTAGGGAGAGTTTGCAGGTGCATACTTCTTCGTAAGGAAAGGATTTCCCTGCCTATTTTTAGCTGTGTGACGAACTTGCATGAGCGCGCGCAGCCTTTCTACGAACACGCCTTACGAATTCTTCCCTGAAAGGCAAGTTGTACGAAGGTTATTTACGTTCGCTATTTCACGCGTTTAATGAAGAAAATTGGAAAGAAATGGTCATGCCTTGGTTATTTTATGATATTACAAGACTGAATACATGCATTTTGAATGATGCCATGCCCAACTTTTGTGTATTTGTGCCATAGTGTGATTAGATCAGATTAGTCGAACAGCTCGAGGCGTGCCGTAGTATTTGTGCCGTAGTGTGATTCGATTTAGTATTTGTGATCAGTGCAGTGTGATTAGATTTAGTATTTAGTGATTAGATTTAATATTTAGTGTGTAGTATTTAGAATTTAGTAATTAGATTTAGTATTTATAGTGTGTAATGTGATTAGATTTAGTATTTTTATTTTATTTATTTATTTATTTATTTGTTTATTTGTTTATTTTTATTAATTTATTTTTTAATAAACGCTCGACGATGGCCCGATTCAGGGATTGATTGTTTATCGACTGATTGATTTTATGATTGATTGATGATCGCGGCGATGTGTGTGTGTGTGTGTGTGTGGTTGTGTGTGTGTGTGTGTTTGTGTATGTGTGTTGTTTGTTTGGTTTATGTTTGTATGGTAGGACATGTGCTTATGAAATCGTGTGACAATGTGGTACATTGTTTTACATTTTACTGTTTTTAAACTTCTTTATCTATTTATTTTTAATAACATGTGCTGCTTCTAAATCCTGTAATTTCTCTATGTGGATAAATAAAGTTGAATTGAATTGAATTGAATATGTGCCGTAGTATTTGTGCCGTAGTGTGATTAGAATCTAGATCAGATTAGTCAGACAGACAGATCGAGGCGCCCATTTTGTGATCCATTTTCCCAGTAATAGATACCTTAGTTGTTTGTTCGAGGTGCTTGCGCCTATTGATGTCAGATAAATCTGCAGTAATAATGTCCTGTTCTTTTGCAAATGTCATCTCAACATGATGATTGTTTTGTCGAACTGGTTGTGCCCAATCGCTCAGTCAAACAGCAGCGTGGTATATCGTAACTTACTCTTAACAACTTCTAGTACATCTTCAATCATTCAATGCGTAAAAATAGATCTATGGAAATCACACAAATTTTGACAGGAAGCACACAAGGGAGAAAACCCGCATTGCGTCAAGGAAGGCTATTTCAGCGAACTTGAGGTCACCACGTATCGCCGCGCAATTGATCCGCGGTCTGCTTCGTGGGAAGCGACTTCGCTGCGCGTGACGTCACTAATACGCGAAGTATTCCTTTCCCAAGTAGCGTTTGCAAACTCTCTTCTATTGTGGAGCTAAAAATAGCATCTTCGAAAGCCGGTAAGAGACAGAACCCTAACAACAAAAAATGCTCGTAAGGGTTTTCGTTTTAGGTTGATACACTAGACCCGGCCTAACCTATCCCAGGCACCAGGCATTCTGCAAGACGCGTGGACCACTCAGAAATAGGGTCATAGGTCACCCGGCTTTGGTGCAGAGGAAAATCATTCCCTCTCAGAACCAAACATGGAACATTCAACCTTAAGCGATTGGTTAGAGCAACAAAACCCCAATTTATCATTGTTTAATACATTAACAATGCCAATTTTAGGGTGAACCCCTTTTCGCCAAAAGTAAACACAGCCTTGGAATTTGGGACCTGTTCAGAAAATGGAGCATGCACAGGCAGCGACTATTTTTCGGAAGTATTCGTCATTTTGCCTTATGCCAATGCAACAGATATTATTATGTTATTATATATAATATATGATACAGGGGTATATACTGAGCTATGAACATGCTTGCTACTCGGCGTATTGTTATTCTCGAAGCTAATTAATCCCTCAGCTTGTCGGACCATTTCGGGGAAGAATGAAGGGAGGGTTTTCGCCACTTCAGTCTGTCTGTTGTCCACAAGCCATTGGACAACACGATGACCTGCTCACAGTGGTGAAAAAACGTAAACTCCGATGGTATGGTAACCAGATCATCAGGTCTTGCAAAGACCATCCTGCAAGGCACAGTGCAAGGAGGTAGAAGAAGAGGGAGACCGAAAAAGAGGTGGGAGGAAAACATTCGAGAATGGACTGGTTTGACACTGAGCGAAACAATCTGGGTTGCTGAGGACAGGAAAGATGGAGTACGCTGGTTAAACGATCATCTGTGGTGCCCCTACGACCTCCGAGTTATGGGATAGGATAGGATGAAGGGAGGGTTTTTGCCACTTCAGTCTGCCTGTTGCCGTTTGTTAGGAGGCGAACGTGCATTGTTATGACTGACCACTGAAGCAGAGGGCATTCGATGCCACTGAACGTTTGCCTTTTTGATTTTGGCTTTTATGATAAATAAGCACACTCTTTGTCCATTTACAATCGAAGCTGAGGAAGTAGAAGACAAAGCTTATGTCATAGCATAGAAAATAGTTGGAGGTGTTACACTTGATGTTGTTTTTTTCTCTATCAGTAGTTGATTCATCCCCGATGCTTGAAATAAATTTAGTGCTTTAAATTCCCACTGTCGCTGTCTTCCTCATTTACTCTTTCCTATTCTTGCTCTGTCCTTCACTCTGCTATACTATCTTCTTCTTCGCTAGATCAATGACCTACCTTTTTTCTTGAAAACTCTTCCTGGACAAGACTCCTTGTTTGTGTATGAGGTCTGTTGGATCAGCTTGGGAGTGTTGGACGCTTTCTGCCGGGTGGTCACTAGGGCTTCCTATGAATGTACTATTTAGCACTATAGGCATTTTATATGTATGTGTTTGGTTGATGATTTATAATGATGTTTGTATTCTATTTTGTTTTTGTAACCGGGGTGTTCGCGTAGTTGAGGTCAACCCTCAGCCGTCCCCCGCGTGGGATGTCTTTATTGTAAAGTGACTGGCCGGTGGAGGGCATTCAGTTTTCCCACTGGGGTTGTTTCAGCAGATCTTTTATGCGGATCGGGGGTTGTCCGGTCCTGATTTGGCTCGGAAGAGTCCGCTGGACCTAAAGCAACAATAAATCAATCAATCAATCGATGCTTGAAATCCTGATAGGTGTAACTCAGATTGGTTTATCCACGCAACCCGTTCAATCATCAACAAGGCAGGAGTCGTCGTTTGAAGTTTTCCACTTTTATTCAGCATACATCAACAACTGCATACAATCGTACAATCGCTTTTCACTTTACAATTCTCGACTATCAACTTTCCACTTTTTACAACTTTCTCAACTCTAACACAACAGCCCTCTCTACTTTCAACTCTCTCTTGAAACAGTGCGGCACTATATATATAGTCTCTCTACACTTCAGAAAGGGCGAGAATACCCCCAACGTGACACACCACAACCAATCAGAACAAGCTTTGTCATCACTGTCTCACGTCATACAACCTTATTTGGGATGGAAGCTTCTATAGTTACCACTAGAATTATCCATACGCTTCGATCGATAGTAAACAACCAGCTCTAGAAAGTTCTCAAATAATGTCGAACAACTAAAATTACCAACGCCATACAAAGCTTCTTCTAATAACAACGCAAAATCAAATCAAAGATTAATACACTCTATCACTGCATGCTTAGCAGAATAAAACGATCTGATCTATCGCGCGCGTCACACACGCAAGCCTACTATCGCACGCGTCTCCAACGTAACAGGGGGGTTATGATGTTTGGGATGGGGGGAGGGGGGATGGAGAGTGTGGTGATATATTGTGCTAATTTGTTTTTAAGTTTTATAATTTCTCCAGTCAATGAAAATATGTTTTCATCTTTAAAAAAAATATTTAAAAAAAGGAAGGAAAATACCAAACAAACAAAAAAGTTAATTTAAAGATGCGTAAAGATAAGTGGATAAAAATGTAGAATCAGGAGCTATAACGTTGAGTTCTCTCCCTTAGTGTGCAAATTTGATTTCTTCTCCCATAATAATTTTAAAGTTTAATCGCTTTCTCTATAAGATGATTGTTCGGAGACAGAAATAAAACGGAAATAAAATATAGTATTCTTTCATTCCATGCGGGATGTACCGTAGTACGTTTACAGTACGAAGATAGGTGTTTTCATGGTACTGTCATTTGTCAAATAATCTCTTCGACATATTATATTATAAGCTTTCGACTAATACTACTGTGTGCGTGAACGCATGGTGCGACTGCCCGGCAATCACACCGTCTGTCAACGGTGTAGCTGTTGTTATTGCGCGTGGGTTTGAGGTCGATGGGGGAAAAGGGCTGATTTAGGACCTTTGTCTACCGTTTCAAGTGTTATGGCAGTGCACTCAACACCAGAGTTACCTTGAAGAAACACTCAGCCCCTTGTTGCAGTTGTTGTGTTTTGTACTCCGGTGATACGCCACTGGCTGTAGCCTGACACATGCTTTCAAGGATATCGTTTACATTTGCAAAAATAATACAACTATAAAAATATCATTCATGACTGCAGTGCAACAATATATTCCACAGAACATTCATACTGTTCAAAGTTAAAAAAAAAAAACAAAAAACAAATTGACTAGTGGATAATCATAGCAAAATCTTTAATTTATAGTCCTCTTTGACATTTTCTATAAAAATGACAATCATAATATTTCATACACAGTCATCGCATAAAGGTGACTTTAATTTTGATTAAAATTACATAAGGTTTACTTTGTCACTTTGTTTTCGGATGTTAATAATTATGTCATTAATATTTTATTTATTTATCGGGGATTCCCATGCCTAAAAATATCAGGTCAGAACTTCTTAGTCAACAGATAGGTTACATACGTGCATAGCGCTCTACCGTAGTTCGCAACTACATGAAAGTTTATAACTTCGAAGTTTGTAACTTTCCGCAATTGAAGTCTGCTCCTATGCATCGGACCCTTAGAACAGCACTACTGTGTTCCAGTCTTGCAAATCCTGCAGTTTGGTGACCCCTGTTCCAATGACGTTTGGTCCAAATCCGTTGAGTGGTTCTTGAAATAAGACTTCCAACGAACCAACAGACACAAACGGACGGACCGACAGACAGACCTACGCGACTGTTGGCTCGTTATGATTCCCGACTGTTTCAAAGTAATTCCAGATAAAAGTCTTGAAATACAACCCAAAAAATGTTACAACGCGTTGTTTAGTGTTTCGTTTACAGGGGAACTGCTGTCTGCTTCAGGGTATAGGTCTATAGTGATTGTGAAGGCTTGAAGACAAAGACAAGTAAAGGCAAGAATTTGTTTTGCAATCCTATATAAAAGAAACCATTTGTGAGGTATACCGTTTCATGAATAAATTATATACATATGCTTAACTAGTAAGAGAGTAAGCGCTTTGTAAGTTAGGGTTTTGAATGGAGGCGTGCTACTTGCGGCAGTAGGAACTTTGTCCCACTTGACGCACGATAAAGGGGCTATGCCCCGAACCTTGGTAAAGGTTGGGATCTGTCGGATGACCTTGGAACATCGCTTGCTCTCCTTTAGCCCTTTCATTTAAAGGGACACACTTTGATCACGCCTATTCATCAAACCCTTTTAACATTCACAGTGAGTGGTGCCCCCTGGAAAACAATTAACTTACAACAACCAAAAACGGGTTTGTAAAAAAAAAATATTATTACATTCAGTAGGTTGTGTATCTATTAAGAGCAATGGCCAGCCGCCGGTAAGAGGTACAATCCTTTTTTGTTAAAAGTGGCGCTATCCTATCCTATCCTGTCCCATAACCCGAAGGTCGTAGGGGCACCACAGATGATCGTTTAACCAACATACTCCATCTTTCTCTGTCCTCAGCAGCCCTCATGGCTTCGCTCAGTGTCAAACCAGTCCATTCTCGAATGTTGTCCTCCCACCTCTTTCTCGGTCTCCCCCTTCTTCTACCTCCTTGCACTGTGCCTTGCAGAATGGTCTTTGCAAGGCCTGATGATCTGGTGACGTGGCCATACCATCGGAGTTTCCGTCCCCTCACCACTGTGAGCAGGTCATCGTGTTGTCCAATGGCTTGTGTGATGGTCTGTCGGACTTCGTCGTTGGTGATGTGTTGGGTATAGGAAATGCACAGAAGTCTTCTGTAGCACCTCATCTCCATGCTTTGTATTCTTCGTTGGAGATCTGCTGTGAGGGTCCATGCTTCGCAAGCATATAGGAATATGGAGATGACCAGAGAGCGCAGCAGTCTTACTTTGGAATGTAGACTGATGGTTCTGTCTTTCCCAATGGGCTTCAACCTTGTCAGGGCAGCAGTTGTTTGTGCGATCCTGGAGAGGACTTCCTGTCGAGACCCATTGTCTGACACAATGGCTCCTAAATATTTGAAGCTGTGCACTGTGTTGAGGGATTGGCCTTGTACTTTGATGTCCGTGTTGATGCCATTGGTGTTGTTGGTCATCATTTTGGTCTTCTCTGCACTTATTTCCATTCCATAAGCTCTGGAGGTGGTGTCAAGCCTCTGTACAAGCTGTTCAAGTTCTTGTTCCTCTCCAGCCAATCCATCAATATCATCCGCAAAACGAAGATTGGAGATTGCTCTGCCCCCTATGCTGACTGTGCCTTCGTGATCTGCAAGAGCATCTGACATGATGCGCTCTAGGAAGATGTTGAAGAGTGTTGGAGAGAGTAGGCATCCTTGACGCACACCGATTGTTGTTCTGAACCAGTTCCCGATGACGCTGTTATGGAGGACTGCACTGGTAGCCTTGTCATACAGGCTTTTGATGACTTCTATAATTTTAGGGCTGATGTTGTACACTTTCATGGTTGCCCATAGAGCTGCATGCCAGACTCGGTCAAATGCCTTCTTGAAGTCTATGAACACATGATATAGATGTTGTTGGTGCTGTAGGTATTTCTCACAGATTATTCTGAGGTTGAAAATCTGTTCAGTGGTACTTCGCCCTGCCATGAATCCTGCTTGTTCTTCAGCTATGATTTGTTCAGCTTGTGGTTTCAACCTGTTGAGTATTATTTTCAGGAGGACCTTGCTGGGATGGCTGATGAGGCTGATGGTGCGGTAATTTTCACACTCCTGAAGGTTACCTTTTTTGGGAAGAGTGATGACAAGCGACTGGGTCCATGGTGTAGGCCATTCCCCACTCTGCCAGATCTTGTTACAGATAATGGTGAGAGCATCAGTCATCGCTTCTCCTCCTGCTTGTAGCAGTTCCGCTGGTATGTTGTCCACTCCCGCTGACTTCCCTTTCTTCAGCGATTGCACTGCTGCCTCAACTTCTTCCCGGAGAATTGGGAGGATTTCTTCTTCTTCTCTGCTCTCGGGACATGCTAGAACTGATGGGTCTCCATTTGGTGTATGGTTGTAAAGGTCAGAGCAGTACTCTGTCCATCTGTCCAAGACTTCTTGTTCTTCTGTAAGGCAAATGCCAGACTTGCTTTGGATAGTGGAGACTTTGGGCTGTTTAACACTTGTCAGCCGCTTCACAGTCTGGTAGGCCTTCTTGCTGTTGTTCTTGTTCAGATTGTTCTCTATTTCCTGGCATTGATCTTCTATCCAGTTCTCCTTTGCTGTGCGCATGCCTTTTCGGATGTCATTGTTGATTTTTCGGTAGACATCAGCTCCCTGTGAGGTGTTCTTTTTCTTTTTTAACTCTCTTCGTTTATCACACAGATCCAAAAGTTCAGGTGTGATCCACGGCTTCTTCTTTGGTCGGTGCTTGCCAAGGATCTCAGTGGCGGCATCTGTTACAGCTGAGTTGAAGGTATTGGTCATGGTGTTGACATCTACTTCGCCTGCCCCCAAAATAAGCAGTGGTGCAAATTTCCCTCCAATTGTGGCCTGAAATATTTTTGCCACCTCCGGGTCTTGCAGTTTGTCCAGGTCGAACTTCAGCCTAGTGCACTTTGCTGTATTTACTCTCTTCAAATGGAGCCGGAAAGACATCATCACGAGATCGTGGTCACTTCCAATGTCTGCTCCTGGAAAAGTGCGTGTCCTGCCAATGTTGATGCTTGATCTGAAGCGTTTCTTGACCATGATGTAGTCGATCTGGTTGTGATGTTCCCCGCCGGGACTGTGCCATGTCCATCGTCTGGATTTTTTGTGGAGACCAAGCGTGTTTGCCAGTACCAGATTGTTGTATCTGGCAAACTCCAATAGCCTCAGACCCCTGTCATTTGTCTCGTTGTTGCAGTGGGGTCCACATGTGTCTCCCCAGTTGTGGTGCGCATCTTGGCCAACCTTGGCATTCCAGTCGCCTTGCACTATGACTATGTCCTTCTTCGGCACTTGGTCAAGGACCGCCTGTATATTTTCATAAAAATCCTCCACTTCGCTGTCTTCATAGTCTGATGTTGGGGCATAGGCCTGGATGATGGTAATGTTGAAAGGGGTTGCTCTCAGACGGATGGTAATGAGTCTACTGGAGACTGGGCGGCAACCCATGACAGTGGCTAGAATGTTCTTGTGGACCAAGAATCCAACGCCGTGTTCGTGCCTGTCATCTCTACCGCTGAAATAGAGCTTGTGGCCTTTGTCAGTCGTTGTTTCACCTAGGCCTTTCCAGCGCAGTTCGCTGATACCTAGAACGTTCCATCGATAGTGGTCCAGCTCGTGGGCCAGTTCTTCTAATTTTCCTTCCGCAGTTAGGGTCCTGACATTCCAGGTTCCTATGACGATGTTGTTTCTCGTGCGGATCTTGCTAATTTGTCCATCAGTAGCATACTTTTCACCTCCGTCCTGGTGGCCAACGGAAGGCGCGGTCCTTGTTCCGGGCGACGACCGATCCGGCATGGAATTAGTGGATAGTGTCATCATGTAGTGTGTCTTGGGCAAAAAAGACCTGGCAGGGCCCAATCCTCTCCAGGCTGTTGGCCACAGCCGAAATCCACGAATACAGTGTGGCTCGCCTTGGCCCTGAGCACGTGGTCGTTGAACCTGTAGTAACGTGAGGTTCCTCCGCCCTGGCCGGTGACTTCTGTGTAGAAGACTTTCGCCCAGTGATGCCGTGCTAACATCACCCCTTTTAGTCGCCTCTTACGACACGCCGGGAAACGTTGGGTCTATTCTATTTGCCCGAACCCACAGAGCTGGCGCGTTTTTTTTTTTTTTTTTTAAAAACAATGTTTGATACAATGGGGTGTCGGATAGCGCAGTGGTTGGAGCACTCGCTACTGTGTCGCAAGTTAAGCACCGTCCAGTGCGGTTAGCACTTGGATGGGTGACCGCAAAAACGTAAAGCGACAAAAGGGTGGGGAAGGCAAAGCAGCGAGGGAGAGAGATGGGCATCACCCTCATTACGCTGGCCCAAGATAAGTGTGATCTCCAACATCACGCTCCCCTACGGCCACAAGGCTATGGGACTACCTTTACCTTTTACCTTTTGCAACAATAGACCTTGCTCTAACCCAGACACCAAACACGCACTGTTGTAGCCACCTGCTTCAATCAGAAATAGGGTCATAGGTCACACGGCTGTGGTAGTGGTGTACCGCTAAACAGGGGAGAAAAAAAAATCTCTCCCTGTTGAGGACCGAAATGGAAATTTCAATCTGTAGCGGTTGAGTTGTGCGGACAACGAAAGTCTACATTATCCTTGTTTAGTGTGAGGACAATAAGAATGTTAGGGTAACCCCCGTTGTAGCCGAAAGTAAACAAACCTTCACATTGTGGAACCCTTTAGGTACTTGACATAAATGATTTATAACTTGGAGATGATACTGTCTGTCTACTAACTCCTTCCTTATAACTGGTCATAAAACTGCCTCCAGAGAGGGAATTAACGCCAATCTATAAAAGTCTGCAATAGACGACGTTGCGATAAATTTGAAAAACTGCTCTCATCTGTGAATTAAGTAATATATCACTTCAAGAATGTCCATATTCAGTCAAATTAGGTCTTTGGTTTTCATAAATTGCATTTAAAACTGGGCATTCACGCAAAATATGGTATACTGATATATTTTGTTGCAACACGGACACTAAATATTTGCTGAATATTTAGTATCCCATGCATTCATTCTTATTCCTCATTCCCCTCCCTCCCCGCACCCTCCCCCCCACCGTTACTCCCATTTTGTTATAAGGTTTGTGATTTGATTGTTGTTGTTGTTGTCGTTGATTTTGGCGTTTTTTTAATGTCTTTTATCGCCTTAATGTGTGACTAGACAATAAATGAAATATGGATTGATTGTCTGCCTCCAGATCACCCGACACTTGGAAAAGCGCAAGCGATGGCATAGATTGCGTCAACGATAGGGAGAGAATTCTGGAACTAAAGCAGGCTGGAACTTCGTAACCTTCGCTTGCAGCGCGTTTGCAACGGGTGCAACTGCGAGCAGCTAGTTATTGTCTAGGACAAATACTTTTTTTTTTAAAGGACGTCTTCTTGCATCAGGCCATTGTAGTAGCTTGGAGGGAAGCCGGAAATTTCATAACCTCCAAGGAGACGGACGTCTCAACTTTTCAACTAGATATATGTAAGTATGTTAAAATATTGGATGTTCCACGCTAGTTTACAAGACCTATAATTTTCTATATTTTCCAGCTTCTTGCTTTTCTGTCTGTCCGTTTATGTCTATCTGTATTCTCTATGTATCCCTCCCCTCTTTCTGTCTGTCTTTATCTCTCCCCTCTTTTTGTCTATGTCTGTCTGTCTATCTCTCAGTCTGTTTCTCTGTCTGGCTCTCTCTGTCTGCTCTCTATCTCTCTCATATCGCTATTTTCCACTTCCTTCTCTCTCTCTCTCTCTCTCTCTCTCTCTCTCTCTCTCTCTCTCTCTCTCTCTCTCTCTCTCTGCTCTGTTTTTATCTCTGTCTCTCTCTGTCTGCTCCCCTTTCTCTCTCCCCCTATCTCTCTTTAATTAGTTCTCTCTTTCTCTCTCTCACACACACAAAATTTGAATTAAAAAAAGAAGGCAAATCGGCAGTGTTTTTTTTTTTGTTTTTTTTTTTTTTGTTTTTTTTTTTACGTTTTATTGTATTTATTCGTATTGTAATGCATTGCATTGTATTGTATTGTATTGCATTGTATTGAATTGTATTTGTATTGTATTGTATTTGCATTGTATTGTATTTGCATTGTATTGCATTGCTTGGTATTGTATTGTATTTTATTGTATTGTACACGGCTGTAAGAAGAGGAAAGTAAATCATTAAAGTATATATGAATGACCTACTTTGTCTAAATAACTAATGGCTATAGACTACACGTTTCAACGCGTAGGCAGGCACTGTAAACCTTTCAATAGGTTGTGTAATAAGCTGAGATGATCAACGAGGAACAGGCCACCGCATGAGGAAGAGTGTAACCAGGGAAATAATTGAAAGCTCATCTTCTTTGTGGACAGGTTACATAAGATAAGATAAGATAAGATAAGATAAGATAAGATAAGATAAGATAAGATAAGATAAGATAAGATAAGATAAGATAAGATAAGATAAGATAAGATAAGATAACTTTATTATCTCTGTCAAGAAATTACAATGTGGGGCGCAGACAAACAACAAAGGCGAAGCATTACATTTATTACAACAAATTAAACAGCGCTTTGCTGTATATGCATATTCAGCACATAAGTGCATGCAATGCAACTTAGTGAACTTAAAGGCTACCGTAGGACACTATTATTCACACACACACACGCACACACACACGCAAACGCACACACAGCCGAGGGTACACAGTATTATCATGACTTTCCTGAAACGCCACATACGTTGTGCTGACAATGGGTCATATTTCGTCCCCCTTTTTAAGTACTTTTAAGTGTTCGAACACTAACCCTAACCCAGCCCTAACCCTAACGGATCATTGTTCTGACGTCAAAACAAGAAGGTCTGTCAAAACAAGTTATGTAGATGTTCACTGGTTTGTCTAACCCCCGTTGGGGTGCCGGGGGTCTCAGTATAAATAGTATCCCCACTTTCTGGAAATTTAGTGCTTTAAATTCCCACTGTCGCTGTCTTCCTCATTTGTTCTTTCTCATTCCTGCTCTGTTCTATCAATCTGCTATACCATCTTTTTCTTCGCTAGAACACTCACCTACCTTTTTTCTTGAATACTCTTCCGTGACAAGACTCCTCATTTGTGTATGAGGTCTGTTGGATCAGCTTGGGAATATTGGACGCTTTCTGCCAGGTGGTCACTACAAGTGGTGGTTCACCCGTCCCCAATACGCTTAATGTGTCCGGGGACGTAAATTTTACTAAAATAAAAGTGGTCACTAGGGCTTCTTATGATGTTATTATTTAGCAATGTAGGCATTTTATAGGTAAGTGTTTTGTTGATAATTTATAATGATGTTTGTATTCTATTTTGTTTTTGTAAACGGGGGTTCGATAAATTAGAGTCCAGCCTCAGCGTCCCCTGCGTGGGATGTCTTTATTGTAAAGTGACTGCCTGGTGGAGAGCTTTCAGTTTTACCACTAGGGTTGTTTCGGCAGATCTTTTATGCGGATTGGGGGTTGTCCGGTCCTGATTTGGCTCGGAAGAGTCCGCTGGACCTAAAGCAATAATGATGTAATGTAACACCGTGTAAACATGCCCACCCTCGCACGCACAAACACACACACTGTCGAACCCCCCCCCTGCCCCTCCCCCCCCCCCCCCCCCCCACACACATACATACACAACACACGCACTCCACACACATATACACACACATTTTAAATTTAAAAGATACTTCCTGTTTCTTTTCGAATTTCCCGATAAAAAGGCACAATAAAGTGTCAAAAAATAACGAACAACAGAAATATATCATAACAAACATTTATCACTCTAACACGGATACGCATACTCACTCATGACTCAATGCGTCAGCGGTGAAGTAGCTGTTCACCGTTGATCCTCTGCGAAGAAAGAGAAAAAAGGCGATGATAGGTGAACTGCAGGCTTTAAAAGAACAGAGACTCGATGAACGGCAATACACGATGAAAGCACGATACGGAAGGTCAATAATTGTTATTTGTTAGAAAGTGAAAGGCGATATACCCTAGTTCAGCGGCCGAGCCTTGACGAGGCTAAGATACTACTCCCTGCATGGAAGGAGACTTAACATGGCCTCCTTGCCCAGTCTCAGCTGCTACAGTATGTATTAAGTGTTAAGGAGTTGCCAAGACAACGGACAATGATGAAATACTATAGTAATGAATTGCCTGTTGTTGTTGTAAGTCTTAGGGCTACTGAATAAATATCAGGGGATAAAAGAGTGAAGGGATCATCTACTATAATAGCGATCTCTTTAGATCGCGGCGCTTGTGGATGTCTTGTGGGCGAGTGGCTTAGTCGCCGGTTTCCTATGCCGAAGGTCGCGAGTTTGATTCCCGCAAGAGTAACTGTAGATTATAGTCACACGACACCGAAGCGTTTAGGCGAGTACTGGTCACATTATTCTGACACCAGCGAACCAGTTGAAGGTAAGGGGAAAATAATATGGTCACACATTGGCCAATCCGGGATTCGAACCAGGTACCTTTCAGTTACTAGTAAGACGCTGTACCAACTGAGCTACCCGGCCCCTCCCGCAAGAGGGGAACTTATGTGACTTAGGTACGAAACTATTCAGGTCACCGAGAGTTTTCTCAGGGGACTCCGTTTTCCTCCCTCCCTTCTTAAATAGTATTGAAGGCAGTTAATTTAAAATGTCAACAATAAAAATTGGGTTTCCTTTCCGTCTTCTAACAGCGATCTCACTGTCTTTACATCATACGTTTGAGTGAAAGACGTGTGTTTGTTGTGTGTGACAGAGTGGAGGAAATATTTGAGCGTGTAAGTTGGTACAGATCGCCACACTTTGAGACTGATGATTGATTTGGGGAAAAGCGTTATACAGCATCCAGTATTGTTATCTGGTGTGTATATAAAGCTTACTACTGCGCACTTACCATGCTATGGTAGGGTCAAAGTTAGCCCCATGGACTTCTCTCACCCCTCTGTTACGTTGAAACGCGAACGAAAGTATGTCGGAAGCGTGTACGATAGATCTAATCGTTTCGATTTGCAAAGTATTCAATAATGGAGTTTATTTACCTTTGATTTGAGTTTGCATTGTTGTTAGGAGAGGCTTTGTATAACGTTGATAATTTTCGTTAGTCGATATTGTTGTAGAATCTTCTGGATCGGCTTGTTTACTATCGATCGAAGATTCGGGATAATTGTAGAAATTTGAAGGAACGATCCGGAAGGAGAAGAAATGTGTAATGACGTAAGTCAGTGATGACGATCTTTAGTTCGATTGGTGGCAGTACGTCATTTCTACCATGTACCAAATTGTTCCAGAAAAGAGAGAGGTTATTTAATCGTGTGCCGAGTTGCTGTTGGGAGATAGTAAAGTTGTTGATAGTGATTTGGAGAGTTGCTGTGAAAGTTGAGTTGAGAATTGTATGCAGTTGTTGGTGTGTGCTGAATAAAAGTGGAAAACTTCATACGTCGACTTTGTGACTTGTATGCTGTTTGGACGGGCTGTGTGAATAAACGAATCTGAGTTACACAACTATCAGGAATTCAAGCATCGGGGCTGAATCAGATACTGATAGAAAACACCAACATCAAACAGAGTGTAACATTTTGGGGGTCAAGCCGCGATTCACGCCATAGCCAAGGGTTCAACTGCTACAACAAGCGAGTCAACGTTACGAGAGGCAGTCATCGAGGGTAGCCGCCAACGAGTTGCGTCGAGAGGGGCCAACATACTGGGACTACATCACCGATAGGTTCGGGTTGACTGCAAGGGCGTGTAGTCGCTGAAGAGTTGCTTCGTGAGCGAACAACAGATCGGGACTACGTGGCTGCCGTAAGACTACGTCGAGGGACAGTCTCGGAGCTACATCGCCAGTGTTACAGCGAGCGTCGAGCGGACGTCGCGTCTACTTCAGCACAGGAGCGTATACATCAACACCAGCGTGGTGCAGCGTCGCATACGACGAGGACAGCGGGGCCTGCGTCAGCGAAGGCGACTAGTGACAAGCATCAGCGCTACTGCAGAAAGCGTGCTGTTCTAGAACAGTCTAGAAAGGTACAGCACAGTCAAGAACTTTCCAGAAAAAGAACTCTACAGTCAAGAAACTTTCTAGAAAAAGAACTTTCTAGAAAAGAACTTTCCAGAAGCATCAAGATGGCTGACTTCTGGCAGAAAGGGGTTGAACTAAATCTAAAAGGCAAACAGCTGACGGAGTACGTCAAATGCCAGGAGAGAATATTGCGTGAAGAAAGAGAAGAGCAGCGTCGCCGTGAAGAACGAGAATTAGAAGAGCAGCGTCGCCGTGAAGAAAGAGAATTGGAAGAGAAGCGTCTAGAAAAAGAAATGAGTTAGAACAGAAGCGTCTAGAAATTGAACAGCAACGTCAAGAGAGAGAAGAGCAGCGTCGCCGTGAAGAAAGAGAGTTCGAGCTGAAGCGTCTTGAAGGTGAGCGTCAGTACCAGTTAGAGTTGGCGCGTATCCAAAACAATCAGCATGCGCCACAAGTCACCAACGACCATACGGCTCCTAAATTGCCAGCTTTCGTCGACGGGAAGGACCAGATCGACAGCTATCTGGCGAGATTCGAAAGGTTCGCCGAAAGCTCTAACTGGCAACCTCAAGACTGGGCAATTCGACTGAGTGCACTTCTGACGGGGCAAGCTCTCGAAGTTTACACCAGACTGTCGAACGATGACGCCAAAAACTACGACGTCTTGAAAGAGGCCCTGTTGCAGTGCTACAACTTTACAGAGAAGGGCTACCGTAAACGCTTCCGTGAATGCCGGCCTAAGTCAGACGAGACGCCAAAGCAGTTTGTGGAGCGCCTGTCGTCATATCTACACAAGTGGGTGGAGTTATCAGGCGAAACGAAGTCTTACGACAGTCTCCATGACCTGATCGTGAAGGAACAATTTCTCAATGCCTGTCACAAGGACCTAGCGACCCACTTAGAAGAACAAAAGCTGCAGACGCTTAAAGATGTGACTGAGGCTGCTGAAAGATATCTCATCGCTCATGGGAAAACCCTGGGGCCACCCAGCGCGACGAAACATTTTCAGAAGACTGGAAACCATGTGAACCAGATCCAGGGAAGCCAGACGAGCCAGAGACAGACGGACTCCACGCCTCCTCCCAGGGAAGGGCATTCAAGGGGCTGTTTCACCTGCAACGCTACAGACCACAGAGCGGCTAACTGTCCTCAAAACAAAAGTAGCGGACAGCGGAGCAGTACGGACAATTCAGCGGCGGGCAACCGGCAGAGGCGGTTCTCCAATCAACGGCAAACCAGTAGATCTGACCATCAAGTGTGCGGCGGGAGCGTCATTCTTCCGAGTGAGACCAAGCGCACAGCTACTCTGCGGACGTGCAAGAGTGCATGACCGATGGCCAACTTCTCCTTGCCAACGGAAAATCCATCCCCGTCGTCGCCAGCGCAGCTGTGACCGTCAGAACATGCCTGTTTCCAAGGGACGCGTCGGAAATCATGAAGTGACTGTTTTAAGAGACTCTGGCTGCAGTGGGGTCATCGTCAGAGAAGACCTAATCGCTAAAGAACAGTTCACTGGCGATTCAAAATGGACACTTATGGCCGACAGCAAATGTGTGAGAGCGCCAGTTGCGAAGATTCATGTCAACACCCCTTTCTACATAGGCGAAGTCGAAGCGGTTTGCCTGAAGAAGCCGCTGTATGATTTGATGATCGGGAATATCGACGGCGCGAGACGACCCGACGACCCCGATCCAGAGTGGAGTCCTGCCTCAACCAACGCGTCGAAGTTGTGGAGGAGGATCCATTGCCGTTTCCCGATGGAGACCTTACAGAGCTGCTACGGGACAATGTGGTTACTCCGGCTCAGCCCTGCCGACCAGAGATCGTCGGTGCTGTTACTACCAGGGCCCAGGCCAAGAGAGACAAGACGTCTACGCCACTGAAGGTCGCCGACAACTCTAAAGCTGCCATCGTGGACAGAGATAAGCTGATCCAGCTCCAGGAAGCTGATAGCACTTTAAACAAGTACAGGAACCGCCAAGACCACGTGACCAAGGGCAGTGGCACGGTCTATTTTGAGGTGAAGGCCAAGATCCTGTACAGAATCTTCCAGCACCCGAGGGTCAACGGAGGTAAACCACTACGTCAAGTACTGGTACCATTACCCTTAAGGCGCCAGGTGATGGAAGTAGCGCATGACTCAATCATGGGAGGTCACCTAGGTATCAAGAAGACGTCAGACAGAATCCAGGCGGTGTTCTACTGGCCAGGACTTCATGCGGACGTCAGCCGTTTCTGCCGATCATGTGACATTTGCCAGAAGACCATACCTCGAGGAAGGGTCCCGAAAGTGCCTATGCAGAGGATGCCTCTGATCGACCGACCTTTCAAGAGGGTGGCCTTAGACTTAATCGGCGAAATAAGACCTCCGAGTGAAGAAGGTCATCGATGGGTACTGACTTTAGTAGACTATGCGACTCGGTACCCAGAAGCAGTGCCACTGAAGAAGATTGACACTGAAACTGTAGCAGAGGCACTGGTGGACATGTTCAGTAGACTTGGAGTGCCTGAAGAAATTCTGACAGACCTCGGGACGCAGTTCGTCTCTGACTGCATGAAGGAGGTCAACAGACTGCTGAGCATCCGGCATTTGACTACGACACCCTACCATCCAATGTGCAACGGGCTTGTCGAAAAGTTCAATGCTACGCTGAAGTCCACCCTGAAGAAACTGTGCAGCGAGCAGCCCAGACAATGGCATCGCTACATCAACGCCTTACTTTTCGCCTACAGAGAAGTACCGCAGGAGTCCACCGGCTTTTCTCCGTTCGAGCTGCTGTACGGAAGAACCATCCGAGGGCCGATGCACATCCTAAAAGAACTGTGGACGAAAGAAGTAGACACCCCAGAGGTGAAGAACAGCTACCAGTACGTGTTTGAGCTACGAGAAGCTGAGCAGACTCTCGAGATAGCCAGAGAAAACCTGAAGAAGTCCCAGGACTGTGGAAAGCACTACTATGACCGTAGGGCTGTGAACAGGAAGTTTAAACCTGGCAACAAAGTGCTGGTGCTGCTACCTACTGATCACAATAAGTTGCTGATGCAGTGGAAAGGCCCGTACGAAGTGGAGACCGTGGTGGGGATCAACGACTACAAGGTGAAGGTCGGCCAGCATTCCAAGATATACCACGCCAACCTCCTTAAGCTGTACGTGGAAAGGCCATCAGAGACTGTACGCGCAGCAACAGCAGCTGTGACCGACGACAGCTTTGACAGCGAAGAACTGTTGGAACTGGGAGACTTCCACAGCAAAGAAGGCATCGATGATGTTAAGCTAGGACCAAGCTTGACGGAAGGTCAAAAGATGGAGCTCAAGGACCTTATGGGCGAGTTTCCCCACAAATTCAGCGATGTCCCTGGCTCTACAACTTTGGTCGAACATGAAGTCCACACCCAGACCTGGAAGGAGCATCTGCAGACCTTGAGGGAGCTGTTCCACCGTCCCGCAGAAGCCAACCTGACCGTGAGACCCAGCGAATGCATCCTGGGAGCTGACAATGCAGTTGTTGGTGTGTGCTGAATAAAAGGGGAAAACTTCATACGTCGACTTTGTGGCTTGTATGCTGTTTGGACGGGTTGCGTGAATAAACGAATCTGAGTTACACAACTATCAGGAATTCAAGCATCGGGGCTGAATCAGATACTGATAGAAAACACCAACATCAAACAGAGTGTAACACCCTCACCAGTTATGATATTATTTTATGCATCTTATTTATTTGTCATTGTATTTATTAGTTCCTCTAGATGGCGCTTTTGGAGGTCAAGAGCTGCTCAAGACACTGGCCGATATATAGGATCTGACTCAAGTCGCTCAGGGTGTCCACCTGCAGCGTTTGGCCACATCGTCTGTCGCCCAGCCTACTTAGCACAATGCTGGGCGACCGGAGATTGGGGGAGTGGATTGGAAGGACCTAGTGCTTGCTGGGTGTATGTGTTTAGCAGGCGCTCAACCGTCTGGGACATGAGCATCATTGTATTGTATTGTATTGTATTGCATTGTATTGTATTGTATATCGGATAACTTCAAGCAGCGTGTGATCTAGTGTCAACTTGTATTATACTCAATAATAATAATAATAATAATAATAATAATAATAATAATAATAATAATAATAATAATAATAATAATAATGGATGCCATATACGCGCTTTTCCCCCAAATCACCAAAAAGGCTTAAAGCGCGGCGATCTGTACCAACATATTATACGCTCACATGTTTCACCCACACACACACACACACACACACACACCCACAGCCCTCACACACACACCAACACACACATGTAGTAAAAGCAAGGAGATCGCTTTTAGAAGACCGAAATAAAATCGAATTTTTATATTTTGAAATTTTAGATTGATGCACCCAATACCATTATTGAACCATTATTGATCATGGAAAATAATCGATTTTTTTTTTTTTAACAAAGCCAAGACAAAGACCAGTAGGACTTATCCATAACCGGTACTGGACTACTACTACTACTACTGATACTACTACTACTACTACTACTGCAGCAGCTGCTGCTACTACTACTGATACTACTACTACTACTACTACTGCAGCAGCTGCTGCTACTACTACTGATACTACTATTACTACTACTACTACTACTGCTACTACTACTAATATACTACTACTACTACTTCTATTACTACTATTACTACTACTACGATTAATAATAATACAAGATATTGTCACGTGCTTTTTCTTCAGTCGAACTAAAAGCGCGACTATCTGAAAAAAAATCGCTATCACAGAAGGCGGAAGAGAGATCAGTTCTTTTTTTTTAAATTTAGATCGACTGCATCCAAGACCATTATTGAAGGGAGAAGAAAATCGGAGTACCCGGAGAAAACCCCCCGTGTCCTGAAAAGCCTCGTACCTAGGTCAAATAAGTTCGGCCCGTGAGGGGTTCGAATCGTGTTTATGACGTCTTGAACAATGACGTTGAACTTTTACAATCTCTTTCATCTTTAATCCTTTTATTTCTTCACCATTTTACTGATTTGAAAAAAAAATATGGTCAGTATTCTATTGAACAATTGATACCTTCCCTTGCTTTAGATATTGAACAATTGTTTCTGCCCTTAATTATATTTTATTTATTTTTGTGTAATACTATAAAAACATAAAGTTCAAACGAATTGGAAAAAAACAACATTAAACAAAGTTTCTAAAGTGAAAAAAAATAAAAGGCAACAAAATGAGAAAAAAAAACAAGAAAACTCACATAAAAATACGAACTTTTTTTTAAATTAAATAATATTGAAGTAAACAAACAATGTGGGAAATTGCATTGAAAATTTAAAATACTTATTGAAGTAGAATGATACAACACAAAACATCACAACACAACACAACACATAAAATAAAATAAATAGATAGATAGATAGATAGATAGATAGATAGATAGATAGATAGATAGATAGATAGATAGATAGATAGATAGATAGATAGATAGATAGATAGATAGATAGATAGATAGATAGATAGATAGATTTTTATATAAATCACTTTGATGAAAAGATGTTATCCACGAAACAACACAACAAAACACACAACACAATTAAATGCCAAAAAAATAAAATTTTATATATATATATATATATATATATATATATATATATATATATATATATTTATATATATATATATATATATATATATATATATATAATATATATATATTATATATATATATATATATATATATATATATATATATTTGTGTGTGTGTGGGTGTGGGTGTGTGTGTGTGTGTGTCACTTTGATGAAAAGATGTTATCCACGAAACAACACAACAAAACACAATATAATAAGATATGATACAATACAATACAATAATACAATTGCCATTGTGAGCCGTGGTTAGGTGAGGTTAGTGGTGCGTCATGGTTTTATATTCCTGTTCTCTTCCCTGTTATTGTAGTCATACCAATCAATAAACAAGATCCGCTTCCTGACGGTAAAAGGACCCTAGGGTAACGACAAGCCTGCTTCTAGTTCTGAATGTTGAACAATGACGCCAATGTTTGATAAGTTTGTCATTCACCCCCCCCCCCCCCCCTCCCCAGACTTGCTGTAGAAATTCTTTGAAAAATTCGGGAATCAGAACGATCGGCTGGACACCATATCTGAAGAACCCTTGGACGGATTTTGACCAAACTTCATAGGAACAGGACCTGGATTAGTCACAACACCAACAAGAAAATATCCACTTGTGAAAATACTTATGTCTCGATTATATTATGTGTGTGGTGTGGAAATACATATGAATGGTGTGCTATCTTGTTTTCTCTTGGGTTCAGTGGCATTCAATGGGCAAAGAGAAGGAGAGAGGGAGAGATAGGGAGAGGGAGACTCGCTGACCTGCACCGCGATGCATCAAATGACATGTCTTGGACTAATAGTCTACACTCTACGTCGCTCAAAGATGATCCACATTTATCAAGGCTCCACCCACCACCACTGACCCTCTCTCCCCCTCCCCCATATCCCAGAGGATCAACGGTGAACAACCACTTCATCGTTGAAGCGTGTGCGTGGGCTGTTTTCAAATAAACGAGTTTCGTATTTCCTGTCAACAAAGCTTTGAATGCAACTTCCACCATTATCCATCGTTGATTATCCCATGCACTGAGTTAATTTGCCAGGCAATACATTATATTCTACCTTGACTAGTATTAGAAATAACTGGGTAACTATTGAACATTTTTAAGAAGTAAATTTTATTTTCCACAAAAATATCCTATTTGGAAAAAGAATTTTATTCGTTATTTGTATTTTTACTTATATTATAATTATAAAAATAATAATAATAATAATAATAATAATAATAATAATAATAATAATAATAATAATAATAATAATAATAATAATAATAATAATAAATTTATTCGTTATTTGTATTTTTACTTATATAATAATAATAATAATAATAATAATAATAATAATAATAATTTTATTTTATTTTACTTTTTACTTAAAAAATATTTATTTATTTATTTATTTAAAGTCCAAATGAGAGATAGTGAGCAAGAGAGAGAGGGAGGCAATCACATCATGTTGGGGTATTAAAGAAAGAAAGTTCTCTGAAGTAGCGCATTTACAAGCTCATAGAGCTTCTCAAGGCGCTGACCCGTAATATCCAGCAATCACACAATAGTTTGCTGAAGTCAGGATTCGAACGCACGTCGCCCAAGACGCACTCACACAAAGTCATGCGCTCTGACCACTGAGCTATCCCTGCCGCCGACTAATGTTATTAATGTATGGGTGCGCGGTTTTGCGTCTCTTTCGTCTACGACCCTGTTGTACGCAGAGTTCAGTTTTGCGTCTCTTTCGTCCACGGCCCTGTTGTACGCAGAGTTCAGTTTTGCGTCTCTTTCGTCCACGGCCCTGTTGTACGCAGAGTTCAGTTTTGCGTCTCTTTCGTCTACGTCCCTGTTGTACGCAGAGTTCAGTTTTGCGTCTCTTTCGTCTACGTCCCTGTTGTACGCAGAGTTCAGTTTTGCGTCTCTTTCGTCTACGACCCTGTTGTACGCAGAGTTCAGTTTTGCGGGCAAGTGGGTAGGGAAGAGAGTGGGGGGAGGGGAGGATGGAGGAGGTGAGGAAGAGGACGTCCACCCGTCAATGAAAAGGGATGTTAAACCTAACTTAACTTATCAATGTTAAACATCTAATGTAATAAAGCTTTCCAACTGGTGCATATCGTCGCTGTCAGACGAAAACCTCGTAAGTCCCAAAATGGCGGTTTGGAGTTAACTTCATAGTTGTGACCCTTGGTCTCTTGCCCATGTTCTGTGCTAAGCTCAAAATTGCGTCTCGAATAGAAAGTTAATACAAATCTATGAAACCAAACCTTGTATCTCTCTACTGTCGGACCAAACCTCGTATCTCGATATACCAGTTTTTTTATTGTAAAAAGGCTGAATTCTTTTAAGGGACAAACCTCGTATGTTTAGATACGAGGTTTTTACCGAACGTTTTCGCGGTAGGAACGCGGTTTTCTTTGTCGCAAAAGTTTGGAGTTTGGACGAAAATTGGAAAGTACAGAGCACACATAACACTTTGAGTCGTTTGATTTCCTTCACAATTAGACAATGAATGTATGGAAAGGCATTGAATCATGTAGTCTTGAGTTTACAGTGGTTTTAAGTGGTGAAAGACTGATCTCTCTCTCTCTCTCTCTCTCTCTCTCTCTCTCTCTCTCTCTCTCTCTCACTCTGTGTGTGGTTGAAGAGAAAGGGACAGATCTGGAGGCGAAGAGAATAGATCTAGTGTGGGGAGGGTGTACGTGGAGGTCACTGGATCTGGGGGACAGATGTTAGATCTAGTATGTAGGCTTAGATTGAGTAGATCTCCATATCGCTTGTTTGCGAGAGGGGCGTACAGCATACATTCATTTATTTAAATCGGAATAAAACACTTGAGATTGTTTATGTTAATTAATTTTAGAATCTACGTCGATGTCTGATAACGGAAATCTGTCGTCTGGGATCCTCTGCGGAAAGTGCAACCTGCCACACTCCCCTTGCTCATCATTTGATGATTTTGCGGAGTGGATTTGTAAAGTCTGCAACGAACCTCCCAAAGAGCCTGTGGGTTCGGGCACTAAATAGAATAGACCCAACGTTTCCCGGCGTGTCGTAAGAGGCGACTAACAGGGGTGATGTTAGCACGGCATCACTGGGCGAAAGTCTTCTACACAGAAGTCACCGGCCAGGGCGGAGTAACCTCACGTTACTACAGGTTCAACGATCACGTGCTCAGGGCAAAAGCGAGTCACACTGTATTCGTGGATTTCGGCTGTGGCCAACAGCCTGGAGAGGATTGGGCACCGCAAGGTCTTTTTTGCCAAAGATGATGAAACTATCCACTAATTCCATACCGGATCGGTCGTCGCCCGGCTCAACAAGGACCGCGCCTTCCGTTGGCCACCAGGACGGAGGTGATAAATATGCTACTGATGGACAATTTAGCAAGATCCGCACGAGAAACAACATCGTCATAGCAACCTGGAATGTCAGGACCCTAACTGAGGAAGGAAAATTAGAAGAACTGGCCCACAAGCTGGACCACTATCGATGGAACGTTTTATGTATCGGCGAAGTGCGCTGGAAAGGCCTAGGTAAAACAACGACCGACAAAGGCCACAAGCTCTATTTCAGCGGTAGAGATGACAGGCACGAACACGGCGTTGGATTCTTGGTCCACAAGAACATTCTAGCCACTGTCATGGGTTGCCGCCCAGTATCCAGTAGACTCATTACCATCCGTCTGAGAGCAGCCCCTTTCAACATCACCATCATCCAGGCCTATGCCCCAACATCAGACTATGACGACAGCGAAGTGGGGGATTTTTATGAAAATCTACAGGCGGTCCTTGACCAAGTGCCGAAGAAGGACATAGTCATAGTGCAAGGCGACTGAAATGCCAAGGTTGGCCAAGATGCGCACCACAACTGGGGAGACACATGTGACCCCACTGCAACAACGAGACAAATGACAGGGGTCTGAGACTCTTGGAGTTTGCCAGATACAACAATCTGATACTGGCAAACACGCTTGGTCTCCACAAAAACTCCAGACGATGGACATGGCACAGGCGCGGCGGGGAGCATCACAGCCAGATCGACTACATCATGGTCAAGAAACGCTTCAGATCAAGCATCAACATTGGCAGGACACGCACTTTTCCAGGAGCAGACATCGGAAGTGACCACGATCTCGTGATGATGTCTTTCCGGCTCCACTTGAAGAGAGTAAATACAGCAAAGTGCACCAGACTGAAGTTCGACCTGGACAAACTGCAAGACCCGGAGGTGGCAGAACTATTTCAGGACACAATTGGAGGGAAATTTGCACCACTGCTCATTTTGGGGGCTGGTGAAGTAGATGTCAACACCATGACCACCACGTTCAACTCAGCTGTGACAGATGCCGCCACTGAGATCCTTGGCAAGCACCGACCAAAGAAGAAGCCGTGGATCACACCTGAACTTTTGGATCTGTGTGATAAATGAAGAGAGATTAAAAAGAAAAAGAACACCTCACAGGGAGCTGATATCTACCGAAAAATCAACAATGACATCCGAAAAGGCATGCGCACAGCAAAGGAGAACTGGATAGAAGATCAATGCCAGGAAATAGAGAACAGTCTGAACAAGAAAAACAGCAGGAAGGCCTACCAGACTGTGAAGCGCCTGACAAGTGTTAAACAGCCCAAAGTCTCCACGATCCCAAGCAAGTCTGGCATTTGCCTTACTGAAGAACAAGAAGTCTTGGACAGATGGACAGAGTACTGCTCCGACCTTTACACCAAATGGATACTCATCAGTTCTTGCATGTCCCGAGAGCAGAGAAGAAGAAATCCTCCCAATTCTCCGGGAAGAAGTTGAGGCAGCAGTGCAATCGCTGAAGAAGGGGAAGTCAGCGGGAGTGGACAACATACCCGCTGAACTGCTACAAGCAGGAGGAGAAGCGATGATTGCCTTCACCATTATCTGTAACAAGATCTGGCAGAGCGGGGAGTGGCCTTCAGGAGTGTGAAAATTACCGCACCATCAGCCTCATCAGCCATTCCAGCAAGGTCCTCCTGAAAAATAATACTCAACAGGTTGAAACCCAAAGCTGAACAAATCATAGCTGAAGAACAAGCAGGATTCAGGGCATGGCGAATTACCACTGAACAGATTTTCAACCTCAGAATAATTGATGGATTGGCTAGAGAGGAACAAGAACTTGAACAGATGGTACAGAGGCTTGACACCACTTCCAGAGCCTATGGAATGGAAATAAGTGCAGAGAAGACCAAAATGATGACCAACAACACCCATGGCATCAACACGGACATCAAAGTCCAAGGCCAATCCCTCAACACAGTGCATAGCTTCAAACATTTAGGAGCCATTGTATCAGACAATGGGTCCCGACAGGAAGTCCTCTCCAGGATCGCACAAATAACTGCTGCCCTGACAAAGTTGAAGCCCATTTGGAAAGACAGGACCATCAGTCTACATTCCAAAGTAAGACTGCTGCGCTCCCTTGTCATCTCCATCTTCCTATATGCTTGCGAAGCATGGACCCTCACAGCAGATCTACAACGATGAATACAAAACATGGAGATGAGGTGCTACAGAAGACTTCTGGGCATTTCCTATACCCAACACATCACCAACGACGAAGTCCGACAGACCATCACACAAGCCATTGGACAACACTATGACCTGCTCACAGTGGTGAAGAAACGGAAACTCCGATGGTATGGCCACGTATTCAGAGCATCACGCCTTGCAAAGACCATTCTGCAAGGCACAGTGCAAGGAGGTAGAAGAAGAGGGAGACCGACAAAGAGGTGGGAGGACAACATTCGAGAGTGGACTGGTTTGACACTGAGCGAAGCCATCAGGGCTGCTGAGGACAGAGAAAGATGGAGTATGCTGGTTAAACGATCATCTGTGGTGCCCCTACGACCTCCGAGTTACGGGACAGGATAGGATAGGAAATGCCGGAAGATTCGGTATTTCTGTGTTTGACGTTTTGACAGCTTGTGACACCTATAAATATGGCTTTCCTGCGATCTTTGACAACGTTTTCCTCTGATTTTGTGTTGTACCAGGGTCTGTTGTTTTATTCAAAAACCTCGTAACTCAAACTGTTTTACAAAGTTGTAAGTCGAAAACCTCGTAACTCTTCATTTGCTTCCAGATCTCAACGGAAAACACTTCTTCGACTTTTTATCCCATACTGCCAAATTTCTAGACTTTTCATAGTTCCTTTGAAGTAAAAAAAAGTCATTGGTTTGGCGTTACCCGACTGGTTGAAACAGTTTTTATCGATTTTCTCAAAACAGCAAAAAATGAGATACGAGGTTTTCGTCTGACAGCGACGATATGTTGTGTTGCTGAGCGTTTAAATATACCGAGGACAAAATATCACAATGATGATGTCGATATAACACGTTACCTATTTATATGCAGTAATTACGCGTCAGATTATACGTACATACATACGTACATACATACATACATACATACATACATACATACATACATACATACTTACATACATACTTACATACATACATATATCAATATACATGTATAAGCAAAGTAATGGTAATCTCTTAGCGTGCATTCGAAATGTATTATTATTATTATTATTATTATTATTATTATTATTATTATTATTATTACTATTATTTTAATTATTATTATTACTATTACTATATTATTATTATTATTATTATTATTATTATTATTATTATTATTATTATTTTATTAATTATTATTACAATTTCTATATTATTATTATTATTATTATTATTATTATTATTATTATTATTATTATTATTTGGCGCAATTTCGACCTCAACCTCAGAAGCACTTTAAAGGGTTTCAACGTCCGATTGTCGAGACGTGTGTGAAAGGCTTTAACAGCGCTGGAACAAAGGAAAATTTGTTTCTATGGGTTTATTATTTTCTATTTTAGTAACCTCTGTGTGCACCTTACCTACCCTGCTTGAAAACAACACTCAAGCCTAGATTGAACAGCAAACCTGGTTCCTCTTTTAAATACTGTCTATTTCTCATCACAGAACAATGCAGTGACTGTTTGATTTGGAACCCATTCAACCCTGCAAAGTTTTCCGGTATTGTTTGGAGCAAACAAACATCGATCGGTCCTGATTACTTTTGGTTCTAGATCTAAATGCATTGTCTTGGCAGTGAAAAGAAGTTGGAACGGCATTGTGTTGGGAGAAAAAGCACCAAAGCGATCTAAACGTGTGTGTGTGGGGCGAGGGGGAGGGGGGTGCACTTGAATAAACGCACAAATCGGTAACCGACCTTGTCTTTCTTAGGAACAAATGGGTTTATTTGCTTGGAACCCACTTTTTTCCAGGACTCCACTTTTTCCAAAGTGCGCGGGAGTGCTCTTTTAGTGCATGGGAGTTCAATTTACATTTTTAGATGAAGTTTGCGCTCTTTCGGTCAAAACAGCCATTTTCCGTCACATGTATGTGTGTGTGTTTAAAATATTGGGCTAATAGAACGTTAACGACTATTTTCCTAATCTAAATGCAATGTCTTGTCGGTGAAAGAAATTTTTTTTAAAAATGGCCTGGCAGTGATTTTTAAAAAAAAAATATTTGTTAGGTTGTTAGATTGGGCAAATGAAAAGATTTTGACTATATACATTAAAACTAAATGCATTTGTCTGGACAGTAATTTATTCCCTGGTCAACAAGCAAGAAGAACTGATAACTGACCTATAGCTCTCTGCTCGTATGCCTAGTAAACAAGAGAATCTGGGGTTACATGCCAACTGTGGATTCAGTCCCGGTGCTTGAACCTGTGTAGTCTAACTTTCGAGTTCGTTTCCACGCAGCATGTTCACTAACAAATGAAGCAGTGCCGTCGTTATATAATTTCACCAAAAGTATTCAGGAACGGACGCAATTAGCGTCGACATAACTCCATTGAAACTGAATTTGTCAACACGCAGAGAGGTGCCTTATCTATACCATGAGTAACATCGTACGAGAGTGGTGTAATCAATGAAATACGCATTGAGTTACATCATAGAATGTTCTACAAAGTTCGGAGATTTATCTACTAGTAGATTTACTTCTGCGAGGTAGATCTTGAACCGTGTAGGTGGTAAACAAACAATTCTATGAAAACAAATTTCAATATCTCTATACAAAATATCAACCTTAAGAAAACAACTGAAAAAAAAGTGTCCAGCTTCAACATAGAATCACATAAAAAAATAACTAAATGCTTATGTGTACACTTCGTGCACAAAACAAACATGGCGGTAATTATCTTGTACATCACAATCATAACGTGCAGTTAAGAATGTGGCAGAAAAAGAACTAAAAAATTAAAACATCAAAAACATGGGGTCGTGAAGAACGCATATTGTTTTGAGTATTCACTGTAAAAAAAAAATTGGGGAGAAAAAAAAAGATCAGTGTTTCACTTTTAAACAAAGCAACAAAATGAAGTTTTGTGTCCAATTATACTTCATTTGAAATGCACCTTCTAGTTTAGTAAACAGTGATGTCTGTTTCTACTTACAGAACCAATGTCGTGACCGTTTAATGGACTGGTAATAGTCAATCAGTCAATCCTAGTTCCAGTTAATATTTCATCACAGAGGCAATTCTAGTTTAGCAATTATCTATTTCTAGACAGGGAACAGTGAATGACGTGACCTGACTGGTTGTGCTGGTTTTCTGTTAAAATTTAGTGCTGGTTATCTTGGCTCATTAGAAATGCAAATCTAATTATATTATAATAATATTACCTATTTGAATAATAATAACGTTAAGAAGAAGTTGCTGAAGAAGAAGAAGTGGGAGAAACAGAAGAAGAAGAAGGATGGTGATGACGACGACGACGATGATGATGATGATGATGATGATGACGATGATGATGATGATGATGATGATGATGATGATGATGATAATGATGATAATGATGATGATGATGATAATAAAAAGGAGAAGATTGTGGGAGATGAAATGTGGGTGAAGAAAACGAGGTGTAAACAGAAGAAGAAGAAGAAGAAGAAGAAGAAGAAGATGATGATGATGATGATGATGATGATGATGATGATGATGATGATGATGATGATGATGATGATGATGATGATGGTGATGATGATGATGACGCTATGTACGCGCTGTTCACCTATATCTGTTCAAGTCAAGTCAACAAATCGTTACCCCACACTAAAACAAAACCACAAAATTTAAAAAGAAGGAAATTTGTTTTAGCCAAAGGCATACCGAAATTCAGTGTTGATTATTAAATAATACAAAATCTAAGCGCAGGGGTGTCGGATAGCGCAGTGGTTGGAGCACTCGCTACTGTGTCGCAAGTTAAGCACCGTCCAGTGCGGTTAGCACTTGGATGGGTGACCGCAAAACGTGAAGTTGACTCAACTGTGACTGAGTACCTACTCCCTTAAGAGTGGGGAAGGTAAAGCAGCGAGGGAGAGAGGTGGGCATCACTCTCATTACGCTGGCCCAAGATAAGTGTGATCTCCAACATCGCGCGCCCCCACGGCCACAAGGCTATGGGACTACCTATACCTTTACCATTTTAAAAAAAAACCACAATCTAAGGGCTAAAATTAAACATATCGACTATCGAACATTGACAATCCTCTTCAAAGAGTAGGACATGAGATGGTCAACAATGGATTACGTGCGCTCCTGACTGCGGTGGAAGCGCGTTGGACGGAAATAGCACGTCATAGTACAATCACCACCCTTTGTTGATTAGCTGTTATCAGCGGCGGCATGAAAAGCGTTCGCAGGAGTTTTTATATCATTATTATCTGGTGACACGGTGACTGTAACAGACCTTGTTATATGTATTTACAAATGACACATTCTGTTTTATGACAAACATTTACAGCGACCCACATGGACCACTCTCTCTCTCTCTCTCTCTCTCTCTCTCTCTCTCTCTCTCTCGACGAATTCCTTTTAACATTCACAGTGAGTGTTGTCTCACTAAAAAATATGCTTTAAAAAAACAACAACCAAAAACCAAAGAAACTATTTCGAAAGTATATACTTATTTTCTTTAAATGAATAAATTCCGTAGTTTTTGGTCCAGTTATAAGCAACAGTTTTTCGTGTAAGGTTCATAACATAGAACCTACACTACTACCCCATGCCCCAAAGACGCACACTTCAAGGCAAGTGGTTCACTCTCAAATAGGGGCAAAGGCGACACGGCTGTTAAAAACAGGGGAAATCACTCCCCGTCAGAACCAAAATGGACAAACTCAAAGGTCAGCGGGTGGTTTGAGCAAGGAAAGTTCACTGTAGGTAATGTGATTATAATGCGAATTTTAAGGTCACCCCGTGTTCGCCAAAACGTAAACAAAGCCTTCGAATCGGGCCCTTCTAAGAGAGCCTGCGCGTGAAAGTTGTGTCTGAGGTTTACATGGGTCTCTTTACGTGTAAAAGCAGTTCGATGAGTCTCTGTATGCTGTGTGCGTAGGATTCTGACGTGATGTTCGCATAACCGTTATCGTGATCAAAAGCATGTCCATTATTATTATTATTATTATTATTATTATTATTATTAGTAGTAGTAGTAGTAGTAGTAGTAGTAGTAGTAGTAGTAGTAGTAGTAGTAATAGTAGTATTGGGTGGCGCTGTGTCTTTTGGGACTAGAAGTTAGAACAAAAGCACTTGCGAAGCATTGTTTTGCTTTTTAATCAAGTGTTCCCGATTTTGCGAGATATAGATTAGCACATGCGGTTGGATCTTGATTTTATCCAGTGGAGATAGGTTACGAGTTAGATTTTAAAAAACCACAAATGTTTATAGGTCTGAACGCTATAGTCTAGACTGCTGCAAGGACACTTACTGAGTTTACATTTTCAACAACAAAAAAAGTACTGTCTTAAGAAACATGGTTTGATTACATATAGTGGATACATGTAGGTCAGTGTGTGCGTGAGAGAGAGAGAGAGAGAGAGAGAGAGAGAGAGAGTGTTACGTTGAAACGCGAACGAAAGTATGTCGGAAGCGTGTACGATAGATCTAATCGTTTCGATTTGCAAAGTATTCAATAATGGAGTTTATTTACCTTTGATTTGAGTTTGCATTGTTGTTAGGAGAGGCTTTGTATAACGTTGATAATTTTCGTTAGTCGATATTGTTGTAGAATCTTCTGGATCGGCTTGTTTACTATCGATCGAAGATTCGGGATAATTGTAGAAATTTGAAGGAACGATCCGGAAGGAGAAGAAATGTGTAATGACGTAAGCCAGTGATGACGATCTTTAGTTCGATTGGTGGCAGTGCGTCATTTCTACCATGTACCGAATTGTTCCAGAAAAGAGAGAGGTTATTTAATCGTGTGCCGAGTCGCTGTTGGGAGAGAGTAAAGTTGTTGATAGTGATTTGGAAAGTTGCTGTGAAAGTTGTTGAGTTGAATTGAGAATTGTATGCAGTTGTTGATGTGTGCTGAATAAAAGTGGAAAACTTCATACGTCGACTTTGTGACTTGTATGCTGTTTGGACGGGCTGTGTGAATAAACGAATCTGAGTTACACCCTATCAGGAATTCAGCATTGGGGCTGAATCAGATACTGATAGAAAACACCTACATCGAACGGAGTGTAACATTTTGGGGGCCAAGCCGGGATTCACGCCATAGCCAAGGGTTCAACTGCTACAACAAGCGAGTCAACGTTACGAGAGGCAGTCATCGAGGGTAGCCGCCAACGAGTTGCGTCGAGAGGGGCCAACATACTGGGACTACATCACCGATAGGTTCGGGTTGACTGCAAGGGCGTGTAGTCGCCGAAGAGTTGCTTCGTGAGCGAACAACAGAGCGGGACTACGTGGCTGCCGCAAGACTACGTCGAGGGACAGTCTCGGAGCTACATCGCCAGTGTTACAGCGAGCGTCGAGCGGACGTCGCGTCTACTTCAGCACAGGAGCGTATACATCAACACCAGCGTGGTGCAGCGTCGCATACGACGAGGACAGCGGGGCCTGCGTCAACGAAGGCGACTAGTGACAAGCATCAGCGCTACTGCAGAAAGCGTGCTGTTCTAGAACAGTCTAGAAAGGTACAGCACAGTCAAGAACTTTCCAAAAAAAGAACTCTACAGTCAAGAACTTTCTAGAAAAAGAACTTTCCAGTAAAGAACTTTCTTGAAAAGAACTTTCCAGAAGCATCAAGATGGCTGACTTCTGGCAGAAAGGGGTTGAACTGAATCTAAAAGGCAAGCAGCTGACGGAGTACGTCAAGTCTCAGGAGAGAATACGAGAAAGAGAATTGGAAGAGAAGCGTCTAGAAAAAGAAATAGAACTAGAACAGAAGCGTCTAGAAGTAGAAGAGCAGCGTCGCCGTGAAGAACGAGAATTAGAAGAGCAGCGTCGCCGTGAAGAAAGAGAATTAGAATTGAAGCGTCTGGAAATTGAACAGCAGCGGCAAGAAAGAGAAGAGCAGCGTAAAGAAAGAGAAGATGAGCGCAGGCGTGAGGAAAGAGAAGCTGATCGGCAGTTCCAACTAGAGTTGGCGCGCATCCAGCAACAGCAGCATGCGCCACAAGTTATCAGTGACAACACGGCTCCAAAATTGCCAGCTTTCGTCGACGGGAAGGACCAGATTGACAGTTATCTGGCGAGATTCGAAAGGTTCGCCGAAAGCTCTAACTGGCAACCTCAAGACTGGGCAATTCGACTGAGTGCACTTCTGACGGGGCAAGCTCTCGAAGTTTACACCAGACTGTCGAACGATGACGCCAAAAACTACGACGTCTTGAAAGAGGCCCTGTTGCAGTGCTACAACTTTACAGAGAAGGGCTACCGTAAACGCTTCCGTGAATGCCGGCCTAAGTCAGACGAGACGCCAAAGCAGTTTGTGGAGCGCCTGTCGTCATATCTACACAAGTGGGTGGAGTTATCAGGCGAAATGAAGTCTTACGACAGTCTCCATGACCTGATCGTGAAGGAACAATTTCTCAATGCCTGTCACAAGGACCTAGCGACCCACTTAGAAGAACAAAAGCTGCAGACGCTTAAAGATGTGACTGAGGCTGCTGAAAGATATCTCATCGCTCATGGGAAAACCCTGGGGCCACCCAGCGCGACGAAACATTTTCAGAAGACTGCAAACCATGGGAACCAGATCCAAGGGAGCCAGACGAGCCAGAGACAGACGGACTCCACGCCTCCTCCCAGGGAAGGGCATTCAAGAGGCTGTTTCACCTGCAACGCTACAGACCACAGGGCGGCTAATTGTCCTCAAAACAAAAGTAGCGGACAGCGGAGCAGTACGGACAATTCAGCGGCGGGCAACCGGCAGAGGCGGTTCTCCAATCAACGGCAAACCAGTAGATCTGACCATCAAGTGTGCGGCGGGAGCGTCATTCTTCCGAGTGAGACCGAGCGCACAGCTACCCCTGCGGACGTGCAAGAGTGCATGACTGATGGCCAACTTCTCCTTGCCAACGGGAAATCCATCCCCGTCGTCGCCAGCGCAGCTGTGACCGTACAGAACATGCCTGTTTCCAAGGGACGCGTCGGAAATCATGAAGTGACTGTTTTAAGAGACTCTGGCTGCAGTGGGGTCATCGTCAGAGAAGACCTAATCGCTAAAGAACAGTTCACTGGCGATTCAAAATGGACACTTATGGCCGACAGCAAATGTGTGAGAGCGCCAGTTGCGAAGATTCATGTCAACACCCCTTTCTACATAGGCGAAGTCGAAGCGGTTTGCCTGAAGAAGCCGCTGTATGATTTGATGATCGGGAACATCGACGGCGCGAGACGACCCGACGACCCCGATCCAGAGTGGAGTCCTGCCTCAACTCAACACGTCGAAGTTGTGGAGGAGGATCCATTGCCGTTTCCCGATGGAGACCTTACAGAGCTGCTACGGGACAATGTGGTTACTCCGGCTCAGCCCTGCCGACCAGAGATCGTCGGTGCTGTTACTACCAGGGCCCAGGCCAAGAGAGACAAGACGTCTACGCCACTGAAGGTCGCCGACAACTCTAAAGCTGCCATCGTGGACAGAGATAAGCTGATCCAGCTCCAGGAAGCTGATAGTACTTTAAACAAGTACAGGAACCGCCAAGACCACGTGACCAAAGGCAGTGGTACGGTCTATTTCGAGGTGAAGGCCAAGATCCTGTACAGAATCTTCCAGCACCCGAGGGTCAACGGAGGTAAACCACTACGTCAAGTCTTGGTACCGTTACCCCTAAGGCGCCAGGTGATGGAAGTAGCGCATGACTCAATCATGGGAGGTCACCTAGGCATCAAGAAGACGTCAGACAGAATCCAGGCGGTGTTCTACTGGCCAGGACTTCATGCGGACGTCAGCCGTTTCTGCCGATCATGTGACATTTGCCAGAAGACCATACCTCGAGGAAGGGTCCCGAAAGTGCCTATGCAGAGGATGCCTCTGATCGACCGACCTTTCAAGAGGGTGGCCTTAGACTTAATCGGCGAAATAAGACCTCCGAGTGAAGAAGGTCATCGGTGGGTACTGACTTTAGTGGACTATGCGACTCGGTACCCAGAAGCAGTGCCACTGAAGAAGATTGACACTGAAACTGTAGCAGAGGCACTGGTGGACATGTTCAGTAGACTTGGAGTGCCTGAAGAAATTCTGACAGACCTCGGGACGCAGTTCGTCTCTGACTGCATGAAGGAGGTCAACAGACTGCTGAGCATCCGGCATTTAACTACGACACCCTACCATCCAATGTGCAACGGGCTTGTCGAAAAGTTCAATGCTACGTTGAAGTCCACCCTGAAGAAACTGTGCAGCGAGCAGCCCAGACAATGGCATCGCTACATCAACGCCTACTTTTCGCCTACAGAGAAGTACCGCAGGAGTCCACCGGCTTTTCTCCGTTCGAGCTGCTGTACGGAAGAACCATCCGAGGGCCGATGCACATCCTAAAAGAACTGTGGACGAAAGAAGTAGACACCCCAGAGGTGAAGAACAGCTACCAGTACGTGTTTGAGCTACGGGAGAAGCTGGAGCAGACTCTCGAGATAGCCAGAGAAAACCTGAAGAAGTCCCAGGACTGTGGAAAGCACTACTATGATCGTAGGGCTGTGAACAGGAAGTTCAAACCTGGCAACAAAGTGCTGGTGCTGCTACCTACCGATCATAATAAGTTGCTGATGCAGTGGAAAGGCCCGTACGAAGTGGAGACCGTGGTGGGGATCAACGACTACAAGGTGAAGGTCGGCCAGCATTCCAAGATATACCACGCCAACCTCCTTAAGCTGTACGTGGAAAGGCCATCAGAGACTGTGCACGCAGCCACGACCGACGACAGCTTTGACAGCGAAGAACTGTTGGAACTGGGAGACTTCCACAGCAAAGAAGGCATCGATGATGTTAAGCTAGGACCGAGCTTGACGGAAGGTCAAAAGTTGGAGCTCAAGGACCTTATGGGCGAATTTCCCCATAGCTTCAATGATGTCCCAGGCTCTACGACTTTGGTCGAACATGAAGTCCACACCCAGACCTGGAAGGAGCATCTGCAGACCATGAGGGAGCTGTTCCACCGTCCCGCAGAAGCCAACCTGACCGTGAGACCCAGCGAATGCATTCTGGGAGCTGACAACGTCGACTGCGTCGGACATCCGACGGGAGAGGAAGACAACGGAGGATGCACTGACTCCAGGAAAGCCCACGAGATCACTGTCTTTGACCCTGGGCCGATGACGACCGCAACTGACGAGGGCGTCGTTTCCTTGCAGATGAGAAACATTGACCTTGTGTGAATGAACTGTGAACATTGGCAATATCTAAACAGACTTGCAGATGAGAAACCATTGACTCTGTGTGAATGAACTGAGAACGTTGATAGTGTTCAGACAGTCTGAAATAAGTTTTAATTCTGAACTTTGTTTGTGCATTACGTTTCAACGTTGTTGAAAGAAATTGGGTAAATTTCTTCTTGAGTGGGGGGTTATGTTACGTTGAAACGCGAACGAAAGTATGTCGGAAGCGTGTACGATAGATCTAATCGTTTCGATTTGCAAAGTATTCAATAATGGAGTTTATTTACCTTTGATTTGAGTTTGCATTGTTGTTAGGAGAGGCTTTGTATAACGTTGATAATTTTCGTTAGTCGATATTGTTGTAGAATCTTCTGGATCGGCTTGTTTACTATCGATCGAAGATTCGGGATAATTGTAGAAATTTGAAGGAACGATCCGGAAGGAGAAGAAATGTGTAATGACGTAAGCCAGTGATGACGATCTTTAGTTCGATTGGTGGCAGTGCGTCATTTCTACCATGTACCGAATTGTTCCAGAAAAGAGAGAGGTTATTTAATCGTGTGCCGAGTCGCTGTTGAGAGAGTAAAGTTGTTGATAGTGATTTGGAAAGTTGCTGTGAAAGTTGTTGAGTTGAATTGAGAATTGTATGCAGTTGTTGATGTGTGCTGAATAAAAGTGGAAAACTTCATACGTCGACTTTGTGACTTGTATGCTGTTTGGACGGGCTGTGTGAATAAACGAATCTGAGTTACACCCTATCAGGAATTCAGCATTGGGGCTGAATCAGATACTGATAGAAAACACCTACATCGAACGGAGTGTAACAGAGAGAGAGAGAGAGAGAGAGAGAGACCTACAGACAACACAGACAGGCAGACAAATAGAAAAAGACAGGTGCAGAATGAGAATGAGTATTTGACTTGGTAACTTGTTGAAATATAGAATAAATTTACTGGGACTGTCTCGAATATTTAGGGTCGGAGTAAATGGTATGGGGCGCCATGTGTCCATTTATTCTATGTGACCATTTTATACATAGAATAAATTCTATGCACATAGAAAGCATTCTATACACACAAAAAGCATTCATTAGTTGAAATTCCATTTATAAAAAAGAAACCAATATTGTAAGTCATAGAATAAAATTCTTTGTATAGAATAACATTCTATAATATAGTGTAAAATTCTATGTCCATAATACAATTCTATGTATAGACATTTTATAATAGAGAATAATATTCTATGTATGTAATACAATTCTATATTATAGAATGCACTTGTATGCATAGAATTATATTCTATAACATAGAATGAATTCTATTACAAAGAATGAATTCTATAACATAGAATGAATTCTTTAAAATAAAATAAATTGCATGACATAGAATTATTTCTATACGCATAGAATTCATTCTATAACATAGAATGAATTCTTTAACATAAAATAAATTATATGACATAAAATGAATTCTATGTGCATAGAATAAATTGTATAACATAGAATGAATTCTATAATAAAGAATGAATTCTATATGCATAGAATGAATTTTATAGCATAGAATGAATTCTATGACATAGAATTCATTCTATGACATAGAATGAATTCTATAGGCATAGAATGAATAGTATAACATAGAATGAATAAGATGACATAGAATGAATTCTATGACATAGAATGAATTCTATGACATAGAATGAATTCTATAACATAGAATGAATTATATAGCATAGAATGAATTCTATGACATAGAATTTATTCTATAGCATAGAATGAATTCTATGTTACAGAATGAATTCTATGTCATAGAATTCATTCTATGCTATATAAATCATTCTATGTTATAGAATTCATTCTATGCTATAGAATAAATTCTATCTCATATTATTCATTCTATGTCATAGAATTCATTCTATATTATAGAATTCATTCTATGTCATAGAAATCATTCTATGTCATCTTATTCATTCTATGTTATACTATTCATTCTATGCTATAGAATTCATTCTATGCCTATAGAATTCATTCTATGTTATAGAATGAAATCAATATAAAAACTTTTTTTTAAATAGTAAAATCTGGGGCACTGTCAAGGTAGGTAGTCAAAAGCCATTTTTAAAAAATGATTTCCTCATCACAAAACTGACATAGATTTAAAGAGCTTTTCATTCTGAACACAGTGGTATATTTTTTTTCCCCATAGGACAAATAGGTAAAAAGTTATTAATGTTTGAAAATGCCGAATGTTGGTGTTTTTTTGGCAACGTTTTGGAATTGAAGAAATTGACAACTTTGGAGTCTCAAAGTGAAGCCAATATTGATACCAGGAAGCTGATTTTTGACAGGTAACCCCTTCATATGTTATACTCCAAGCCCAATTTTCTTCAGGCCTCTCCCATGTAATGTTCAGCCGTTTTGGTGTTTCAAAGTTGGGAAATCATCAAATTCGCAGTGCGCGCCGGCAAATTATAGGCCTACTGGTGTGCTACTACGCTCAGCACGCGTGTCGTTGAACAGGCCTACGAGTACGCAATGACCGCAGGAATTCCCGAACACCGTTTGGGTAGGCTTTTCTACGGCAAAGCGCTCCGCGATACAGTAATGCACAAATTAATAAATACCCTAGTTTTATAAAGGAAAGTCTGCTCTTTATTTCTTGCTAAGTTTTAAACTTCTAGTTAAAATCAAACTTACATCAAAACCGCTTTATCCACTTTGTTCGGCTCGTAACAAAACTTTTACACAGAGCCCCACAATACCTATATGTAAATGAAGCTAAGTATCCGAACTTTTCATTGGTTCTTATTTTTAGGCCATCCAATGAAGTATCGCAAAGCACTTAGACTTTGAAACGAGCCCCTCTCAGCAAACGACGCTGACAACTTTTTCCGCACCGCCATTCAGCGCTCGGATAGGGGCGTATTCAAAAGCTGTTTTCTCGGAATCTTTCGCATAAACATGCATTAAAAACAACACAGATGTAAAGATAAAGCTTTCAATTTTTATTTGAATACAGCCACTGTTCGTTTTGATGCAGTTTTACATTAATAATAAGTGTTGAAAGTGAAGTGAAAACTGAGTCAAAACTGCCGACCGGACAAGAGCCAATGAAGAGCTTGGAGTACCTAGTCAAGGTATAGAGAACATTTTGGGATATTGTGATGTTTTGAACATAGCACACTCGTGCAATAATGATTACAGAGCGATTTGTCACTGACATTCAGTTTAGAGTTGACGACATGCAGTGCTTCATCATTTGCGCTCGAAGTGGAAATCGATGAAAGGAAATGTTCTTTTCTTTGCAGAAAGGTTTTACGTCGGAGTTAGAGCATCCAAACGCAGCACAGTACTTCACCATTTTCAAACTCGATCACGCTGTGTTATTCCCGCAGCACGTGGCCGCCACGCCTTTGTGCATAGCGCCCTGGGGGGCGCTTGGGGTGAAATAGATTTTTTGCAATATTCAGCTTTATGAACCTTTCATTTATTATGTCTCAGAGTTGTATAGCAATATTCGACCTTTAAATATATTAATTATTGCTTTTTATGAGTGTACAGTACGGTTATTTCTTCGGTATTGAGCGAAAAGAACTGATTATTTAATTAGATTTTGTCACTATAAACCCTTACAGAACCTCAGCACATTGTAATGAAAAAAGCAAGCACGCAGGGGCGGAGGGGGGGGGAGGGTGTGACGTCAATTATTTTTATTGCTAAGTGATCTATTCACACTAATTATACCGACGAAATGCCGTACGCATCAAGAAACCTAAATGTTTGTTCACGAAATTATGATGTCTGATAAAGCCGCAGAGCGCTTGGTACGTCAGCCATTTCTTCAGTTCTCGCGCGCGTGCAAGGCTCCACGTGTCCCTTTATACGTCACAGCCTCCCTTCACATAGAATGACCTAGTTGCGCATAGAATGAGCATTCTATTTATAGAATGAACATTCTATGTTATAGAATGGATTCTATGTTATAGAATGAACATTCTAAGTTATACAATGGATTCTATGTTATAGAATGAATTCTATGTTATAGAATGACCATTCTATGTTATAGAATGAACATTCTATGTTATAGAATGGATCCTATGTTATAGAATGAACATTCTATGTTATAGAATGAACATTCTATAACATAGAATGCATTCTATGTGCACCAAATGTTAAAAAACAATTCTATGAAAATAGAATGTATTCAGTGTTGCGAATAAAATCCATTTTATGTTAAAAAAATGAATTTTATGTCATACAATTCTTGCTGTGTTATACAATTAATTCTATATACATATAATTCATTTCATTCACATAAAATTAAAAAACACAACTAATAAATTGTAACAAAATTTAGAATTTAAAAAAAGATATTGTATGACACATCACCACATCGCATCATCACCACATCGATCACATCATCACATCACATCACTGCATCACATTGCTTCATCACCATCATCGTGAAAACGCACCACCACATAAAATCACATCATATCAACAAATCATCACATCACATCAGCCGACATCACAGCAGCAGCACATCTTCACATTGCAGCAGACAGCACATATCATGGCATCAGTGAATCACACATCACATAATCTAATCACCCCACCCCTCCCACCCATCACATTTGTGGTGCAGTGTGGTGTGATTTAGAGTGATGTAGTGTGGTGATGTGATGTGGTAATGTGTATGTATGTATCTGCAATACAGTTCTATTATGCCTTAAAAGCAGTGAATCAGACCACATCGTCACATAACCTAATCACTCCACCACACCTACCCATCACATTTGTGGTGCAGTGTGATGTAGAGTGATGTGGTGTGGTGATGGGATGTGGCAATGTGTATATCTCTCTGCAATACAGTCCCATGTAATAAAAAATGTTCTCTATACCTTGACAGTGCCCCAGTTTTTACTATTTTAAAAAAAAGTGTATATATTGATTTCATTCTATAACATAGAATGAAGTCTATGACATAGAATGAATTCTATGACATAGAATGAATTCTATGACATAGAATGAATTCTATGACATAGAATGAATTCTATAGCATAGAATGAATAGTATAACATAGAATGAATAAGATGACATAGAATGAATTCTATGACATAGAATGAATTCTATAACATAGAATGAATTCTATAGCAAAGAATGAATTCTATGACATAGAATTTATTCTATAGCATAGAATGAATTCTATAGCATAGAATGAATTCTATGACATAGGATTCATTCTGTAAGATAGAATTCATTCTATGCTATAGAATAAATTCTATGTCATAGAATTCATTCTATGCTATAGAATTCATTCTATGTTATAGAATTCATTCTATGCTATAGAATAAATTCTATGAATAGAATTCATTCTATGCTATAGAATTCATTCTATGTCATAGAATTCATTCTATGTCATAGAATTCATTCTATGTTATAGAATGAAATCAATATAAAAACTTTTTTTTAAAATAGTAAAAACTGGGGCACTGTCAAGGTATAGAGAACATTTTGGGATATTGTGATGTTTTGAACATAGCACACTCGTGCAATAATGATTACAGAGCGATTTGTCACTGACATTCAGTTTAGAGTTGACGACATGCAGTGCTTCATCATTTGCGCTCGAAGTGGAAATCGATGAAAGGAAATGTTCTTTTCTTTGCAGAAAGGTTTTACATCGGAGTTAGAGCATCCAAACGCAGCACAGTACTTCACCATTTTCAAACTCGATCACGCTGTGTTATTCCCGCAGCACGTGGCCGCCACGCCTTTGTGCATAGCGCCCTGGGGGGCCGCTTGGGGTTAAATAGATTTTTTGCAATATTCAGCTTTATGAACCTTTCATTTATTATGTCTCAGAGTTGTATAGCAATATTCGACCTTTAAATATATTAATTATTGCTTTTTATGAGTGTACAGTACGGTTATTTCTTCGGTATTGAGCGAAAAGAACTGATTATTTAATTAGATTTTGTCACTATAAACCCTTACAGAACCTCAGCACTTTGTAATGAAAAAAGCAAGCACGCAGGGGCGGAGGGGGGGGGAGGGTGTGACGTCAATTATTTTTATTGCTAAGCGATCTATTCACACTAATTATACCGTCGAAGTCGTCCGCATCAAGAAACCTAAATGCTTGTTCACGAAATTATGATGTCTGATAAAGCCGCAGAGCGCTTGGTACGTCAGCCATTTCTTCAGTTCTCGCGCGCGTGCAAGGCTCCACGTGTCCCTTTATACGTCACAGCCTCGCTTAACATAGAATGACCTAGTTGTGCATAGAATGAGCATTCTATGTTATAGAATGAACATTCTATGTTATAGAATGGATTCTATGTTATAGAATGAACATTCTAAGTTATACAATGGATTCTATGTTATAGAATGAACATTCTATGTTATAGAATGAATTCTATGTTATAGAATGACCATTCTATGTTATAGAATGAACATTCTATGTTATAGAATGGATCCTATGTTATAGAATGAACATTCTATGTTATAGAATGAACATTCTATAACATAGAATGCATTCTATGTGCACAAAATGTTAAAAAACAATTCTATGAAAATAGAATGTATTCAGTGTTGCGAATAAAATCCATTTTATGGTAAAAAAATGAATTTTATGTCATACAATTCTTGTTGTGTTATACAATTAATTCTATATACATATAATTCATTTCATTCACATAAAATTAAAAAACACAACTAATAAATTGTAACAAAATTTAGAATTTAAAAAAAGATATTGTATGACACATCACCACATCGCATCATCACCACATCGATCACATCATCACATCACATCACTGCATCACATTGCTTCATCACCATCATCGTGAAAACGCACCACCACATAAAATCACATCATATCAACAAATCATCACATCACATCAGCGGACATCATTAAACTTATAATGTAATTGCCCTTTGGGATGAATAAAGTTGTATTGTATTGTATTGTATTGTATTGTATTGTATCACAGCAGCAGCACATCTTCACATTGCAGCAGACAGCACATATCATGGCATCAGTGAATCACATCACATAATCTAATCACCCCACCCCTCCCACCCATCACATTTGTGGTGCAGTGTGGTGTGATTTAGAGTGATGTAGTGTGGTGATGTGATGTGGTAATGTGTATGTATGTATCTGCAATACAGTTCTATTATGCCTTAAAAGCAGTGAATCAGACCACATCGTCACATAACCTAATCACTCCACCACACCTACCCATCACATTTGTGGTGCAGTGTGATGTAGAGTGATGTGGTGTGGTGATGGGATGTGGCAATGTGTATATCTCTCTGCAATACAGTCCCATGCCATAAAAAATGTTCTCTATACCTTGACAGTGCCCCAGTTTTTACTATTTAAAAAAAAGTGTATATATTGATTTCATTCTATAACATAGAATGAAGTCTATGACATAGAATGAATTCTATGACATAGAATGAATTCTATGACATAGAATGAATTCTATGACATAGAATGAATTCTATGACATAGAATGAATTCTATAGCATAGAATGAATAAGATGACATAGAATGAATTCTATGACATAGAATGAATTCTATAACATAGAATGAATTCTATAGCAAAGAATGAATTCTATGACATAGAATTTATTCTATAGCATAGAATGAATTCTATAGCATAGAATGAATTCTATGACATAGGATTCATTCTGTAACATAGAATTCATTCTATGCTATAGAATAAATTCTATGTCATAGAATTCATTCTATGCTATTGAATTCATTCTATGTTATAGAATTCATTCTATGCTATAGAATAAATTCTATGTCATAGAATTCATTCTATGCTATAGAATTCATTCTATGTTATAGAATTCATTCTATGTCATAGAATTCATTCTATGTCATAGAATTCATTCTATGTCATCTTATTCATTCTATGTTATACTATTCATTCTATGCCTGTAGAATTCATTCTATGTCATAGAATGAATTCTATGTCATAGAATTCATTCTATGCTATAAAATTCATTCTATGCATATAGAATTCATTCTTTATTATAGAATTCATTCTATGTTATACAATTTATTCTATGCACATAGAATTCATTTTATGTCATATAATTTATTTTATGTTAAAGAATTCATTCTATGTTATAGAATGAATTGTATGCACATAGAATAAATTCTATGTTATAGATTTCATTCTTTGTAATAGAATTCATTCTATGTTATAGAATACAATTCTACGCATACAAGTGCATTCTATAATATAGAATTGTAGTACATACATAGAATCTTATTCTCTATTATAAAATGTTAATCTATACATAGAATTGTATTATGAACATAGAATTTTACACTATATTATAGAATGTTATTCTATACAAAGAATTTTATTCTATGACTTACAATATTGGTTTCTTTTTTATAAATGGAATTTCAACTAATGAATGCTTTTTGTGTGCATAGAATGCTTTCTATGTGCATAGAATTTATTATATGTATAGAATAGTCACATAGAATAAATGGACACATGGCGCCCCATACTGTATACTGCTGTGCCATCTGCGAATAGTCTCGTCAGTGAAATTTAATGACTTTGAAAATGGATAATTTCTGCACATATTGACCAAATTGTTAATGTTTATAAATATCATTACAAATAAACAACAAAGTTTTGATTTAAATAAATAAATAAAATAGTCTGTTATTTGGAGACATACGAAACTAATTTATTAAATGACAAACCGGCTTTGTGATTACGTTTTTTCCGAAAGCTCCTCTTTCTAGGCTAGCCCGTATTAATTATTTGAATTATTTATAAGTAGCTGCTTATTATATTCATATTTAACACGTGTTTTAAAGATAAACATTATTATATTTATAATAACTTTTAAACACTTCTTTTGCGTCAAGTCAGTTCTACTAAAGCGTTAGCAAAGGAAATTATGTCGCAAGAGTTTTTTTTTTTTTTTGTTGTATTTTTTTAAAACAAATTTCGGTGTCAGTTATACTTTCCCCTGTTCATGTTGAGTTTGAGCAGTTGTTTTGCACGTTAAGAGCTTACATTACTCTGTTATGGAGGACGAAGACAGTCCAGTGCTGTCTGAGGTAAAGCTGGAGATTGACATTGCTGAGGAACCAGTGGTAGACTGGATGAGATTGCAAGCGTGGCATGCACAAGGTGAGTCGGAGCCGGTAATGAAACATTTACTGAACATGGAAATTTTACGAATTGTCTACAGCCAGTACCGTACAGAACATTAAGATCGACATCATGGTATCTGTACAGAAAAAATAATGTCCACGCCAGTCAAAATGAAAACTGTGTAATAATACAATTACTAACATGTGAATTGGAGGGCTTATCTTGTTTTTCTTCTATCAAAATTTATTTGACTTAAATGTCATTTGTTTTTATCTTCTCAGATGTAACGAAAGTGGTGGCAAATGTTAACATCAGGGCTCCTTTGAAAAACATTCACTAAAAAGGATTAGGATAAATATATAATGGTTCATCATAGAAAAGGATTAGGATTTAATGGTTCATCACAGACAAGCATTAGGATAATGGTTCATCGCAGAAAAGGATTAGGATAATGGTTCATCACATTCACAGACAAGCATTAGGATAACGGTTCATCACAGAAAAGGATTAGGATAATGGTTCATCAAAGAAAAGGATTAGAATAATGGTTCATCAGACAAGCATTATGATAATGGTTCATCACAGAAAAGGATTAGGATAATGGTTCATCACAGAAAAAGAATAGTATAATGGTTCATCACAGAAAAGGATTAGGATAATGGTTCATCACAGAAAAAGAATAGTATAATGGTTCATCACAGAAAAGGATTAGGATAATGATTCATCTCAGAAAAGGATTAGGATAATGGTTAGGTTTAGCCCACCCACCCTCACACTAACACAATAGTTTGTTTTGTCCTGACCTTTCTGTGGATTGTGCAGTAAATGAGTACAGGGTGCTGAACTTACCTAGGGCAAAGTTGTTTCTGCATGATTTGTTTTAACCTGAAATCGTGAACTTTGTTAATCTTTGATTGAACTTTGGAGGTTTATTTACTGTGACCTGTAGTATTTAGGTAAGCGGAAATTATATATTTCATATGTGTGGCTTTTCAGTTTATCACTTTGCTTGCTGTCAGGAACTATTTACATGAAAGCTGTTGGTTTGTTTAGAAATTGCAGGAAGAGAAAGCCATCATGTTTCTCACAGCAGCAGTGAACAGATTGTCAGAGACCCTGCTAACATGACTGGCAGTGAGTTCAACATAAAGGAAGAATCTGAAAGCAAGACAGCACATGACAGTGATATGATGGAGCCACATATCCCACTGTTGTCTAAGGTGAAGACAGAACCTGACTGTGACACTGAGGAATATAGTAAGTATATTAGCGTATTATAGTCAGGGCTCCCCATTTGCAGTGAATCTAAGGAGTGGAATCACTTTTATTTTACAATTTTAAGGATTTTTTTTCATTCCTTGTTAAGCATTTTAAAGAGTCGACAAAAAAAACAAAAAAACAAACAAACAGGGCTGATAGACAAACGCCATGATTGATGGTTGGTAGTGAAACAGGGGAAGCAACCACTTCATACGATGCGTCACAAACCTACGTACCATCAAACTATGACGTCACTTCCTAAGCATAGCGAGCTGATTTATGAGCTTTGGGATTGGTTGATAGTGCAAAAGGTAAACCAATGAACATCGAGCTAATTTTTCAGTCACATAGCCATGCTAATATTAGAAACGATTACGCTTTCACAACCTTCTCACGCTGTAGATTGTTTTGTCATGCGTGTTTTCAGCACCAATTGTAACATTTAGGACGCACTTCTCACACCTCATCAATGAGTCTAGGCATGCTTTTGAGGGACTAAGGCGTGATTTCGCCCAATCTTGGCATAATTGGGAGCCCTGAGTGATAGTAATTATTTTAAAAAATCTATTGTGATTGTAGCTGAAATGCTTTAGAGTTTTGCTTCTCTAGATCTCACTTCAGTATATTACAGGCTGTGAGCTCCATAACTTACCTTATGTGCCAGTAAACAAATGTTTATTTCTAGATCTCACTTCAGTATATTACAGGCTGTGAGCTCCATAACTTACCTTATGTGCCAGTAAACAAAATGTTTATTTCTAGATCTCAGTTCAGTATATTACAGGCTGTGAGCTCCATAACTTACCTTATGTACCAGTAAACAAATGTTTATTTCTAGGAGTGACCTGAACAGTTTTCATGGAAGTTAACGTTTTAGTGATTATAAGTTCCTGTGACCTACACAGGAATATGGATGTCAGTGACAACAACTGTTCAGTTTTATCATCCACTGTGGCATTCACCCTTGATGTGTTTGCTGATTTCTTTGTTACAGAAAGCAGTGGGCCATTGGAATCGAAAAAAACAGTGTGGGTCAAGACAGAGAGATACCTTGATGTAGATCCAGTGGAGCCTGAGGTAATAACCGAGCTTGGTGTCTCTCATACAAATCTTCAACACATGAACTGTGTGGCACAGTAATCCAAATGTACTGATAGTTGTTGTAAAGTAATATATTCTCATCATTGATTTCAGGAGCCACGTGACTCAGAGTTGAGTGAAGTAAAGACAGAGCCTGACAGTGACACAGAGGGATACAGTAAGTATATTAGTGTTTTATACTTAGCAATAATTGTGATGTAGTTATCTATATTGTGATGTTGTTATCTATATTGTGATGTTGTTATCTATATTGTGATGTTGTTATCTATATTGTGATTGTAGCTTAGCTGCTGAACAATTTCACCTTTCTAGATTTAAAGTGTAGAATAGGCTCTGAGTTATGTTACATGCATATGTGCCAGTGAATAAGTGTTCAATTCTACTAGTGGCAGGAACATTTCTAATGAGTGCTTTGTGTGTGTGTGTGTGTGTGTGTGTGTGTGTGTGTGTGTGTGTGTGTGGTATGAACCCCATGGTAATTTAGGCTTGAGTGATTAAAAACTGCTCTTTTGTTTTATTATTAAAAGGTAAATAAATAAATGCGTGGTGAATGTGACTTATTATTAACTGGGACACCATTATTGAAGGGAGGGAGGAAACCAAAATACCAGGAGAAAACAATTGGTGACATGAAAAGTCTTGTATCTAAGTCATATAAATTCATCCTCTGCAGGGTTTATACTCTCCAACTTTGGCATAGAAAACCAGAGTGCTAACCAACAGTGCTACTGCTACCACCCATGATAGATTTGCTGATTTCTTTGTTACAGAAAGCACTGATCCATTGGAAACAAAGATGGTGTGGGTGAAGACCGAGAGGTACATAGATTTACTTCCAATGGGGTCTGAGGTAATAATGGAACTTGGCGTCTCTTTTACAAATCTTCAACACAATAACTATGTGGTACAGTAATCCAATAATAATAATAATAATAATAATAATAATAATAATAATAATAATAATAATAAGAATAATAATAAGAATAATAATAAGAATAATAATAAGGGATGCTATATACAGTTGTACCTTTGGTCACGAACGCCTCACGTCATGAACAGTTCGGGTTATGAACAACAACTTTTTTATATTTTTTGTCTCGCGTAAGGAACAGTGGGTTACGAAGAACAAATTTTCATTGATAGTTTCTTGGTGCAGAAAGATTCCGAGGGGGCTGACAAGAAACAGCGACAATAAACTCCTGAAACTAATGATTCAGAATAGCAAAGAAAATGACAAATTTCCCATAATGGTTTTCTTCATAAGAAAGATAGCAGAAATCTTTTGTTAATTTTACATTAATTTATTTGGCTGTTTTCTTTCAAGTACACATATTCTTTGCCTTTTGTCAGGTAAATGGATGGATGTAAATTAAAAAGAACGATTCTTTTGTCTTGAAGCGGATTGTCTCTATTTAATTGATTTTAATGTTTCGGATTACGAATGTTTCCAGAACTTGGTTTGTAACCCGAAGTACCACTGTAGGTTATGAGCATTTCCAGAACTTGGTTTGTTAATCCAGGTACCTCTGTAGGTTATGAACGTTTCCAGAACTTGGTTTGAAACCCGAGGTACCACTGTAGGCACTGTTCCCCAAATTATCCATCGGCTTGGCGATCTGTACCAACATACACACTGACATGTTTCACCCAGTGTAGCACACACAACATGCACACTTACCTGTTCCACCCAGTGTGACACACACAACATTCACATTGACATGTTTCACCCAGTGTGGCACACACAACATACACACTGACATGTTTCAACCAGTGTGACACACACAACCTAAGCATTGACATGTTTTACCCCGAGTGGCACACACAGCAAACACATCTATCACTCAAACATGTGGTGTGAAGGTAGGGAGATCTCTATTAGAAAACGAAAAGGAAATCAAATTTTTAGTTTTGACATTTTCATTGTGACTGCCTCCGATACCATTATAATTATAATTTATTGAAGGAAGGGAAACAACCGGAGTACCTGGAGAAAACCTTGGGTGACCTCAATAGTCTTGTACCTCAATAGTCTTGTACCTCAATAGTCTTGTACCTCAATAGTCTCCTACCTCAATAGTCTTGTACATCAATAGTCTTGTACCTCAATAGTTTTGTACCTCAATAGTCTTGTACCTTAATAGTCTTGTACCTAAATAATATAAGTTAGCTCCTTGTTCTGCTTGGGTGACCTCAATAGTCTTGTACCTAAATAACATAAGTTAGCTCCTTGTTCTGCTTCGGTGACCTTAATAGTCTTGTACATAAATAACATAAGTTAGCTCCTTGTTCTGCTTCGGTGACCTCAATAGTCTTGTACCTAAATAACATAAGTTAGCTCCTTGTTCTGCTTCGGTGACCTTAATAGTCTTGTACCTAAATCACATAAGTTAGCTCCTTGTTCTGGTAGTTTTTTTCAAAGTAATATATCCTCATAAATTTAGGACTGCATTAGGCTTATTTTAAACATTATCATGAAACTCAACATACAGTTGTTCTACACCGAGCTCTGTGTTACACTCGTTGTTGGTTTTGTTTTTATCAGTAATTGATTCAGCCCCAATGCTGAAATCCTGATAAGTGTAACTCGGATTCATTTATTCACGCAACATGTTCACTCAGCAACAAGGCAGAAGTCGACGTATGAAGTTTTCCAACTTTATTCAGCGTACATCAACTGCATGCAATCGCTCAATCACTTTTCACTTTCGCTCTCAAAAACACACAGTGCATCAATTATATAATTTTTCTCTATACTCGAGATAACATAAGAATGTTCCAGCGTGACGCTTTACAACCAACCAAAATAAACTTCGTCATCACTGTCTTACGTCATACAACTTTCTTCATCATAAAAGAACCTCTCAGCTTCTTTTAGATATATCTAGATCCTTCGATCGATGGTAAATAAGCAACCCTAGAAGATTCTCCAATAATATCGACCAACAAAAATTATCAACATTATAACAAGCTTCTTCTAACAACGCAAAATTGAATCAAAGGTAAAAACACTTTGTTATTAAATGCTTTGCAAAACAAAACGATCGGACCTATCGTGCGCGTCTCACACGTACCAACGTGCGCGTCGCAAACGTAACACTCTGAGTTGAGAAGATTGTATTACTTTTGACCCCTGACCCAGCAGACAAGGCCATTAGCTTGACTGCACTCATCCATCCAACTACAGCTAAACACTAATATCCTGTTGTTTACTGATAGCAGGCAGAGCTAAGAATGAGCGTTCTATTCTCTGTGTGAGTAAAGGCTGGGTTGGATTTTTCCCGTCCCGCTCTGTCAGAAAAGAATAAAATCAGCACACTGTGCTAGACTTTCATGCACATGCCAAATTTGCTGTAGTGTATGCAAGTGTAAAAACATGTTGACCTAAACATACAAGATTTGACATCTGGTGCTGTGCTTGGAATATTTTTATCTTTGTCAGTGTTGACTTGCTCATTTCTGGTGCTGTGCTTGGAATATTTTTATCTTTGTCAGTGTTGACTTGCTCATTTCTGGTGGTGTGCTTGGAATATTTTTATCTTTGTCAGTGTTGACTTGCTCATTTCTGGTGGTGTGCTTGGAATATTTTTATCTGTTTTTCTATTTTATTCAGAAGAATTGCATATTTCTGGCTATTTTTTTTAAAACTTGGTTTCTATATTGTTTGAAGCTAACTAAAAGTTACATTTTGTTGACTGTTGTGGTATTTAGGAAGAAAAGTGATATATAATGTGGTGTGGTGTTTGTGGTACTGCTTCTCTGTTATTGTGAATGGTAAGAACACATTTTTGGTGAAGTTTGACTTCGATTTCTGTAATCACTTGCACTTCAAGTGCTTTTTAAGTTGTTAACACTGTAAGATATACTTTCTGTGCATTGAAAAATATAAGAAATTAAATGACTGTTTAATTGTGAAAGATGTTATTAGTGATTTAAAAGTGTGGTGTTTTTAAGGTTTCAGTACCAGACTCCGTTGATTGTGTGAAGCTCTGAACAACTTATGCAAACAGAATCAAATTTAATGCACTGTATGTATATAACTTGTTCGAATATCTTCTACAAAAGTTAAGATACTTGATCATTGACAGTACTGCCGGAGGATTTTTTCATGTGCATTAAATGGATTTACAAGTTTGGCAAAGGACAGACAAATAAGTTCAGGTAGGATCCTTTATTTCATGCATTCACATGCAGCTAACACTGTGTTTTTGTATCTTTGTTTGAGTATTATTTTACATTCATTTTAAATTGCACAACTCTCTCTCTCCTCTCTCACCCCTCCCTTGCTACCCTGCTTGCACATTATTCTGTTAGTTAATATAGATGATTGTATATTTTTATAATTATTGTATACATTTACATGCATATGTATTTGTATTTATGTAATATTATTTTCTGTTTGTACATATTTATCTACATATATTTATCTAAATATTGTTTTAGATTATTTATTATTTCTAACTATGACAGAAAGTATGCATACACTGTCTTGCTTGTTGAACTCACTAGATTAAAAGACTGCTTTGGGGAAAAATACAAATATCCTAAATTGAAAGAAAGAAAGAAACTTATTTTGAAATGTACACACGTGTACTTTTTTTGGTCTAATTTTCTAATGCAGCTTATGCTTATGTTTTCACTGACAAAGATAAAAATATTCCAAGCACAGCACCAGACATGAGCAAGTCAACACTGACAAAGATAAAAATATTCCAAGCACTGCACCAGACATGAGCAAGTCAACACTGACAAAGATAAAAATATTCCAAGCACAGCACCAGACATGAGCAAGTCAACACTGACAAAGATAAAAATATTGCAAGCACAGCACCAGACATGAGCAAGTCAACACTGACAAAGATAAAAATATTCCAAGCACAGCACCAGACATGAGCAAGTCAACACTGACAAAGATAAAAATATTCCAAGCACTGCACCAGACATGAGCAAGTCAACACTGACAAAGATAAAACTATTCCAAGCACAGCACCAGACATGAGCAAGTCAACACTGACAAAGATAAAAATATTGCAAGCACAGCACCAGACATGAGCAAGTCAACACTGACAAAGATAAAAATATTGCAAGCACAGCACCAGACATGAGCAAGTCAACACTGACAAAGATAAAAATATTCCAAGCACAGCACCAGACATGAGCAAGTCAACACTGACAAAGATAAAAATATTGCAAGCACAGCACCAGACATGAGCAAGTCAACACTGACAAAGATAAAAATATTGCAAGCACAGCACCAGACATGAGCAAGTCAACACTGACAAAGATAAAAATATTGCAAGCACAGCACCAGACATGAGCAAGTCAACACTGACAAAGATAAAAATATTGCAAGCACAGCACCAGACATGAGCAAGTCAACACTGACAAAGATAAAAATATTGCAAGCACAGCACCAGACATGAGCAAGTCAACACTGACAAAGATAAAAATATTCCAAGCACAGCACCAGACATGAGCAAGTCAACACTGACAAAGATAAAAATATTGCAAGCACAGCACCAGACATGAGCAAGTCAACACTGACAAAGAGGAGCCCGCTAACAGAAAAGGGAAGCAAAGGCTGGCCTCAGTGATAACAGCAGGTGGCTGGCCTCAGTGATAACAGCAGGTGGCTGGGCAGTTCAAATATTATGCTGGAAGAAAACTCAAGGATCAGAAACAGAGTGTACAGTTTCAGCTGAGAACACATTGTTGATGTGATAATGGTATTATAATAATAATGATCGATTATATTATTAAAAAAAAATACTAAAGATAAGTTAGTCGTTGTTTATAGGGTCCAGCGGACTGCAATGAGCCGAATCAGGAACACGATGATGATGTTGATGATGAAAGGCGGTCCAACAAGTCAAATTTTTGGGTGTTATTTTTTATCAAAGGCTATCCTTCCTTCCTCATCTGAAAAATTTGAAAACAAAATGTCAACAGGCCTGCAGCCTGCTCAAGGTTATTAGTGGTACAGATTGGGGTGCTGACAAGAAAACTTTATTGCTGTTATATCGTTCTTTAATTAGATCCAAGTTAGACTATGGTTGCATTGTTTATGGTTCTGCTAGAAAATCTCATCTTAAGATGCTAGATCCAGTTGCTCATCAGGCATTACGCATTGCTTTGGGTGCTTTTCTCACCTCCCCTTGTGAAAGCCTATACGTGGAAGCTAACGAACCCCCGCTGGAGCTCAGACGTACAAAATTATCACTGAATTATTATCTAAAATTAAAAACTGATCCCATGAACCCTGCTTATGACTGTGTTTTCAACTCAGATCTTGTTAAGAAATTTGAAGCCAAACCTAACACAATTCCCCCGTTTGGCATCAGAATGCAGGCTCATTTGGAAAAAGCAGGCATTGATGTTGCTTCCATCAACGATGATGAGCTTCGGACTGAAGCTCCTCCATGGAAATTATGTACCCCCAACATTAATTGGCAATTGTCCGCTTTCCTCAAAAACACTACATCTGAAACCGTATATAACCAACTTTATTTAGAACAGTGTGCCTTATACCCAGGATATGAAAAACCTTTTACAGACGGGTCAAAGAAAGGAAATTCAGTTGCTGCTGCGTCGGTCTCTGGGAGACACTTAGACAAGCCTTTGCAACAGCGTTTACCTGATTTTTGTTCTGTTTATACGGCTGAGCTCAAGGCAATTCATCTCGCTCTGAAGCAAGTTTATCAATCCAAATTGAATAAATAAACAAATAAACAAATAAATCTATCTTTACAGCCGAACTTATTGCTATTCTGATGGCCCTTTATTTTCTATATGATTTTCCAAATACAATACATCAAGTTTTGTTTTGTGTGGATTCTCAATCAGTGCTTAATGCCTTAAGTTCTTTAAAACTGAAAGTCAGATCAGACCTACTTGCAGAAATTATTCATTTGATTCATTTTATGATTATTAGAGGATGCAATATCACCTTCACTTGGATACCGTCACATACCGGCATATATTATAATGAAAGAGTTGATGCTGCTCTGCTGCCAAATCAGGAGCTCAACAATCAATGCAATATGTCCATCTTGAAATTCCTCTTTCAATTAATGAATATATATCAACTTTAATGGCACTAGAACATAAAAAATATAATATTAACACTTTGACTAATAACACAAAATCATTCATGCAATTTGATATTAAGAAAGTTCTAGCTTTCTGTCAAATAAAAAATATTAACCCCTTTCATGTAAGGAGAATAATGTCCCTAATGTATCGATGGAAATTTAATGCATTTAGAACCAAATACGTAAAACATGTTTTATGTTGTTGTAATGATATTCTTTCCCAGAAACATATACTTTCGTGCCCTGTATTACAACAACATTTACCGGTTCTGCAATCAAATACTGAAGCTGCTATCTTTAATAGTCCACAGCTGTTGTATGAACTGTTTAATTCTTTGTTAGATAGTCCTTTAGGGACAGTTTTGTAGTGTTTTTTTTTTTTTTTTTTTAAATATGATTTTGTTTATAACGAAATTCAAAATCGACAAATATGTTCCTCTGTATATATATATATATATATATATATATATATATATATATGTGTGTATGTATGTGTGTACATTTATGTATATATTTATTATTATTATTATTATTATTATTATTATTATTATTATTATTATTATTATTATTATTATTATTAAATTATTATTATTATTATTATTATTATTATTATTATTATTATTATTATTATTATTATTATTATTATTATTATCACTTTGCTAATATATACTTGTCCTTGCGTGGTTGTATGTTATGCGAGTGTCTTTGTGGGCATGTGTGTCTGTAAGGGAACGGATGAGTGAGTGAAAGATCGTCTAAAATCACAAATTGTGTAAAGACGTAAAATGAAATAAATAAAATCAATCCAAAAGAACCTCGTTTTTAATCATGTCCGATTCATTGTCAGCACTTCAGGCTCTTTCCACAAGAAAGATATCACACCCTTTTCTGGCAGAGATCCATGACCTCCATACACAACTTGTTTCTGAGGGTAAAAAAGATAGTTTTTATGTGGGTACCTGGTCATATGGGCATCCACGGCAACATTGCAGTGGACAGGGCGGCTAAAGATGCTCTGCATCTCGATTTTCCTCCAGAGATTGTCCAGTTTGTGCCCTATTCTGACCTACGTTGTATGACTGGATCTTATTGTAAACGACTGTGGCAGACTGACTGGTCTAATCATACCAACAACAAACTATTTCAGATTCTCCCTGATTTGTCAGATTCTTTGCCTAACTTTGCATCCACTCGTAAAGAAGAAACAGTTTTGTCTCGCCTTCATATTGGGCATACTTATGTAACCCACAGTTTCCTGTTAAAAGGAGAAGAACCACCATGGTGCTTTGCATGTGATAAATCCTCTGTTCGTCATTTCATGTCTGAATGTGCTGACCTGCTTGATAAAAGATAAACATATTTTGGTTCAATATCTTTCAAAGAGATTTTTAAAGTATGTAATGGTCAACATCTTTTTCAATTTTTACATGATGTTGGTTTGTTTTATCACATATAAATCATATTGAAATGTTTTGTTTAGTTTGGATTTTATTGATTGAACTGAATTTGGTGATTTTATTGAAGAAAGAGAATATATTTTTAATACATCAGTTTTAAAGAAGACTTTTAAAGAGGTGTCATGTGAAATTTTGTTTAAGTATTTAAGAGTAACAGGCTTATTTTTTAAGATTTGAAACATTTTATAATATTTTAAGATAACGTCTTTCTGGTCCTGATTTGGCTCGAAAGAGTCCGCTGGACCTAAAGCAATAATCTTGTATTGTATTGTATAGATCACAGTACAGGACATGCTTTAATGAGTTACAAGTTTAACATGCATTTAGATGATGTCTCATAATTCAGGGATTGTAAATGTTCAGCACTTTTGTGACTAGTCTAACTTCAGTCTCATTTTCTTAGTGATGAAATAGGAATCATCAGGCAATCAACTGCCCTACCTCCTCCCCCCCTCCCTCCTCTACCCTTCTCACTCTCTTCCTCCCTTTGCAATTCTCCATCCCCCTTCCTTATATACATCTGTCAACACTTTATGGCATCAACACGGACATCAAAGTCCAAGGCCAATCCCTCAACACAGTGCATAGCTTCAAATATTTAGGAGCCATTGTATCAGACAATGAATCCCGAAAGAAAGTCCTCTCCAGGATCGCACAAACAACTGCTGCCCTGGCAAGGTTGAAGCCCATTTGAAAAGACAAGACCATCAGTCCACATTCCAATGTACATCTGCGCTTTCTTGTTATCTGCATCTTCCTATATGCTTGCGAAACATGGACCCTCACTGCAGATCTACAACGAAGAATACAAAGCATGAAGATGAGGTGCTACAGAAAACTTCTGGGCATTTCCTATACCCAGCACATCACCAACGACAAAGTCAGACAGACCATCACACAAGCCATTGGACATCACGATGACCTGCTCGCAGTGGTGAGGAAACGGAAACCCCGATGGTATGGCCATGTCACCAGATCATCAGGCCTTGCAAAGACCATCCATCAAGGCACAGTGCAAGGAGGTAGAAGAAGAGGGAGAACAAAAAAGAAGTGGGAGGACAACAACATTCGAGAATGGACTGGCTTGACACTGAGCAAAGCCATGAGAGTTGCTGAGGACAGAAAAAGATAGAGTATGCTGGTTAAATGATCATCTGTGGTGCCCCAACGACCTCCGAGTTATGGCTTAGGATAGGATAGGAACACTTTGTATTAGTGTTTATCGTAAATCTTGGTTTTCTTTTTCAGATTCCACATGCATGTGCTACACAACTGCTTGCTGTCAACTCAACACCACAGTCATTATTGGTCAAGTTCTCTTCTGCCTCAGTCACTCCCCACAGTGAAGTCAGTCTCACAGATCAGGAGTGTATAACAAAGACAGATCAGCAACAGAAGACCGGAGGACAAAACAATAATGTGTGTAACGTTTGTAATAAAGCTTTCACTGAGGCTGGCAGTTTGAAGTTACATAAGCTTATACATACAGGAGAGAGGAATCATGTGTGTGATGTTTGTAATAAAGCTTTTACTCAGGCTGGCCATTTGAATAGACATAAGCTAATACATACAGGAGAGAAGAATCATGTGTGTGATGTTTGTAATAAAGCTTTCACTCAGGCTGGCAGTTTGAAGAAACATAAGCTTATACATACAGGAGAGAAGAATCGTGTGTGTAATGTTTGTAATAAAGCTTTCACTGAGGCTGGAAGTTTGAAGTTACATAAGCCTATACATACAGGAGAGAAGAATCATGTGTGTGATGTTTGTAATAAAGCTTTCACTGAGGCTGGCAGTTTGAAGTTACATAAGCTTATACATACAGGAGAGAGGAATCATGTGTGTGATGTTTGTAATAAAGCTTTTACTCGGGCTGCCCATTTGAATAGACATAAGCTTATACATACAGGAGAGAAGAATCATGTGTGTGATGTTTGTAATAAAGCTTTCACTCAGGCTGGCAGTTTGAAGTTACATAAGCTTATACATACATGAGAGAAGAATCATGTGTGTGATGTTTGTAATAAAGCTTTCACTGAGGCTGGAAGTTTGAAGTTACATAAGCTTATACATACAGGAGAGAGGAATCATGTGTGTGATGTTTGTAATAAAGCTTTCACTCAGGCTGGTGATTTGAAGAAACATAAGTTTATACATACAGGAGAGAAGAATCATGTGTGTGTTGTTTGTAATAAAGCTTTCACTCTGGCTGACAAATTGAAAAGGCATAAGCTTAGACATTCAGGAGAGAAGAATCATGTGTGTGATGTTTGTAATAAAGCTTTCACTCTGGCTGACAGTTTGAAAAGGCATAAGCTTATACATACATGAGAGAAGAATCATGTGTGTGATGTTTGTAATAAAGTTTTCACTTGGGCTGGCCATTTGAATAGACATAAGCTTATACATACAGGAGAGAAGAATCATGTGTGTGATGTTTGTAATAAAGCTTTCATTCGGGCTAGCAGTTTGAAGGAACATAAGCTTATAAATACAGGAGAGAAAAGTCACGCGTGTGATGTTTGTAATAAAACTTTCACCATGGTTAGCGATTTGGAGAAGCACAAGTTCACACATTCTGGACACAAAAATTCATGTGTTTGACGTTTTTAAGAAAATCTTTTCTTTCAGCTTGCAAGTTGAAGAGACATACACTTACATGTTCAGAGGAGAAAAATCATGTTTGTGATGTTTTTGCCAACGATTTGAAGCAACATGTGTTGATGCATACTGAAGGGAAAATGTATGTGACATATGTGTAATATCTTATGCTTTTATTCATGCTGACAGTTTGATGAGTCACAGTTGGTACATCAGAAAAGGCAATTAGCGGCTGTGCTTTCATTTAAAAGAGTACTTGAAGAAGCTTACAGTAACATCAGCTGGAGGCAGAAAAGAAGATAAAAACAAAGCGATTCATTAGATAAAACCAATCTGTTCATGCTATTTTGAAGTTTTTCTCAAGGTCAAATAAGTCTAAATGCCTAAAACTCTTGACAGCCTCTTTCAACCATGTTGATTCTGCTCTTTGGAGTCCACTAGCAACAATAAATCAATCATTCAATCTTTGGAGTCCACTGCACCCTATAAATGACTATCTCATTCTTTACGGCAATAATACATATTGGCCCCAGCAATATTGTGAACATTGGTCAAATTAAAATATGAATATAGTACTCCAAAATGCTGGAGGAAAAATGGCGTGCAGTGTATGTAATACATTATGTTGAATGTTGTCAGTGAATATTATGCATGACATTTAACCATTGAATGTAAAGGAGACAACACTTGTGTTAGGAGTTTGAAGTATCACCAGTTGTCACATATCATTGTCACATTGAATGTGAAGAAGACAACACTTGTGTTAGGTGTTTGAAGTATAACCAGTTGTCACGTACCATTGTCACATTGAATGTGAAGGAGACACTTTTGCTAGGAGTTTGAAGTATCACCAGTTGTCACATACCATTGTCACATTGAATGTAAAGGAGAAGACACTTGTGCTAGGAGTTTGAAGTATCACCAGTTGTCACATACCATTGTCACATACCATTGTCACATACCATTGTCACATTGAATGTAAAGGAGACGACACTTGTGCTAGGAGTTTGAAGTATCACCAGTTGTCACATATCATTGTCACATTGAAACGTAAAGGAGACACTTGTGCTAGGTGTTTGAAGTATCACCATTGTCACATACCATTGTCACATTGAATGTAAAGGAGACGACACTTGTGCTAGGAGTTTGAAGTATCACCAGTTGTCACATACCATTGTCACATACCATTGTCACATACCATTGTCACATACCATTGTCACATACCATTGTCACATACCATTGTCACATACCATTGTCAAACGGAAAGAAGTGGATAAGAGGGGTACGGGTTTCGGCCACGTGTATTAGGCCTACTCAGGCAAGGGTAGTTGTACCTGTGTATGGAGTAACAGGAGGGGGAGAGGGGGCGGATGATAGATACGGGTGGGTGCCCACAATAGTTATTTGCCAGAGGCCTGACTTTCAGGGGCCACAGTTTATACCGGACGAGAGTGAGCAAACAAAGTCTCCCTGCTACCAAATAGAAAAGGCTTTAGTTAGATGCCGTTTACAGCCTTAGCGGATCAAGCCTGGGAGTGGGATTGAACCACACGGCAAGATAAGCGCTAGGGCATATGTGTTATAGGATTTTGAACTTGTGTTATAGGAATGGATTTGGAACTTGTGATATAGAATTTGGAACTAATTGTGTTATAGGATTTGGGGAACCAGCTTGGGTAGTCTCATCCTTTTCATGCCAGCTTTCGAGTGGGGTGTGTGCGTGTGTTCAGGAAAAAGAAAAATCATAACGAGCCGGTAATTGGAGATGTTTTACACTCTGTCTCCGTCGGGCCGGTCAAAATAATTCATTTCATTTGTTGCAGTATATAGGAAATTATTATGTTGTAAATAATTGCGTTTATATTTCGGAATAGTTATTATTCTTAATTGTTTCAAATGTGCTTTTAAATAACCGTCAAGGGAAGCAACCCACGCTTATTTGCTGTGCTAATTGTGGCTAATAATTTAAATAGATAGATAGATAGATAGATAGATAGATAGATAGATAGATAGATAGATAGATAGATAGATAGATAGATAGATAGATAGATAGATAGATAGATAGATAGATAGATTAGATTAGATTAGATTAGATTAGATTAGATTAGATAGATAGATAGATTTCTTCCTGAAGAAGCTTATTGCGAAAATTTGAAAAGTAAAGGGCATACAAAATGCAGCTGTAGTTTTTTTTTCTTTCCTCTTTAATTAGAGAAAAGTTGACTTATATATTTGTGTGTGAAAATGTACTGGGGAAAAAAAGAACATGCCAACAAATTTACTTTTTGTGTCAGTAAGAGCTGTACCTTCCTTTGTGGTGCACGCGCTGTGAGTGAAGCATAGCTCACGCTTCTCAAAGAATGCAGTGAAGAAGTCATACAAATTAATTAGTGTTTTTTGTATTGTGCACCTTTTTGATTCATTTTTCTTTTTGAGTATTTTCTATAAATATAACAGGTTGGGTAGTACATTGTGTAACACTAACGTATGGGAAATACATTGAGTGTGATTACGTCCCATGTAATTTTGATTGCATTAGTAATTTACTAATCAGGTATCATCATAAACTATTTTGAAGAAGTTTACGTTCAAGTAATTTTTCAAAAGTCACAAGAAGTCAGAACAGCAATGATTGTGAATTTTGTATTGTGTGTGTGACAAAAATTGTCAATTTTGTATTGCATGTGTGACAAAAATTGTCAATGTTGTATTGCATGTGTGACAAAGAGATTAGTTAGGTTTCAGCTAGCTTGCAGTGGAGGGGAGATAATCTGTATTGTGCTCGTATTAAACGCGATCCTTAGTAAAGATGCTTGATGTATAATCAAGTATGCTTTTAGGTTCGGCTGCTGCTGATTATTATTATTTTTATTCTCTTCATCAATCGTTATTATTTCCTGGTTCTTCCTCTCCTTTGTTCTTTGTTCGGGCTTTTCGTGGCGTGGCTAACGTCGGGGTAGTGGCACAGTAGAACTGATCGGTGTTTGTCCCTTGACTTGGATGGTGCTGGATGGTGTGAGGGTCTCAAGAGGTAAAGGGAGCGCCCACTTGGACCACTGGAAAGACTGCGTCTACTTTTCTTGGCGCTTTAGTCAACGGGACGTCATTTTTGTTGCTTTGAAAATACTGAACAAACACGTACATTTGCCGATTGAGCAAAACTGTAATGTAATGTAATGTAATGTAATGTAAATGTAGTTTTCCTTTCGTGATTGTGTGAACTTACTTTTTGTGGTGTTTTTCTTTTCTTTTTTTAAAATAAAAGGCTGGGGAGAGAGATTATCGGTATTACTATTTTACATTTTTGTTGTTGTTGTTGGCTTGGGAAATTGTTTTGAATAATCATTGTTTTAAATGTTACTAAAGGCGTTGTGTTGATGAGTTAAGAAGTGTAGTGAGAACGTGGGAAGCAAACATGCACGTCTATTGTGACATGCACGCCTATTGTGACATGCACGCCTATTGTGACATGCACGCCTATTGTGACAGGCACGCTTATTGTGACATGCATGCCTATTGTGACATGCACGCCTATTGTGACATGCATGCCTATTATGACATGCACGCCTATTGTGACATGCACGTCTATTATGACATGCACGTCTATTGTGACATGCATGCATTGTGACATGCACGCTTATTGTGACATGCACGCTTATTGTGACATGCATGCATTGTGACATGCACGCTTATTGTGACATGCACGCCTATTGTGACATGCACGCCTGTCACGTCCCCCGAGCGGGTTCAGTGACGTCAGCTCATAAAGCGAGTGAAAAGAATAAAACTCAAACAAAATAAACTAACACAAATGCCAGAGTACAAACACACACTCTTTTATTCAACAATCAACAAGCAAACACAGGACAAATGGGAACTAACCTCCCCTCAACCCCTAAACAGACCCCCGTCCCAATACTAACTAACAATTACCTCCCCTTGCAACAAACCCCAAATAGAACTAAACAACAACAGTTTCTTTACAAAGTGTACACAGAAAATCAAAATCAACAAATCAATTCAAATGCAAGTCTTCAAATAACAATCAATGGCGTTGAATCATAAACTATTAGCTAGACAAAGCTGTGGCACAGAAGTAATGTCTCAATGTTCTTGTTAAGTAGCTCAGAGAGCTAACAGTCTCTTTCACAAAGTGGATGATTCTTCTAACTAAATGGATATGTTTTTAGGTGCATGTAATGTGAATCTGTGTGTGCATGAATTAGGTATGAAAACCTCCTGGAAATGTGTTGCCTCGATACATAGGCAAAACCTGCAGTAGTGTAAGAAATCACCACAACACTACTCTGTTGTAGAGGCAAAGGTACATCCCAGGCTGGTTAGGACCCAGTCAGCGGCAACAACATCAACATCAGTACAGCACGACAGGCAACATCTAAGGCAACAGCGTGGAAATAATGCGTAGAAATAAACACGTAGATGTAATAATCATCATCAGCCCACACCTGTTGACATATACATAGTCTTAACAATATGCCCACCAAACAATAAACACTATATAATATAACATAACACGCCGTCCTCCGTCTGCCATCTTGACCTGTATAGTTATGAATATCATAATAATAATACAAGATACTATACACACATTTCAATAATATAAATCACCCTTTGATGCTAAATAATTCGCATCTTCTTTACACACCAATGTTTATATAAATATACATAATTATCGCAACCACACTACAATCTTACAGTCCTGATTCATTCCGCCCCCCTTCATCACCACCGTCACCCCCAACAATTATAGCACATCACGATTACCTCCCTTCATCCATACTGTAAACATGCTTCCTTCATATTCATCACCCCATCTTTCTTCAGTATACTACATTCTATCGCTCCCTCCATACATACACCCTCACTCTCTCTCTCTCCCTCTCTATATTCCCCATCGTCGCCTTTGACCCACTTCCATAACAACAACAGCAACGACATTTCCCCATCACATATACAATAAGAAAATCATATAAAATCAACAAAATTCATTACACATCCTAAAATACATCCCCTTCCCCACACTCATTACCACTCATACACGTACGCAGTTCTCGGAGCGCGCCACTAGAGAATTGAATGACAAGGTTTGCTTACCTTACAGGCCTCGGCTCGTGACGCCCTTTACCCCAACACCACAACACGACACAACACTGTCACAACATTGGCACAACACAATGGATTAGTCTTTTGAGAGTCTCTTTCTCTTGCTCTTGCACGTTATTTCACTGTCCAAATAACATTTATTCTGAGGATGAGGACACCTTAGCTCTGCTACAGACACTAAGTCTTGGTGGGTGTTCAATCGAGAACCACACGCACCTTAAGTATGGAACTCTACACTCACTGGCGAATGGCAGTTACCATCTTCCTTGGAATTCTAAACATCCTTATCCCGACGAGGGCATAAGACCTTGGGTGGCTATAAAACAATACACACACCCTTCCAACAGTACCCTACACTACGATGACCTCTGTCACAGGGTTGCTGCCTCGTTAGAATTCCTTCCTCACGCAATAGCATCTCAAACCACTCTGCCCTTCAAAATCTGCGCCGGCCACAAGCAAAACAGTCGAGCTCTCGTCAGTATGCACGTTCTTTATTACGCGTACCCCTATTCGAAATTGGCCGACTCCCTGTCTTCTACGAATCGCACGGACTCTACGAAACTGCACTTTCATACGCAAAAGTAAATCGGTCACGCTATTCTATGTACAGCAGATATACGGAGAAGTGTAACTTCGTAAAAAGTGTATCTCTCCCTACCATCTGAAAACTCGTGTCGTCACACAACCCCCCCCCAGTTCTTAACACCTTGAAGAACCTTAACTACGACGCGAATTTCCAATACCCCCTATGCTACCTACTGAGCGCTTCTGCTGAGGAAATCTGCTGGAACGTTGTCCTTCCCAGAAATGTGCTCCACAGACATTGAGAAAGGTTGCAGCTGAAGTGCCCATCTCATCAGTCGGCTGTTGGTGTTCTTCACTTGCTGTAGGTACTGCAGTGGCATATGGTCAGTCTGCACTACGAAAGTACGTCCGTACAGATATTGACTGAATTTCTGCACACCCCACACCAACGCTAGACACTCCCTCTCAATGGTCGAATAGTTTCTCTCGGGTTTCGACAGTTTCTTGCTTGCACACGCAATAGGCTGTAATCCCTGTCCCCTGTCCTGGCTCAAAATGGCCCCTACTCCGTCCTCCGACGCATCTGTCTGTAGCACAAACGGTAGGGTGAAGTCCGGCAGACAGCACACAGGGTCAGAGCACAGCTTCTCCTTCAGTGTGCAAAATGCAGCTTCGCATGCTTCGGTCCATTGTACCGCCCCTGGCTTGCCTCCCTTGGTCAGATCGTGTAGTGGTGAAGCGATCGCTGAAAAGTTGGGTACGAACCGCCTGTAGTATCCGGCTAAACCCAAAAATGAGCGCACTTGCCGCTTGGTCGTTGGTCGTGGTGCATCTCGGATTCTCTCCATCTTAGACACCTCAGGACGAATTTCTCCCTGTCCAACCACGTGCCCAAGATACTCTACTCTTCGGAAACCCAGGTAACACTTTGACGGTTTGGCGGATAGCTGCACCTCACGCAACCTAAGGAAAAGACGTGCCAAGCATTCCAGGTGTCTCTGCTTGGTAATAGTGGCTACCAACAAGTCGTCAACAAAATTGTCGATCTCCGACATTCCCAGGGGTGCTAATAACTTCCGCATCATGCGAGAAAAGACTGCTCCCGCCGTCTTCAGCCCAAATGGCATTACGGTCCAAAATTGTCCCTCTGGCGTTGTAAATGCCGTCTTCGCTTTATCTCCCTTGTTCATAGGCACTTGCCAGTAACCTTTGGTCAAGTCGATCTTGGTGAGATACTTGGCCCCTGACAGTTTGGAAAACAAGTAGTCGATGTTCGGCAATGGTTCCGCATCGAATACGACGTGCTTGTTTAACTTCCGGAAATCAACGCAGAAACGCATCGTGCCCTCCTTCTTCTTTACTAATACGATGGGCGAGCTGTATGGCGAACTGGCCCTCTCAATGACGCCCATCGCTAGCATCGCTTCCACTTCCTTCTTGATGGTCTCGTGATGCGAATGGGGAAGTGGGTACTGCCGCGTCCTCACTGGAATGTCGCTGTCCACACGTATTTCGCACACGTCCAGTGTAGTGCGTAGTGGCAAGTCGGTTAGGATATCCTCAAACTGCCACACCAGCTCCTGCAATTCTTCCCGTATTTCTGGGCAGTTATCGTCCATCTTCACGTCGCGGGGCGTCTCTGATGCTGTCAAGGTGATTACGGGAATATCCCCAAACACCGGCATAGTTTCCTCCTCCTCTACCCCCTCGTCGTCTACGACGATCGTGGCCACCGTCGCTCTGGTATGAAATTTCTTCAGGAGATTGGCGTGGTATAGTTTGCTTTCCCCACGCATCCTAATCCGGTAGTCGCACTCTCCCACACGTTCGATCACCTCGTACGGTCCTCGCCATGCTAGCTGCAACTTGTTGTGTTTCTCTGGTAGCAGCAGCAACACTTGATCCCCCGCGTTGAACAAACGCCGTTTCGCCTTCTTATCGAAGTGCCGCTTCTGCTTGGCTGACGCGGTTCTGAGGTTTCCTTGTGCCAACTTACAGGTTTCCTCGATGCGATTACGCAAATCCACCACGTACTGGCTACTCAATTTCACCTCCTCCTCTTGTATCTCCTTGGTCCAGAGGTCTCGCAATACAGCCATCGGTCCCCGCACGGTCTTTCCATATAGGAGCTCGAAGGGAGAGAACCCTGTAGACTCCTGTGCTACTTCTCGGTATGCAAATAGTAGCGCTGGAATGTAGCGGTCCCACGCTGTAGGTTGTTCTGTGGCTAACTTCTTGAGCATGGACACTAGCGTCCCGTTGAATCGCTCAACCAGTCCGTTGCACTGTGGATGATACGGCGTGGTGGCTTTCCCGTGGATCGACAGTAGTCTGTTCATCTCCCGCATGACTTCAGACATGAATTGCGTCCCTTGATCTGTCAAAATTTCCCTAGGAACGCCCACCCTCGACCAAATCTCCCACAGTGCTTCTGCCACCCTCTCTGCCTCTATGCCCTTGAGCGGTACGGCCTCGGGATAGCGTGTGGCATAGTCTACTACCACTAGGATGTACATGTTACCCCGATCTGACTTGGGTTTGATGGGTCCCACAATGTCTACCGCCACCCTCTGAAATGGCTCGTCCACCAGCGGAAGTTGCTGTAGTGGTACCTTCCTCACCCGTCCCCTCGGTACTACCTTCTGACATTCTGGACAACTGGCGCAATACCTCCGTACTTCGGCACACATTCCCGGCCAATAGAATGTTCCCCAGATCCGCTCCCTGGTACGTTTCCCTCCCAAATGCCCAGCCATGGGTGGATCGTGAGCAAACTGAAGGATCCCCCCCCCCTCAACTGTTTCGGGACTACCAGTTGCGTGACCTGGCTACCTCTCTTCGTGTGTACCCGGTACAACACCCCCTTCTTCTTGCGAAACTCAGCTGACGCCCTACCTGACGCTATCGCCCCTCCACTCTGTGCCAACGTTCTCGCCTTCGCGAGCGTCTCGTCGGTCTCTTGCATCCTGATTAACTCTGGGGTGCTAACAGAGATCTGGGATGGTTCGACCACTGCTAAGGGTACCTCCCTCTTCTTCTCGGCCTTCACCTGCGCCCGAGTCTGCACCGCTGCAGCCATCGCGCATTCACCTCCGAACAAGGAAACAGGACTCTTTTCCCCGCTATCAAACGTTACCCAGTTACCCAGGATGATATCGGGCCCGTCCTCGAAAACCACCAGCTCTACTCTCCCCCTGACCAGCGCACAATCCAACTCCACCCAAGCTGTAGGTAGCAGACCCACGTTCGATCGATTCGCCAAGCAAATCTCGACAGTCCGACCCGTCAAATCAGCTGGTTTGACTAACCTGCTCGCGACTGCCCCTATCTCCGCCCCCGTATCTCTCAATACTCGAACGTCCTGCCCGTTCGCCCTACCTTGGCCCCATGGATCATAAGGTTTGATTGCACACACGCTAGCCCGAGGTGCGGTCTCTGTGGAAATAGTCCGTCCCACTGTAACCTGGCCTACTGTCTGAGGTTTGACCTTGCAGTCCCTGACCACATGCTTCTCCGACCCACATCGGTAGCAACGACGTACCCCACTACCCCCTTCTGTCCTCCCTACCTTCTGACCCTGACTTCCCCGGTTGCTAGGTTGCTGAGGAGCCTCCGGTCGTCTGGGAAAACTGCGTCTCTGACTGGGTAGTACGGGTGCCGGTGCTGATGCTGCCCGCTTGGCATCTACCACGCGCTGCGCCAACTCTGCTGCGGCATGGCTAGTCGTCGGTAAATTCTCCCTCACGTAAATCTCTAACTCGGTAGTCATAATGGAGAAAAGCTGCTCTCCAATGAAGGTGTCTAGTACCTGCCCTACGTCGGTGATGTCTTTGCCGGCGAGCGAAAACCATTTCTTCACTAACGACCCTAGTCTCACTACCAGCTGAGGAAACGTCTCTGCAGCTTCCTTCTTGGCCTCTCGAAACTGCCTACGATAGTAGTCGGCGTCCTTCCTGAAGCGTTTCAACAGCGCATTCCTCACAATGTCGAAATCCTGGGCTTGCTCAGGCGTTAGACGAAGGTAGGTGTCCCGGGCTTCCCCTTGTAACAAAGGCGCTAGCCTAACCGCCCATACCTCCCTCCTCCAACCCTGAATCTCTGCCACCCGTTCGAACATCTGGAGGTAGGCCTCCACATCCTCCCTCTCCTCCAAGGGTTTCAACTTGACTGAGTACGCTGCCCCTCTATCTCTAGCCCTATTCTCCCTCTGATCAGCTCGGTCTTCATCTCTGGCTCTACGTTCCTCCTCTAGCCTCATCTCAAACATCCTCCTTTCCTCTTCCTTAGCCTCTCTCTCTTCTCGCTTCTCAACTTCTATCCTCTGCTCCAACCGACGTCGGTCTTCCCTCTCAGCCTCTAATCTAGCTTCCAATCTAGCTTCTAGACGTCGACGCTCATCTTCTCTTTCTTTCTTTTCTTCCTCCCTAACTAACCTCTCTGCTGCCTCCTTCCTCATTCTTTCTCTCTTCTCTTCCTCCTTCTCCCTCCGCTCTTCCTCCCTCCTCATCTCACTAACTACATAGTGCGCTAGCGCTCCGTCTCGGAAACCCAGACTTTCCCCAATCTGTCTAAATCTCTCACTATCACTGAGCGCGACCTCGACTTTGCTCTGTGCACCGGGCGATCTGGCATACATCTTAGGCATAGTGGTCTGAGTACTCACTGCGTAAGGTTCCTCCAACAACCCTGTCACAGAGCCGTCATCACGGAAGTCCTGCTCCTCCTGCTCGGCCTCCTCCTTACGAGTCCTAGCGTCGCGGCGCATCGCGGCTCGAGCATCCCGCGTAGCCATGTCGGAAAAGAAGGGAAGAACAGATGTTAGTATACACAAAACAAATAACACTTAACTAATACAAACACCTAACAGAATGAATACGCAACACAACAGTCACAGGAGCCGAGGAATCGTTCACCGTCGTACCCCTAAAGGCGAGCAAGTGAACCCTGCAACTCAATTCCCCGTTAATGCTGCACTCCGAGTGTGTTCCCTAGTGCAATACACCCACACTCCCGCCAACCGCCCGCTGCGTACCCTTTCACACAACAACTCAAGCACACAACATACACCTCTGGCAATACCCTAACAAAAAAAAATGAGTTGATCCCACTTCTGACACCAAAAATGTCACGTCCCCCGAGCGGGTTCAGTGACGTCAGCTCATAAAGCGAGTGAAAAGAATAAAACTCAAACAAAATAAACTAACACAAATGCCAGAGTACAAACACACACTCTTTTATTCAACAATCAACAAGCAAACACAGGACAAATGGGAACTAACCTCCCCTCAACCCCTAAACAGACCCCCGTCCCAATACTAACTAACAATTACCTCCCCTTGCAACAAACCCCAAATAGAACTAAACAACAACAGTTTCTTTACAAAGTGTACACAGAAAATCAAAATCAACAAATCAATTCAAATGCAAGTCTTCAAATAACAATCAATGGCGTTGAATCATAAACTATTAGCTAGACAAAGCTGTGGCACAGAAGTAATGTCTCAATGTTCTTGTTAAGTAGCTCAGAGAGCTAACAGTCTCTTTCACAAAGTGGATGATTCTTCTAACTAAATGGATATGTTTTTAGGTGCATGTAATGTGAATCTGTGTGTGCATGAATTAGGTATGAAAACCTCCTGGAAATGTGTTGCCTCGATACATAGGCAAAACCTGCAGTAGTGTAAGAAATCACCACAACACTACTCTGTTGTAGAGGCAAAGGTACATCCCAGGCTGGTTAGGACCCAGTCAGCGGCAACAACATCAACATCAGTACAGCACGACAGGCAACATCTAAGGCAACAGCGTGGAAATAATGCGTAGAAATAAACACGTAGATGTAATAATCATCATCAGCCCACACCTGTTGACATATACATAGTCTTAACAATATGCCCACCAAACAATAAACACTATATAATATAACATAACACGCCGTCCTCCGTCCGCCATCTTGACCTGTATAGTTATGAATATCATAATAATAATACAAGATACTATACACACATTTCAATAATATAAATCACCCTTTGATGCTAAATAATTCGCATCTTCTTTACACACCAATGTTTATATAAATATACATAATTATCGCAACCACACTACAATCTTACAGTCCTGATTCATTCCGCCCCCCTTCATCACCACCGTCACCCCCAACAATTATAGCACATCACGATTACCTCCCTTCATCCATACTGTAAACATGCTTCCTTCATATTCATCACCCCATCTTTCTTCAGTATACTACATTCTATCGCTCCCTCCATACATACACCCTCACTCTCTCTCTCTCCCTCTCTATATTCCCCATCGTCGCCTTTGACCCACTTCCATAACAACAACAGCAACGACATTTCCCCATCACATATACAATAAGAAAATCATATAAAATCAACAAAATTCATTACACATCCTAAAATACATCCCCTTCCCCACACTCATTACCACTCATACACGTACGCAGTTCTCGGAGCGCGCCACTAGAGAATTGAATGACAAGGTTTGCTTACCTTACAGGCCTCGGCTCGTGACGCCCTTTACCCCAACACCACAACACGACACAACACTGTCACAACATTGGCACAACACAATGGATTAGTCTTTTGAGAGTCTCTTTCTCTTGCTCTTGCACGTTATTTCACTGTCCAAATAACATTTATTCTGAGGATGAGGACACCTTAGCTCTGCTACAGACACTAAGTCTTGGTGGGTGTTCAATCGAGAACCACACGCACCTTAAGTATGGAACTCTACACTCACTGGCGAATGGCAGTTACCATCTTCCTTGGAATTCTAAACATCCTTATCCCGACGAGGGCATAAGACCTTGGGTGGCTATAAAACAATACACACACCCTTCCAACAGTACCCTACACTACGATGACCTCTGTCACAGGGTTGCTGCCTCGTTAGAATTCCTTCCTCACGCAATAGCATCTCAAACCACTCTGCCCTTCAAAATCTGCGCCGGCCACAAGCAAAACAGTCGAGCTCTCGTCAGTATGCACGTTCTTTATTACGCGTACCCCTATTCGAAATTGGCCGACTCCCTGTCTTCTACGAATCGCACGGACTCTACGAAACTGCACTTTCATACGCAAAAGTAAATCGGTCACGCTATTCTATGTACAGCAGATTTACGGAGAAGTGTAACTTCGTAAAAAGTGTATCTCTCCCTACCATCTGAAAACTCGTGTCGTCACAACGCCTATTGTGACATGCACGCCTATTGTGGCATGCATGCCTATTGTGACATGCACGCCTATTGTGACATGCAGGCTTATTGTGACATGCACGCCTATTGTGACATACACGCCTATTGTGACATGCATGCATATTATGACATGCACGCCTATTATGACATGCACGCCTATTGTGACATACACAGTCAAAAGTCAAACCTAAAACATGCACGCCTATTGTGACATGCAAAGTCAAATGTCAAACCTAAAGCATGCACTCCCATTGTGACATGCACGCCTATTGTGACATGCACGTCTATTGTGACATACAAAGTCAAATGTGAAACCTAAAACATGCATGCCTATTGTAACATGCAAAGTCAAATGTCAAACCTAAAACATGCACGCCTATTGTGACATGCACGCCTATTGTGACATGCAAAGTCAAATGTGAAACCTAAAAGAGGTGACATGTATGAATCTATTTATAAATATGGCTTTATTGCAGCATGCGATCCCCCCGTTGGGGTGCCGGGGGTTTCAGTATAAATTGTATCCCCACTTCCTGGAAATTTAGTGCTTTAAGTTCCCACTGTCACTGTCTTTCTCATTTGCTCTTTCTCAGTCCTGCTCTGTTCTATCAATGTGCTATACTATCTTCTTCTTCGCTAGACCAGTCACCTACCTTTTTTCTTGAAAACTCTTCCGGGACAAGACTCCTTATTTGTGTATGAGGTCTGTTGGATCACCTTAGGAATATTGGATGCTTTCTGCCAGGTGGTCACTAGGGCTTCCTATGATGTTATTATTTAGCAATGTAGGCATTTTATATGTATGTGTTTTGTTGATAATTTATAATGATGTTTGTATTCTATTTTGTTTTTGTAAACGGGGGTTAGATAAATTAGAGGACAGCCTCAGCGTCCCAAATTAGAGGACAGCCTCAGCGTCCCCTGCGTGGGATGTCTTTATTGTAAAGTGACCGGCTGGTGGAGAGCTTTCAGTTTTACCACTAGGGTTGTTTCAGCAGATCTTTTATGCGGATCCGGGGTTGTCCGGTCCTGATTTGGCTTGGAAGAGTCTGTTGGACCTAAAGCAATAATAATGTAATGTAATGCTGCATGTGATGTCTGTTGAATGAGTTGTTTTTTTTGTTTAAGGAATTAATGTATGATAATTGAATATAGCTGAATAAAACCAGCTCAATGACCCCAAAATCGCATCAGGCCAAGCAAGTGCAGCATTATTAATTCAGAGCAGTTCTCCAACAACACCCGTCTCCAAAAACTCCTCATTTGTGTATAAGGCTTGGCTTGAGGCTATTGGACACTTTCTGCCAAATGGTCACTAGGGCTTTCTATGGTATTACTAGTTAACAATGTAGACATTTTCTAGGTATCTGTTTTGTTAATATTTTATAATTATGTAAATATTGTAGTTTATTTTTGTAAACAAGGGTTCGATAAATTAGAGTAAAGTCTCAGCGTCTGTTGCATGGGATGCCTTTATTGTAAAATGGGTGTCTGGTGCATTGCCTTCAGTGTTACCTTTAGTGTTACCTTTAGTGTTACCTTTAGTGTTACCTTTAGTGTTACCTTTAGTGTTACCTTTAGTGTTACCTTTAGAGTTGTTTAAGCAGATCTTTTATACGGATCAGAGGTGAGTCCTTGTTTAACGACGTTGTGATCCTCATTTGGCTCTTTGCAGTCGACTTACAATGTCTTTCAACCAAGTTGTGGTCTTGATTCGGCTCTTTGCAGTTTGCTGGACCCTATAAACAATGACTAACTAACTAATTACCAACTTTGTTATTGTGTAAAGGCTTTGTAATACAGTACTTTGTTGTTGTGTACAGTCTGTATAATACAGCACTTTGTTGTTGTGTACAGTCTGTAAAATACAGCACTTTGTTGTTGTGTACAGGCTGTTCCATTGCATGTTTCTAACAGCTAAAAGAATATTCTGTAAATAAAGTATTAAAATGTTTACAAAACTAAAAAACTGAGCATTGTGTTGTTGTTTTTAAATTAAAAGTTCACTGATAGAATGAAGAAGGAATGAAGGGAGATGAAGTAGAGGTTACAGGAACAAGTTTATAAACCAGCATTCAGCAAACAACAAATAGAAGCCACAAAATAATAAGTACAATTTTAAAAATATAACATAAATGTAAAAGTCTTATACAAATAAAAAATATAACACAAATGTAAAAGTCTTATCAAAATAAAAATATAACATAAATGTAAAAGTCTTATAAAAATATAACATAAATGTAAAAGTCTTATCAAAATAAAAATATAACATAAATGTAAAAGTCTTATCAAAATATAACATAAATGTAAAAGTCTTATCAAAATAAAAATATAACATAAATGTAAAAGTCTTATCAAAATAAAAATGTAACATAAATGTGAAAGTCTTATAAAAAATAAAAATATAACACAAATGTAAAAGTCTTATCAAAATAAAAATATAACATAAATGTAAAAGTCTTATAAAAATATAACATAAATGTAAAAGTCTTATCAAAATAAAAAACAAGTGTTCCAAATTGTTACTAATGCTAAGTTAGTTAACCTTTGGAGACATACGAAACTAATAATTTAGTAAATACAATCTGGCTTTTTCATCCTCCTCCTATCCCAAATTAAGTATTTGAAATAATGTATAAATAGCTGCTTGTTCTATTCACTTTGGTATGAAGAATTTTTCCTTGGTAAGCATTATTATATTTAAAATAAGATTTTAAAAACTTATTTTGCGCTAGGCGTCTCTCTACTAAAACATTAGCGAATAAATTTATGACGGCATGGAGAGTTTTTCCCCTTAGCAAACTTTCGGTATTACTTCCCCTCTTCATGTTGAAGTTGTGCAGTTGTTTTGCAACGTTGAGTGCTGCATTGCTCTGTTATGGAGGACAAAGACAGTCCGGTGCTGTTTGAGGTGAAGCTGGAGATTGACATTGCTGAGGAACCAGTGGTAGACTGGATGAGATTGCAAGCGTGGCATGCGCAAGGTGAGTCTTGCTCCGGTGATGAAACATCCGTCATTGAACATGGAAACTGACATTTTACAACTACAGCCAATACAGGACAGTTATTAGTTAAGATCAACATCGTGGTATCAACCTGTACAGAAAAATATAATTTTAACGCCAGTCAAAATGAAAGCTTTGTCATTCTCCTATTACTGTTATGTTAATTGAATGGCTCATCGTTTATTTTTTCTTTGTTTAAAATGTATTTTACTACAATGTAAATTGTTGTTTTTTTCATTTGAGATGTCACAAAGTGGTGGCAAATGTTAACATCAGCGCTCCTTGAAGAATGGTACCACAGAAAAGGATTAAAATAAGTGTCAGGTTTAGAACATCCACACCCTAACACCAACAAATTAGTTTTTTTTCCTGACCTTTTGTGGGGACTGTGCAGTGAATGCTGGGTGCTGATCTTAACTATGGCAACATTGTTTCTGCAGGATTTGTTTAATTGGAAATAGTGAAATAGACCAGTTCTTTGTTCATCCTTGATTGCACTTTGGAGGTTTATTTACTGTGTCATCTGTAATATTTAGGTGAGAGGAATTTCTCAGGAAAAGATTTACATTTTTATGTGATCGGTTTTTAAGTTCATCATTATGCTTGCTGTCAGGAACTTTTCACGTGAAAGCTGTTGTTTTGTTTAGAAATTGCAGGAAGAGAACGCCATCATGTTTCTCACAGCAGCAGTGAACAGATTGTCAGAGGTACCATTAATATGACTGGCAGTGAGTTCAACATAAAGGAAGAATCAGAATGCAAGACAGCACCTGACAGTGACATGATGGAGCCACATATCCCACTGGTGTGTAAAGTGAAGACAGAACCTGACTGTGATACTGAGGGATATGGTAAGTATATTAGTGTATTATAGTCTGGGTTCCCTTTTTGTAGTGAATCTAAGGAGTGAAATCACTTTCATTTTATAATTTTAAGGTGTTTTTTTTTTCCACTCCTTGTTAAGCATTTTAAGGGGTGGGAAAACCAATGGAAAAAGGCCATGATTGATGGTTTCGTAGTGAAACAAGGGAAGTAACCACCATATATGATGCATCACAAATCTACGTTACGTTAAACTATGATGTCACTTCATAAGCCTAGCGAGATGATTTAGGAACCTTGTGATTGGTAGATAGTGCAAAAGGTAAACCAATAAACATCGAGCTAATTTTTCAGAAATTATTATGCGTTCTTGATCTTCTCCCACTAGAGATTGTTTTTTCAGGTGTGTTTTCAGCGCCAATTGCAAAATTTAAGACGTACTTCTCATGCGTCTACTGCGTAAATTTGAAGGATTAAAAGTGTGATTTCGCCCAATGTCCTGATTGTAATGCTTGTTATGTTTAGAAAAAAAACTATTGTTATTGTAGCTGAAATGCTTTACAGTTTTGTTTCTCTAGATATCTCTTAAGTATATTACAGGATGTGCCTTATTATTAACTGGGACACCATTATTGAAGGGAGGGAGGAAACCAAAATACCAGGAGAAAATATTTGGTGACCTGAACCTGAACAGTCTTGTATCTAAGTCATATAAAGTCATCCTCTGCAGGTTTTGTACTCTCCAACTTTGGCATAGAAAACTAGAGTCCTAACAAACAGTGCTACTGCTATCACCCATGATACATTTGCTGATTTCTTTGTTACAGAAAGTACTGACCCATTGGAAACAAAGATGGTGTGGGTGAAGAAAGAGAGAAACACAGATATACTTCCAATGCAGTCTGAGGTAATAATGGAACTTGACGTCTCTTTTACATATCTTCCACACAATAACTATATGGTACAGTAATTCAATAATAAAAATCATAATAATAGTAATAATAATAATTATAATAATTATAATAATAATAATAATAATATTAATATTAATAATAGTATTAATAATAATGGATGCTATATACTGTGATACCTTTGGTTATGAATGCCTCGGGTCACGAACAATTTGGTTTACGAACAACAACAATGACTCCTAAATATTTGAAGCTATGCCCTGTGTTGAGGGATTGGCCTTGGACTTTCATGTCCATGTTGACTCCATTGGTGTTGTTGGTCATCATTTTGGTCTTCTCTGCACTTATTTCCATTCCATAGGCTCTGGAGGTGGTGTCAAGCCTCTGTACCAGCTGTTTAAGTTCTTGTTCCTCTCTAGCCAATCCATCAATGTCATCCACAAAACGAAGGTTGGAGATTGTTCTACCCCCTATGCCGACTGTGCCTTCATGATCTGCAAGGGCATCTGACATGATGCGCTCTAGGAAGATTGTGGTCTAATGGTAGTGCTTCGGCTTGCGGATCGGAAGGTCTCGGGTTCGAGCCCTGGCCGGGCCATTGTGTTGTGTCCCTGGGAAAGACACTTTACTCCTGTTTTCCTACTCCTTCGGATGAGAGTATAAACTGAGGTCTAGTCTGTGTTGCATACATTCCATCATAACGGACTTTAAAGATCCTGATGCTCATGTCCTAGACGGGTGAGTGCCGGTGACAAGAAAACGCCCAGCATGCACCTAAGTCCTTCTCCCCCATCCCTGGCTGCCCAGGATTGTGCTTAGTTGTCCGGGCGTCAGACCATGCGCCCAAAGGCTGCGGATGGGCGTCTCGGGCGGCTTGAGTTAGATCCTGTATCGGCCAGCGCCTTGAGCAGCTCTTGAGCTGGAAAAGCGCTATATAAGAACGATTAAATAAATACATAAATAAATAAGATGTTGAAGAGGGTTGGAGAGCCTTGTCACACAGGCTTTTGATGACTTCAATAATTTTAGGGCTGATGTTGTAAACTCTCCTGGTTGCTCACAGAGCTGCATGTTAGACTCGATCAAACACTTTTTTGAAGTCTACGAACACATGGTATAGATGTTGTTGATGCTGTAGGTATTTCTCGCAGATTATTCTGAGGTTGAAAATCTGTTCAGTGGTACTTTGCTCTGCCCTGAATCCTACTGGTTCTTCAGCTATGATTTGTTCAGCTTGTGGTTTCCAACTGTTAAGTAATATTTTCAGAAGGACTATGCTGGGATGGCTGATGAGGCTGGTGGTGCCATAATGTTCACACTCCTGAACGTTACCTGTTTGGAAGAGTGATGATAAGCGACTGGGTCCATGGTGTAGACCACTCCACACTCTCACAGATCTTGATACAAATAATGGTGAGGGTGTCAATCATCGCTTTTCCTCCTGCTTGAAGCAGTTCCACGGGTATGTTGTCCACTCCCACTGACTTCCCTTTCTTTAGCGACTTCACTGTTGCCTCAACTTCTTCTCGGAGATTTGGGAGGATTTCTTCTTCTCTTTTCTACGGATATGCTAGAACTGATGGGTTTCTGTTTGATGTCTGGTTGTAAAGGTCAGAGTATTACTCTGTCCATCTATCCAAGACTTCTTGTTCTTCTGTAAGGCATATTCCAGACTTGTTTTGGATCGTGGAGACCTTGGGCTGTTTAACACTTGTCAACCGTTGGTAATGAGTCTACTGGAGACTGGGCGGCATCCCATGACATTGGCTGGAATGTCCTTGTGGACCAAGAATCCAATGCCGTGTTCATGCCTGTCATCTTTACCGCTAAAATAAAGATTGTGGCTTTTGTCGGTCGTTGTTTCACCTAAGCCTTCCAAGCGTAGTTCGCTGATACCTAAAATGTTTCATTGATAGTGGTCCAGCTCGTGGGCCAGTTCTTCTAATTTTCCATCCGCAGTTAGGGTCCTGACATTCCAGGTTTCTATGACTATGTTTCTGGTGCGGATCTTGCTAAGTTGTCCATCGGTAGCATACTTATCATCTCCGTCCTGGTGCCCAATGGAAGGTGCGGTCGTTGGCGATGACCGATCCGGGAAGGGGAGGGAATTGTTGTTTTTATCATGGGCAAAAAAAGACCTGGCAGGTCCTGATATCCTCGAATACACTCTCTTCTTCTTCCTTCTTGCACTGTGCCTTGCAGGATAGTCTTTGCAAGACCTGATGATCTGGTGACGACGTGGCCATACCATCGGAGTTTTCATTTTTTCACCACTGTGAGCAGGTCACCAGATCATCAGGTCTTGCAAAGACCATCCTGCAAGGCACAGTGCAAGGAGGTAGAAGAAAAGGATAGATAGGATAGGACAGGTGAGCAGGTGATCGTGTTGTCCAATGGCTTGTGTGATGGTCTGTCAGACTTCGTCGTTGGTGATGTGCTGGGTAAAGGAAATGTCCAGAAGTCTTCTGTAGCACCTCATCTCCATGCTTTGTATTCTTCGTTGTAAATCTGTTGTGATGGTCCATGTTTCGCGAGCGTATAAGAAGATGGAGATGACAAGGGAGCGGAGCAGTCTTACCTTGGAATGTAGACTAGTGGTCCTGTCTTTCCAAATTGGCTTCAACCTCGCCAGGGCAGCAGTTGTTTGTGCAATCCTGGAGAGGACTTCCTGTCGGGACCAATTGTCTGATACAATGGCTCCTAAATATTTGAAACTGTTACGTTGAAACGAACGAAAGTGAGTCTAAAGCGCGCACGATAGATCTAATCGTTTCGTTTTGCAAAGTATTCAATAATGGAGTTTATTTACCTTTGATTTGAGTTTGCATTGTTGTTAGGAGAGGCTTTGTATAACGTTGATAATTTGCGTTAGTCGATATTATTTGAGAATCTTCTGGATATGCGTGTTTACTCTTGATAGAAATTTCCGGATGGATATCGAAGGTCGTGAATGTTCCCGGAAGTAGAGAAAATGTGTAATGACGTAAGCCAGTGATGACGATCTTTAGTTCGATTGGTGGCAGTACGTCATTTCTACCATGTACCATATTGTTCCAGAAAAGAGAGAGGTTATTTAATCGTGTGCCGAGTCGGTGTTGACAGTAAAGTTGTTGATAGTGATTTGGAAAGTTGCTGTGAAAGTTGTTGAGTTGAATTGAGAATTGTATGCAGTTGTTGATGTGTGCTGAATAAAAGTGGAAAACTTCATACGTCGACTTTGTGACTTGTATGCTGTTAGGACGGGCTGTGTGAATAAACGAATCTGAGTTACACCCTATCAGGAATTCAAGCATCGGGGTTGAATCAGATACTGATAGAAAACACCAACATCAAACTGAGTGTAACATTTTGGGGGCCAAGCCGGGATTCACGCCATAGCCAAGGGTTCAACTGCTACAACAAGCGAGTCAACGTTACGAGAGACAGTCATCGAGGGTAGCCGCCAACGAGTTGCGTCGAGAGGGGCCAACATACTGGGACTACATCCGATAGGTACGGGTTGACTGCAAGGGCGTGTAGTCGCTGAAGAGTTGCTCGTGAGCGAACAACAGATCGGGACTACGTAGCTGCCGTAAGACTACGTCAAGGGACAGTCTCGGAGCTACATCGCCAGTGTTACAGAGAGCGGCGAGCGGACGTCGCGTCTACTTCAGCACAGGAGCGTATACATCAACACCAGCGTGGTGCAGCGTCGCATACGACGAGGACAGCGGGGCCTGCGTCAACGAAGGCGACTAGTGACAAGCATCAGCGCTACTGCAGAAAGCGTGCTGTTCTAGAACAGTCTAGAAAGGTACAGCACAGTCAAGAACTTTCCAGAAAAAGAACTCTACAGTCAAGAACTTTCTAGAAAAAGAACTTTCCAGAAAAGAACTTTCCAGAAGCATCAAGATGGCCGACTTCTGGCAGAAAGGGGTTGAACTAAATCTAAAAGGCAAACAGCTGACGGAGTACGTCAAATGCCAGGAGAGAATATTGCGCGAAGAAAGAGAAGAACAGCGATGGCGTGAAGAACGAGAATTAGAAGAGCAGCGTCGCCGTGAAGAACGAGAATTAGAAGAGCAGCGTCGCCGTGAAGACAGAGAATTAGAATTGAAGCGTCTGGAAATTGAACAGCAGCGGCAAGAAAGAGAAGAGCAGCGTAAAGAAAGAGAAGATGAGCGCAGGCGTGAGGAAAGAGAAGCTGATCGGCAGTTCCAACTAGAGTTGGCGCGCATCCAGCAACAGCAGCATGCGCCACAAGTTATCAGTGACAACACGGCTCCAAAATTGCCAGCTTTCGTCGACGGGAAGGACCAGATTGACTGTTATCTGGCGAGATTCGAAAGGTTCGCTGAAAGCTCTAACTGGCAACCTCAAGACTGGGCAATTCGACTGAGTGCACTTCTGACGGGGCAAGCTCTCGAAGTTTACACCAGACTGTCGAACGATGACGCCAAAAACTACGACGTCTTGAAAGAGGCCCTGTTGCAGTGCTATAACTTTACAGAGAAGGGCTACCGTAAACGCTTCCGTGAATGCCGGCCTAAGTCAGACGAGACGCCAAAGCAGTTTGTGGAGCGCCTGTCGTCATATCTACACAAGTGGGTGGAGTTATCAGGCGAAAGGAAGTCTTACGACAGTCTCCATGACCTGATCGTGAAGGAACAATTTCTCAATGCCTGTCACAAGGCTTAGCGACCCACTTAGAAGAACAAAAGCTGCAGACGCTTAAAGATGTGACTGAGGCTGCTGAAAGATATCTCATCGCTCATGGGAAAACCCTGGGGCCACCCAGCGCGACGAAACATTTTCAGAAGACTGCAAACCATGGGAACCAGATCCAAGGAAGCCAGACGAGCCAGAGACAGACAGACTCCACGCCTCCTCCCAGGGAAGGGCATTCAAGAGGCTGTTTCACCTGCAACGCTACAGACCACAGGGCGGCTAATTGTCCTCAAAACAAAAGTAGCGGACAGCGGAGCAGTACGGACAATTCAGCGGCGGGCAACCGGCAGAGGCGGTTCTCCAATCAACGGCAAACCAGTAGATCTGACCATCAGGTGTGCGGCGGGAGCGTCATTCTTCCGAGTGAGACCAAGCGCACAGCTACTCCTGCGGACGTGCAAGAGTGCATGACCGATGGCCAACTTCTCCTTGCCAACGGAAAATCCATCCCCGTCGTCGCCAGCGCAGCGGTGACCGTACAGAACATGCCTGTTTCCAAGGGACGCGTCGGAAATCATGAAGTGACTGTTTTAAGAGACTCTGGCTGCAGTGGGGTCATCGTCAGAGAAGACCTAATCGCTACAGAACAGTTCACTGGCGATTCACAATGGACACTTATGGCCGACAGCAAATGTTTGAAAGCGCCAGTTGCGAAGATTCATGTCAACACCCCTTTCTACATAGGCGAAGTCGAAGCGGTTTGCCTGAAGAAGCCGCTATACGATTTGATGATCGGGAATATCGACGGCGCGAGGCGACCCGACGACCCCGATTCAGAATGGAGTCCTGCCTCAACCCAACATGTCGAAGTTGTGGAGGAGGATCCATTGCCGTTTCCCGATGGAGACCTTACAGAGCTGCTACGGGACAATGTGGTTACTCCGGCTCAGCCCTGCCGACCAGAGATCGTCGGTGCCGTTACTACCAGGGCCCAGGCCAAGAGAGACAAGACGTCTACGCCACTGAAGGTCGCCGACAACTCTAAAGCTGCCATCGTGGACAGAGATAAGCTTATCCAGCTCCAGGGAGCTGATAGCACTTTAAACAAGTACAGGAACCGCCAAGACCACGTGACCAAGGGCAGTGGCACGGTCTATTTTGAGGTGAAGGCCAAGATCCTGTACAGAATCTTCCAGCACCCGAGGGTCAACGGAGGTAAACCACTACGTCAAGTACTGGTACCATTACCCTTAAGGCGCCAGGTGATGGAAGTAGCGCATGACTCAATTATGGGAGGTCACCTAGGCATCAAGAAGACGTCGGACAGAATCCAGGCGGTGTTCTACTGGCCAGGACTTCATGCGGACGTCAGCCGTTTCTGCCGATCATGTGACATTTGCCAGAAGACCATACCTCGAGGAAGGGTCCCGAAAGTGCCTATGCAGAGGATGCCTCTGATCGACCGACCTTTCAAGAGGGTGGCCTTAGACTTAATCGGCGAAATAAGACCTCCGAGTGAAGAAGGTTCATCGATGGGTACTGACTTTAGTGGACTATGCGACTCGGTACCCAGAAGCAGTGCCTCTGAAGAAGATTGACACTGAAACTGTCGCAGAGGCGCTAGTGGACATGTTCAGTAGACTTGGAGTGCCTGAAGAGATCCTGACAGACCTCGGGACGCAGTTCGTCTCCGACTGCATGAAGGAGGTGAACAGACTGCTGAGCATCCGGCATTTGACTACGACACCCTACCATCCGATGTGCAACGGGCTTGTCGAGAAGTTCAATGCTACGCTGAAGTCCACCCTGAAGAAACTGTGCAGCGAGCAGCCCAGACAATGGCATCGCTACATCAACGCCTTACTTTTCGCCTACAGAGAAGTACCGCAGGAGTCCACCGGCTTTTCTCCGTTCGAGCTGCTGTACGGAAGAACCATCCGAGGGCCGATGCACATCTTAAAAGAACTGTGGACGAAAGAAGTAGACACCCCAGAGGTGAAGAACAGCTACCAGTACGTGTTTGAGCTACGGGAGAAGCTGGAGCAGACTCTCGAGATAGCCAGAGAAAACCTGAAGAAATCCCAGGACTGTGGAAAGCACTACTATGACCGTAGGGCTGTGAACAGGAAGTTCAAACCTGGCAACAAAGTGCTGGTGCTGCTACCTACCGATCATAATAAGTTGCTGATGCAGTGGAAAGGCCCGTACGAAGTGGAGACCGTGGTGGGAATCAACGACTACAAGGTGAAGGTCGGCCAGCATTCCAAGATATACCACGCCAACCTCCTTAAGCTGTACGTGGAAAGGCCATCAGAGACTGTGCACGCAGCCACAGCAGCTGTGACCGACGACAGCTTTGACAGCGAAGAACTGTTGGAACTGGGAGACTTCCACAGCAAAGAAGGCATCGATGATGTTAAGCTAGGACCAAGCTTGACGGAAGGTCAAAAGATGGAGCTCAAGGACCTTATGGGCGAGTTTCCCCACAACTTCAGCGATGTCCCTGGCTCTACAACTTTGGTCGAACATGAAGTCCACACCCAGACCTGGAAGGAGCATCTGCAGACCTTGAGGGAGCTGTTCCACCGTCCCGCAGAAGCCAACCTGACCGTGAGACCCAGCGAATGCATCCTGGGAGCTGACAGCGTCGACTGCGTCGGACATCCGATGGAAGAAGGAGACAACGGAGGACGTACTGATTCCAGGGAAGCCCACATGATCATCGTCTTTGACCCTGGGCCGATGACGACCGCAACTGACGAGGGCGACTTTTCCTTGCGGATGAAAGATCATTGACTGTGTGGACGAACTAAGAATATTGGTAATGACAGACTTGAAAATGAAAAACGTTGACTGGGTAAATGATCTGTGAACATTGACAGTATCCAGAAAGACTTGCAGATGAGAAACTTTGACTCTGTGTGAATGAGCTGTGAACATTGTCATTATCCAGGCAGATTTGAAGATGAAAACCATTGACTCTGTGTAGATAAGCTGAGCGCAATTACAGAATTCAGAAAGTCTTAAATTAGTTTCAATTGAGGACTTTGTTTGTGCATTACGTTTCAACGTTGTTGAAAGAAATTGGGTAAATTTCTTCTTGAGTGGGGGGTTATGTTACGTTGAAACGAACGAAAGTGAGTCTAAAGCGCGCACGATAGATCTATCGTGCGCGCTTTAGACTCACTTTCGTTCGTTTCAACGTAACAGAAACTATGCATTGTGTAGAGGGATTGGCCTTGGACTTTGATGCCATTGGTGTTTTTGGTCATGATTTTGGTCTTCTCTGCACTTATTTCCATTACATAGGATCTAGAGGTGTTGTCAAGCCTCTGTACCAGCTGTTCAAGTTCTTGTTCCTCTCCAGCCAATCCATCAATGTCATCCGCAAAAGGACGGTTGGAGATTGCTCTTCCCCCTATGCTGACTGTGCCTTCGAGATCTGCAAGAGCATTTGACATGATGCGCTCTAGGAAGATGTTGAAGAGTGTTGGAGAGAGTAGGCATCCCTGACGCACTCTGATTATTGTTCTGAACCAGTTTCTGATGGCGCTGTTGTGGAGGACTGCACTGGTAGCCTTGTTATACAGGCTTTTGATGACTTCAATAATTTTTGGGTTGATGTTGTACACTCTCATGGTTGCCCACAGAGCTTCATGCCAAACTCGGTCAAACGCCTTTTTGAAGTCTACGAACACATGATATAGGTGTTGTTGTTGCTGTAGCCATTTCTCACAGATTGGAAATATGAGGTCGAAAATATGCTCAGTGGTACTTCGCCCTGCCCTGAATCCTGCTTGCACTTCAGCTATGATTTGTTCAGTTTGGGGTTTCAACCTGTTGAGTATTATTTTCAGCAGGACCTTGATGGGATGGCTGATCATGCTGATGGTGTGGTAATTTTCACATTCCTGAAGGTTACCTTTTTTGAGAAGAGTGATGACAAGCAATTGGGTCCATGCTGTAGGCCACTCCCCACTCTGCCAGATCTTGTTACAGATAATGGTGAGGGTGTCAATCATCGCTTCTCCTCCTGCTTGAATGTTGTCTACTCCCGCTGACTTCCCCTTCTTCAGCAATTGTACTGCTGCCTCAACTTCTTCTCTGAGATTTGGGAGGATTTCTTCACTGTTCTCAGGACATGCTAGAACTCATGGGTTTCTGTTTGGTGTGTGGTTGTAAAGGTCAGAACAGTACTCTTTCCACCTGTCCAAGACTTCTTGTTTTTCTGTAAGGCATATGCCAGACTTGCTTTGGATCGCGGAGATCTTGGGCTGTTTAACACTTGTTAGCCGCTTCACAGTCTGGTAGGCCTTCTTGCTGTTGTTCTTGTTCAGATTTACTATATTTCCTGGCATTGATCTTCTATCCAGTTCTCCTTTGTTGTGCGCATGCCTTTTCAGATGTCATTGTTGATGTGTCGGTAAGCATCAGTGTCATTATAATTTATTAAAGGGAGGGAGGAAACCAGCGTACCCAGAGAAAACCCTCAGTGACCTCAATAGTCTTGCATCTTAGTCACATAAGTTAGCTCCTTGTTCTGGTTGTTATTGCAATAACATTACATTACATGATTATTGCTTTAGGTCCAGCGGACTCTTCCGTGCCAAAGTTGTTATTGCAAAGTAATACATCATCTTAATTTTAGGATTGAAGTAGGCTTATTTTAAACATTATCGAGAAACGCAACACATTGTTGCTGTGATAATGACATAATAATAATGATGGATTATATTACTACAAAAAATATTAAAGATTACTTAGTCAATGTTTATATAGTCAATATTTATATAGGGTCCAACGGACCGCAAAGAGCTGAATCATGACCACTTTGTTGATGATGATGACAATGATGATGATGATGATGATCATGATGATGGTGATGGTTAGATCAAAGTACGGGTCATGCTTTAATGAGTTACAAGTTTAAAATGCATTTGGATTATGTCTAATAATTCAGGGATTGTAAATGTTCAGCGCTTTTCTGACTGTAGTCTGACTTCAGTCTCATTTTTGTAGTGATAAAGTAGGAACTCATCAGGCAATGACTGTAGTCTGACTTCAGTCTCATTTTTGTAGTGATAAAGTAGGAACTCATCAGGCAATGACTGTAGTCTGACTTCAGTCTCATTTTTTTAGTGATAAAGTAGGAACTCATCAGGCAATGACTGTAGTCTGACTTCATTCTCATTTTCTTAGTGATGACTAGTCGTGCAATTACCTGCCCCCACCCCTCTTCCACCTCCACAATCCATTTTGCCATTCCCCATCCCCTTTGTAGTTAGTGTTTTTTATATACATCTGTCAAAACTTCATAGTTAGTGTTTCTTATCTGTCAACACTTCATAGTTAGTGTTTCTTATATACATCTGTCAACACTTCATAGTGTTTCTTATATACATCTGTCATCAATTTATAGTTAGTTTTTCTTATATACATCTGTCAACACTTCATAGTTATTGTTTCTTATAATTATATACATCTGTCAACACTTTATAGTTATTGTTTCTTATATACATCTGTCAACACTTCATAGTTAGTGTTTCTTAAATGCATCTGTCAACAATTTATACTGTTTCTTATATACATCTCCCAACACTTTATAGTTATTGTTTCTTATATGCATCTGTCAACACTTCATAGTAAGTGTTTCATATATGCATCTGTCAACACTTTAAAGTTAGTGTATAGTGCATAAAGCTTGGTTTTCTTTTTCAGATATCAACTGCATGTGCTACACAGCTGCTCACTGTCAACTCAACACCACAGTCATTATCGGTCAAGTTCTCTTCTGCCTCAGTCACTCCCCACAGTGAAGTCAGTCTCAGATATCATGAGTGTAGAACAAAGACACAGCAGCAACAGAAGACCGGAGAACAAAAGAATCATGTATGTGATGTTTGTAAGAAAGCTTTCACTGAGGGTAGCAGTTTGAGTAGACATAAGCGTATACATACTGGAGAGAAAAATCATGTGTGTGATGTTTGTAATAAAGCTTTCACTCAGGCTGGCAATTTGAAGTTACATAAGCTTATACATACAGGAGAGAAAAATCATGTGTGTGATGTTTGTAATAAAGCTTTCACCCAGGCTGGCAATTTGAGGTTACATAAGCTTATACATACAGGGGAGGAGACTCGTGTGTGTAATGTTTGTAATAAAGCTTTTACTCAAGCTGGCAATTTGAAAAGGCATAAATGTTCTCATACAAGAGAGAAATATCATGTGTGTGATGTTTGTAATAAAGCTTTCACTCGGGCTGGCCATTTGAAGGAACATAAGCTTATACATACAGGAGAGAAGAATCATGTGTGTAATGTTTGTAATAAAGCTTTCACTCAGGCTGGCAGTTTGAAGGAACACAAGCTTATACATACAGGAAATAAAAATCATGTGTGTGATGTTTGTAATAAAGCTTTCACTCAGGCTGGCAGTTTGAGTAGACATAAGCGTATACATACAGGAGAGAAGAATCAAGTGTGTAATATTTGTAATAAAGTTTTCACTCAGGCTGGCAGTTTGAAGTTACATAATCTTATACATGCAGGAGAGAAAAATCATGTGTGTGATGTTTGTAATAAAGCTTTCTTTCAGGCTCGCAGTTTGAGTAAACATAAGCTTATACATACCGGAAATAAAAACCATGTTTGTGATGTTTGTCATAAAGCTGTTGGGGCTAGCTATTTGAAAAGGCATAAGCTTACTCATGTAGGAGAGAAGAATCATCTGTGTGATGTTTGTAGTAAAGCTTTCAATGGGGCTGGCAGTTTGAAGTTACATATGCTTATACATACAGGAGAGAAAAATCATGTGTGTGATGTTTGTAAGAAAGCTTTCACTCAGGCTGGCAGTTTGAAGGAACATAAGCTTATACATACAAGAGAGAAGAATCATGTGTGTGATGTTTGTAATAAAGCTTTCACTCGGGCTCACCATTTGAGTAAACATAAGCTTATACATACAGGAGAGAAGAATCATGTGTGTGATGTTTGTAATAAAGCTTTCAATATGGCTGGCAATTTGAAGTACATAAGCTTATACATACAGGAGAGAAGAATCATGTGTGTGATATTTGTGATAAAGCTTTCACTCTTGCTTATAGTTTGAAGTTACATAAGTCAATGCATACAGGAGGAAAAAATCATGTGTGTGATGTTTGTAATAAAGGTTTCACTCGGGCTGACCGTTTGAAGGATCATAAGCTTAAACATACAGAAGAGAAGAATCATGTGTCTAATATTTGTAAAAAAGCTTTCACTCAGGCTGGCAGTTTGAAGGTACATAAGCTTATACATACAGGAGAGAAAAATCATGTGTGTGATGTTTGTAACAAAGTCTTCACTCAAGCTGGCAATTTGATGGAACATAAGCTTATACATACAGTAGAGAAGAATCATGTGTGTGATGTTTGTAATACATAAAGCTTTCACTAAGGCGTGTCATTTGAAGAAACATAAGCTTATACATATAGGTGAGAAGAATCTTATATTTAATGTTAGTAATAAAGCTTTTACTAAGGCTGGTCATTTGAAGGAACATAATCTTATTCATACAAGAGAAAAATCATGTGTGTAAGGTTTGTAATAAAACTTTCACTTCGGTTAGCAATTTGAAAAAGCACAAGATGACACATTCTGGACACAAAATTCCATTTGTTTGACGTTTGTAAGAAAATATTTTTCTTTCAACTTGCCAGTTGAAGAGACATACATGTTCAGAAGAGAAAAATCTTATGTGTGATGTTTGTATTAGGGCTTTTTGATACATACTGAAGTGAAAAGTTATGTGACATATGTGTAATATCTAATGCTTTTATTCATGCTGACAATTTGATGAATCACATGTTGGTACATACAGACAGCTTGATGAATCACATGTTGGTACATACAGACAATTTGATGAATCACATGTTGGTACATACAGAAAGGACAATTAGGGGCTGTGCAATAATGCATATTTTTAAATTGAGTACTTGAAGAAGCTTACAGTAACATAGGCTGGAGGCAGAAAAGATAAAAACAACACATGAGTCGTCAGATAAAACCAAGCTTTCCAGTCTATTTCAAAGTTTTTCTCAAGGTAAAATAAGTCTAAAGCCTAAAACTCTTGACAGCTCTTTCAAATTAAGTTGATTCGGCTCTTTGCAGTCCACGGGACCCTATAAATAACTAACTCTTGACAGCAATTCTATATATTGGCTCACCCCCGTTGGGGTGCCGGGGGTTTCAGTATAAATAGTATCCCCACTTTCTGGAAATTTAGTGCTTTAAATTCCAACTGTCGCAGTCTTTCTCATTTGCTCTTTCTCATTCCTGCTCTGTTCTATCAATCTGCTATACTATCGTCTTCTTCGCTAGACCAGTCTCCTAACTATTTTCTTGAAAACTCTTCCGGGACAAGACTCCTTGTTTGTGTATGAGGTCTGTTGGATCAGCTTGGGAATATTGGACGCTTTCTGCCAGGTGGTCGCTAGGGCTTCCTATGATGTTATTATTTAGCAATGTAGGCATTTTATATGTATGTGTTTTGTTGATAATTTATAATGATGTTTGTATTCTATTTTGTTTTTGTAAACGGGGGTTCTATAAGTTGGGGTGAAGCCTCAGCCGTCCCCTGCGTGGGATGTCTTTATTGTAAAGTGACTGGCTGGTGGAGAGCTTTCAGTTTTACCACTAGGGCTGTTTCGGCAGATCTTTTATGCGGATCGGGGGTTGTCCGGTCCTGATTTGGCTCTGAAGAGTCCGCTGGACCTAAAGCAACAATAATGTATTGTATTGTATTGTATGTATATATTGGCTCAAACAATATTGTGAACATTGTTGAAATTAAAATTTAAACGTTGTATCCAAAACATTCTGGAGAGAAAATGGTGTGCAATGTATGTAATATGTTGAATGCTGTCAGTGAATATTATGTGTAACATTTAACCATTGAATGCAAAGGAGACAACATTTATGCTAGGAGTTTGAGGTATCACCAGTTGTCACATACTATAAAGACAAATGATGCATGTGATAGTGTTGACTCAAGTTGAGTACTAAAAAAAGAATAGATTGAGAAACTCGGGGTAAAAAATATAATACTTGCGATATGTGTGACCACAGTATATTGAATGCATATAATGCCATTGAATAGCATGGGATGTTTGTAACCACCATTGTATAATATGGGATGTTTGTTACCACCATTGTATAACATGGGGTGTTTGTAACCACCATTGTATAGCATGGGATATTTGTAACCATCATTGTATGGCATGGGATGTTTGTAACCACCCTTGTATAGCATGGGATGTTAGTAACCACCATGGTATAGCATGGGATGTTAGTAACCACCATGGGATGGCATGAGATGTTAGTAACCACCATGGTATAGCATGGGATGTTAATAACCATCATGGTATGACATGGGATGTTTGTAACCACCATGGTATAGCATGGGATGTTAGTAACCATCATGGTATGGCATGGGATGTTAGTAACCACCATGGTATAGCATGGGATGTTAGTAACCATCATGGTATAGCATGGGATGTTAGTAACCACCATGGTATAGCATGGGATGTTAGTAACCACCATGGTATGGCATGGGATGTTAGTAACCACCATTGTATGGCATGGGATGTTAGTAACCACCATGGTATGGCATGGGATGTTAGTAACCACCATGGTATGGCATGGGATGTTAGTAACCATCATGGTATGGCATGGGATGTTAGTAACCATCATGGTATGGCATGGGATGTTAGTAACCATCATGGTATGGCATGGGATGTTAGTAACCATCATGGTATGGCATGGGATGTGTATAACCAGCTTTGTGATACAGTTATATGATGTGTAGCATTTTACCATTGATTTTAAAGCAGACAACAAGAGAGTCAATCTGCTGTTAGATTGCCTGTTTTGAGATTGATGGTACATGAATATGGCTGTAATTAGTTACTGCAATGTAGGTATGAATGTGAAAAATGTAGATAAAATCTGTCCTTTTGTGTTAATATTCATCAAATCCTTTTAACTATGACTACTTCATTCTTGCTACAGCTACATGATCTAATATAGGAGATCTCTGGTGTACCAGGATTGCATTCCAAAACAATCAAATTGAATGGAAATGATAACATATTTGGGAAAAACTTTTGTTTAAAAATTCAGTGTTAATACTTGTGTATTATTACTTTATTTGACCTATTTTGTAAAACCTATTACAGTGATTGGCTGGTGGAGTGCCTTCAGTGTTACCACTAGGGTTGATTGATTAATTATGCTGAAGCCCGAGGTCAACTTTTTCCAAGGGGAACAACTCCAGAATTTTTTTTTTATCACAAAACTAAACAAAATTATTGCGTCCCTTTTATAAACTAAAAAAATATCCTTAACCCCCATTCGCCTCCACTTTCACGACAACCAACGTTAAAATCTAAGTGCAAAACGAAGAAAAATAAATAAATATTTTTTTTTAAAATGTTGAAAAATTATAAACTTTTATTATTTTACAACAATTTGTTCGAAAATGCTTCCTCGACAATATCCTGCCTTTCCGTTCATCTAACTTCATAAGACCATTCTAGCACTTTGAGTTTTACAGTTTAACTAAAATGAACCCTCAACTTTCATTATGAAGATTATTGTTGTCAAGGTTTCATGAAACCACAAGACATGGAGATTGTTTCCATCTGTTTCTGTACTGAAGAACATTAAACTATTACGTTTGATGACAGTCATAGAAATGATTACTGAGCGAGAGCACCATGACGCCGAACATTCACAATTACGTCCACCATTTCAAAGATGACAGAATTGTTCTTGACAACATTTAAAAAGTAATGCAGCTATAGCTGGGGTGTGTGGGTTTATGCACTTGAGTGCCATTAGTGCACAGCTGGGTGGTTCAGCCTAGTAATATTGTCATACCTGTCAAGCTAGCTCTTGTGGACTCTTACCATAAGATTTTGCTTCCCATACCATAAGTTTGAGCAAAATACCACAAAAAATGTGTGAAAATGCATAAATTGTCACATTCACGAACCTTATCGATATCTATCTATCTATCTATCTATCTATCTATCTATCTATCTATCTATCTATCTATCTATCTATCTATCTATCTATCTATATGGACAACACACATATATATGGACAACACACACACATTATATATATAATTGTGGTGATATATATATCGCCAAAATTCAGTAAGAATTATGTCAAAAGCATAAGACTTGACAGGTATGCAATGTCACTGATAAAATAAAGTATTAAAATGTTTATAACAATGTAAAATGTGTGTTGTTGTGTGTACATTACAATGTCACTGATAGAATAAAGTATCAAAATGTTTATAACAATGTAAAACTGAGCATTGTGTTGTGTGTATATTACAATGTCACTGATAGAATAAAGTATTAAAATGTTTATAACAATGTAAAACTGAGCATTGTGTTGTTGTGTGTACATTACAATGTCACTGATAGAATAAAGAAGGAATGAAGGGAGATGAAGTGGAGGTTACAGGGACAACTTTATAAACATGCAAAAGATAAAGTATTTTGTTAAAGTAAAGCCTTATTAAGGGGCCACCTGTACCTATTATCAATATCTTAATTATTTTTAATTAATTAATTAATTTAATTAATTAATAACTAATTAATTTAATTAATTAGTTTAAATAATCTGCTAGTGTATCATCTAGTTTTGTCCCCCAAACCCCTCTGTGTCCCCCCCCCTTTCCCCTAGTAGAGGGGGTGGGTGCCTGACTTTGTTTTTATTTTTATTTTTTAATATTTATTTATTTATTTATTTATTTTATCTTTAAACGTGCCGGCGCATGCTCCCATCAAGTCCCACACATTTGTATTATTAATTTGTTCCCCAACATTGGGGTTTGCACATTACTCTGAAGAAGAAGACGCAGAAATCTTCCTCTCAAATGCCATAATGATCAACACGATTGATTGTGGGCGTACACGGCAAGACAAGGAGACAAGAGGCATTCAGCAAACAAACAAAAGAAGCCACAAAATAACAAGTGCAATTTTTAAAATGTAAGATAAATGTAAAAGTCATATCAAAATAACACAAGTATTCACAATTTTTACTATTTTTACTAATGCTAAGTTAATTAATCTTTTTTGGAGGCATACGAAACTAATTTAGTAAATGACAATCTGGCTTTGTAATTCTCTCTTTCGGTAACTCCTCCTCCCCCTTAGCAAACTTTCGGAATTACTTCCCCTGTTCATGTTGAGGTTGTGCAGTTGTTTTGCAACGTTGAGTGCTGCATTGCTCTGTTATGGAGGACGAAGACAGCCCAATGCTGTCTGAGGTGAAGCTGGAGATTGACATTGCTGAGGAACCAGTGGTAGACTGGATGAGATTGCAAGCGTGGCATGCACAAGGTGAGTTGACTCCGGTGATGAAACAGTCGTCATTGAACTGTATGGAAACTGACATTTTACAACTAGCCTACAGGACAGTTAAGATCAACACCGTGGTATCAACCCGTACAGGAAAAATATAATTTCCACGCCAGTCAAAATGAAAGCTTTGTCATTCTTCTAATATTCTCCTAATACAGTTATCTGAATTGAATGGCTCATCATTTATTTTTTCTTTGTTTAAAATGTATTTTACTACAATGACTCAATGTATTTTTTTTTTTAATTTGAGATGTCACAAAGGGGTGGCAAATGTTAACATCAGCGCTCCTTGAAGAATGGTATAACAGAAAATGAGTTAAATAAGTGTCAGGTTTAGCACACCCACACCCTAACACCAACACAATAGTTTGTTATTTTCCTTACCTGGCTTTTGTGTGGACTGTGCAGTGAATGCTGGGTGCTGTTCTTAACTACAGCAACGTTGTTTCTGCAGAATTTGTTTTAATTGAAAATAGTGAAATAGACCAGTTCTTTGTTCATCCTTGATTGCACTTTGGAGGTTTATTTACTGTATTTAGGTGAGAGGAAAAGATATAAGTTCTTATTTGATGTTTTTTTTTTTTTCAGTTTGTCATTATGCTTGCTGTCAGAAAATATTCCCATGAAAGCTGTTGCTTTGTTTAGAAATTGCAGGAAGAGAAAGCCATCATGTTTCACACAGCAGCAGGGAACAGATTGTCAGAGGTACCACTAACATGACTGGCAGTGAGTTCAACATAAAGGAAGAATCAGAAAGCAAGACAGTGGCACCTGACAGTGACGTGATGGAGCCACATATACCACTGTTGTGTACTTGTACAGTGAAGACAGAACCTGACTGTGACACTGAGGAATATGGTAAATATATTAGCGTATTATAGTCAGGGCTCCCCATTTGCAGTGAATCTAAGGAGAGGAATCACTTTCATTTTATAATGTAATGGATTTTTTTTTCTCTCTTTGTTAAGCATTTTAAGGAGTGGGAAAAACGCCGATGGTAGAATGCTATGATTGATAGTTTTGTAGTGAAACAAGGGAGGTAACAATGGCACATGAGCCATCACAAACCTACGTCACATCAAACTATGATGTCAATTCCTAAGCGTAGCGAGATGATTTAGGAACTTGGAGATTGGTTCATAGTGCAAAAGATAAATGAGTGAACATCAAGATAATTTTTCAGTCGCATGGCCATGTTAATTTTATAAATGCAATCGCGATTTTTTCATCCGGTAGGCTGTTTTTCAGGTGTATTTTTTGCACTAATTGTAACATTTAAGATGTATTTCTCACACATGATCAGCGATTCTAAGGCATGATTTTGAGGGTATTAAGGTATTATTATGCCCAATCTCAGCATAATGGAGAACCCTGATAGCAATACTTGTCATGTTGTTTTTTGTTTTTTTTTTGTTTTATGTCGTTAAAAAAAATATATATATTGTGATTGTAGCTGAAATGCTTAACAGTTTTGCTTCTCTAGACCTCACTTAAGTATATTACAGGCTGTGAGCTCAATAACTTGCCTTATGTGCCAGGGAACCAATGTTTAATTCCACAAGTGTCAAGAACAATTTTCATTGAAGTGAACATTTTAGTGATCACAAGTTGGTGTGATCCACACAGGACAGTGGATGTGAGTGACAACAACTGTTTAGTGATCACAAGTTGGTGTGATCCACACAGGACTGTGGATGTGAGTGACAACTGTTCAGTTGTATCATCCACTATGGCACTCGCCCATGATGTGTTTGCTGATTTCTTTGTTACAGAAAGCAGTGGGCCATTGGACACAAAGACAGTGTGGGTGAAGTCGGAGACATATATTAATGTACAACCAGTGGGGCCTGAGGTAATAATCGAGCTTGATGTCTCTTATACAAATCAACACATGAACTGTGTGGTACAGTAATCCAAATGTTCTGATAGTTGTTGTAAAGTAATATATTCTCATTATTGATTTCAGGAGCCACAAGACTCAGAACTGTGTACAGTGAAGACAGAGCCTGACAGTGACACAGAGGGATACCGTAAGTATAGTAGTGTTTTATACTTAGTAGTAGTGTTTTATACTTAGCAGTAATGTTTTATACTTAGCAGTAGTGTTTTATACTTAGAAGTAGTGTTTAATATTTAGCAGTAGTGTTTTATACTTAGAAGTATTGTTGTATATTTAGCAGTAGTGTTTTATACTTAGCAGTAGTGTTTTATACTTAGAAATACTTGTCATGCTGGTATCTGTATTGTGATTGTGGCTTAGCTGCTGTTCAGTTTGAACTTTCTTGACCTAAAGTGTAGAAAAGGCTCTGAGCTATGCTACATGTAAGTGACAGGAACATTTCCTATTTGGGGGAATTTTTTTTTTAGTGTAAGCCCCATAGTAATTCAGCCTGTCTCTTCTCATGCTACACATGTGTGTATGTGTGTGTGTGTGTGTGTGTGTGTGTGCATGTATGTGAGTGTGTGTTTCTGAGTGTATATGTGTGAGTGTGTGTGCATGTTATCTCGATTCTGAGACATATTCCTTGTGTTTTATCTTAGCAATAAAATTATTTGACTTGGCTTGAAAGAACTGTGCTTGTGTTTTACATAAATGGATGCTAAATGTGCATTATTATTAAATCAGACTTAAAGTGGTGATCTGTAACCAACCTACACTCTCACATGATAAAAGAGACTGAGAGACTGACAGACTGAGACTTTATTGGTCTATGAAATGTACATAGAAATTCGCCTTTCAACTGCACAAATATAGTAAATATAATATATAGAATCTTTGTTTTTTAAATGACATGTAGAAACAACAAAATAAATAGTGCAACACATACAATTAAACAACTACTATCCCACATCCCAAACATACTTGCACTGTACACTCCCATGTACACCCCGACACACCATCACAAACCAGCGCCACCACGTACAAACACCAACCACAGGCGGATAACGCATGCTAACCATGTAAATGCATAATCATCCCATGCTAAGCCAAACCACAAAACAAGACTGAAAAATTAACACATACACACACACACACACACCCACACACACACACACAAACTCGCAGGCAGGTATGCAAACATTCTGGCTGACTGGCTAAATTTATAAGCCTGACACACTGACTAACTGATCAGATTTTATAAAGTCAAGGAATAACGTTTGTGAGTCGAATGGCGCTCGGCAGAAGGGACCGGCATAACCTGTCAGTCCTCGCTCGGCAACTGATATTCCTACCGGACCTGGATGAGGTCTTCACCAGCAGGTCATCACACAGCGGATGGGTTAGGTCACGCTGAATGGCCCCCAGGCGCTTTACTGCTTTCGCCTTGAAGAGTGCCTGAAGGTCTGCCAATAATATTGCCAGCCAGCCTGACCTTTGACCTGCTGTTTTAGGCTGCTGAAGAAGCACAGACTGTTGTTGGTCAGTACAGACTCCACCGTCAGCCCATACAAAAACTCCAAAACCCTGAAGCTCACATTAAAGGCATTCAGCCTTTTCATATAGTGTAGGCGTTGGTTGGCCTTCTTGAGGAGCTGCTAGGCGTTGGGGACCAGTCCAACTTGTAATACATGTAGATGATGGAGCCCAAGTACTTGTTTTGGTCCACCACCTGCACTATTTCACCCCCAATGACCAATGGGTCCAGATCTCCTTTGTATTAGAGACGTTGAGGAGGAGATGGTTGTCGTCGCACCACCTGACGAACTCTTCCACTGCGCAGTGGTACGAGCTCTCGCTCGTTGTGATAAGGCCGGTCAGGGACGTGTCATCAGAAAACTTCACTTGGAGGGCGTCTTCATCGGTACAGGGACAGTCGGCCGTGTGGAGGATGAAGAATGCCGGGAATAGGACTCAGCCATAAGGAACCCCTGTGTTATTATGAAGGTATTTAGATGCCTTCAGGGAGATGGGCGACCTAATCACAACGCGTTGTAGTCTGTCTGCCATCTGATAATCAGGGGGTTGGCGTCCATTTTCAATTTCATCAGTTTCCGCATCATTAGGTGAGGCTGGATGGTGTTCAAAGCTAACGAAAAATCCAGGAAAAGAATTCTGGCATATGACTTCGGCCTCTCTAGGTACCCAAATACAGAGTGGACTATGGTGATGATGGTGTCTTCGGTGTTTCTGTTGGGCATGTATGCGAACTGCATGGGGTCATGGAATGGGCGTGTTTCCCCAAGCAGCCGTTGAAGGACAATGCGCTCAAGGTACTTAAAAGGAATGGACGGTTGAGGGAGAGGGTTTTGTGAGAGCGACAGTCATTCAGGTTTGCAGGAGAGGGTTTCTTAAGGACAGGGATAAAGTTGGAAGACTTCCAAAGGGGTGGGATGTGTCCAGTGTCCAATGACTCCTGGAACAAGATGGTGAACACAGTCATGGCAGTTCGTGGGTACAGCTCCCGGAACGTGAACTGGACCACAAGGACTCCTGGGGTTGACCTGTCTAAAGAGCTAACTCATCTCTTACTCCCTCAGTGCCTCCTCACTGTTGTCTCTCTCACTCAGGTCAGCCACTGTACTCGCTTGCTCAGTGAGAAGTCAGCGGTGTCAAAGCGGGCATGAAAGATGTTTAGGTCGTTTGCCCACTTCTACTGGTCCTCTACATTCAAGGACCTCTTCCACGGCTTATAGCCAGTCATCGTCTGTAGGTTGCTCCACAGTTTCATGGGATTTTTATGGATGCGAAGTTTTCTGCGACCTTGTCCCTGAACTTCCACTTGTTGTTTAGGATCACTCTTCTGACTTCCTTCTGCAGTTTCTTCACATCATCTGGAGTCTACTCACTGAACGCCTTCTTCCTCTTCCTCAGGACGTCTACCACCTCCTTTGTCACCCAAGGCTTGTTGTTGGGGTAAGTCTTCACCTCTTTAGTTGGCACCAGCATGTCGATACAGAACTGGACATAGGAGGATGACGTTGACCTTTTTGCCTAGCGACGACCCATCCAGCAGAGCGTCCCTGTCAGTGCACTCCTACCAATACAACACATTTTCATCTGTGAAACATGTAGTGTAAATAAAAATGGCTATTAGAAAACAAAAAGGAAATCAAATGTTAATTTTGGGAGATTTGTATTTTTGTATTTAAATTGACTGCATCCGACACCATTACTGAAGGGTGGGAGGAAACTAAAGTACCTGGAGAAAACACTGGTGACCTGACAAGTCTTGTATCTAAGTCATAGACATTCATCCTCTGCAGGGTGACCTGAAAAGTCTTGTATCTAAGTCATAGACATTCATTCTCTGCAGGGTTTGTACTCTCGAATGTTGGCATAGAAAACCACAGTCCTAACCAACAGTGCTACTGCTATCACCCATGATCAATTTGCTGACTTCTTTGTTACAGAAAGCGCTGACCCATTGGAAACAATGATGGTGTGGGTGAAGCCCGAGATGTACATAGGTGTACTTCCAATGGAGTCTGAGGTAATAATGGAACTTGACATCTCTTTTTCAAATCTTCCACACAATAACTATGTGGTATAGTAATCCAATAATAATTTTAAAAAAAAAATAATAGTAATAATCATGGATGCTATATACATTGATACCTTTGGTTACGAACGCCTCAGGTCACAAACACTTCTGGTTACAAACAACCCTTTTTATTTTTTTTTTGTCTCTCGTAAGGAACAGTGCAAATTTCAAACTGCTTTTTTAGGAGCTGGTTAAGTAGATGTCAACAGCATGGCCACCACCTTCAACTCAGCACACGGATGCCACCACTGAGATCCTTGGCAAGCACCACCCAAAGAAGAAACTGTGAGTCACATCTGAACTTTTAGACCTGTGTGAAAATGAAGAGATGAAAAAACCACCTCACATGGAGCTGATGTCTACCAAAAAATCAATGACTTCCGAAAAGGTATGCGTACAGCAAAGGAGGACTAGAGAGAAGCTAAATGCCAGAAAAAAAAGGAACAGTCTGAACAAGAACAACTGCAAGAAGGCTTACCAGACCATGAAGCGATTGACAAATGTTAAACAACCCTAGGTCTCCTCGATTCAAAGCAAGTCTGGCATATGCCTTACAGAAGAACAAGAAGTCTTGGATAGATGGACAGAGTACTGCTCTGACATTTACAGCCAAACACCAAACGGAACCCATCAGTTCTAGCATGTCCCCAGAACAGAAAAGAGGAAGAAATCCTCCCAGTTCTCCGAGAAGTTGAGGCAGCAATGCATTCACTGAAAAAGAGGAAGTCAGCGGGAGTGGACAACATACCTGCCGAATTGCTTCAAGATAAAAAAAGAAGTGATGATTGGCGCCCTCACCATTATCTGTAACAAAATCTGGCATTGTGGGGAGTGGCCTACACCATGGAACCAGACGCTTGTCATCACTCTTCCTAAGACGGGAAACCTTCAGGAGTGTAAAAATTCCCACACCATCAGCCTTATGATCCATCCCAGCAAGGTCCTACTGAAAATAATACTCAACAAGTTAAAACCCCAAGCTAAAAATATCATAGCTGAAGAACAAGCAGGATTCAGGGCAGGGCGAATTACAGTACCACTGCACAGATTTTCAACCTCAGAATAATCTGCAAGAAATACCTACAGCACCATCTATATCATGCTTTTGTAGACTTAAGAAAGCATTTGACCGAGTCTTTACATGCAGCTCTGTGGGCAACCATGAGAGTGTTGGCCAAGATGTGCACCACAACTGGGGAGACACAAGTGGACCTCATTATTGAAGTCATCAAAAGCCTATATGACAAGGCTACTAGTGCAGTCCTTCACATCAGCGCCATCGGAAACTGGTTCAGAACAACAATCGGTATGCGTCAAAGATGCCTACTCTCTCCAACACTCTTTAACATCTTCCTAGAGATGCCCTTGCAGATAATGGAGTTACAGTCAGCTTAGGGAGTAAAGCGATCTCCAACCTCAGTTTTGCGGATGACATTGATGGATTGGCTGGAGAGGAACAAGAGCAGCTGGTACAGAGGCTTGACACTACCTCCAGAGCCTATGGAATGGAAATAAGTGCAGAGAAGACCAAAGTGATGACCAGCATCAACATGGACATCAAAGTCCAAGGCCAATCCCTCAACACAGTGCATAGCTTCAAATATTTAGGAGCCATTGTATCAGACAATGGGTCCCGACAGGAAGTCCTCTCCAGGATTGCACAAACAACTGCTGTCCTGGCGAGGTTGAAGCCAATTTGTAAAGATAGGACCATCAGTCTACACTGCAAGGTAAGACTGCTGCACTCCCTTGTCATCTTTATCTTCCTATATGCTTGGGAAACATGGACCCTCACAGCATATCTCCAACGAAGAATACAAAGCATGGAGATGAGGTGCTACAGAAGACTTCTTGGCATTTCCTATACCCAGCACATCACCAACGACGAAGTCCGACAGACCATCACACAAGCCATTGGACAACACGATGACCTGCTCACGGTGGTGAAGAAACGGAAACTCCGATGGTATGACCACAAAACGAGATCATCAGGTCTTGCAAAGACCATCCTGCAAGGCACAGTGCAAAGAGGTAGAAGGAGAGGGAGACTGAAAAAGAGGTGGGAGGCCAACATTCGGGAATGGACTGGTTTGACACTGTGCGAAACAATCAGGATTGCTGAGGACAGGTAAAGCTGAAGTATGCTGGTTATCTGTGGTGCCCCTACGGCCTCCGAGTTACAGGATAGGATAGGGTCCCGACAGGAAGTCTCCTCTCCAGTATCGCACAAACAACTGCTGCCCTGGCAAGGTTGAAGCCCATTTGGAAAGACAGGACCATCAGTCTACATTCCTAGGTAAGACTGCTTCTCTTCCTTGTCATCTCCATCTTGCTATAAACTTGCCAAACATGGACCTCTAAGAATTTCTTATACCCATCACATTACCAACGCCGAAGTCTGACAGGTCATCACACAAGCCATTGGACAACACGATGGCATGCTCACAGTGGTGAAGAAACGGAAACTCCGATGGTATGGCCACTTCACCAGAACATCAGGCCTTGCAAAAGCCATCCTGCAAGGCACGATGCAAGGAAGCAGAAGAAGATGGAGACAGAAAAAGAGGTGGGAGGACACCATTCGAGAATGGACTGGCTTGACACTGAGCGAAGCCATGAGAGTTGCTGAGGACAGAGAAAGATGGAGCACGCTGGTTAAAAGATCATCTGTGGTGGCCCAACGACCTTCAAGTAACGGGATAGGATAGGAAGGAACAGTGGGTTACGAAGGACAAATTTCCCTTGATAGTTTCTTGATGCAGAAAGATTCCCAGGCGGCTGCCAAGAAACAGCGACAAGAAAGTCCTGAAACTAATGATTCAGAATAGCAAAGAAAGTGACACATTTCCCATGATCGTTTTCTTGGTAAAAAAAAAAGTTGAAATCTTTATTTTATTTTACATTTAATTTATTTGGTTGTTTTCTTTCTCTGTATGTAATACAAGAACACATAGTCTTTCTCCGTATATAATACAAATACACGTATTCTTTACCTTTGTCAGGTAAATCCGGATGTAAATAAAAAAGAATGATTCTTTCGTCTTGAAACGGATTGTCTCTATTTCATTGATTTCAATGTTTGGGATTACGAACGTTTCCAGAACTTGGTTCGTAATTCGAGGTACCACTGTAGGTGCTGTTCCCCAAATCACCGATCATTGCGGCGATGTGTACCAACATAGGCACACAGACATGTTTCACCCAGTCTGACACACACAACAAACACATCTCAAACATGTGACACACACAACAAACACATCTATCACTCCAACATGTGGCGCACACAACAAACACATCTATCACTCAAACGTGGGGCACACACAGCAAACACATCTATCACTCCAACATGTGGCACACACAACAAACATCTATTACTCAAACATGTGGCACACACAACAAACACATCTATCACTCAAACATGTGGCACACAAAGAACATAAGGAATTCGGAGAAATTTGACACAAACACAATATTAAATGCTAAACAAACTTTACTTACAAACAGACAATCACTCATTCAACAGATATTGAGTAACATACAAAGTCAAAATGGTGATGGTGATGTAATCGCTGACCATGACGAGGACGATGATAAAGACGATGATGTGTATGACTGTGATGATGACGGTGATGCTTACTATGACGATGATGATGAGATTAGCCAACCTTGACGCCACTACAAAGGGTTATAACTCTGCCCTCTCAAAGTAACTACAGCGTCGTCGGCTTCCAGTTATTTCTTACAATAATGTCGACCTAGACGACCGATGAACCACGATGAAGACTGCAATGATGATTAACATGAATCGGCGATTGCAGCGAAATGGGATGACGATTCTTTCTTCGGCTCTCCACCCTGTAAGCCTTCGTGGACCACCAGTAGAGTACTTACGATGCGTAGCTGAAAGTAGACGTTGCAGACTCACTCTCGTTAAAATTGCATGAAATGTCAATGCCTATGATGCGATCGCAGAGCTCTCAACGTCACTCGAACACGACCGACCTCTACACCCAATGGCTCGGGGATGACTATTTATGAGGATATTTTGGGGAAACTGCAGAAAAGGTCATCAGTCAATTAAAGGTTGGGTCCTGAGTACATAGGGTGGACTGGGAATAGGGACACGAAGAAACTTTCCACCTGCACATCCTCAACGCACTAGTGTTCATCAGCGCCCTGCCGCTGGACAGAAACACAGACACAGGCCTACATGGCCACTATTAGATGTAGTGTCAGCGAGTTATTTATATGGTTTCTTTTTTCTTAATCACGTTAAATTTAGGTTTGAAATGTGAACCATGAAATAATGAATTCAAATGAACTAGATGATTGAAGCAATATTGATGAATGCAACAACTACCATTAATTCCACCACACTCTACCTCACCCCTCCTCTCTCTCTCTCTCTCTCTCTCTCTCTCTCTCTCTCTTTCTCTCTTTCTCTCTTACTCCATAATGCACACACCGAGACAAACAAACATTCAATACTCACAAGGAACAAGAACTTTCCCTGGTGACTGGTTATTCCAACTATTTTTAGACATACATGTAACGTATACACAACAACCTGTTGATCCAATTCTGGGTACCAATTTTGATCGCCACACCAATGAACATCAAGGCGATGTTACGTGTTGAGATCTTAAAAAAACACATCTAAAGTATAACTGCAGATACATATATGTACATATATTGAACCGTATGAGAACATCTAATCAGATTCATACATAACGCCAACCAACTACACGTGCAAAGAAAGAAAAAGATATTTTCCTTATATAGCGCACTTACAAGCTCAGAGAGCTTCTCAAGGCGCTGGCTCGTAATATCCAGCAATCACGAAATAGTTTGCTGAAGTCAGGATTCGAACCCACGTCGCCCAAGACGCACTCACACAAGTCTGCCGCCAAACCGAAAACTAATAACGTTATTTGCAACAGAAGAGTGATTAGCTATAAAACAATTAATCCACATCACAGGCACCCAAAATGAGAAATTAATACATGTCTGCGACACTATGGTTTTTATTGCAAATTAATGTATCCTCGTAATTGTAAGGACTGAAGTAGGTTTATTTTAACTATTATCAAGAAACTCAACACATTGTTCGAGGGGTCTGCGCCGCCTGCGCAAGGAGCAGACGTGTTTTGTTTTCCTGCGTCTGTTCGCTTTCGATATTTTCAGTATTTCTGAAGTCTTAACCCCCAAAACTTCGTAAATCAAACCCATTCCCCCCACCCCCCCCCATCCCCCTAAGATCACCCGGAAAGAAGTCTGCGTTGTTTTTACCACCTGTCAACGCGCCTTTCACTGGATTTTTATACTTTAAAGTGTGTCGTGAGTACTGCACCATGTTCGACTGCCTACTTCCGATCTGAGCTTGCCAGACGAAAGGTATGTCAACAAACTTTTCTCTGTTCTTGATCGTCTTCATCGCTTTTGGATACAAGACTTTTGTTGCCGATGCTGAGATCCCTCAAGATGTAGAAATTAATACCCTCACCTTTAGCGGCAAGAACTTGTTCAGAACTCTTGGCACTGGATACTGCCTGATCGTGAGTTCTCTTTCCCGAAGACCACTCGCCAACAAACTAACGCGATGCACAATTCGTCAAAGATTATTGCTTCTCTACCTGTCAGCCATTCTACTAAGTAACTCTTATGCACCTGAGCCAAACACCGGCCCATTAAGCATTGGTACGACAGCTTCTGACAGTAGTCACCTCTCATGGCTGTGTGGCACTTGCGACTGCACAGTGGACTGGGGCACCAGAGGCATTGCATGCAACACGTGCGGACAGTGGTACCACGCCCACTGCCAGAGCATTAACACCACCCTCTACGAACACCATACAGCTCTCGGAGAAGATGTCTCATTGCACTGCACCATCTGCGGCAACCCCAACAGCCAAACAGTGTTTGACCTATACGGCACAGATGACTCCTTACTCCGATCACTGCCAGATGCCTCCTGCACCACTCCTACGGAACTGCACATGCGGCGTCCCCAACACTCCTCCACTCCAACAAGAATCAGCCAACAGGATAGACCCACAAAGAGACCCCTGCGGCTTCTTAACCATAACATTCAGTGCTCGTCCGGCAAGAAAGCTGAGATTGAAAACTTAGTAGATAGTACCAGACCTGACATCTTCATAGCCACTGAGACCTGGCTAGACTCTACTATAGGAGATAATGAAGTGCTTCCTGACGGTTTCAGAACTTTTCGCAAAGATAGAAACCGACATGGGAGAGGTGTTTTCGTCGCAGTTAAGAACACTTTAGACTGTTCAGAGGCCACAGAACTACAAGAAGATGGGTGCGAACTCATTTGGGTGCGCATCAAACTCCAAGGTAGACGGACCCTCTACGTGTGCGCCTACTACAGGCATGACGTATCGGACGCCGAAAGCTTGGCCCTCTTTAGGACTTCCCTTGCAAGAGCAGCTGCCATCCCCAATGCCCACATCGTCCTCGGCGGTGACATGAACCTGCGCGACTGGGACTGGAAGCACATGGCGCTCAAACCTGGCAGCTCCTACCCATCGCTTCACCGTGAGTTTGTGGATATTCTGCAAGACCATGGCATGGAGCAGATGGTAGAAGAACCAACACGTGGAGCAAACACGCTCGACCTCATCTGTACCAACAACCCCCACCTCATACCTCATGTAGACTTACTCCCAGGGATTTCTGACCACGACATAGTCTTCTGCGAAATTGCCATCCACCCCCATAAAAAGAAACAACTCCCAAGACTCATACCAATACAAGCTGGCTAACTGGGAAGGGTCAGGAAAGTACTATCAGACCTACTGGTGAGGATGGAGTCAGAGAATACCACCGCAAGTACAGGAGAGCTCTGGACTATGTTTAGGGACTCTCTCAGAGTGGTAATAACCGACTTCATCCCACACAAGCAAACAAGAGCAAAGGAAAACAAACCATGGGTAACTCCCCAACTTCGCAAGCTCATCAAGAGGCGAGAACGTGTGTACAAGAAGATGAGGAAGCTGGGCACGGAAAACCTCAAGGAGGAAAACAAGAAGCTGTGCAGAGAGATCCAGCGACAGCTTCGTAGATCCTACTAGTCCTATCTGAATGACACATTTGAAGATAGCGACCCCCAGCAAGCTAACAAACACAAAAGGTTCTGGACCTACATTAAACATCAACGGTCCAACAACACAGGCGTCGCCGCACTGAAGGTCAACGGCCGTTTAGTCTCCGACCCCACGGCACAAGCAGAGGCCCTCAGTAGGCAATTCCAGACCGCATTCAGTGAGGGAAAACAATACACTGCAGATGAGTTCCACCACAAATGCAGGATGCCAGCTAGGGACTTCCCAGTGATTGACAGCATCACCATCGTCACTGAGGGAGTCAGGAAACTCCTACACAACCTGAAGCCCAATAAGGCACCGGGCCCTGATAACATCACACCCAGAGTGATAAAGGAGCTTGCTGGTGACATTGCCCCCATCCTCACTATCATCTACCAGTCTTCCATCAACACCGGCAGACTACCAGCTGATTGGAAAGAGGCCAATGCAACACAAATTTTCAAGAAAGGGAAGCACTATGAACCATCCAACTACAGACCAGTATCCCTGACCAGTGTATGCTGCAAAGTGCTGGAGCACATCCTTACCAGCACCATCATGAAACACCTAGAGCAGAACAACATCCTCTGCAAGCAGCAACACGGCTTCCGGGGTCGTCGCTCCTGTGAAACACAACTTCTCGAGTTCTCAGACGAGCTCATCACCAACCTCGGTCCTGATTTGGCTCGGAAGAGTCCGCTGGACCTAAAGCAATAATCATGTAATGTAATGTAATCACCAACCTAGCAGCAGGGACGCAGACTGACGTCATGGTCCTCGATTTTGCGAAAGCGTTCGACCGCGTCAATCACTCCCTCCTCGTCCACAAGCTGAACTATTGCGGCGTCCGTGGGCCAAGCAGTCGTTGTGGACGGCGTCAGGTCCCAGTCTATCAGTGTCAAGTCAGGCGTCCTCGGGCCCTGCCTGTTTCTTCTGTACATTATTGACCTGCCTGATCCCCTTACCTCACCCGGCCGGCTCTTTGCTGACGACACAGCCGTCTGTGACAAGATGCCGTCCACTGCTGATGAAGCCCGGCTCCAAAGTAACCTCTACCTGCTGACAGAATGGGAGGAGCGCTGGGACATGGCTTTCCACCCCAGCAAGTGCAACAAGCTGTCTGTCACCAGGAGCCTGAAGACCCACAACACTCAGTACCAGCTTCATGGCCATGCACTCGAGGCAGTCACAAGTGCCAAGTACTTGGGCGTCATGCTGACTAGCAACATGAGCTGGACTGAACACGTCAATTCCATCACTGCAAAGGCCAACAAAACCCTGGGGTTCATGAAAAGGAATCTAAAAGTCAGCTCTAGAAACACCAAAGAAACTGCTTACATGGCGTATGTGAGACCGATTCTGGAATACTGCTCCACAGTATGGGACCCCCATGAACAACAGAACATTCGCCAGATCGAAAAAGTGCAACGTCGAGCTGCCCGCTTTGTGCTGAGGCGCTATCATAACACCTCCAGCGTGTCGAACATGCTACAACACTCTGCAGTGGCCTTCCTTGGAGAAGAGGCGGAAACTCTCTCGGCTTTCCATGCTATACAAGATCCGTCATGAACTTTCTTGCGTCAACTTTAATGAAAAGCTGCAGCCCCCACCATCACGACAGCGCCGTGGCCACAACCAGCAATACACTCCCAAATAAACTGCCGCACCCACTACCAGCAGGCCTCATTCCTGCCGAGGACTGTTAAGGACCGGAACTGCTTACCACAGTCAGTGGTAGAGGCCTCAACTCTTGACACATTTGTGTCAAGGGCCTCTGCCCACCTCTGATCCACAACAGCCATGCCCCCTCCCCTCCCCTCCCTAACCTCCAACCATTCAACCTCCCCACCCCATAATACCCATCAGCAGTGCCTAAATTCATATTTGCGCAGACCCCTAATAGTAACGTAGTTATCGACACGACGATTGTGGTTACTTATCAGAAAGAAGAAGAACACATTGTTGTAATAATGGTATAATAATAATAATAATAATCGATTGTATTAATACAAAAAAATACTAAATATTAGTTAGTCATTGTTTATAGGGTCCAGCGGACTGCAAAGAGCTGAATCAGGACCACTTTGATGATGATCATAATGAACACTTTATAGTTAGTATTTTTTTAAAATAAATATTGGTTTTCTATTTCAGATTCCAAATGCATGTGCTACACAACTGCTTACTGTCAACTCAACACTACAGTCATTATTGGTCAAGTTCTCTTCTGCCTCCGTCACTCCCCACAGTGAAGTCAGTCTCAAAGACCATGAGTGTAAAAGAGAGACAAAGCTGCAACAGAAGACCAGAGAGCAAAAGAAACTTGTGTGTGATTGTAATAAAGCTTTTACTCGGGCTAGTGATTTGGAGGTACATAAGCTAATACATACAGGAGAGGAAAATCACGTGTGTGATGCTTGTAATAAAGCTTTCACTGAGGCTGGCCATTTGAAGGAACATAAGCTTATACATTCAGGAGAGAAGAATCACGTGTGTGATGTTTGTAATAAAGCTTTTACTTGTGGGCTAGAGATTTGAAGGTACATAAGGTTATACATGTACATACAGGAGAGAAGAATCATGTGTGTCATGTTTGTAATAAAGCTTTCACTGAGGCTGGCAATTTGAAGGAACATAATCTTATACATACAGGAGAGAAGAATCATGTGTGTGATGTTTGTAATAAAGCTTTCATTAGGGATAGAAATTTGAAACAACATAAGCTTATACATACAGGAGAGAAGAATCATGTGTGTGATGTTTGTAATAAAGCTTTCACTCAGGCTCGCCATTTGAAGCAACATAAGCTTATACATGCAGGAGAGAAGAATCATGTGTGTGATGTTTGTAATAAATCTTTCAATCGGGCTGGCAATTTGAAGAAACATAAGCTTATACATACAGGAGAGAAGAATCATGTGTGTGATGTTTGTTATAAAGCTTTCACTGAGGCTGGCCATTTGAAGGAACATAAGCTTATACATACAGGAGAGAAGAATCATGTGTGTGATGTTTGTAATAAAGCTTTCACTCAGGTTGGCCATATGAAGGACCATAAGCTTATACATGCAGGAGAGAAGAATCATGTGTGTGATGTTTGTGCTAAAGCTTTCACTCAGTTTGGCCATTTGAAACAACATAAGCTTAAACATACAGGAGAGAAGAATCATGTGTGTGATGTTTGTAATAAAGCTTTCACTGAGGCTCGCAAATTGAAGGAACATAAGCTTATACATACAGGAGAGAAGAATCATGTGTGTGATGTTTGTAATAAAGCTTTTATTCAGGCTCGCTATTTGAAGGAACATAAGCTTAAACATGCAGGTGAGAAGAATCATGTGTGTGATGTTTGTAATAAAGCTTTCACTCGGGCTGGCAATTTGAAGAAACATAAGCTTATACATGCAGGAGAGAAGAATCATGTGTGTGATGTTTGTAATAAAGCTTTCACTCAGTCTGGCCATTTGAAACAACATAAGCTTATACATACAGGAGAGAAGAATCATGTGTGTGATGTTTGTAATAAGGCTTTCACTGAGGCTGGCCATTTGAAGGAACATAAGCTTATACATACAGGAGAGAAGAATCATGTGTGTGATGTTTGTAATAAAGCTTTCACTCAGGTTGGCCATTTGAAACAACATAAGCTTATACATACAGGAGAGAAGAATCAAGTTTGTGATGTTTGTAATAAAGCTTTCACTCGTGCTGGTGAATTGAAGAAACATAAGCTTATACATACAGGAGAGAAGAATCATGTGTGTGATGTTTGTAATAAAGCTTTCACTCAGTCTGGCCATTTGAAACAACATAAGCTTATACATACAGGAGAGAAGAATCATGTGTGTGATGTTTGTAATAAGGCTTTCACTGAGGCTGGCCATTTGAAGGAACATAAGCTTATACATACAGGAGAGAAGAATCATGTGTGTGATGTTTGTAATAAAGCTTTCACTCAGGTTGGCCATTTGAAACAACATAAGCTTATACATACAGGAGAGAAGAATCAAGTTTGTGATGTTTGTAATAAAGATTTCACTGAAGCTGGTAATTTGAAGAAACATAAGCTTATACATACAGGAGAGAAGAATCATGTGTGAGACTTGTAATAAAGCTTTCACTTTGGTTAACGATTTGAAGAAACACAATTTGACACATTATGGACTAAGAAGAGAAAAATCGTGGTTGTGTTTTTGTATTAAGTCTTTATCTGTGGCTGACGATTTGAAGCAACACATGTTGATAATATTGAAGTGAAAATGTACGTGACATATGTGTAATATCTAATGCTTTTATTCATGCTGATAGTTTGATGAATCACAGTTGGTACATTCAGAAAAGACAATTAGCGGCTGTGCAATAATCCTTTTAATTCAATTGAGGACTTGAAGAAGCTTACAGTGACATAGCCTGGAGGCAGAAAAGAAGATAAAAACAACATAATGAGTCTTCAGATAAAACCAAGCTTTCAAATATTCCAGTTCATTTTGAAAGTTTTTCTTAAAGTAAAATAAGTCTAAATACCTAAAACTCTTGACAGCCTCTTTCAACCAAGTTGATTCAGCTCTTTGCAGTCTGCTGGACCCTATAAACATCTAATTGTTGAAAGCAATTCCATGTATTGGCTCAATTAATATTGTGAACATTGTTCAAATTAAAATTTAAACATAGTATCCTAAACATATTCTGGGGAAAAAATAGTGTGCAATGTATGTAATATGTTGAATGCTGTCAGTGAATATTATGTGTAACATTTAACCATTGAATGTAAAGGAGACAACATTTATGCTAGAAGTTTGAGGTATCCCCAGTTGTGACATACTATAAAGATACATTATGGATGTAATAATTGTTGACTCAAGTTGAGTACTAAAAGAAGCATAGTTTGAGAAACGCAGAGTAGAACATATAATACATGTATAGTTATTGTGTTGAAGATTTGTTAAATAGTAGTAGTAGTAGTAGTGTAGGGACTAGATCATGGTGATCATTAAGCCTCACGGCTTATTTAAATGTCCCATCTTTAGCACATATATTTCAGGTCTGATATAAGCCGGCTCAAGACGCTCAACTATCAAAATCATATTTTATAGATTTTAAAATCTCTTGTTCATCAATAAGATTTTTGAAACTGTTTAAAGTTTTTGCCTGTTTAATATTTTGTGGAAGTTTGTTCCATAGAGGTGCAACTCTATTACTAAAAGTATGTTTTCGAAGATTAGTACGGCTATGCTTAATAAATAATTTGTTAACAGAGTTTCTTGTTATATCAAATTTGTTTAGTTCAAAAAATTTGTTAGTATCTAATTCATCAATATTATTAAAAATTTTATAAGCTTGTATTAGGTCCCCTCTCACTCTTCTGGCTTTTAGGCTTGGCAGACATAATGATTCCAGTCTGTCTCTGTAAGAAATATCTTTCAGTCCTGGAACCATTTTAGTTGCTCGCCTTTGTACACGCTCAATAGCAGCGGACTGTCTCTTTAATAAAGGGTACCAAATAATATTGCCATATTCTAGAAGAGGTCTAACCAAGGACTTGTAAAGTTGTACAAATGATGATTTATCTAGATACAAAAAACATCGCCGTATAATTCCGAGAGTTTTATTTGCCTTATTAATTACTTCACTAACGTGACAATCAAAAGTTAGCATAGAGTCAAATGTTATTCCTAAATCTTTTTCGCTATCACATTTAGTAACTAATACCTGTACATTGTTCACAGTCATGTAATAATCATTTTGGGGGTTGTTTTTGCCTATGTGAAGGACCTTACATTTGGTAGTATTAAAATATAGTTGCCAGGTTTCTGTCCATTTCTGTAGTTCATTTATATCATTTTGTATAATTTGACTATCTTTTGGAGAACAATATAATTTTGTATCGTCTGCAAATATTTTACATGAACTTTGCACAGAATCTGGCAAGTCATTAATAAAAAGTATAAACAGTATTCAGTGTTTCCCAAAACGCACGTGTGTGCGTCAGAGACGCACAAAAACTGAAAAAGGACGCATGAAAAAAAAAAGGGTGCGTCACAAGGGACGCAACGTTTTTTTTTTTTTTTTTACTGCCGTTATGTATCCTGGCACCTCTGTATGGCGTACGAACAGCGTCAAACGCGCGATGAAAATTAGCGATGCTTTGCATCGATACTATTCTCATAAGGATCCATCCGTTTAGGAAAGTATCGCTACTTTTCTCAAAAGGATCGCACAATTTCTTAAATGGAACGCAAATTGCGGAAGTATCGATGCTTTCTGAAAAGTATTGATGCAAAGCATCGCTGCTTTTTAAAAAGTATCGATACTTTGCATCGATACTTTAGCTCGAGCAGTTTCATCGCGCAGTTCCGAAGTTTACCGAGGCGAAACACGCTGTTTCTGCAAAACTGAAATCGGTCAAGCTAATGAAATAATATACATGTATTATGTAACATTCCGCGGTTCCAACTGACCTTTGCAGAGCAAATTAATTAATAAATATAACAGTCTCTCTTCAAGTTCTCTCATTCGATCGTCGATAATTTCAATCGCATCCATCTTCCCGCCTCAAGTAACGCAAAACGAAAGGAAAGCAAGCAGATTGGCGCGATTGCCTGTTTTGTGTTCCGCTTTAGTTCCGATCAAACTTTTGGAAAATTTGCATACTGTGTATTCGGAAGAACTCGGAAATGCGCGATGAAAAGGATCGATCCTTTCTTAACGGAGCGATGCAAAGTAGCGATACTTTTCAAAAAGTATCGATGCAAAGCATCGCTACGTTTCATCGCGCGTTTGACCCTGTTCGTACGCCATACCTCTGAGCTATCGTGCGCCCGAGCCGAGTAAGCGCGGTGATCTCCCCTACCCACTGACCGCGCTGACACGCATGCGCAGACTTTTATGTTTGCTTCCGAAAAGCTGAAACATGTCGCTCGACACATGGCTACGGAAAACGATAACCCGCAGAAATGCGGAAGACGATGCAATCGTTAAATGTTGAATCATAATTTTCAGTTCTCCCTAGACTAGGCAATGATATCTTGTCTGTAATACGCAGTTGAACAGATTTTTTTGTCTTTTTTTTTTCTTCTGGTCATCGACTTAGTCCCCTCGAACACTAACTGCTTTTACAGAGACTATTTGTCAGTACATGCAGATTGATGTGTGTAAATTGTCGTATGACCATTTCATGTTTGTTCTATGGTCATTTTATGTAATTTTAAGGTTCCTCTAGTCAATGATGGATTCCTTTGTAACATTTATCAGAACAGTATTCCTTTTGTTGTGTTGCTTGTTTTATGGCTATTCATAATTTTCAATAAAGTTGCATTGAAAACTAAGCTTTGTTTGACTTTAAGGCGTATTTGTGTGTCCGTGATGTTGGTAATCAAAATCAAGGTAAATGTAGGAATTGTAAGGGGACTCTCAAATTTTGTAAGGGGACTCTTGAAATTTTGCACCAGAGAGTCCCAGGACTCTCTGAAAAAAAAAGCTGTGGGAAACACTGAGTATTGGTCCCAGAATGCTACCTTGGGGAATACCGCTGAAAACTTGTTTTTTTATAGAATATTCATTACCAACTCTAACTCTTTGTGTCCGATCTGTCAAAAAATTTCTTATCCACTGTATGATATTGCCCGATATACCATATTCTTCAATTTTTAGGAGTAATCTTTCGTGGGGGACAGAGTCAAACGCTTTCTGAAAGTCTAAATAAAGTATATCAATAGAATCTTTGTTATCTAACATTAGTGTAAAGTCTTCCATAACTTCCAAAAGTTGAGTAATACATGATCTATGTTTTCGAAAACCATGCTGGCAGTCAGAAAATAATTTATTGCTACCCATATAATTTACTATAACATCACGTAATATTCCCTCCAGTACCTTGCAAATTACACATGTAAGACTAACAGGGCGATAATTACTAGGTTCGCTTCTTGTGCCTTTTTTAAAAATAGCTATTACATTTGCTTCTTTCCAGTCATCTGGGACAATGCCTTCGCCAATAGATTTATTAAATAATTTACACAATGGAATAGAAAGTTCTTTATGCAACTCCATAAGTACTCTAGATGGTATACCATCAGGTCCCTGGGCCTTATTAGGATCTAATTTTTTTAATTTGTCTTCAACCAACTTAGGTGTTATGTCAACCTCCGTAATATTTATACCATTGCTTCTACCTGATTTAGTAACAGACGGCATAGTATCTAGCTTCTCTCTTGTAAATACACTTGCAAAAAAATTATTCAATGTATCAGCTTTATCTTTATCTGTTACAGCGGTGTCACCACTACTAGTTGTTAATGGGCTAATACTACATTTTGACTGTAGTTTACTGTTAACATATTTCCAGAAGCTCTTAGCATTTGTTTTGCTACTTTTACATACTTTTTTTTCATATTCTCGTTTGGCATTTTTGATAACTTTGTTGCAGTAGTTTCTTCCCACTATATATCGCTGGTAATCCATTCCCTCTTTAGTTGCTAAGTATCGTTTGTATAGCATATGCTTCTTTTTTATACTTTTTAATGTTTTACTGTTCATCCATATAGGCTTGTTTTGATTTTGTTTTATTCTTACTTTAGGAATATGCGACTCCATGCATTTTAAAATTTTACATTTAATTTCTTTCCAGCAATCATTTACACTTTTATTATCTAATACAGTCCAGTCTGTCCTATTTATCTCCTCCCTCATTAAGTCATAACGTCCTCTTTTTAAATTAAATTTGGTATCATTACCAGTTCTGTCCTTATTGTGTTTGCTTCTATCTATATACATAACAAACGACAATGCTTCATGATCACTTTTACCTATGGGGCATAAGTGTTTAATACCAGAGATAAGTAATTCATCATTTACAATGACGAGGTCTAAAATGTTTGACTGCTGTCCAGCTCTGTGTCTAGTAGGCTGAGTTACCATTTGCGTCAAAAATGAGTCTCTAAGACACTCAATGAACCCAAAGTTTTCTTCTCCTAACCAAGCCCCATTCCAAGAAATATTAGGAAAGTTAAAATCTCCCATAATACATACATATTTAAAATTTGCTATACATTTAGACTGTAACAGGTCAAACAATTTTAGTTTATTTTCCTCTGTAGAATTTGGGCTTCTGTATATACATCCAATTAATATATTTTCTTCCTTTGGCTCATTTTTAAATGAGCACCAAACACTTTCCTCATAACCATAACTATCTAGTGCTGTAAATTCTTGTGCGTTTAATGTTTGTTTAATATATAACACAGTTCCTCTCTTTGGATGACTATTAACAAATGTATCATATCCTTTAATCTCATACTCCGCCATTGAAAGTTCTTTACACCTTTTCGGTACTGTTTCAGTTAATGCTATTATAGAGGGGTTTGATTCCTCTATTATTTTAAGAAGTTCATCTTTTTTATTTGTTAAACCATCTATATTTGTGTATAAGACTCCGCATTCGTTTTGTGGTATAATGAGTTGTGGTTTTTTGACATTTTTACTTTTCCCTGTCTTGGGCTGTACATGTTTAAAAGTATTTACATCTTGGTTATACTTATAATTTCATTTATTGCCTCCTACCTCGTCGTGACCAGGTCTGGACGACCATTTCACAAACACAATTTTCCCATTTCTCAGTCCAATGTCACGCTCACCATTTTCTATTCTTTGCTTCAATTCAGCTCTCAACTGTTTGTTTTTTTCACGCTCAATAGGAGTGTAATCCTGATTTACATAGATCCTCTTCTCATTTGGAACCCCTTTATTCAGCAGATGGGCACTTCTGATTATCTTCTGCTTAATCTCCTCACTCTTAACTCTAATTTTGATCAGTCTTGGTTTGTTGCCGCCAGCTCTGCCAAGTCTAGTGAGGTCACTTAGTTCCTCTCCTTCCAGCTCTGGGCAGGTTTTATTTAGCAAACTCTTCACTCTCTGCATCTCATCTTTCTTTTTTTCCTCTTGTTCTGTCCTATTACTTTCTGGCAAGTTAACAATGATCAAATTTAGCTTCCTCTGCTCTCTTTCAAACTTTTCATCAAATGCCTCAGCTAGTTTTTTGTCCACCATTTTTTCTATTTTTTCATCAAGGCTACTGCCAGTGCAGCTTGCTTCCAGGTTCCCTAATTTCTGACTCATTTTTAGGACTAGCTTTGTTAACTCCTCCAACTACCCCTTGGGGTCATGAGCAATCTTGCCACTGTAGATTGTTCAAACCTATAAAGGGAACAGTGAAAGCCACAGTTGAAAACCTGTCTTTCCTTTATAGGCAAGACAGATTCACTGCGGCAACAGTACCCCCGTTGGAGTGCCGGGGGTTTTCAGTATAAATAGTATCCCCACTTTATGGAAATTTAGTGCTTTAAATTCCCACTGTCGCTGTCTTCTCATTTACTCTTTCCTATTCCTGCTCTGTCCTTCACTCTGCTATACTATCTTCTTCTTCGCTAGATCAATGACCTACCTTTTTTCTTGAAAACTCTTCCTGGACAAGACTCCTTGTTTGTGTATGAGGTCTGTTGGATCAGCTTGGGAGTGTTGGACGCTTTCTGCCGGGTGGTCACTAGGGCTTCCTATGATTGTACTATTTAGCACTATAGGCATTTTATATGTATGTGTTTTTTTGATGATTTATAATGATGTTTGTATTCTATTTTGTTTTTGTAACCGGGGTGTTCGCGTAGTTGAGGTCAACCCTCAGCCGTCCCCCGCGTGGGATGTCTTTATTGTAAAGTGACTGGCCGTTGGAGGGCATTCAATTTTCCCACTGGGGTTGTTTCAGCAGATCTTTTATGCGGATCGGGGGTTGTCCGGTCCTGATTTGGCTCGGAAGAGTCCGCTGGACCTAAAGCAACAATAAATCAATCAATCAATCAAACTCCTCCAACTGTGCCTCAACCTTACTTTTCTTTTCTCCCTTCTCAGAACGGCAAGTGTCGCACACAAACTGTACACTGTCATCTGAATGCTTCAAGAGCTGAAAGTTATTATCAGTAATCTTTGCACATTTTCTGTGTGCCCACATAGACATCAAGTAAAATTATTATCTCAGACTCCATTGGAAGTATCCATATATATCTCTCTGTCTTCACCCACACCATCTTTGTTCCCAATGGGTCAGTGCTTTCTGTAACAAAACCAACATCTATATCATGTGTTTGTAGACTTCAAGAAAGCATCTGACCGAGTCTGGCATGCAGCTCTGTGGGCAACCATAAGCGTGCACAACGTCAGCCATAAAAGTGTTGAAGTCATCAAAAGCCTGTATGACAAGGCCACCAGTGCAGTCCTCCACAACAGCGCCATCGGGAACTGGTTCAGAACAACAATCGGTGCGCGTCAAGGAATCCTACTCTCTCCAACACTCTTCAACATCTTCCTAGTGCGAATCATGTCATATGCCCTTGCACATCACGAAGGCATAGTCAGCATAGGGGGAAGAGCAATCTCCAACCTTCGTTTTGCGGATGACATTGATGGATTGGCGGGAGAGGAACAAGAACTTTAACAGCTGGTACAGAGGCTTGACACCAACTCCAGAACATATGGAATTGAAATATGTGTAGAGAAGGACAAAATTATGACCAACAACACCATTGTTATCAACATGGGCATCAAAGTCCCTGGCCCATCCCTCAACACAATGCATTGCTTCAAATATTTTGTTTAGGAGAGAGAGAGAAGGCGGGAGGGGGGGAGTTGAAATAAGGTTTTTCGATTAGTATGCTGTAGGTGAAATGGATTATTGTGAATTCTTAATATATATGAATTTAACATCTAAATATTGTGTATGGTGATGATGTCCATGTATAACGCGCATCTCCATCCATTTTTGAATGCACAGTGCTCGATATGGAAAAATAAAGAATAACAAAAACGACAGGAAAGATAAAGTCTGGTGTGTGTGAGTATTATTAATGTATATACATTTAAAATGTAATTCTGCGCTTGCTGTAATAAAGATTGTGTTGTATTGTATCACGGAAAAAAGGAGAATTAGGTCGCGGGAAGACATGTTGAATCGAGCTAGGGAGAAGCATCCACTCCTTTCACCTTGTGCTTGTAGAAAGAAATGTTATGAAACACTTAACGAACAAGACAGAAATCGCGTACACTCTGAATACTGGAGTCTTGACCACACAAGTGGGACATTTATTTATTACAATTGAAAAAGAAGAAAAACTGGAATACAAATTATTATTATTAGTCAATGATTTTATTTGATTCAGCCAATAATAATGATTGCCTGAGTACTGTAAGTTTCTGCAGGAACACGTTACAATCAAACCTAGTGAAATAAAGTATTCCCGCGTTCAATCAGTTGCATTGTCATTGTTTGGTTGGTTGGTTTCTTTCTTCAATTCCTTTCTTCATTTTCTTTCTTTCATTATATATTTTAATATTCTTTTACTTTGCACCCAGCGGCTTCTGTTTAATATTACTTTCTATGCATGATACTCCTATTAGCGCTTCTGCTGCTCATTCTTTTCCGTTTCTCCTTTCACATATACACACGCACACATATACACACGCACACATATACACACGGCACACATATACACACGCACACATATACACACGCACACATATACACACGCACACATATACACATATACACACGCACACATATACACACGCACACATATACACACGCACACATATACACACGCACACATATACACACGCACACATATACACACGCACACATATACACAAACAGAGGACAAAGCCCGTCCAGTGTTGTGAGAAACAAGTAAGTCACAAGATCTCATTATTGTGCATTATTTTTTTCAAAAATACGCGTTGTCAAATAAGTGAATAGCTATCACATACAATATTAAAAGCAACTTATACATACAATATATATTTTTTGTGAAGGTAAAAATTTTAAAAAATAATTTTTTAATGTAAACAATGTATCTTTTTTTTTTTATATTATGTCACCACGATGACGTCACTCAATATACCATAGTTTTGTTTTATGCTGAACAGAAGGCATATGTACACTTTATTTACATTAGAAGTGCAAACGAAAAACAAACAACAACAAACAAGTATTATTTAATTTAACAAAACAAAAAAGTCCCCATGATTACGTCAATTGATTTCCTAAGTTTGGTTTTTATCTTGAAGGCACAGTAAAGTTTAAGTGCATAACAAACTTGAATCAAATCTCTCCAGTAGTTTGGAAGAAAATGTGATTATTTTTTTAAATGACACAAACACGATGAAATCACCCGATATGCATATTGTTTTGGGGTCATCGGGCAATGTTCACTATTTCCTAACTAAATAGTCTATCAAGTTTCACAGAAATCCGTCCATTGGTTTCGGAAAAAAAGTGCGCGAATGTCTCCTCCGGTCAGAAGCAAGACACCGCTGGACGGACAGATAAAGCCCAAAGTAATAGTTCCTGTGGTTTTCAGCTTGGGAACTGACACCAAAGTAATAGTTCCTGTGGTTTTCAGCTTGGGAACTGACACCAAAGTAATAGTTCCTGTGGTTTTCAGCTTGGGAACTGACACCAAAGTAATAGTTCCTGTGGTTTTCAGCTTGGGAACTGACACCAAAGTAATAGTTCCTGTGGTTTTCAGCTTGGGAACTGACACCAAAGTAATAGTTCCTGTGGTTTTCAGCTTGGGAACTGACACCAAAGTAATAGTTCCTGTGGTTTTCAGCTTGGGAACTGACACCAAAGACTATAAAACTAAACAGATTTGTAGATTAGATTTAGATTGTATTCAAGCTTGTTCAGAGTTATAACGAAATAATGTGACAGAATAAAGCCCATTTTTTTAAATTAGTTCAATCATCTTCCTTAGAAGACTTCTTGGCATTTCCTATACCCAGCACATCACCAACGACGAAGTCCGACAGACCATCAAACAAAATAAGCCATTGGACAGCACGATCACCTGCTAACAGTGGAGAAAAAACGGAAATTCCGATGGTATGGCCACGTCAACAGATCATCAGGTCTTGGGGGTGGGTCTTGGGACCCTCATTAAGATATATTATGAGGGCCAAAGGCTTTTTAGCCTACATGCCGTATTTGCTATGCTATGCAATGCTACGCTATGCTATGCAAAGACCATTCTGCAAGTCACAGTGCATTGAGGTAGAAGAGGGAGACCGAAAAAGAGGTGGGAGGACAACATTCGAGAATGGACTGGTTTGACACTAAGCGAAACCATAGGGGTTGCTGAGGACATGGAAAGATGGAGTACGCTGGTTAAACGATCATCTGTGGTGCCCCTACGACCTCCGAGTTACGGGATAGGATGGGATCTTCCTTTCAAATAAGTTGGCAAACAAAAGCAAGTCCACTCACTTCGATTTGTATTATTTTTTAACAATGCTTTTTTATATAATAATTTGGCAGAACAGAGTAAGTCGCACTGTTCTGCCAATTTATTTAACAATGTTTCATTTAAAGAAAAATATGGCAGAATGAAGTATGTCCATAAAATTCATCAAAAACAGAAAACCACGCAAACAAAATACTGGAAACAACCATGAGCAAATGTAGTTTGATGTTCTGGATCTGTTTACTACACAAAACAGCAGAATGTAATTGTATAATCTGAAAAATCCATCAAAACACAAAAAGGTCGATTTTCTCCAAAGTAGCTTTTCTGGACTTGCTTTATTTTGCCATCGTACGGCAGAACGTCAGCGAAGAAAATTATGACGATATTAGAGTTTTTCATAGCAAACTTCCGGCGTCAAGTATGGCGTCTCCTGTTCATGTTGGTTTTGTGTAGTTGCTTTGCAGGTTGAGTGCTTATATTGATCTGTTATGGAGGACGAAGATAGTTCAGTGCTGTCTGAAGTGAAGCTGGAGATTGATATTGCTGAGGAACCAGTGGTAGACTGGATGAGATTGCAAGCGTGGCATGCGCAAGGTGAGTTGGCTCCGCTGCTGAAGAGTTCCATGAACATGGAAACTGACAGTTTACAACTACAGCCAGTACAGGATAGTTAAGATCAACGTCGTGGTATCAGCATCGTGGTATATGTACAGAATACGTTAATTTACAGTCAGAGAATGAAAGCTTTTTCATTCTCCTGTTACCGTCATGTGAATTGGATGACTCGTCATTTTTTTTTTTGTTCAAAATGTATTTTACTACAACGTGAATTGCTTTTGTTCGTTTGAGATGCCACAAATTGGTGGCAAATGGTAACATCAGCGCGTCTTAAAATGTGTCATTCACAGAAAATGATTAGGATAAGGGTTAGATTAGCACACCTACACCCTAACACTAACTTTTTTTTCCCCTTACCCTTTTTTTTTTTGACTGTGCAGTGAATGCTGGGTGTGGACTGTGCAGTGAATGAGTACAGGGTGCTGATCCTAACTATAGCAAAGTTGTTTCTGCATGATTGTTTTCGTTGGAAATCATGGTATATAGACTAGTACTTTGTTCATCTTTGATTGCACTTTGGAGGTTTATTTACTGTGTCACCTGTTATATTTAGGTGAGAGGAAAAGATATACTTATGTGATGGCTTTTCAGTTCACCACAATGCTTGCTGTCAGAAAATATTCACACGAAAGCTGTTGTTTTGTTTAGAAATTGCAGGAAGAGAAAGCCATCATGTTTCTCATAGCAGCAGTGAACAGATTGTCAGAAGTACCACTACTTTGACTGGCAGTGAGTTCAACATAAAGGAAGAATCAGAAAGCAAGACAGCACCTGACAGTGACATGATGGAGCTACATATCCCACTGGTGTGTAAAGTGAAGATAGAACCTGACCATGACACTGAGGAATATGGTAAATGTGTTACTGTATTATCGTAATGATTGTCATGTTGTTGCTTTTTTGTCTTAATTTTTTTTTAAAAACCATATTGTGATTGTACCTGATATGCTTGCCAGTTTTGCTTCTCTAGACCTCACTTAAGTATAGACCAGGCTGTGGACTCAATAACTTGTTTTGTGCCAGTGAAACAAAAAATTCTATTCCATAAGGCACTGCCATTAGGTGTTTGCTGATTTCTTTGTTACAGAAAGCAGTGGGCCATGGGACACGAAAACAGTGTGGGTGAAGACAGAGCTAGAGAGATACATTGATGTACATTCAGTGGAGCCTGAGGTAATAATTGAACTTAATGTCTTTTGAACAACTCAACTTTTTTTGATTGATTGATTGATTGATTGTTGCTTTAGGTCCAGCGGACTCTTCCGAGCCAAATCAGGACCGGACAACCCCCGATCCGCATAAAAGATCTGCTGAAACAACCCTAGTGGGAAAATTGAATGCCCTCCACTGGCCAGTCACTTTACAATAAAGACATCCCACGCAGAGGACGGCTGAGGCTTTACCCCAACTACTCGAACCCCCGGTTACAAAAACAAAATAGAATACAAACATCATTATAAATTATCAACAAAACATATACATATAAAATGCCTATATTGCCAAATAATAACATCATAGGAAGCCCTATAGACCACCCGGCAGAAAGCGTCCAACACTCCCAAGCTGATCCAACAGACCTCATACACAAACAAGGAGTCTTGTCCAGGAAGAGTTTTCCAGAAAAAAGGTAGGTCATTGATCTAGCGAAGAAGAAGATAGTATAGCAGAGTGATAGGACAGAGCAGGAATGGGAAAGAGTAAATGAGGAAGACAGCGACAGTGGGAATTTAAAGCACTAAATTTCCAGAAAGTGGGGATACTATTTATACTGAAACCCCCGGCACCCCAACGTGTGGCACAGTAATCCAAGTGTACTGATAGTTGTTGTAAAGTAATATATGTGCTCATTATTTATTCCAGGAACCACGTGACTCAGAGTTGTGTAAAGTGAAGACAGAGCCTGACAGTGATACAGAGGGATACAGTAAGTGTAATAATGTTTTATATTTAGCAATAATTGTCACGTTCTTATCTATATTGTATTTGTGGCTTTGCTGCTGTTCTGTTTCAACTATCTCAACCTAAAGTGTAGAATAGGCTCTGAGCTATGTTACATGCATATGTGCCAATTAACAAGGGTTCAGTTCTACTAGTGGCATGAACATTTCTTATGGGTAGGAATTTTTCTGGTGTGAACCCCTTAGTAATTCAGGCTTGAGTGAATAAAATGTGCTCGTTTGTTTTATGATAAAAAATTAAAAAGTAAATAAATTGATGCTAAATGTGCCTTATTAAATGGGACTTAGAGTGGTGATCTGTAAACAACATACTCACTCACATGATACAGAAGACTGAGAGACTGACTGAACGTGAGACTTTATTCATCTATCAAATGTACATAGAAATTCCCCTTTGGGATGCACAAAAATAGTAAATGTAAAATGTATAATATCTTTAAAAGAATGACATGTAGAAACAAAAAAAATAAATAATGCAACACATAAAATAAAATAAAACAACTACTGTCCCACACTCCAAACATACTTGCATTGTACACTCCTGTATACACCCCGACACACCATCCCAAACTGACACAATCATGCACAAACATCAAACACAGGCGTACGACACACACAACCCATGCTCATAATCATCACATGCTAAGCCAAATCACAAAACAGGACTGTTTAAAAAATTAACACACACAAACACACCTACACACACCCACATACACACACACACACACACCAGACATATAAAGACCCACAATGCACAGTTTTCACAACAACTACTGTATTAAACACTGTATGTCAAGTATATGCTAGATCATAAACACACACGCAGTACACGCACACACTGGCACACTATTTGACACTCACTTAAATCATGCGTACACACAGACATACACACACACAGGCAGGCAAACAAACACTCTGGCTGACTAGCTAACTTTATCAGACTGATTAACTGATCATATTTCATAAAGTCAAGGAATAACGTTTGTAAGTCAAATGGCGCTCGGCAGAAAGGACTGGGGGAACTTGTCAGTCCTCGCGCGGCAACTGATAAGCCTGATGGGTCTGGAGAAAGTCTGCACCAGCAGCTCGTCACACAGCGGATGGGTTGTGTCGCACTGCTTTTGCCTCAAAGTGCGCCTGAAAGTTAAAGATAGGTCTGCCAATAAGCTTGCCGGCAGTCTTTGTGACATTGGCCAGCCTGGGCTTGTCCTGCTCTTTAAGGCTGCCGAAGAAGCACAGGCTGTTGTAGGTCAGTACGGACTCCACCGCTGGCTCGTAGAAAAGCTCCAACACCCTGGAGCTCACATTAGAGGCATTCAGCCTCCTCATAAAGTAGAAGCGTTGGTTGGCCTTCTTGAGGAGCTGCAGAGCGTTGGGTACCAGTCAAACTTTTTATCGATGATGGAGCCCAAGTACTTTTACTGGTACACACCTCACCCCCAATGACCAGTGGGTCGAGTGTCAAAGCACTCCTCCTGTAATCTCCTTTGTTTTAGAGACTTTGAGGAGGAGATTGTTGTTGTCACACCACCTGATGAGGTTTTCTACGGAGCAGCGGCACGAGCTCTCGCTCGTTGTGATAAGGCCATGTCTTCAGCGCTACAACGACAGTCGGCCATGTAGAGGGTGAAGAGTGCTGGTGATAGGATGCAGCCCTGAAAAACCCCTGTGTTGGTGTGAAGATATCCCGATGCCTTCACGGAGATGGACGACCTAATCACCAGGAGTTGTGGCCTGTCTGTGAGAAAGCTGCAGAGCAATCTGATGATCAGGGGGGTTGGCGTCCATTTTCATCAGTTTCCTCATCATCAGGTGAGGCTGATTGGTGTTGAAAGCTGATGAAAAATCCACTAAAGGAATTCTGGCATATGTCTTCTGCCTCTCTAGTTGCCTCAACACACAGTGGACTATGGTGATGATGGCCTCTCTAAGTTCCTCAACACAGAGTGGACTATGGTGATGATGGCCTCTCTAGGTGACTCAACACAGAGTGGACTATGGTGATGATGGCCTCTCTAGGTTTCTCAACACAGAGTGGACTATGGTGATGATGGCCTCTTTAGGTGACTCAACAGAGAGTGGACTATGGTGATGATGGCCTCTCTAGGTGACTCAACACATTGTGGACTACAGTGATGATGACGTCTTCAGTGTTTCTGTTGAGCATGTAGGCGAACTGCATGGGGTCATAGAGTGTGTGCGTTTCCCAAGCAGCGGTTGAAGAACAAGGCACTTAAAGGAAATGGAGGTAAGAGCAGAGCTGCCAACCCCTACGGAACGTCCGTAGTTTCTCCGGAAAATGTTCTTTAATTCCGCAACTACGCCATTTCAAGAAATACTACGGAAGAAAAATTTCAAAGCATACCTATTTTTTTACAAGTATCGAAACAAAGCCGCGAGAGACGTAGGCCTACTAGGCTTTCGTCAATATCATAGACTTTCGTATAGCGCTTTGCGTGTGCGCTATTTTTAGCTCAGCAGCCACTGCGCGGTAGACTGAGAGAGAGAGAGAGAGAGAGAGAGAGAGAGAGAGAGACCACAGTCATGTCCTGTGATCCCCGTGTTTCCTTCAGGCGATTACACGCGAGGACTCGCGATTAATCGCGATTCCTCGCCGCGTATGGTGTTTCCTCGCGCACTTATTAAGTTTTCCTACTACATTCGTCGCTTCCGGAAATAAATATTTGAAAGTTAATGCTTTTTGTGTTGGTGTTTGGTTTTTATTTAAGCTAATATCAACATTTTAAATAATGCTCATTTTATCATGTAAAAATTCTTGTTCGTACATTTGCTACTGAAATTGAGCTGAAAATACTGATATTTTTCTTTGTTTGCTACTGAAATTTTTTTTAGGGGTTGGCAGCTCTGTAAGAGAGACGGAGCGATAATCATTCATGGTTGTGGGATAGGGTTTTTTGGGGGCAGAGATAAAGTTGGAAGACTTCCAAAGGGGTGGGATGTGTCCAGTGTCCAACGACTCCTGGAACAGGATGGTGAACACTGGGGCAAAGGAGTCATGGCAATACTTGAGGACAGCTCCCGGAACGTCATCTGGGCCACAAGCACTCCAAGGGTTCACTGTCTAAAGCGCAGACTCACCTCTTCCTCTGTCAGGACCTCCCTCCTGTCGTCTCTCACTCAGGTCAGCCAGAGTACTCCCTAGCTCAGACGAGAAGTCAGTGGTGTCAAAGCGGACATGGAAGGTGTTCAGGTCGTTCGCCAACTTCTGCTGGTCCTCTACATTCAAGCCCTCTTGCACAGCTTATATAGACAGTCATGGTCTGTAGGTTGCGCCACAGTTTCCTGAGATTGTTGGAGGTGAAGCTGTCTTCGACCTTGTCTCTGAACTTCCATTTGTTGTTCAGGATCACTCTTCTGACTTCCTTCTGCACCTTCTTCACGACATCTGGATTTTCCTCACTGAACGCCTTCTTCCTCTTGATCAGGACGTCTGCTACCTCCTTTGTCATCCAAGGCTTGTTGTTTGGGTAGGTCTTCACCTCTCTAGTTGGCACCAACATGTCGATACAGAACTGGTCATAGGAGATGATGACATCAACCTTTTCATCAAGCAACGACCTGTCCAGCAGAGCATCCCAGTCAGTGCACTCCTAACAACACAACAAACACATTTTCATCTGTCAAACATGTGGTGTAAAGAAAAGTGGCTATTAGAAAACAGAAAGGAAATCAAATTTTAATTTTGGCAGATTTTAATTTCTTTTTTTAAATTGACTGCATCCGACACCATTATTGACAGGTGGGAGGAAACTAATGTACCAGGAGAAAACACTGATGACCTAAAAAGTCTTGTATCTAAATCATAGACATTCATCCTCTGCAGGGTGACCTGAAAAGTCTTGTATCTAAGTCATATACATTCATCCTCTGCAAGGTGACCTGAAAAGTCTTGGATCTAAGTCATAGACATTCATCCTCTGCAGGGTTTGTACTCTCGAATTTTGGCATAGAAAACCACAGTTCTAACCAACAGTGCTACTGCTATCACCCATCATAAATTTGCTGATTTCTTTGTTACAGAAAGCACTGACCCATTGGAAACAACGATGGTGTGGGTGAAGACCGAGCGATACATAGATTTACTTCCAATGGAGTCTGAGGTAATAATGGAACTTGACGTCTCTTTTACAAATCTTTCACACAATAACTATGTGGTACAGTAATCCAAGAATAAGAAAAAAATAATAATAACAGTAATAATAATGGATGCTGTATACAGTGATACCTTTGGTTACGAACGCCTCAGGTCACGAACAATTCGGGTTACAAACAACACCTTTTAAATTTTTATGTCTCTCGTATGGAACAGTGCAAATTTCAAACTGCTTATTTTGGGAGCTGGTTAAGTAGTTGTCAACAGCATGACCACCACCTTCAACTCAGGAGTGACAGATGCTGCCACCGAGATCCTTCGCAAGCACTGCCCAAAGAAAATACTGTGGATCACACCTGAACCTTTGTACCTGTGTGATAAATGAAGAAAGATGAAGAAAAAGAACACCTCACAGGGAGCTGATGCCTACCGAAAAATCAACAGTGACATCCGAAAAGGCATGCAAAGGTGAACTGGATGGAAGATCAATGCCAAGAAATAGAGAACAGTCTGAACAAGAACAACAGCAAGAAGATTTACCAGACCGTGAAGCGGCTGACAAATGTTAAACAACCCAAGGTCTCCACGATCCAAAGCAAGTCTGGCATATGCCTTACAGAAGAACAAGAAGCCTTGGATAGATGGACAGAGTACTGCTCCGACCTTTAAAAAACCACACACCAATCGGTGACTCCTCAGTTCTAGCATGTCCCCAGAACCGTTAAGAGGAAGAAATCTTCCCAATTCTCAGAGAAGTTGAGGCAGCAGTGCAATCACTTAAGAAGGGGAAGTCAGCGGGAGTGGACAACATATCCGCGGAATTGCTTCAAGCTGGAGGAGAAGCGATGATTGACGCCCTCACCATTATCTGTAACAAGATCTGGTGGTCAAGATCAAGAGTAGGGATTGGTCTACATCATGGACCAAGTCACTTGCCATCACTCTTCCTAAAACGGGAAACCTTCAGGAGTGTGAAAATTACCGCACCATCAGCCTCATCAGACATCCCAGCAAGGTCCTCCTGAAAATAATACTCAGCAGGTTGAAACCCCAAGCTGAACAAATCGTAGCTGAAGAACAAGCAGGATTCAGGGCAGGGTGAATTACCACTGCACAGATTTCTCCAACCTCCATTTTGCAGATGACATTGATGGATTGGCTGGAGAGGAACAACAACAGCTGGTACAGAGGCTTGACACCACCTCCAGAGCCTATGGAATGAAAATAAGGGCAGAGAAGACCAAAGTGTGATGACCAACAACACCAGTGGCATCAACACGACATCAAAGTCCAAGGCCAATCCCTCAACACAGTGCATAGCTTCAAACATTTAGGAGCCATTGTATCAGACAGTGGGTCGCAACAGGAAGTCCTAGCTCTCCAGTATCGCACAAACAACTGCTGCCTTGACAAGGTTGAAGCCCATTTGGAAATACAGGACCATCAGTCTACATTCCAAGGTAAGACTGCACTTCATTGTCCTCTCCATCTTCCTAAACGCTTGCAAAACATGGTCCCTCTGGGCATCTCCTATACCCAGCACATCACCAACCCAGAAGTCCGACAGACCAACACACAAGCCATTGGGCAACACGATGACATGCTCACATGGTGAAGAAACGGAAACTCCGATGTTATGGCCACGTCACCAGAACATCAGGCCTTGCGAAAACCATCCTGCAAGGCACGATGCAAGGAAGCAGAAGAAGATGGAGACAGAAAAAGAGGTGGGAGGACAACATTCGAGAATGGACTGGCTTGACACTGAGCGAAGCCATGAGAAATGCTGAGGAAAGAAAAAAATAGAGTACGCTGGTTAAATAATCATCTGTGGTTCCCAACGACCTTCGAGTTACGGGATAGGATAGGATAGAAAGGAATAGTGGGTTATGAAGGACAAATTTCCCTTTATAGTTTCTTGATGCAGAAAGATTCCCAGTCGGCTGCCAAGAAACAGCGACAAGAAACTCATGAAACTAATGATTCCGAATAGCAAAAAAGTGACAAATTTCCCATGACCGTTTTCTTGGTAAAAAATATAGATGAAATCTTTATTTTATTTTACATTGATTTTATTTGGTTGTTTTCTTTCTTTGTATGTAATACAAGAACACATATTCTTTCTCCGTATGTAATACAAGTACGCGTATTCTTTACCTTTTGTCAGGTAAATCCAGTTGTAAATAAAAAAGAATGATCCCTTCGTCTTGCAACGGATTGTCTCTGTTTCATTGCTTTAAATGTTTAGGATTACGAACGTTTCCAGAACTTGGTTCGTAACCCGAGGTACCACTGTAGGCGATGTTCTCCAAATCACCGATCAGTGCGGCGATCTGTACCAACATACACACCATGTTTCAACCAGTCTGGTACACACAACAAGCACATCTATCCCTCAAACATGTGGCACACACAACTAACACATCTATCACTCCAACATGTGGCACACACACACACATGTATCACTCAAACATGTGGCACACACAACAAACACAGCTATCATTCAAACATGTGGGGTGAAGGTAGGAAGATCACTATTGAAAAAAGAGCTCTCAACGTCACTCGAACACGACCGACCTCTGCGCCCAATGACTCGGGAACGACTATTCATGAGGACATGTTGGGGAAAATGCGGAAAGGGTCATCAGTCCATTAAAGGTTGGGTACTCTGTACATAGGATGGATTGGGAATCAAGTCAAGTCAATGCATTCTCTTTTTCTCAGAAAGAAAAATGTGGGTTGTCGCTTTGCAAGACAAGGCAAGATTTTATAATGGCAATAAACACAGTGACAGAAATGGAATAGTAACATAACATTGAGGGGAAAAACAACAACAACAAAAAAACACAAATTACACACACACACACACACAAACACACGCACACACACCCACACACAAACACTTAATTACGTTATTACAGTATAATATTCAGCTCAAACAAACATACCAGATACACCACATTTGTACCCTTGCGTGCATCTGCATGTAATCACACACACACACACACATACACACACCCACACACAATATTACATAGGTTACATTACATGTAGGAAAGGATCCATTACAACAAATACGTTCATAGCAGGTGGAAGAGGTTACGCGAATAGGGACACGAAGAAACTCTCCACCCGGACAACAGCAACACCCTTGAGTCCAACACACCCCTGCCGCTGGACAGAAA
>CM072522.1:48915332-48947832 GCA_036898135.1 Oncomelania hupensis
ATGCTACTTTCCTACTTTGATAAGTTCAGCATGCCCCTGCTGTCATATTATTTTATACCCCTATACGCTTCTGTGTCCGGGGACGTTAATCTATATTCAACTCATTATCTTTACTTGCTATAAATGTTTAAATAAGCCTGTAGAAATTCTAGAGTTTTAACTCTTTGGGTACTATATTTTATAACAAACTGAAATGTAATGTAAACACAGACTGTCCTGTAAAACGTGGACAGAGAGAGTGCATCTTCTCCGCCATGTCGATAGTTTTTCTGTTAGCTCAGATATACTTAGTCGATTTTATCAGTCATTTATATAAATTTTCTTTTATTTGCTGGTTTCGAAGTTTATCTGTATCTGATGGAAACAGCTTGTCAAGTATCGCAAATCTGTACTCAAAGATTACTGGCTTGAGACATCAAGACCTGAGCAGTTCTATTTGTGTGTGTGCGTGTGTGTGTGTGTGTGTGTGTGTGTGTGTGTGTGTGTGTGTTTGTTTTTCTATGAGCACCACCCCACAATGTGTGCCACCTTGTCGTACTTTATTCTTAGCGCGCGCCATTTTCCCCAAGTGACGACAGTTATTTCGCTAGGTGGCGCTTCTCTAATATCAAAAGTAGCGAACTCCCGGAAGTGGGCCTCATGGCATGTCTTTATATATCAAGGTCTTTGACGTAATACAGCGCGCTTGACGCAGCAAGTTCACCCATTGGGCGGCTTGAGTTCAATCTTGTTTGCGGTTATTCAAGTTGGGCACCTGTAAGGTATCCTCGACAGCAAAGCGGTAGATACGGTAAAACAACGAAGTCTTCAAGAGTTCCTGCACCTTGGAGCCTACTCTAAGGAGAGCTGGCTCAAGGGACATGACTCTCCGGCACACCCCAGCTGCGCTACACCAGGATCAACTCCTAGATGCGCCGAGCCATGGTTTCCCTAGACTGACGAATGCCTACTACTAGACACGGCACCATAGCCCTATATATGATAGATATTTAAGAGGACTAACAGACTGTCCCATTGGCGAAACGAATGCTCCATAGTGCGGGATTAATAATAATATAATAATATTCTTTATTTCAATCCTTGTCATTGCAAAACAACTGCACATGAAGCATTGCTTATATTAGTTATGCACGTGAAAATTATTACGTAACAATAAGTACATGTACACCGTACCAGTTAATATACAGCACTTCATCTTGGACGTTCTCAAGCTAATGGTGCTTTCGTTTCTGATGCGGGACTGTTGCGTTCATTTTCTCATGTTTTATTTAGACTGTGCATTTATTTTAATATCTAGGGTTGGCATGCCTAATTCTATGCAACTTATAACAAACAAAATACAACAGTAAACAAGCAAAATAAACTCGTAACGTAGTTCCCAAAGGGTAGCTCTACCATTTTTGTCTACTTTCTTTTGGTGTAAGGATATTTTCCGGCCAAGTAGAATTTTTACAGCTTATTGATTTCGCAATTGAAAAAGGAATTTTTTTTTGTCAGTTTCTTTGGTGCAAACTATATAGTTTTGTACTATCAATTATTTGTCCACGGTTTGGTTGTCATATTTGTTTGCACACGTTTCTTTTTAAAAGCACGCACATTGCTGCTACGAGACTTGGAGGGTACTCAGTTGGTTCCTTTGTATAATTTACCATACGTAAGGGCGGTGTGCTCTCTGCCGCTTTGCTACCGATGATCGGCAACAGGCGGCCAATTTGAGTAATGCCCCTGTGGTCAAGGCTTTCAGTATACATGGAGATTTTGAAGCTGGAAACTGCGTATATTAGAATAGTTAACAAAACCAAACTGTTTGAAACTGGTACCTACGCCGTTCTCCTCAGAAGGCTTGTCTGTGTAGTCGTTGATCTCGGTGGAGCTGGTTATCTCCTTTTGGCCGGGCCACTTGTGTAGCCGCACCTCTACGGACTTGCTGAATATGTTGCTGACGATAAAGCAGCGGAGAAAGACAGTCTTTCTGCCCTTGAGGTCTTTCAGCTTTTGAAATGTGGGCATGGTGCGTGTCAAGGATTCCCGCACCAGCCCTTTTGAGGACACCTCTCGATATACGGTATCCTGTATGACTTTGGCAATCTCCATCCAGTCTGTAGAAAGAGTTCCACCTGACTGGTATTGCAGAAGTACGGGGATTCGGGGAAGTGTCGAGCCAAGTACAGTGACGGTCATTTTACAGGTCAATCGGACAATATCCGTAGTGACGTCGTAGGAGATCTTATTGGGATACACTGAAAAGTCGACCGGCCGAGGATCTTCGTACACAAGAGGTGAAATAAACGGTGTCGCGATGGGCAAATTGTACTGACAGCCGTAAAGAAACGCCGGGTTCAGATCGTATTCCAGGCTGTTAGACACTATGAACCTGACGTCTCCTTTACTAAAAATGTTGTTGTCGACGATTCTGTCTTTTTCCTGCACGGAGGAAACGGTGTTAGTTGCCACGGTTACCGTGGACAGCAAATGAAGAGCCGCTCCGCCGCCGGGAAGAGGCTGCCGCTGGATTAGCTTGATGGTCTCCAGGTTGGCCGGGGGCGGCAGTAAGGTGCACCTAATATGAAACGGATCCGGATACGGCCGGTCTTCCCTTAACCTGACGTAGGGATGGGGGCAGAATGTCACCACTGCTTCTGATATTTCATCAGGCTGTATCACAGACTTGGTTTCACACTGCGCTGAGGTAGAGTACATCGTGTACATCGTGTACATCGCGGGCAGGAAAATACAAACCCCTTGTCCAACCAGCAGATCTGTTAACATAAATACACGCACGTACACACCAGCACACACGCGCGATCAGTTGAAATAACACAGGAGCAATGGAATCGGTGAGTGCTAATTCCTATGATTAGAACTCTTTGGGTGTAGGTCAGTAGTTCATGGCGTTGCACAGCGTGCCGTAAGTGTACGTCTTGGTCTATGCGGGTTCTATCTTGACCTTTGCAAACGTAATAATAAAATAAAAAAAAAAAAAAAAAAAAAAAAAAAAAAAATAATAATAATAATAATAATAATAATAATAATAATAATAAGGGTATTTATTAAGCGCCTTTTTTTAAAATGATAGATCAGTTCAGAGCGCAGTATATTTAGAGGTCTAGAAAGACAGTATTCTTTCGTATTTCAGACCCTATACAGGCCTATCAGTATTAGAATTTAGAACTGCATAAGATATTTGCTCATGTCACCAACGAAAAGACTTAAAGGTTCCAGTTACGGCTAGTGTTAGAATTAAAGTTCGCCTTGGATTATAACCCCAATCTCGCCTCTTTCTTCTTTTTCTTCCAACGAAATAAGTTAACAATAAGATAACAATTTTATTTAACAAGAATAAGTCGAAACTATGATAAACCTTGTGGAATTTCTCGATCAGTTTCAAGCATAACACATAGAATAATAAATAATATTAAAGTCAACTAAAACCAAATATTGTAAAAATGTGAATTGAATATAATATGTGTTGAATCTATTTCTCTGAAACATGCATTATTTTAATGCAGTGATATTCGTCAATTTTTGCCAACTGATGTTCAAAAGCCTGTATGACAAGGTTATCAGTGCAGTCCTCCATAATAGAGCCATCTGGAACTGTTTGAGAACAACAATCGGTGTGTGTCAATGATGCCTACACTTTCCAACATCTTTTTGGAGCTCTTCATGTCAGATGCCCTTGCTGATCATGAAGGCACAGTCAGCAAAAGGGGTAGAGCAATCTCCAACCTTCGTTTTGCGGATGAAATTGGTGGATTGGCTGGAGAGGAACAAGAACTTGAACAGCTGGTACACGGGCTTGACACCACCTCCAGAGCCTATGGAATGAAAATAGGTGCAGAGAAGACCAACATGATGACCAACAACACCAATGGCATCAACATGGACATCAAAGTCCAAGGCCAATCCCTCAACACAGTGCATAGCTTCAAATATTTAGAAGCCATTGTATCAGACCATGGGTCCCGACAGGAAGTCCTATCCAGGATCGCACAAACAACTGCTGCTCTGACAAGGTTGAAGCCCAGAGAATCAGGCCTTGCAAAAACCATCCTGCAAGGCACGGTGCAAGGAGCCAGAAGAAGAGGGAGACAGAAAAAGAGGTGGGAGGACAAAATTCGAGAATGGACTGGTTTGACACTGAACGAAGCCATGTGGGATGCTGAGAACAGAGAAAGATGGAGTACGCTGGTTAAACTATCATATGTGGTCCCCCAACGACCTTTGAGTTACGGGATAGGATAGGGTATGATATTTATATTATTGATTCCATTGATAACATAAGCTTTGATGAAAGCTTTAGATTAGCAACAGCTTTAATTCTCCAGTGGCTCAGTAAATATAATTAGGTATTTATATATGCATGGATGAGGTGTAAATGTGTGTGAACACGTGCATACATCTTATCATCTCGATGAAGAAGACGTTAATAAAACAACCAACAACCAACCAACCAACCAAGAGTAAAACCTGAAGGTAAGATTATTTTCGGGCATTTTCAGTGTATTACATGCACCGCGATGAGCACGTGATGTTTGTCGTAACGTTTTTTAACATTCTGCGCTATTACTGCGATAGTGTTGTTTAATACATGCCTGCTTTTCTTCTCCACATGATAGCAAGACCTTGCTTTGAACGCTTTTTGTCCTGAAATCCTAAAAGGAAGCCATGTTGTATTATGTCTTCATTTTTTTTTCTTCTTATTAAAAGATGCTGACGTACTTCTTCAATGACGTCATATCCTAACACGCTGGCCTCGGCTACTAGAGCTGGGTACCGAGGGTCAAAGTCGTACCGGTATTACCGCGGTATTTTTAGGTCGTATCGGTATTTCGTACCGGTATATCGCGATTTTAAGTGTTACAATCAAATGGGATATGGCACTGACAGTAGTGACCGACGCAACAGAAAGATTGTCATACACTTCAAAACAGTTTCACAGAACCACATTTCCATAGAAACGAAAGCTTTAATTTTGCTTGAACGCCTTCAAAACAAATTATAATAAATCACTGTTTAGAACATCAAACCACAAAATCAAAATAAAACAAAAACATTCAACGGGAAAGGTCTTTAAGAACTTTAAGAGTTCAGAAGGATTGGTATCTGGTACCATGCTCAAACACGTGCATATCGATAAGCTGCGGTTCTTATAAGTTCTTCTTCAAGAACAGCTGCCTATATATCCACGTGTTTGAGCTTTAGACACACTCTCTGGGCGGACAAGATATCGCCCACTGTCGGGTTATGTGTTGTCGAGATTTCCCAGTAATCCGGACCTTGGACACCCGCACCGGTATACCGTACCGTCGCGTTTCCGAACCTGAATACAGTTACGTATCGGTAAAACCGTCCAGCCCCATCGGCTACTGTAACATGTCTTTATAGCCTAATTGTCTGTCTTGTTTTTCCAGAGGCGTTCGCAATCATAATTAGACTTGTTTATTAGAGCAACTCAGGGCAAAGCGCTCCTCTTAAAAGCAAGAAATGTAATATAGCTGCTCCTATTGGAGCATATAAACGGTTATTGGTTCATTACCTAAATCAACTGGAAACTAATTAAGTTGAAAGGTCCTCATAACATGAGGGAAAACTCTTGAATATTGATACTGATTTGTGCCGCTAATGAAACAAAAAGAAGAGAAAAAACACTGAACTTTATGTCAACAACTGTATTGTTAAGGAAGAGAGAAAACTACTAAAAAAAATTTTAGTGTTAACACATGCCCTGCCATTCATGAGGAAAATCAACTGAAAACGTCTTGATCTGTTGGTCTGGATTTCCGGTAGGCAAGAATGAACGAAAAGAAAATCGCGTTTCAGACCGGGAACCGAGTAGAGCCTCGGTGCGTTCAATGTAAACTGCGAAAAGAGATTAAAGAAGCAAACACACTGTATAAAGAGAAGGTCGACGCACAGTACTGCAGTGGGAGCCTTGCTGACGCGTGACTAAGAGGTCAAGACGCTTACCGGTCAAACGAAAGCAACTTCGTCCAGCGATTTTCTCCCTCTCGATGAGCAAGTGCGTTTTTCTGAAGAGTTTTAACACGCCGATTCGAGAGAGATGAAACCGGCGCAGAGACCTCTGACTGAAATCATATCGCGAATGAGAAAGCAGATTTGGCAATGGCGTTGAGCAGTACGCGATCGACAGAGTTCTCGTCGAGGCGTCCAGTACCATTATTGAATTAACAGAGGCTGTAGAATATCGGAAAATACGATGAAAATATTAAATTGAATACAAAACAACTACTTCCTGTTCTGGGATCTGCAATTTTGGGGTAGGCACTCTTTGTAACAAAATGACGCAAGCAAAACATAATCTGGCTCGCTGTATCACATAAATTCTGTGAAACAAGGGGTAGACCTTTGACCTCGGCTTGGCGTATTACCCTGAGTTACCCTACCTGACACTATGAAAAGTACTATACGGTCTCTGTTGACACCTTAAAACGCGACAAGCCATTCTCCCTAGTCCGTAAACAATCCAAGTCATATTAGGACTTTCGTTGACTATCAGTGCAGCTGTCCTGTTTCACCGTGAAGAAAGTAAGGCCATTGAAACACCGACTTCGAACAAGTTATCTATCAAATTTGGTGGAGGAGGTGGAGAAAAAGGAGGAGAAGTGACAGGGTTTCCCTGGAGATCTCTTTCCTGCAATCCAGCTTTGTGAGGGCAATATTCATCTACTTTCTCCAAACTGCTTTGTTTTTCCTTTTAAAAACTTTGGAACTTTGTCCTTTTATTTCTGAACACGTAATAAAACATACTGTCACGTGGGGTTTATGGGCTCTGCACAATGGAATTATGGACCCTCACGTTTATTCGGTGGGAACTGCTAGTAAGTCACCCTATGAATTACTTTAATAAATTTATTTGTTTAGCTCGTTCTGTGTTAAGGTTGGGGTACAGAAATAGATAGAAAAATGGTAAAAGATTACTGTCACACTAGCTTTCACACGGCTATGAATCATATGTAGTCCAGCCAATTGATAACAGTTAAAATCACACATTTATTTCTTCTACTCTATACAAGATTCTCTAAGTACTAATCTAACTTAAAAAGTCTCTTTCAATGCTAATAGTTCGATCGCTGATAGTCTATGCAGCTGTTTTTTCTTCCTCGGGCACTTTGCTATAATATTTCATGTAGATTTGGACTCCTGTGGTCCGTTTTACAGTTTCTGAAGAGTTGGACTACTGTGGTCCTGTTATGATCAGTTTAAGTGCACTTCTGGGGGTACACTTAACTTTCTTATGGTGCGGTCGAAGTCCTTCTGTGAGGTAGCTTCTGGTACACCTTTGTAGTTGTGTAGTTGGGTTCCCTTGCCACGCTGTGGGGTCTGACAGGGTGTCTTTCAAGGCAGCTCTTTCCGTCTTGTGCGGTAGAGGATCCTTAACCAACTAGTCGTTTCTGTGGAGTGGGGTGCACAGGATAGCTCGGGATAGCTCGGGATAGCTCGCCTGCTCGTCTGTAATATAAGAGACGACATTCTGCACAACCCTGAATAATCGGTTTGTGCAGAGCGTCTCACTGAAAGCCAAGTAGCCCTCAGTGATAGCTCCACATCTCTATACATAAGCGACGAACATTCTGCTACTTCCGGGTTCCACTGGAATCTCACTCTAAATTCCCATACATACATAAATATCAATCGTGTCTAACTATACACATACAGAATTAATAATAATATAAACATTCAGTGGTACAGCCACTGGTCTGCAAACATACATATAAGTTAAACAACAGTGGTTCCGTACGGTATACAACATGGCGGCGCAACCGGTCGTGTTTCGGCTCGTGGTCGGCTCTTCCACGTGGTACGGCAAATTCGGATTAACAATTCACATTTATGCATAGCAAATTCCACAAACATAATTTCAACAATAATATAAATATAGCACGATGAAACAGAAGGGTGTTCATTTACCTGTTTGACAAGTTCAGGCCCGTGATGACTTGAGAGAATTCTAAGATTCCTAAGTCCTGCTTCCTGGTCTATGAGTGTAGAGATTTCTCTAGCTGTGGAGATGTTGACTCTACCTCGTCTCACACACGACTGATTCAAACTGTGTTAGGCTCTGACACAGTCAAAACTGCTCTACCCACTGAGCCTGCTCTGATTGGTTAAAACGGTCCGATTCAAAGCTCAAGTGCTGACTCACTGCGATGTGGGTGGCTCGCTCGCCGTGTGTGGTCTGCTGTGTAATTTACTGACTCTCTACTATTACAAAAACTACACAAGGCTAAATAGTAAATGGGCAGGGTAAACTGCTCGGTTCATGACAGGCTCCCTCAACTGAAAAAAGGCGATGACTACTGGATTCGACCTTTTTCTACTACAGAGCCTAGTTTAACACTGCACTATCCTAGGGTCCTATTTACAAACTAGTTAAGTTGCTCTACCTGAGCTGCAATGCTGTGCCAGGTAGCTATGGACACTAGTGACAGGGTTTTATTGGGCGGGGACGAATTCTGGTGCTGTGGCCCTTAGTTGTGTTGGGTGGGCGACAGCTGCTGTGTCCTCCACGAGATGGCGACTGAGGTAGTCGGCTCCGTGGTTTTCCTTGCCGGGGATGTACTCGATTTGGAATGAGTATGCCTGAAGGGTGAGTGCCCATCGCATCAGGCGAGAGTTCAAAGACTTGGAGGCTGCCAGGAACGATAGTGGTTGGTGGTCCACCTGAACTGTGAAGTGGGTCCCATACAGGTAGAGTTGAAATTTCTGTATGGCCCAGACTAGTCCAAGACATTCTTTCTCCGACGTGGCGTAGTGGGTCTCGGCGGGTCTCAATTTTCTGCTGGCGTAGGCGACAGGGAATAGCGTCTCTGCATTCTTGGGGTCGCGCTGTAGCAGTACTGCTCCGAGGCCTAAGTCGCTTGCGTCGGTGCGAAGAACGAATGGCTGAGTCAAATCGGGTAGGTGGAGTACTGGCGCCGATGTCATTCTGTCCTTGAGTGTTTGGAAGGCTGTCTCACATTCCGCTGTCCAAACTACTTTGTCCGGGGCGATTTTCCGGGTTCCATTTGTCAGTGGTACGGCGATGCTGTTGTAGTTGGGGATGAACTTCTGGTAGAAGCCGCAGAGTCCTAGAAATGACTGCACTTCCTTCTTTGTCTTGGGCCTAGGAGCGTCGAGTAGGCGTTTCACTTTCTTCTCTACGGTCGCAGGCTTCCTTGACTGATGGTGTGTCCCAGAAATTCTAGTTCTGTGAATCCAATCTGACATTTGGTGGGTCTTGCCGTCAATCCCGTGTCTCTGAGGCGGGCGAGTAGTTGTTGTAGGAGCGTGACATGTTCCTCCCACGTAGGTGTTGCGATGAGGATGTCGTCCATAAACGAATGTAGGTGCTCGCTGCTCAGGGGTGCCAGGAGTTTTCGCATCATGGCGCTGAAGATGCTGGGTGCGTTGTGGAGTCCGAATGGAAGTACGTTGAACTCGAAGTGTCCTTCCATAGTGCTAAGCGCTAGGTACTTTCGGACTTGTGGTTGTACTGGTATCTGGTAGTATCCTTTGCTGAGGTCGATGCGTGAGAAGTACTTCGCTCGCTGTAGCTTGGCAAATAGGTCGGTCTGGTCCGGGAGTGGCTCTGGCTGGAACTGCGTTACCGCATTCAGGAGTCTGAAGTCGATGCACAGTCGATGCTCTCCGTTGGGTTTTCGCAACAATACCGTGCCGGCGCTGTAGGGTGAAGTAGACTCTGAGATGATTCCGGCTGCCAGTAAGGTGTCTATCTCTTCCTTGATGGCTCGCTGCTGAGACAGTGGCATCGGGTAGAGCTTCTGGCGGACGGGTGTTGGGTCGGTCACCGTTAAGGTTACTTCGACGAGGTCTGTCCTCCCTGGTCGGTCTGTGAGCACAGTCTGATGTTGTCGAATGACCTGTAGTACTTGCTGTTGCTGTTTAGCGGCTAGGTCTTCGTTGAGTATCACGTCTTTGTATGTTTCTTTGGAGTGCAGGGGATACTCTACTGCATTGGTCTCCATGCTTTCTCCTTCTTCCGCGATGGCGATGGCTAACAAGTTGTGAGTGCTGGGGGTCGCTGGTCGGTCCGTATACTTCTTGAGGAGATTGATGTGGTGGTATCGGGCTCTCCCGTTCACCTCTACTTGGTAGACTGTCTTGGATTTCTTGGCAGTCACCCGGTACGGTCCTCTCCAAGCGATGTCCAGCTTGTTGGTTCCACTTGGAAGTAAGAGTAGCACTTGATCGCCGACTTGCAGTTCTCTGTCCTTCGCGTGGCGGTTGTAGTACTTCGCCTGACGGGCTCTTGCCTTCTTCAGTGCTTCACCAGCTTTCTTCCACGTTGCTTTGAGGGTTTCCTGCAGGTCTGCGACGTACTTGGTGGCACCTCTTGGTGTGTCGTCTATCTTGGCCTCCGTCCAACTTCTGCGTAGGGCTTCTAGCGGTCCTGCTAGAGGTCTGCCGAATAGCAAGGTCGACGGGGTGTAGCCTGTGGCTGCATGGGGCGTTTCTCGGTATGCGAACAGTGCCGCATTCACGTAGGTGTCCCACGCTTCTGGATTGTCGTCGGCGACTTTCCTGAGTATGGTGAGAAGGGTTCCATTCAGTCTTTCTACTTGTCCGTTGCTGGCTGGGTGGTATGGTGGTGTGCGAATGTGATGAACTTGTATCAACTCGAACACGTCTTGCATCAGGCGGCCGGTGAACTGAGATCCGTTGTCCGTTCTAATGCTGTCCGGGAATCCGACTCTGGTAAAGATGGCGATGAGTGCATCTGCAATCTTCTTGGTGTCGATCGCTGGCAACGGGACTGCTTCGCACCACATCGTACATGCGTCGACGAGTGTGAGTAGAAATCTGTTTCTCTTCTTGGTCATGGGCAGTGGTCCTACTATGTCTACTGAGACTTGCTGGAATGGCACGCCGACTACTACCGATGGTCCTAAGGTAACTGGTACGGTGTGATGTCGCGGGGAATATCGTTGACATTGGTGGCAAGATTTCACGTAGCGCTTGACATCCTCCGTGATTCCTGGCCAATAGTAGTGTGCGCTGATTCTCTGCACTGTGGCTCCAATTCCCATGTGTCCGCTGAGTGGCATGCTGTGGCCTAGTTCTAGTACTTGGGCTCGAAGGGTGGCTGGTAGTACTAGTTGGGTGTGATCTCCATCTCCTTGTCGATGTAGAACTCCCTCTTCCATGTAGAAGTCTCCCTTGTGCGGGGGTGTGTGCGCCTTGGGTAGCTTCTGGAAGCACTTCGCTATCGAGGTGTCTTCTTTCTGTGCTGTTTTGATCTCTTCGAGTCCTGGATTCGGAGCGAACTCGGGCTGGGGTGGTTGGGTTTTAGCTTGGGCCCTGGTTTGCACTGCAGCTATCTCTACAGTTTTAGGGGGCGTGCCTAAGAACACATACCTACAACCTAGCACTAGATCATACAGGGGTTTCTGTAAAACAGCTGCTTGGATTCGTCCTGTGACGTACCTACTCTCTACTTCGATCCATGCTATTGGGCAAGTAGTCGTCGGTTTCGTCAAGTCTGCTCCTTGTAAGTCGACTGTCTTGTCTGTCAAGTCCGCGCGCGATACAAGAGATTCGCTAACTATCGCGTCGTATGATAGACCTGTGTCATACAGACAGTTCGCTTCTTTTCCGTTGACCTTGACCGTGTCTGTCACCGATGGGTGATCTCCGATCGTGTGTGGCTTGTTACCGCTACTTTGAGTTAGAACTCTGTGCGCTGGCCGGCTTTCGCGCTCTTCCCTACGTTGTGCGGCCAACTTGAAACATTCTGCGGTGGAGTGATTGCTTCTGTTGCAGAACGAACAATACCGTCTCTGTTCTGCAGGACCTCTTTTCCCGAATTCCGTGTTGGGTCCTTTATTTTGCCCAGGTCTGGGGTTATTCGGCTTATTCGCGGTGCGCTCTTCTCGGTTAGGGCTTCGTTTCTGTGCCTCTTTCCCGTTAGGCTTTAGGTCTCGCCTGAAGCTCTTGGCTTCTCCGTGTGCGGCCACGTACCTATCTGCGACCTTGACCAGATCTTCCAGTCTTTCCGCGCCCTGCTCTACTGAGAATGTTCTCAGCTCGGGGGTCATAGTTTCCCGTAGCTGTTCCCATACTAACAGTTCTGTCAGTCCATCATACGTCTTAGCCGTGGCTGACTGGCTAATCCACTTATCCAGCATTGTGGACAACCGATCCGCGAACTGCGCATAGCTCTCTCCTTTCACTCTCCGATTGGTGCGGAACTTTTGCCGGTAGCATTCTCCTGTCAGTTCGAATCCCGTTAGGAGTGCCTCTTTTACTTTGTGATAGTCAGTCACTCTGTCAGTCGGTAGCTTACTGTAGATGTCATAAGCCTTTCCTCTAAGCCCTTGACTAAGCTTAAAAGACCAATGAGTGGGGTCTAGTTTGTACTCTGTGGCTAGACGCTCAAACCTAGTCAGATAGAGATCTAGACCTTCTTCTCTCTCATTGAATGTTCCCAGTGGAAATGACATTCCTTGTACAGGGTTGGATGCTACCTCTAGCTGATCTGAGTGGGGAGGGGTTGAGGAAGAACTTGAAGCTCCTGATCCCAATCTTCTTAGCTCTAACTCATGCTGTCTTTCTTTTTCCTTTTCTTCCCTCTCTTTTTCTTTTTCTGCCCGCTCATACTCCCATTTCCTAACTTCTGCTTCTCTCTCTGCTGCTAATGCTGCCTTCTTCTGTTCTACTTCTAATTCTAGTTTCTTCTGCTCTGCTTCTAATTTCTTCTGCTCTGCTTCTAATTTCTTCTGCTCTGCTTCTAGTTCCAGTTTCTTTTGCTCTCTTGCTGCTTCTAACTCTAGTTTCTTCTGCTCTGCTTCTAATTTCTTTGCCTCTCTCTCTGCTGCCCTCTCTGCCTTAGCCTCCTATTTCTCTACCTCTGCATTGATATACGCAATTAGGTCTCCCCCTGCTAAGTGTAAAGCTTCCCCTAATTCCTTGAAGCGCAATCTCAAGGCCACTGGGTCCGACATTGCCAAATGTGTCTATGAACAACCTCTGAATCACGTGGAATACCAAAACACTAGCAATATTGCAAGTCAATAACAACAATGCAAAGACAATCAAATTCGTAATCAATAATAGAATAAAACAAGAGTCAAATGGCATACAACAGTTATTTAAGCAAAACCTGCAAAAGAACAATGCAACATACAGGCACAAAAATATTTGAAGCAAAAAAGTTTTTAAGTAAAGAATAGTGCACCCAACTGATCAGTGTTATACCCTTCCACTATTCTAAGTTATTCTACTTCTACTGTTATCTAATTTTATTGTACTTAGGTCCGGTTATACCCAATTCCTATTATCCACAGATCCTGGCTAGGCTCGCCAATTAAAGTGTCACGTGGGGTTTATGGGCTCTGCACAATGGAATTATGGACCCTCACGTTTATTCGGTGGGAACTGCTAGTAAGTCACCCTATGAATTACTTTAATAAATTTATTTGTTTAGCTCGTTCTGTGTTAAGGTTGGGGTACAGAAATAGATAGAAAAATGGTAAAAGATTACTGTCACACTAGCTTTCACACGGCTATGAATCATATGTAGTCCAGCCAATTGATAACAGTTAAAATCACACATTTATTTCTTCTACTCTATACAAGATTCTCTAAGTACTAATCTAACTTAAAAAGTCTCTTTCAATGCTAATAGTTCGATCGCTGATAGTCTATGCAGCTGTTTTTTCTTCCTCGGGCACTTTGCTATAATATTTCATGTAGATTTGGACTCCTGTGGTCCGTTTTACAGTTTCTGAAGAGTTGGACTACTGTGGTCCTGTTATGATCAGTTTAAGTGCACTTCTGGGGGTACACTTAACTTTCTTATGGTGCGGTCGAAGTCCTTCTGTGAGGTAGCTTCTGGTACACCTTTGTAGTTGTGTAGTTGGGTTCCCTTGCCACGCTGTGGGGTCTGACAGGGTGTCTTTCAAGGCAGCTCTTTCCGTCTTGTGCGGTAGAGGATCCTCAACCAACTAGTCGTTTCTGTGGAGTGGGGTGCACAGGATAGCTCGGGATAGCTCGGGATAGCTCGCCTGCTCGTCTGTAATATAAGAGACGAAATTCTGCACAACCCTGAATAATCGGTTTGTGCAGAGCGTCTCACTGAAAGCCAAGTAGCCCTCAGTGATAGCTCCACATCTCTATACATAAGCGACGAACATTCTGCTACTTCCGGGTTCCACTGGAATCTCACTCTAAATTCCCATACATACATAAATATCAATCGTGTCTAACTATACACATACAGAATTAATAATAATATAAACATTCAGTGGTACAGCCACTGGTCTGCAAACATACATATAAGTTAAACAACAGTGGTTCCGTACGGTATACAACATGGCGGCGCAACCGGTCGTGTTTCGGCTCGTGGTCGGCTCTTCCACGTGGTACGGCAAATTCGGATTAACAATTCACATTTATGCATAGCAAATTCCACAAACATAATTTCAACAATAATATAAATATAGCACGATGAAACAGAAGGGTGTTCATTTACCTGTTTGACAAGTTCAGGCCCGTGATGACTTGAGAGAATTCTAAGATTCCTAAGTCCTGCTTCCTGGTCTATGAGTGTAGAGATTTCTCTAGCTGTGGAGATGTTGACTCTACCTCGTCTCACACACGACTGATTCAAACTGTGTTAGGCTCTGACACAGTCAAAACTGCTCTACCCACTGAGCCTGCTCTGATTGGTTAAAACGGTCCGATTCAAAGCTCAAGTGCTGACTCACTGCGATGTGGGTGGCTCGCTCGCCGTGTGTGGTCTGCTGTGTAATTTACTGACTCTCTACTATTACAAAAACTACACAAGGCTAAATAGTAAATGGGCAGGGTAAACTGCTCGGTTCATGACACATACATATAAACAAAAGGTTATAACAACAACAACACACACACACACGCATTGCACACACACACACTTCACAATTTGTTCCAAAAATATTATACAATGTTAATAAATATTATATACAATGTGGACGCAAGAAGTGAAACGAACATTTACAGCAATTCACAGGAGAAGTAACATACAATAAAGCTGCAGTTCAAAAGACATTGACAAACAATTTACTAAAGTAAGTCCATTCATACAAAGAAATGGCTATGCTTGTGTACTAAAGTCACAATAAAGAACAGCAATATTGTAAAGCAGCAATTCAGCTTACATTGATACAGAAGATTACATATCCTATCCTGTCCGGTAACTCGAAAGTCGTTGGTGCACCACAGATGATCGTTTAACCAGCGCACTCCATCTTTCTATGTCTAAGCAGCCATCATGGCTTCGCTCAGTGTCAAGCCAGTCCATTCTCGAATGTTGTCCTCCCACCTCTTTTTCTGTCTCCCTCTTCTTCTGGCTCCTTCCACCGTGCCTTGCAGGATGGTTTCTGCAAGGCCCGATGCTCTGGTGACGTGGGAATACCATCGGAGTTTCCGTTTCTTTACCATTGTGAGCAGGTCATCGTGTTGTCCAATGGTAAGTGTGATGGTCTGGAACTTCGTGGTTGGTGATGTGCTGGGTTTTGGAAATACACAGAAATCTTCTGTAGCACATTATCTCCATTCTTTGTATTCTTCGTTGTAGGTCTGTTGTGTCCATGTTTCGCAAGAGTATAGGAAGATGGAGATGACAAGGGAGCACAGCAGCCTTACCTTGGAGTGTAGACTTATGGTCCTGTCTTTCAAATGGGCTTCAACCTTGTTAGAGCAGTATTTGTTTCTGCTCTCCTGGAGAAGACGTCATGTCGGGACCCATTGTCTGAAACAACGGCTCCTAAATATCTGAAGCTGTGCACCGTGTTGAGGGATTGGCCTTGATGTCCGTGTTGATGCACTTGGTATTGTTGGTCATTATTTTGGTCTTCTCCTCACTTATTTCCATTCCAAAGGCTTTGGAGGTGGCGTCAAGCCTTTGTATTAGCTTTTAAAGTTCTTATTCCTCTCCAGCCAATCCATCAATAACATCCGCAAAACAGAGGTTGGAGATCGCTCTACTCCCTATGCTGACTGTGCCTTCATGATCTGGAAGGGCATCTGACATGATGCGCTCCAGAAAGGTGTTGAAGAGTATTGGGGAGAGTAGGTTTTACACGGTATTTATCAATGATCGACTCGGCCACGATGCTTGAATCTTGATAAGTGTAACTCGAATTATAAGGTATTCCAACATATTCAGCAAACATCAACCATTGCATACAAGATTGCTTTCCAAAGACCACTACAAAGACCTTCCTACAAGCAGACGGTGCATTACCTATATAGTCTCTCTGCAATAGAGAAAAAGTTCGAACATTCCAGCATGACGCAATAACACCCAATAAAACTAAAACTCGTCACCGGAACTATGCACTGCCTTATGTCATATAATGGTTAGATTCGACCAGCTTTTACCCGTAAGGTCTAGAAGCTTCGGTCGATAATAAACAAGTAATTCCAGAAAATTCTCAGCAATATCGACCGACGAAAAGTATAACATTATACAAAGCTTCTTCTAGCAAAATCAAATCAAAGGTAAAACACGCTATCACTTCATGCTTTGCAAAACAAAATGCTCGAACCTATCGTTAGTTGTTTATTCATTGCTTACAGGATCCAGCGGACTGGAAAGAGCCGAATCAGGACCACAAAATCAAGACCACAACTTGCCTAAAGAGGACTCGCCCCTGATCCGCATGAAAGATCTACTGAAACAAACTCAGTGGTAACACTGAAGGCCCTCGATCAGCCGGTCATTGTACAGTAAAGGCTTATCACTTGATATTTTATAATGATGTTTGTATTCTATTTTGGTTTTTGTAAACGGGGGTTCGATAAATTATATATCCTCTAAGCCAAACTTGCTTCGGATCGTGGAGACCTTGGGCTGTTTAACACTTGTCAGCTGCTTCACAGTCTGGTAGGTCTTCTTGCTGTCTTCTTGCTGTTGCTCTTGTTCAGACTGTTCTCTATTACCTGGCATTGATCTTCTATACAATTCTCTTTTGCTGTGCGCATACCTTTTTGGGTGTCACTGTTGACTTTTCGGTAGGCATCAGCTCTCTGTGAGGTGTTCTTGTTCCTTTTCATCTCTCTTCGTTTTTCACACAGGCTAAATAGTTCATGCTCTGTGGGTTCGGGCAAATAGAATAGACCCAACGTTTCCCGGCGTGTCGTAAGAGGCGACTAACAGGGGTGATGTTAGCACGGCATCACTGGGCGAAAGTCTTCTACACAGAAGTCACCGGCCAGGGCGGAGGAACCTCACGTTACTACAGGTTCAACGACCACGTGCTCAGGGCCAAGGCGAGCCACACTGTATTCGTGGATTTCGGCTGTGGCCAACAGCCTGGAGAGGATTGGGCCCTGCCAGGTCTTTTTTGCCCAAGACACAACACATGATGAGGCTATCCACTAATTCCATGCCGGATCGGTCGTCGCCCGGCTACACAAGGACCGCGCCTTCCGTTGGCCACCAGGACGGAGGTGAAAAGTATGCTACTGATGGACAAACTAGCAAGATCCGCACGATAAACAACATCGTCATAGGAACCTGGAATGTCAGGACCCTAACTGCGGAAGGAAAATTAGAAGAACTGGCCCACGAGCTGGACCACTATCGATGGAACGTTCTAGGTATCAGCGAACTGCGCTGGAAAGGCCTAGGTGAAACAACGACTGACAAAGGCCACAAGCTCTATTTCAGCGGTAGAGATGACAGGCACGAACACGGCGTTGGATTCTTGGTCCACAAGAACATTCTAGCCACTGTCATGGGTTGCCGCCCAGTCTCCAGTAGACTCATTACCATCCGTCTGAGAGCAACCCCTTTCAACATTACCATCATCCAGGCCTATGCCCCAACATCAGACTATGAAGACAGCGAAGTGGAGGATTTTTATGAAAATATACAGGCGGTCCTTGACCAAGTGCCGAAGAAGGACATAGTCATAGTGCAAGGCGACTGGAATGCCAAGGTTGGCCAAGATGCGCACCACAACTGGGGAGACACATGCGGACCCCACTGCAACAACGAGACAAATGACAGGGGTCTGAGGCTATTGGAGTTTGCCAGATACAACAATCTGGTACTGGCAAACACGCTTGGTCTCCACAAAAAATCCAGACGATGGACATGGCACAGTCCCGGCGGGGAACATCACAACCAGATCGACTACATCATGGTCAAGAAACGCTTCAGATCAAGCATCAACATTGGCAGGACACGCACTTTTCCAGGAGCAGACATTGGAAGTGACCACGATCTCGTGATGATGTCTTTCCGGCTCCATTTGAAGAGAGTAAATACAGCAAAGTGCACTAGGCTGAAGTTCGACCTGGACAAACTGCAAGACCCGGAGGTGGCAAAAATATTTCAGGCCACAATTGGAGGGAAATTTGCACCACTGCTTATTTTGGGGGCAGGCGAAGTAGATGTCAACACCATGACCAATACCTTCAACTCAGCTGTAACAGATGCCGCCACTGAGATCCTTGGCAAGCACCGACCAAAGAAGAAGCCGTGGATCACACCTGAACTTTTGGATCTGTGTGATAAACGAAGAGAGTTAAAAAAGAAAAAGAACACCTCACAGGGAGCTGATGTCTACCGAAAAATCAACAATGACATCCGAAAAGGCATGCGCACAGCAAAGGAGAACTGGATAGAAGATCAATGCCAGGAAATAGAGAACAATCTGAACAAGAACAACAGCAAGAAGGCCTACCAGACTGTGAAGAAGAACAAGAAGTCTTGGACAGATGGACAGAGTACTGCTCTGACCTTTACAACCATACACCAAATGGAGACCCATCAGTTCTAGCATGTCCCGAGAGCAGAGAAGAAGAAGAAATCCTCCCAATTCTCCGGGAAGAAGTTGAGGCAGCAGTGCAATCGCTGAAGAAAGGGAAGTCAGCGGGAGTGGACAACATACCAGCGGAACTGCTACAAGCAGGAGGAGAAGCGATGACTGATGCTCTCACCATTATCTGCAACAAGATCTGGCAGAGTGGGGAATGGCCTACACCATGGACCCAGTCGCTTGTCATCACTCTTCCCAAAAAAGGTAACCTTCAGGAGTGTGAAAATTACCGCACCATCAGCCTCATCAGCCATCCCAGCAAGGTCCTCCTGAAAATAATACTCAACAGGTTGAAACCACAAGCTGAACAAATCATAGCTGAAGAACAAGCAGGATTCATGGCAGGGCGAAGTACCACTGAACAGATTTTCAACCTCAGAATAATCTGTGAGAAATACCTACAGCACCAACAACATCTATATCATGTGTTCATAGACTTCAAGAAGGCATTTGACCGAGTCTGGCATGCAGCTCTATGGGCAACCATGAAAGTGTACAACATCAGCCCTAAAATTATAGAAGTCATCAAAAGCCTGTATGACAAGGCTACCAGTGCAGTCCTCCATAACAGCGTCATCGGGAACTGGTTCAGAACAACAATCGGTGTGCGTCAAGGATGCCTACTCTCTCCAACACTCTTCAACATCTTCCTAGAGCGCATCATGTCAGATGCTCTTGCAGATCACGAAGGCACAGTCAGTATAGGGGGCAGAGCAATCTCCAATCTTCGTTTTGCGGATGATATTGATGGATTGGCTGGAGAGGAACAAGAACTTGAACAGCTTGTACAGAGGCTTGACACCACCTCCAGAGCTTATGGAATGGAAATAAGTGCGGAGAAGACCAAAATGATGACCAACAACACCAATGGCATCAACACGGACATCAAAGTACAAGGCCAATCCCTCAACACAGTGCACAGCTTCAAATATTTAGGAGCCATTGTGTCAGACAATGGGTCTCGACAGGAAGTCCTCTCCAGGATCGCACAAACAACTGCTGCCCTGACAAGGTTGAAGCCCATTTGGAAAGACAGAACCATCAGTCTACATTCCAAAGTAAGACTGCTGCGCTCTCTGGTCATCTCCATCTTCCTATATGCTTGCGAAGCATGGACCCTCACAGCAGATCTCCAACGAAGAATACAAAGCATGGAGATGAGGTGCTACAGAAGACTTCTGTGCATTTCCTATACCCAACACATCACCAACGTTGAAGTCCGACAGACCATCACACAAGCCATTGGACAACACGATGACCTGCTCACAGTGGTGAAGAAACGGAAACTCCGATGGTATGGCCACGTCACCAGATCATCAGGCCTTGCAAAGACCATTCTGCAAGGCACAGTGCAAGGAGGTAGAAGAAGGGGGAGACCGAAAAAGAGGTGGGAGGACAACATTCGAGAATGGACTGGTTTGACACTGAGCGAAGCCATGAGGGCTGCTGAGGACAGAGAAAGATGGAGTATGCTGGTTAAGCGATCATCTGTGGTGCCCCTACGACCTTCGGGTTATGGGACAGGATAGGATAGGATAGGATAGGATAAATAGTTCAGGTGTGGTCCACGGTTTCTTCTTTGGGCGGTGCTTGCCAAGGATCTCAGTGGCGGCATCTTTCTCATTAAAGAAGATCCAAAGTTATTTAACAATGTGCGAACATAAACAAGCCATGGCAGTTTGTATTCAGTATTATTGTACAATTAGTGGCTTAAACGTAACAGTAGTACTGACATCTTATTGGAACTTCGAAAACATTGGAGCCATGACAGCTGGGAGTATTTCAAAACTCTGCATTGCTTTCATTTCGATCTTGATCGTTCAGCGCGATATAAAAGTTGGGTATCCAAGGAACTTGAGTCACTGTGATACTCTACACACGAATGGAGTGTCTCTGTCCAAGGCCAGTCACTGTACGTTTTAAAAGAATTAAGTGTCTCTTATCTCTTTATCATTCCTATCCTATCCCGTAACTCGAAAGTCGTTTGGGCACCACAGATGATCGTTTAACCAGCGTACTCCATCTTTCTCTGTCCTCAGCACCCCCAAAGAAGGTAGGCTACGCAAAGAACGGTCATAAGGAAATTCCCTTCTATAAAGTTACAAGACGGTCAGCGCGCAGCGCCCTCCAACGAGTAAGATGATAAATAACTCAAGGGAGATAACCGTCCGCTTAGCGATCTGTAAACAAGCCTCATTTGCGGACGCCATACCATCGCTTCCTGGCCGATATTCATGGAGTTTTGCATATAAGCATACTGTAATATGTCTTTAGATGCATCAACATATCACAAGTCATTATAATACTTAAAATAAAATAAAAATCCGTCCGAATTTTAAAACGTGAAAGCTGAAACGATCGAGCCCCGTTCATGCCTGTGTAACCTTCTAAATGAACAGATTTAAAAAAAAAAAATTTAAAACCTATAAAATATGATAATTGTTTGAGGGAGTTGGTGTGGGGAAACACATTGACATGAGGTAATAATTTGCTTGTACATTTTACATTGGAACTGTAAAAAGATAGTTGTTTTGTGTGTGTGTGGTATGTGTTTACACTGTATTCCTAGTAACACAGAAGAGAGAAATATTATGCACAATTTATGCTCTTGATATGATTCATGGCAGTAACTTTACTAGCTAGTTTCCAGTTCATACTCTTTGTATGTATGTGTGTTGCAAATAACAAGAATTATGTTAAACACACACACACAAATCAGATGATAGACACACACAAAAGAATACACTTACACATGTACATAAGAGAGAGAGAGAGAGAGAGGAGAGAGAGAGAGAGAGAGAGAGAGAGAGAGAGAGAGAGAGAGAGAGAGAGAGAGAGAGAGAGAGAGAGAGCGCAAAGTGTTTTTACACACACGGACAATGAACAATGATCACACCAGTAGGCTTAAAAAAACAAACAACCAATAATACATACAAACTTATTTTAACTACCATAGTTGATGCAAAATGAAATAAGGTAGTGATGATTTTCAAGCTCTTATTGCATTTCGGTTAGGATTATGATAGGCTTTGAACTCATGCCAAAATTAAAAGGTTTCTTCCCACAACAATCGTACGCTTTATTCCCACTCTGCGCCATGCTTTTCAGCAACAAAGGGACGTAATTATCATTTCAGCCGCTTGGCGGCGCTCGCGCTCATCGTTTCGCTATCCTAGGCCTTATGACCGTTCTTTGCGTAGTAGATATTCTTTGGCACCCCTCATGGCTTCGCTCAGTGTCAAGCCAGTCCATTCTCGAATGTTGTCCTCCCACCTCTTTTTCTGTCTCCCTCTTCTTCTGGATTTTTTTAGGTGGGGACCAAGCGTGTTTGCCAGTATCAGATTGTTGCATCTGGCAAACTTTCGTTCACCTCTTTCAAAACAGCGTGGTCTGAATTGCACCCAGAATAGCTAGATCACAGGCGCGAGTGCATGCCTATGACCAATCTACCTTCAATACATACCCTACATAAAAGGGAGACGCGTCATAGGCGCTCGCGTGTCCAGATACGAGCGCATGTGAGCTAGATATTCTGCAACATCATCGTCTTCCCCTAAAAGAGATAAATCATCGTCTAATCCCAACTATGCTGCATGTTCAGCTTGATTCAAGAGGGTATTATGGATCTACTACACCTAGAATAACAAAATATGACGACATGCACGTTCGACTTCACATTAAATTTTGTCGAATTTAAAAAAAAAAGTGATCGCGCAGCTAGCCAGAGTTACTTAACTAGGCCTAATTATGGGGATTTAGTAGCGCGATTCTCCAATAATCGAGCTCGAAGTGTAAAATTTCATGCACAAAATAGGCATGTACATATCCATGTTAGTTCATTAACTAACATTGCAATCATTTTTTCACGAACGACAATTTAATACTGTGACCAGCTGTTCTCTTTCCAGTTCATGCTGGAATGTACGTGGTAGGTGAAGCCTGGGGCTAAACACTAGCCCAACAGTGACTCAGCATTCTTCCATGGCTGAATACGCTCAGCCGGCGACATTGACCTGAACAAATGGACAAGATGGCAAGCCATTCAAATGTATTTTTTATATACTCCAACATATTTACAAATGGTGATGTATTCTGGTCAGATTTGTGTGTTTTCTCTGTGTCTCTATGTCTGTCTCTATCTATCTCTGTCTCTCTCTGTTACGACTGAGACGCGTACGATTATTTTGTTTTGCAAAGCATGCAATAAAAGCGTGTATTTACCTTTGATTTGCGCTGTTGCTAGAAGAAGCTTTGTATAATGTTGATAATTACCGTTGGTCCATATTGTTGAGAATTTTCTGGCATTACTTTTTCATTATGGATCAAAGCTTCCAGACTTTACGGTAAAAATGGGTCGAATCTATACATTATAATAAGGCAGTGCATAGTTCCGGTGACGAGTTTTATTTCAAATGGGTGTTATTGCGCCATGCTGGAATCTTCGAACTTTTTTTCGATTGCAGAGAGGCTATAGAAGTAATGCACTGTCTGCTTGTGAGGATGATCTTTGTAATGATTTTGGAACGATCCTGTATGCAGTTGATGTTTGCTGAATAAAGTTGGAAAACCTTATATGACGACTCCTGCCTTGTTGCTGAGTGAACAGGCTGCGTAGATAAACGAATTCGGGTTACATTTAACAAGATTCATGCATCGGGGCTGAATCAACTATTGATAAAAACCGTGTCACATTTTAGGGGCCAACCCGGGATCTACTCCATAGCCAAGGGTTCTCCTGCGACAACAAGCGAGTCAACGTTACGAGAGACAGTCATCGAGGGAAGCCGCCAACGAGTTGCGTCCGGAGGGACCAACATACTGGGAATACATCCACGATAGATTCGTTTGACTGCAAGGGCGTGTAGTCGCCGAAGAGTTGCTTCGTGAGCGAACAACAGGTCGGGACTACGTTGCTTCCGCAAGGCTACGTCGAGGGACAGTCTTGGAGCTACCTCGCCATTATTACAGAGCGACGAACGGACGTCTACTTCAGCGTATACATCAACACCAGCCTGGTGCAACGTCGCATAGGATTAGGACAGCGGGGCCTGCGTCAGTGAAGGCGACTAGTGACAAGCACCCGCGCTACTGCAGACAGCGTGCTTTTCTAGAACAGTCTAGAAAGGTGCAGCATAATCAAGAACTTTCTAGAAAAGTGTAACCTTTGGCTGTTGGTCATGTTATTTTGAGACTTAGTGTAAAGGTAGATCCTTTAGAAAATGAAGTGAACGAAGGTTTCGAAGATAAGGTAAAAACAAACCTTATTGAAACTTCTTTCTTTTGTTGGTTATATGTGCATGTGGATTTTATGTTTGATGATTGTAGTGTATTGAATATAGGTGATTAAAAGACAGTCAAAATGAATGCATTATGGAATTGAATTTTGTTTCTTTGGTTAAATGGTAGTGTCTTTGGATGACAGTGAGACCTGTTATGTTTTGTGCGTTTTATAGACTAATAGGTTTTAGTTAAGGCCCGATCCCCGTACAGATAAGTTAGTCTAGCTCTCACAAGTTAACGTAACGCACAGCGACGCGTTACAAAAGCATCAAGATGGCTGACTTCTGGCAGAAAAAACTTGAACTCAATCTAAAAGGCAAGCAGCTGACGGAGTACGTCAAGTCTCAGTATAGAATACAAGAAAGAGTACTAGAAGAGCAAAGTCGGCGTGAAGAAAGAGAATTAGAAGATCAGCGACGGTTTTAAGGAAGAGAATTAGGAGAGCAGCGCAGGCGTGAAGAAAAAGAACAACGTCGGCGCGACAAGATGGAAGAGAGACGATTAGAGGCTGAGCGTCAGTACCAGCTAGAGTTGGCGCGTATCCAAAACAATTAGCATGCGCCACACGTTATCACACGTTATCAGCTACCATAAAGCCATGGTCACACAGCACTCCACGTCTTAATCACGTACAAAAAGTTCGGAAAATCTGGTGGACGTGGTCGTGCGTGGTAATTTTCGGTCAATTTTGGTTTGGCGGTGCTTTGGACGGCTGAATCACGGCCAAAGCGCGTCCAAAATTTGTTACCCGTGGAGTGGACGTTGTTGTTCGCGTTGATGTCGAGGTTAAGACGAGCTACGGTCGAGGTATAGACGTGGCAGGACGCGGGGAGAAATCTGAACGGCATCGGACGCGGGAAAAAGTTTTGAACTGCTCAAAATTTTAGCCCGCGCACAACCACGGGTAACACACGCGGTAAAGACGTGCAACACACGTGAAACACGCGTGGTAATACGTGTTACGGCAGTGATTAAAACTTGGGGAGACGCGGTAAGACGCGAAAGTTTAGCGTTCAGTCACGGCCAGAGCACGGTCATTGGACGCATGTACCGCGTTGGAATCACGGGAAATAGCGTGTGTTTAGCGGCTTTATCACTGACAAATGGATTTTTCCACGTACATAGCACTACCTAACGACGTCTCGAACACGTTCGAAAGACGTCCTGATCACTGCCTAATCACTTCTGTATCACTTCTGATTTTCTTAGACCTCGGCACGTGCAGTGTCGCCTTTTTCCCTCTCGTGAACATGTGCAAATTTATTTTTAGGCTTACACGTGGCTGGACGTGGTTGCAGTGCTTCAGCAGTGGAACAGCCGCCGACGGCCATACCCCGTCCACAGCACGGCCAAACCAAAATTGACCGAAAATTACCACGTACGACCACGTCCACCAGATTTTCCGAACTTTTTGTACGTGATTAAGACGTGGAGTGCTGTGTTACCGAGGCAAGATCTTTGCCGCGTCCGATGCCGTTCAGATTTCTCCCCGCGTCCTGCCACGTCTATACCTCGACCGTAGCTCGTCTTAACCTCGACATCAACGCGAACAACAACGTCCACTCCACGGGTAACAAATTTTGGACGCGCTTTGGCCGTGATTCAGCCGTAAATGGCTGTGTGACCATGGCTTTAGGCTCCAAAATTGCCAGCGTTCGTCGACGGGAAGGACCAGATTGACCGTTATCTGGCGAGATTCGAAAGGTTCACTGAAAGCTCTAACTGGCGAACTCAAGACTGGGCGATTCGACTCCATGCACTTCTGACGGGGCAAGCACTCGATGTCTACGCCAAGGACTACGAGGTCTTGAAAGCGGCCCTTTTTTGCAGTGCTTCAGCTTACAGAGAAGGGCTGCCGTAAACGCTTCCGTGAACGCCGGCGTCTGTCAGATGAGACGCCAAAGCAGTTTGTGGAGCACCTGCCATCATATCTATAGAAGTTTCCTGCAGACAAATCACGCTTGGTCGGTTTTTAATAAGCAGGAACAACTGTTCGTAGTTGGCTCTAAGGCCTCTAATGTTCCATTGTATTAGAATAGATATGATACGAAGAAATACAAATAATACCGACTATCCGATCCTATCCTATCCTATCCCGTAACTCGGAGGTCGTAGGAGCACAACAGATGATCGCTTAACCAGCATACTCCAGCTTTCTCTGTCCTCAGCAGCGCTGATGGCTTCGCTCAGTGTCAAACCAGTCCATTCTCGAATGTTATCGTCACACCTCTTTTTCGGTCTCCCTCTTCTTCTACCTCCTTGCACTGTGCCTTGCAGGATGGTCTTTGCAAGGCCTGATGATCTGGTGACGTGGCCATACCATCGGAGTTTCCGTTTCTTCACCACTGTGAGCAGGCCATCGTGTTGCCCAAAAGCTTGCGTGAGGGTCTGATGTTATGGCCACGTCACCAGATCATCAGGCCTTGCAAAAATCATCCTGCAAGGCACAGTGCAAGGAAGTACAAGAAGAGGGAGACCGAAAAAAAGGTGGTAGGACAACATTCGAGAATGGACTGGCTACACATTGAGTGAAGCCATCAGGGTTGCTGAGGACAGAGAAAGATAGAGTACGCTGGTTAAACGATCATCTGTATTCCCCCCCCCCTTTCCCCCCCCCCCCCCCCCAACGACCTCCGAGTTACGGAATAGGAGAGGACAGTAACTTCTAAAGCAAAAAACTTTTTTATATATATAAATATTACAGTAACGAACGTTTGCAAATGTCTGTACGAGTCCATGGTTTTACTTCAAACACGTTTTAATAAATCGAAAATTTTTGCTCTTAACACAAGTGTTTGTTGTTTTTATCTCTTCATATTTTTCCACAATTCAACATGTAATCTTACAGTTCTCATGCTCACACTCATACCAACCATGCCCAGACCAAACTCGCAACAATACCATTCTGTACCTGCTTTTGCAATATATTAACAGTTTCGCCTTGTGTTGATTCTTGAATCAACAAAACTTTTTCTTCTGGGTTATTATTAGTAATGTTAAAATACATTTATATATTGCTGTGCACTTTCAGGGCTACAAATTGCTGAGTGCACATTCAGCGTTACAAAATGCGTATTTTCCTCTCACAAACATTTAATTTCCAATGACGTTTGATCAAAATCCGTTCAGTGGGTTTTTAGATACGGCGTGCAATGGAGCGGCCCACAGATAGACCGATCGACCGACCAACGGGCAGACGGATAGATCTGGCTCGTTCAGAGTATTTCCAGACAACGCAAGCGTGAAAAACTGCCGATTCATCTCTGCATACTATACCCCTTTTCAGTATGGTATGGTATGGTAGATTAACGTCCCCGGACACATCAGCGTATAGGGGACATGTAATTAAGAAGTCCAGATGTATTAAGAAGTCGTTGTTGCAGTAGAAATACAGGTGTAGAGGAGCGCGAAGCGCAGCTACGACGTCCGGAGGACAAGTAGGTTGAGGCGTAAGGGCATGAATGATTGGCTGGGAGGAAAAAAGTGCCAAGGGCGGAGCAAGGACCAGGAGGGGAAGGGTAGCCGTGTCAAGGGAGCAGAAGGCCGAATAAACGGTTACAGTAATTTTCATGAGAAACAGACCACCCCTTTTCATTCCCTGGGTAGGCTATTTAAAGCCGGAGTAGGTCGTGAGTTTAATCCATATTCAAACAAATCTGTGCAGAGGACAGTCTCGGCTATACGTTTCGGTTCAGACTCAACAGTTCTACGTAAAATCACGCAACAACTAGGCCTTCGCTTCAGTTTTAGACTACAGTCAAATTTGCTACAGTCTCCATTTAAAAATTTTTTAGGAAAAAAAAAAAAGAAATAATCATTATGTCGAAAGTACCCAAGCTTACATATTTCGATGGTCGCGGCCGAGCCGAGATTTCACGGCTGATCCTCACTGCTGCCGGACAAACGTTCGAAGACGAGAGATTGACATCTGAACAGTGGGGAGCGCGAAAAGCATGTGAGTATCTGTAACGTTTGAGACGCGCACGATAGATCCGATCGTTTTGTTTTGCAAAGCATGCAATAACAGAGTGTATTTACCTTTGATTTGATTTTTTGTTGTTGTTGTTGTTAGAAGAAGCTTTGTATAATGTTGATACTTTTCGTTGGTCGATATTATTGGAGAATTTTCTAGAATTAATTGTTTACCATCGATCGAAGCATGTAGATAAATCTACTAATAGCTAAGAGATTCTTCTAACCTAAATAAAGTTATATGACGTAAGACAGTGCATAGTTCGGGTGACGAGTTTTAATCTAATTGGGTATTATTGCGTCATGCTGAAATGTTCGAACTTTCTCTCGATTATATTATTATTATTATTATTATTATTATTATTATTATTATTATTATTATTATTATTATTATTTATTTATTTATTTATAAGGCGCTTTCCCTCGCAGAGATCAAAACGCACACATACACCCACACACACCATAGAGAGACTATATAAGTGGGGCACTGTATCTAAGAAGAGGTTGGTTGGTTGGTTGTTTTATTTACGTCTTTTCCACCAAAGATGATAAGACGGGGGGGGGGGGGGGGGTAATAATAATAATAATAATAATAATAATAAATAAATAAAATTTAAAAAAAAAACATTTAACCAAAAATAATAATAATAATAATAATAATAATAATAATAATAATAATAATAATAATAATAATAATAATAAAATAAAATAAAATTATTTACACAAATCTAGCCACAGGAGAATCCATCAAAAGTTTTGCTAACAATGCACTTTGATGAAAATTAATATCATCTAAAGTTTTTATGTCATGCAGATGCACAGCTATTAGAGGCAGAAAATGACGGCAACCAAAAAGTAAATGATATATAATGAAAAAGTCTCATTGCATACACAATGGACATCTGGACAATATTTTGTTTTTATGGCATTCAACATTATTCTGTTAGCCATAGTAAAAACTGTTCTTGAAAGTCTACAGTCTACAGGAAAAAGTGTATTAAATACAACATGTTTCGTTGACCTCTCTTCGATCATACATTTAATTTCCTTAGGGGATTTTTTGAGTTGAATACTCTGAGCATTGATATTTTTAGCTCCTTTCTTTGCTGCTTTGTCCGCACTATCATTAAACAGAAAACCACAATGTGAAGGTAGCCAACAGAAGCTTACCTTTGTACCATTAATAATGAGATTGTGGACTAAATGTTGAATTTCTAAAATAATTTCATGCCGTTCAGTATGACCATAAGATTGTAAAGCATCTAAAATGACATCGAATCAACACATACAACAACTTGAAATGCGTTTAAGCAAAGATCTTAAATTTTAGTTAATGCCATAAGGATTGCGATAAGTTCACAAGCAAAAATAGAAGTATTTAAACTCAAAGAGAAACATTTTTGCAATTTTAGAGCTGGAATTACATAGCCTGCTCCAGCTTCTCCTGTCTCTAAAACCGATCCATCAGTATAGATTTGAAGGTGTTGAGAATAATTTTTCTCCAAATGACAACGAACATCACTTGATAATAAATTTGCATTTTCATTCTTCTTTTCTAAACTATAATGTATGTCAAAATGAGCAGTTTCAAGCTCCCACATAGGTGTTGGAGAAATAATATTTTTAGGAAAAGATTTTATGTCATTAGATAAATCATCAATTAAATCTTTTGTAAAAGTTGCTATTGATTCTAAGAATGGTATTTTCTGTGCACGTTTTGAAAAAATCAGATCAGACCTAAAATGTATCTCATCATCATTATTATTATATACAGATGCAGCTCGTACAATATATTTTGCACAAGAAATTTTTCTCCATTCTTCAAGGGATATGACTCCTGCTAACTTGTAAGCTTTAAGTGTTTGTGTATGTATTGGTACACCTAACGCTAATTTTATTGACTTGCTGTCTAGACTTTGCAATCTCCTAAGATAAGTTTTAGGAGCAGAGAAAAAGACTTCCTGTCCATATGTCAGTTTAGATCTGACTAAGGCTAAAGCTATATGTATGAGGGTTTTGGTATCTTGTCCCCAGGCCTTTCGGCTTATTATTTTTAGTAAATTATAGCTTTTTACTGCCTTTTGACAAGCGTATTCTATATGTCTCTTCCATTTTAATTTTTTAGTTAGATATACACCAAGGAATTTAACTTCATTGACATACTTTATTTCGTCATTATCTATAACAATTTTTGGTAGCATTCTTGGTTCTCTACAATTATTAAAAAGAATCATGTTTGTTTTTTCTTTAGATAAATCTAAGCCATTTTGGTTCATAAATATGGCTATTTTATTAACTTCTGTTTGGTATACATGAGATATATATTTTATTTCAAAAAGAGAAGTATTCTGTTTTAAACTTACATTCATCCAGATAGCAATGTCATCAGCATACTGAGCCAAAGTCACTCTGTTACTAATAGTTTTGGGCAAGTCATATATTAAAATATTGAACAGCAGAGGAGAAATTATTGAGCCTTGTGGTATCCCCATATCCGTACTGTAAGTAGAAGAATATGAGTTACCTACTTTAACTGTAATGTTTCTATTACTTAGAAATGTGTGTATGTATGTATACAAATGACCAGATAATCCAATATTTTTCAGCTTATACAGTAAACGAGCATGCCAAACTCGATCATACGCACGGGTAATATAAAAAAATGTAGCCAAAACACCCTTTCTCTTAGCAAACTGCTGCTTAATATGTGTCGTGAGTTTAACCAAGTGATCTGTTGTGGATCGACCTTTTTGAAAAGCAGCTTGGTTACAGGGATAATTTTATTTTTTGAGCAATAATAGGTCAATCTGTCTAATACCACCTTTTCCATGATTTTGCAAGAATGTGAAGTCAAGGCTATGGGTCTGTAGCTAGAAGTAACTGTCCTGGGTTTGCCAGATTTAAGAATTGGAATGATTAAAGATGATTTCCACTGATCTGGCATAACACCTGTCGCCCAACATAACTTAATGATTTCATGGAAGAAATGTAACCATTGTTCAGGTAAATGTGCTAATAAGTTATAAGAAATACCATCAAGACCCACTGCAGATTTCTTCCTACCTAATTTTAAAACAGCATTTTTCACTTCCTGATATGTGATATCAGCGTTTATGTACAAATTATTATTAGGCTGTGGTTGTTGGTATTCTATGCTATGCTCTTTATTCTGTCTTTCTTCTTGAATGTGAGTAGGTAAGCTAGAAGAGTGGCTGGTGTGAGAAAACGTTTTCCCAAATTCTTCTGCTTTTTCTTTATGATTTGGAAAAATGTTGTTTTCTAGTTTAATAGGACACTGGGGCAACCTATAATCATTTTGCATTTCAGACATTTTTTTCCAGACTTTGGCAGAATCTTTGCAGGTATTTACCTCATTATTACAATAATCTGACCAAAATTTTAACTTTTCCTCAGCTATTATTTTATTACATTTTATTTTAGACTGTTTCATAATATGGAAATTATTTTCTATTTTTGATTTTAACCAAGTCTTATACGAAGCCTTTTTTTCATCTACTGCTGCTTTACATCTTTGATTCCACCAGACATTGCCTCTGCGTAGTATCTTGTTGTACATCCTCTTTTTTGGTATAGAATTTTCTGCCGCTGAGTGGATTAGCTGCATAAAAGAGTTATACATCTCATTTATGTTTTCTCTGTGTATAAGATTCACATCATAGGACAAAAGTAATGTCTGAAATGTTTGCCAATTAGCACTGCTGTAGTTGTATTTTGGCACCTTATCTTCTATATCATCAAGTTCAACAGAATTATAGCACGTAATAAAAACAGGAAGATGATCACTGCCAAGAGAATCGCTTCCAACATCCCATTGACAGGCAAAAAAAATATCTGGGGTAGTAAAGGTTAAATCAATGGCAGATGGATGATGGTTGGAAACATCTGGAATGCGTGTGATCTGACGATCATTCAACAACAATAAATCAGAATCTGTAACATTATCGTAAAAGCGACGATTACTAATGTAGGTACAGTCCTTGTCCCACATAGGGGCGTAACTATTAAAATCTCCGCAGACTATCCACTCATCGGTAAAATCAAAAGTGCGCAACCATTCGCTGTTTACATTGTCTGTGCCTTTCGGATAATATACGGACATCACATTAACACATTGATCACTGTTGAGCTTTAGCTTGATAGAAGCTGTAAAAACATCAGGTAAATCCTTAGCAACAGGCGCTGGTACAATGTCATATTCTAAATCATGTCTGATGTAAATAGCAGTTTGTATCTTTGTTGAGTTAATATTTATCACTGGTGGATAATAAAATCCTTTAAATTTGGGCAATTTTCTTCTGTTGACTTGTAACGACTGCAACGCTAATACATGATGATCATTTTCAGATAGATATTGTTGTAGGTATTGAGAGTTAGTGGCGATGTAACGACAGTTC
>CM072522.1:48952832-48990332 GCA_036898135.1 Oncomelania hupensis
AATTTAATTTTAACTTGTAGACAATTTTTGTGAAATGTCTGGAGCTAGACAAAATATTATTGTGTACATTTTTAAGAAAATAATTGTCTACTATTGAGATCAATTCATAGTAGGAGAGGCTCATGTTATGATTAACTTCAGTAGGCTTATTTGCACCATCTTTAGCTAGTTTATCAGCTAATTCATTACCCTTTATTCCACAATGAGAGGGAATCCACAAAAAATCAACTGTAACATTTTTAATTAATAAACAGTGTAAAAGATATTTGATTTCAAAAATCATTTCTCTTCTAACTGAGCAATTCCAATTTTGTAGCGCATACAAAACAGATTTTGAGTCTACACATAACACTACACCAAACAAATCTAATGTTAATGTAAGAACACAATTCAAAGCCATAATAATAGCATACAATTCTGCAGTAAAGATTGAAAATTTTCTCCCTAAATAAAAAGACTTTTCAATATTAAGATCTGGAATAACATATGCAGCACCAGCATCAGAAGTTTCAAGTAATGAACCATCTGTATAAATTTGTAATTTATTGAAGTAAACAGAATTTAGACGATCATTTACACTATTAGCTAACATATTTATTTCTTCATTTTTATGTAAATCTGTGTAATCTATATGGAAATTAGCCCGTAAGTGTTCCCAAGGGAGTATTTTGGGTGAAGCAGGAACAGATTTTACATTACTAATACTAATACCACAATTTATCATCACTGCTTCTGTATAATCATGAATAGTCTGAATGTATGGAATATATTTTGATCTTTTGGGGAATTCGTTTTTTGAAGATAATAACACTTCATCTGCTACAGAATTGTCAATACATAAACTTCTAAGAACATATTTTGAAGCAGCTAATTTACGTTGATCTGATAAAGAAAGTATGCCTGCTTCAATATAACAACGTTGCGTATTTGTATGCACTGGTACGCCAAGAGCCAATTTTATTGCTTTACTATCTATACTCCGCAATTTATTTAAGAGTGGTTTTGGAGCTGAAAAATACACCTCTTGACCATATATCAATTTCGATCGAACTAGAGAAGTTGCTAAATGTAATAAAGTCTTCGTATCCTGACTCCAAGCTTGTACATTTATTATTTTCAATAAATTTAATCTTTGTCTTGCTTTATTGATTAAATATTCTATATGACATCTCCAACTTAATTTTGGTGTAAAATAGACACCCAAAAATTTTATAATTTGTTTATAAGCAAGCATTTGGATGTAAAGTTTTAATTCTGGTAAATATTTTGCATTTTCTCCGTTGTTAAATAACATTAAACTAGTTTTTTCCACGGATAATTCCAGACCATTTTCTGTCATATATGTAGACAAATTATTGAGTTCAGTTTGATATATTTTTTGAACATAAGTAGTAATTCTTTTATTTGTATGCTTTCTTAATTTAACATTCATCCACATTGCTATGTCGTCAGCATATTGCACCACATGGGTATTTCTCGATAAAACCTTAGGTAGGTCATATATTAACAAAGTAAATAAAAGGTGCAATTATTGAGCCTTGTGGAATACCGGTATTAACAGTTTGAAATGTGGAATAGGATTTACCAATTCGTGTACATATAGATCTATCATGTAATAAACTTTTTATATACATATAAATATGTCCACTAAGCCCTACTGATTTTAGTTTATACAGCAATCTAGAATGCCACACAGTATCGTATGCTTTCTTTACGTCAAAAAATGTAGCAAGCAAACTTTTTCTTTTAGAAAACTGCTTTTTAATATGACTAGACATTTTCACAAGATGATCAGCAGTGCTTCGGCCCTTGCGAAATCCTGCTTGATTAACAGGAATTACATTATTTTTATCTCACAATAAAATAAAAGTCTCTGATTAATTATTTTTTCCATAAGTTTACCCACCTGTGAAGTTAAAGCAATAGGTCTATAACTGTTAACAGATGAAGAAGGTTTACCCTGTTTGAGGATAGGAATTATTACAGACTGCTTCCATACTACTGGTACAGCTCCACTTTCCCAACATTTTTGGATAAGTGAGTGCAATAACTTCTTCCAAATTAAGGGTAAGTGACTTAACATCTGATAAGAGATACCGTCAATCCCAACTGCTGAAGTATTAGTTTTAAATGAATTCAAAGCTTCTATTACTTCATCAAAAGTGATAGGACTATTAATATATACATTTTCATCTGGAATAGGGTCTTCATACTGTTCGTTGCTTTGGTTGTCTAATCTATATTTTAAATTACTTTGACTTAAATTACTAGACAAGTTATTTTCAGAAAAATATCTAGTGAATTCCTCAGCTTTATCTAAAGAAGAAGGAAACACATTATTTTCTAGTTTAACAGGATAACTCTGTAACTTGTAAATCTTTTTTATATCCTTGACTTTTTTTCCATACTTTATAAATATCTTTAGATTCTAGAACCTCTTTTTTGCAAAATTCTATCCAGTGACTTTTCTTTGCTTTAGCAATAATTCTGTTACACTGCAATTTAGCTCTTTTCATGTTGATAAAGTTTTCATCGGTTTTGTTTTTAATCCACTGTTTATACTGTTCTTTCTTAAATTGAACTGCTGCTTTGCAATCTTCTGTCCACCAAGCATTACCACGTCGACTGTTTAAGGTTCTTGATTGAATTTTAGGAATAGACAAATGTGCAGCTTTTAATATAGTGTCACGAAAATTTTCATAAAAAATATTCACGTTATTATTTTCAATATTTACATTAGAATATGATACCAAATAATTAGAAAACGATTCCCAATCTGCCCGATTATACAAAAATTTTGGAATTTTATCTTCAATATCTGTCTCACTGTCACGAACAGATTCATTAAAAGTTATTAAAATAGGCAAATGGTCACTGCCTAAACAGTCTTCCTCAACCCTCCAGTTACTATCAACAACCAGATTTGATGATACAAGCGATAAATCTTTGGCTGTTGGTCTGTGAGTAGCAACATCAGGTATTCGTGTTACATCACCATTATTTAATAATATCAAATTGGAATTAACAACATTTTCTACAAAGCAATTACAGGTAACTGTCTTGCAGTCCCGTTCCCATAAAGGTGAATGAGAATTAAAATCACCTAGAATTACCCATTTGTTTTTAGAGAAATCAAAATTCTTCAACCAATCTGTATTGTCACCTTTGGGCCCAATAGGATAATATACAGATATAATATTTATAACACATTTCTCGTTGATCTTTATGCATGCACCTGCAGTATGAACATCCTTATAAATAGTTGAAACTGGAAATGGGTCAATAAAAGAATAAGATAGATCACAACGAATATACAGAGCAGACTGTATCCTTAAACTTTCTTTATCATAATTAAATACTGGTGGATAATAATAATTATCAATCTTAGGCAGTTTTTCTTTCACAACATCAAGTGATTGTAGAGCTAAAATACAAAAATTTTGTTTTTCAATAAAACCCTTGAATGATAATAAGTTCTTGTTGATTGATATGCAGTTCCATTGAAAAATACTGAGATTTTTAATACATTTATTGACTTGCATTAAAATAAATATACTAAATTAATGTTGTTTCTTTCTTGTTATTTTTTTCCCCTTTTATTTCAGAATTGGTGTATCATCTGATTTTTCAAACATAGAGCCAGTTATTGTGCCAACAATTGCGTCGCCATCTTCTTTGAGTTTGTCGTGGAATTTCCCAGAAAAGATTTCTCACAGTTCTGCCAAGATTGCGGGCAAGGATGCTGCTGCCTCGAGAACTGGGATGTAGACCATCATGTAGATGCTGAACTGACAGGTTTTCATGCTGAATTAGAGTTATGTTCTTTTGTTCAAACAGTTCAGTTGTTAATACGGCATTGAATATGGTCCTCTTCTTTTGCAATTCTTGCGGACGTGTCGGCGCTACCTTGCTAACAACAATTTTAAGCTTAGGATGTTGTGCTGAAACGTTTTTGATCACAAAACACAATTTTCTTCCGGCCGACTTCGGGTCTTCACGCTTGAGATCGTTGACACCGCAGTGAACGACGACTGCTTCCACTGGCCTCTCTTGGTCATTCATGGTTGTCTCCAGCGTTCGGGTCATGTCGTCAATGGAGTAGGACGTCTTGCAGTTAGCGTTGAACCCGTAAGAGCGTCCCAGACGTTTTCCATTCACTCCCTTCATAATGGAATCATGAATAAAAACCACGTCTGGCAGTTCTAGATTTCTATCGTGCTGCTCTTTCTTGTGTGGCCTGCCACACCTACCTGAAAGCGGAAGCGACTTGAATGTTGAGTCATCGGATGTTTTGACGTCATGCACGTTGACGACAGTGACGTCATTTTTCATATTTGCTCGTTTTTTATTTTTCAATCCTTTTGCCGCTTTGGTTGACATTTCCAAGTGTTTTTCGGGCTCTACGGAGTTCACTGGAATCGATGCCGCAACCTTTGCAGGATGGTCTTTGCAAGACCTGATGATCTGGTGACGTGGCCATACCATCGGAGTGTCCGTTTTTTCACAACTGTGAGCAGGTCATCGTGTTGTTCAATGGCTTGTGTGATGGTCTGTCGGGCTTCGTCGTTGGTGATGTGCTGGGTAAAGGAAATGCCCAGAATTCTTCTGTAGCACCTCGTCTCCATGCTTTGTATTCTTCGTTGTAGATCTGCTGTGAGGGTTCCTTGTTTCGCAAGCATATAGAAAGATGGAGATGACAAGGGAGCGCAGCAACCTTACCCACAGGCTGTGAAGTCCGTAGGCCTTGCCTCAATTACATACAATACTATGTATTGTATGTAATTGAGGCATGTATTGTATGTAATTGAGGCAAGGCCTACGGACTTCACAGCCTGTGCCTTACCATGGAATGTAGACTGATGGTCCTGTGCTTGCATAATAATCATTATGTTCGTTAGCAAGTAGAGCTCTTGAAACTTTATTCTCCTTCTTATTCTCTTCTCCTCCTCCTCCCCCTTCTTCATCTCATTTCTTTCACTTTCCTGTTGAAATCCCTGTAAATGTAATGTGTTGTTGTTGTTGTTGTTGTTGTTGTTGTTGTTGTTGTTTTTATACGGCGAAGTATACAATATTATGGGTGTATAATTTGTCATATTTTTAAAATATAATAATTTTTCATAATTTATAGTAATTTATTGTAATGTATACTTATGATTTGCGCATAATAATAAAATAATGATAAAAATACTGGATTATGTTTCAATTAATTGTCTGTTGAGTTATGATACAGCAGCTGCAGTGGTTGTTGTTGTTGTTTTTGTTGTTATTGTTATTATTATTATTATTTATTATTATTATTATTATTATTATTATTATTATTATTATTATTATTATTATTATTAAGGAATCAATGACAATTAATTAAGCACATAAACATTTCCACACAAAAAAGCACGATCAAAGTGCTGATATATACATTTCTGCTGTCGTTGTTGCTGTTGTCACTGTTGTTGATGATGTTGCCACTATACTGGTATATTGCGGTTGCTATTGCAGGCTTGCTGCTGCTGCTGTTTGTATTTCGTGGTCGCTGTTGTTGCTGCTGCTGTTTTGATTATACTGCATGTTAATTTATACACATTATTTAAAATCCCTTTTATATAGCGCTTTTCCAGCTCAAGAGCTGCTCAAGGCGCTTGCCGATGCATGATCTAATTCAAGCCTCCCGAAGCGCCCACTGGCCATCTTTGGGCGCATTTCTAACGCCCAGACGACTGAGCACAATTCTGGGCCACAGGGGATCGGAGGAAGAGACCCAGTGCGTGCTAGCATATATTATGGTCTATGGTGCTGGGTGTATTTGTATAGCCGGCACTCACCCGTCTAGGACATGAGCGTCAGGATCTTTAAAGTCCATATGCTCTCATTGTTGCAGGTTTGTACGGCAAAACCAACGAGGAGAGCTTGAGAGTGGACGAAGTTATCCAAACCGTGATCGACATTAGAACAGCCATGATGGGCTTCATGTTCGAGAAGGATGAAGCGAAAAAGGTAAGGCTTACTTTTGCGCTCTTTATGAGGAAAACTTAATGTAAGGATATTAAGCATCGGGAATATGACTGAGAGATGTAGTAAAAGAGTAAGAACAAAAACATGATGAGGAAGAGGGGGAGGAGGAGAAGGAGAAGGAAGAAGAGAAATACATATGATTAATGATTGGTTGATTATTGATTGATTAATTGTTGGCGATGATAACGATTATTACGATGAGGAGGAGGAGGAAAAGAAGAAATGTATTTGATTATTGGTTGGACAATTGTTGTTGGTGGTGATAGCGGTGATGATGAGGAGGAGATGGAGGAGAAGAAGGAAGGAGAATGTTTTTAAATTACTGATTGCTTTTTTGTTGTTGATGATGGTGGTGATGGTGGTGATGTTGTTGTTGTTGATGATGATGATGATGATGATGATGATGATGATGATGATGATGATGATGGATCGCAGGCGGAACAGATGAAGAAGGCTAAGGATTCGACCCCCAAACATCTGAAGTGCCTGGAAGATTTGGCTGTGGGAAACGGCAAGAAAGGCTTTTTTGTTGGCACAAAGGTTAGCATAAGCTTACTGGCTATGACTGATCATCTGGAACTGCATGTAGCAACAATAAGCACCCACTGCCTATATATCGAGAGAGAGAGAACTCCTTGTTTCTGAGAACATGCAAAAACACTGTTTAAAATTGACGGAAACATCGGAAATATGCTACAAGGGTTAGGGTAAGGGTTAGTTGTAGATCTATACCTAGCCCTTGCCCTAACCCTTTTCTCTAGAAAAATGCACTTTTTCAGTCCCAAAACCCCATTTGCCTTCTTGGATTCTTAAATTGTATGAAACCAAGTGAGGACACTATCCGGCGTCAATAAACGGTTCGAAAACATTCTCAAACGGTTCGTAAAAGACAGTTGACCTAGAAACAAATACAGCGTGACCTAATTCGTCGCCTAGAGGAGACGAAACTTACTTTTTCTTGCGTTTTTTAAAGTTACCTTGGATCTGGAGACATTCGCATGTTCCCAGATAGCAAAACTGTGTTCCCAGACGACCGTACACAGACAAATATGCCTTGTTTCTGGAGACATTTATAAAACTATATATATATATATGTATATATAAGCTGTGATTGGGTACAAATTGTCCCATGCATAGAATTTCCCAAGACAAAAACAGTTGTTTCAGTTCAACACACATTTTAGAGGGCGTCTAAAGGCGAGATGATAATTTAGAGAAAAATAATAATTGATATGTGTAATTCCATTTAAGATATGAAAGACTATGACTATTTTACAGGCGCTTGTGTCTGGGCACGTGAGCGCCTATGACGTGTCTGATTGATTGATTTATTGTTGCTTTAGGTCCTCCAGCGGACTCTTCCGAGCCAAATCAGGACCGGACAACCCCCGATCCACATAAAAGATCTGCTGAAACAACCCCAGTGGGAAAATTGAACGCCCTCCACCGGCCAGTCACTTTACAATAAAGACATCCCACGCGGGGGACGGCTGAGGGTTGACCTCAACTACGCGAACACCCCGGTTACAAAAACAAAATAGAATACAAGCATCATTATAAATCATCAACCAAACACATACATATAAAATGCCTATAGTGCTAAATAGTACATTCATAGGAAGCCCTAGTGACCACCCGGCAGAAAGCGTCCAACACTCCCAAGCTGATCCAACAGACCTCATACACAAACAAGGAGTCTTGTCCAGGAAGAGTTTTCAAGAAAAAAGGTAGGTCATTGATCTAGCGAAGAAGAAGATAGTATAGCAGAGTGAAGGACAGAGCAAGAATAGGAAAGAGTAAATGAGGAAGACAGCGAAAGTGGGAATTTAAAGCACTAAATTTCCATAAAGTGGGGTGGGGATACTATTTATACTGAAAACCCCCGGCACTCCAACGGGGCATTCAGCCCTATATACCATTGATAAAATCTAACTACGATATATAAGGGGCCAGCTGCTACAGTGTATACCACAAGTTTTAACGTTACTTCCAAATTGTTCATTTTTGTGGAGTAAACTTAGCCTCGTCTAGGACTATTAGATTCTTTTTTTGGTTTGTTTGGTCTGAATTTAATTAGCTTAATTTTATTTTCTCCCCAACAGCTGACCTGGGCTGATTTGATCTTGTTCGACGCTTGGGAGGGCATCAAGAAACTTGTACCGGATGTGGAAAAGTCCAGCCCGGAAGTGATGAAAATCATCAATAGCGTCACCTCTACACCTGCCATCAAAAAGTATCTGGAGACGCGCAAAGTGACGCCTTTCTAAAATTACCGTTAACATTTTTGTTGTAGATCTAACTATAGTAGGACGGATGATTCAGTCACTAAAAGTAAAGACAGTATATATGTTGCACTGCCTGTTACTTGACAATGATGTTTGACCGAAGAACCGAAGACGGGTCGGACAAATTCAGATTTTATTAAAACACTTGACTTTTTTTTAAAGCGCATTTAGTGTTTGTTAAAAATTTTATTTTACCTAAGTAATTTAGTTGTTGGTTGGTTGGTTGGTTTGCTTTTTATTTAAAAATACAGATCTGTCTATGGTAGGAAAATGGAGTCACTAAAGACCATAGTTTGTCTTTTACTGCCTCTTGAATGCATCTCTTTTGTTCATTCTTGTTCTCAGAATTACAGGCAGCGCATTGAAATGGAGAAATATGTTACAGTTTTCTTGTAATAACTTTAGTGTTAGTCGTTTTTTCGTTTTCATGTTTTTGTTAGGTCTACTTTGTTTTATACATTGTACTTTTGAGCATGGATTTTAAAAAAAAAAATTTTAGTTGTTGTTGTTTATTCTTCAATTCATTGCAGTTCTGTTTCATTATTCATTACCTAGTTTTCCGTTTCGCAGCTTGGCTTGGACACTGCCCTAACTCATTCATTATTATGATTGAATCAGTTATGATTGAATTATAGTTAAGAGTGAATTAACGGTAGCTTGTGGTCTTCGTTTTCGTATACCTGGTGGGTGTTCTGCAATTACTTAACAGCACTTTTTGCAATAATCTTTGTCTGTGAGTGTGTGTGTGTGTGTGTGTGTGAGTTCGCGCGCGTGTGCGTGCGTATGTGAGTGTGTGTGTGTGCGAGCGTGTGTTATTGTTTATGCGTAACTATTATTGTTTCTCTTAGGGTAAAACATGAGCCAACAAACACAGAAGGTTGTTCTTTTGTGAAAAATAAAACATTTTTTTACACCATAGTGACCTTTCAAACTTTATTACATAAGTTTGTAATTCTCTCTCTCTCTCTCTCTCTCTCTCTCTCTCTCTCTCTCTCTCTCTCTCTCTCTCTCTCTCTCTTAGAATTAAACAAACGTAAATTATAACTCTCTCTCTGTCTGTCTCTCTCTGTCTGTCTCTCTCTTACTCTTAGAATTAAAAACATAAATTGTAAAGCTCTCTCTCTCCTCTCTCTCTCTCTCTCTCTCTCTCTCTCTCTCTCTCTCTCTCTCCCTCTCTTACTTAGAACTAGAACGTGTGCTCGTACTCAAATGCTGATAAGTGTGCAATACGAAACGAACTCTATTTACATTCGAAGGAATTAAAAACAAGAGGTAAACGGGAACAAACAATTCAGATATGTTGGGCTAAAAATAAAACACAACAAATACATCGAAATTAAAAATACATATTTAAAAATGATCAAAAGCATTTTTTTTAACATTTGGTTTGTTTTAAATCGGACCCGTATGTGTGAACTTTTTTTTTTAAATTTCTTGTAGGAACTACTGAAAACTTGTTGTCTCCCCTAATGACACTCTCCAGCACTCTTCAATATAAAGTTAACATGTTCATCTCAGTGTTTCACTTTCAGTGTTCTCTTCTGCGTTCTCCATCTCAATCTCTAACTTCAACAGAACAGGGCGTCCTGTCTACTGAACACATTATACAAAACTACAGCTGGAACAATGATTACGAGGCCGGCGAGAGTGAAGCCCGTTGTCTCGGTGAACTGGGGATTCCAGAAGAAATGATCTTGTTCCGGGTCAAAAGCGAAGAACGTCCAAAACAACGTAGCCAGCGGTGTCACCATTGCTTGTACCACCACGGCAAAAACAGCCCCCTCTGTGGGAATAGAAGATAGCACCAAATTACATCTTTTTCTTGCGTGGTTCCCCCCCCCCTTGCCTCCCTCCTCCCTCTTCCCCGCCCCCTTTCAAAATATTTCCGTATTTAGACTAATAAAAACATTAAGCACCGATTGCTTCTTTTGCCTAGGCTAATTATTTTAATCAGGACTACGACAATGTAGAATATTTATCTATTTAAAATGAGGCCATTGTTGTCGTCTTTTGTTTTTTGTTTTGTTTTGTTTTGTTGCTGCTGTTTTAAAAAAAACCCTTTATCAAATATACGATAAGGCCGCCTTATTTTACGACCTTATATAGAAATAATACACAGTCAACTACCTGCTTTTTGTATAAGAATATATTGGAAGAGGTTGGCCAAGCAATAACCAAGGATGAAGATCCAGCCTTTGAGAGCCAGTCCGTTGCAGGAGGGATTAGAACTGAAGTTGCATTTGAAGCCCACGTGCATTCTATCTCCGAAGTCATGGAAACTTTTCGCCTGCAAGTGACCATTTCAGCAACATTTATTTTATTATTTTTTCTAATGAAAGAAAGAAAAAAAAAGTGGGTGTTTATGACGTCATTTGTGATAAACAAATTGGACATGACATAGTTGAGTAAATTAATATAGACATTCTGTAGCAGAGGTTCTGTAGACTATCACCTAACTGTTACAGGAGTTGTTATCTTCAGCTCCTATCGGTAGACTTTAATACTAATTAATATTTTTGTAATGCTTGAACGTAGTTAATGTGTTTTTAAATGTTCAGTTTTAAAGGTCTAACACGCCTTGATCCTTAGGCTAAGGCGCCTTACAAATGACGAACATTATTATTATTATTATTATTATTATTATTATTATTATTATTATTATTATTATTATTATTATTATTATTATTATTACCTAAATGTGTGAAAAGACGTTGAAAGAAAGACTGGTTGATTTTATTGAAAGAAAGAAAGAAAGAAAGAAGAGGATACAGATGCAGAAGATAAGACCCAAAGCGGGGGCAATGGTGCATGACGATCGGCGAAGATGATGCTTTTATTTTTCTGTCCGTCATTCGTTCGTGCAATCACTATCCTTGGTTGTTCATTAGCCAGTTGGTCTGTTAGTTGGTCTGCTTTACCTAACATAAATAATGTTGTTATTGTTGTTGTTGATGATGATAATGCTGCTGCTGCTGCTGCTGCTGCTGCTGCTGATGATGATGATGATGATGATGATGATGATGATGATGGGGTGGTGGTGGTGGTGATGGTGGATACAAAATAATATCATGCCAAACGCTTGCTAACGAATTACGCAAGGACATAATGTACAGTCAAAGTGCACACACACATACGCACACACATACGCACACACACACACACACACACACACACACACAATATGATGATGATGATGATGATGATGATGATGATGATGATGATGATGATGATGATGATGATGATGATGATGATTACGACTGGTCATGACTATGGTTATTGATGATTACGACTGGGTATGACTATGGTTGTTAGTAAAAAATTCAAAATCACAACCATAACTACAGCGATGACCAGGATAACGACAACGACGACGATGATGAAGAAGAAGAAGAGGAAGATGATGATGATGATGATGATGATGATGATGATGATGATGATGATGATGATGATGATGATGATGATGGTGATGATGATGATGATGATGATGATGATGATGATGATGATGATGATGATGATGATGATGATGATGATGATGATGATGATGATGATGATGATGATGATGATGATGATGATGATGATGCTGATGATGATGATGATGATGATGATGACGAAGACAACCATATTGACAGCGACGACAACTCCCCTTGGGGTCATGAGCAATCTTGCCACTGTAGATTGTTCAAACCTATAAAGGGAACAGTGAAAGCCACAGTTGAAAACCTGTCTTTCCTTTATAGGCAAGACGCTTCACTGCGGCAACAGTACCCCCGTTGGAGTGCCGGGGGTTTTCAGTATAAATAGTATCCCCACTTTATGGAAATTTAGTGCTTTAAATTCCCACTGTCGCTGTCTTCCTCATTTATTCTTTCCTATTCCTGCTCTGTCCTTCACTCTGCTATACTATCTTCTTCTTCGCTAGATCAATGACCTACCTTTTTTCTTGAAAACTCTTCCTGGACAAGACTCCTTGTTTGTGTATGAGGTCTGTTGGATCAGCTTGGGAGTGTTGGACGCTTTCTGCCGGGTGGTCACTAGGGCTTCCTATGAATGTACTATTTAGCACTATAGGCATTTTATTGTTTGTATTCTATTTTGTTTTTGTAACCGGGGTGTTGCGTAGTTGAGGTCAACCTCAGCCGTCCCCCGACGTGGGATGTCTTTATTGTAAGTGCGTATGGCGCGTGGAGGTCATTCAATTTCCATGGGTTGTTTTCAGCAGATCTTATTATGCGGATCGGGGGTTTACGTGTCCTGATTTGGCTCGGAAAGAGTCCGCTGGGACCTAAAGCAACAATAAATCAATCATCAATCAATCAATGCGACGACATCATCGGAAAATTGTTTTCATAATATTTTTACGAAAGTTCAACGGAACTTACCATGCCAAAAACGGAATAAAGTCGACCCAGAACTGCGGCTAATGTGAAAAGCTGAAAAACTTGAGACCAGGTGATGCAACACAGCGACTGGGCCGGAATAGTCATCAAGATGAAATTGAATTTACTGCCACGTTATATATAAACAAACTCAACTTTCCCTTAGTTTAGTATGAGGCTAAGACACAAGTATATTCAACTTCCCGTTGCCCTTGGTTTTAGCCACAAGCTGAGACGGGGATATCCCAAACCTAAAAATAGAATAGAGAATTCTGGGAAATCTGTTCTCGCGAAGATGTGCTCGCTGAAATGAAACGAAAGTTGGGAGAGGAACTGCATATTTCTGGTAGTGAACAAAGGCAGAAACTTGTCAGCAGTATTATCAGCGATGGAGTTATAATGGATGAAGTGCTCCATACCTATGAGGTTGCCTTTGCTCGAGCAAAGAAACTAAAGAAGGATTTGGCCGACGTCATTTCAGAAAAGGATTTCCCTACCCATAATTCCCCTGGGTTTTGAAGTTTCTAAAAAGTAATTTCAGGCCGACGACGCTCTATGGAGCGCAAAGCATGTAAAGGGAAGCAACCGGTTGTACGCGCACGTCGATAGAGACTTAGAAGAGAGATACTAACTTGTTAGTTGATATACTTGTGCTAAGACCTATAGAAAGGAGCGCAGTTAGCTTAAGTAGTGGTCACATTTGGCTTACGTTTTCCGGCTTATGCATTGGGTTATGAGATTATTCACTGACCGGAATGTTGACGGGTGGCCACACTTTATGAGTTTAGTGGCCACATTTGGCTTACGTTTTACGGTTTATGCATTGGGTCGGGGGTAGTGGCGCCATGTTTTTCACGGCCCGATTCGAATGTATAAACGTGTGTAGGCTAGCTGTGTAATTTCACTACAACAAGGCACTTTTTCTTGACGATGTAATAATGTACTCTTTCACGATTTGACTATAATATGAAACAACTTTACTAAGATCGACAGCCAACAAGTGAATTCAACTGCCTTTCTCGGCAAAGCGTGTGTAGCAGACAACATTCGTGTGGGAGGAGTTTATGTTGACCTCTAAACTCGTGACGTCACACTCTCGCTTCTGATTGGTCCTGGTAAGCCCGGCTTATGTATGTTTGCAAAAGAAATGAAACATGCGCTATCCTTGTGAACTTTTGCAGAAGAAATGAAACATGCGCTATCCTTGTGAAATTTTACGTTATCCAGTACGCAAGGAAATAGGCTTACATAAGGAATTCATATGCGTAACACAAGTGTGGACGGGTACGTTACGCAAATGTGGCCGGGCCTTTTAGGGATGTAGACTACTCGAATGTCAGGCGATAACATTGCCTGAATCAAAGCCCGTTGACGACTTGGAGTAAAAATAGAAATTTTAAAAGTTCCCCTCACACTCCTACTCCTTCGGATGAAAGTATAAACTGAGGTCTAGTATGTGCACATACGCATTCCATAGCACGGACTTTAAAGATTCTGATGCACATGTCCAAGACTTTTCTCCCCATCCCCGGTGTCACATGATTGTGCTCAGTCATCTTGGACTCAGACTCTTCGCCCAAAGGCTGCAGGTGGGCGCCGCGGGCGGCTTGAGTTAAGTCTTGTATTGGTCAGCGCCTTGAGCAGCTCTTGAGCTGAAAGGCGCTATATAGAAGCGATAAAATAAATCAATCAATAAATAAAATCTAGCATACCCACAAAATTCAGATTTCACCTAGTATGCACAGATTAGACCTTTTGACAAGCACGTAACCTGTTCCTGTCATGTTCTGCTTCTATTCTACAAAACCAATTCATTGAAACCAACATTAAATATCTTATGAATCCCGTTACTTCGAATCTAAGAAGAAAAGGTTGCTATCGCACCTCTCCGTTTTTGAGCTCCCTCTCGCAGATCACCGTGTTGATGGCGGCCGGAAGGAAACCGATGGAAAAGATCAAGGGCCATACCACATGCGCAATACTATTTCCGCCAGCCGAGGAATCTCCGCTTCCGGGTAAGTTCCAGATCTGCGGCTCCACGGTGATGAAAATGCCAATGACGACGGCGATGGTGCATCCCAAGCGTCGAAGACTCAATCCTGAAAATGTTAAATGAAACGGATACACAAATGTAAGACATAGGTTTTAGTACTTACTGCATGATATGACAGCAATGTTCCCAGAGATGGTGGATTGGATTGATCGTGGTATTGGTTGGAATGACATTATGCACTGAGTGGAGACCAAAAAAAAAGTGCGTTATTAATGGCGATTTATTCAAATGTGTATACCAGCTCTTTCAGCTCATGCGCACGTAAAGTGCTAAGGGTGCAACCAGGGTCCCTGAGAACGTAATAAAATAAATCCACTGAATCATTGAGATTTGTTGAACTTGCATTATTATCTGAAAAACAATATAGTGTGTACCTTTTCTCAAAAGAATGAACCTGACCACTACAGTGTACGGTATTCTGGTCGTCATCAGGAGCCCTTGCAAATAGGGCGGCGTTCTCTGAGGGTGGCTAGCAAAAGTAGAACAAATCCCGTTGGCCAGATTCAGACTTCCCATCAACCACAGCACGCTCCACCTCACGCCTACCGGAAGCAGTGACGTAGACCTGTCCCACAATGCTTTGTACAAGATGGTGATGGTGGCAAGGACGACAGGGAAGAAGAGACAGATGTGGAAGAGTAGGGTGAAGGCGTCCCCTCCTGCAAGGTCTGTGCTGGCAGAATAGATGGGCAACAAGACACGAACCAGCGCGAAACACAGCACGAACACCACGCTGATCACACACACCGTGGCCGTGCGCTGGACCTCATTGTGAGACTTCTTCTCTAACGTCAGCACTACGACGACGTCGCTTCCGTCCTCTTCTCTGACGTCATATCCTTCACCACGCTGCGTTGACACGTAAGAAACTGGGGCTTGAACGCTCAACAGAGGTTTAATCTCTGTTTCACAGGAACTGTCCGAATCGAGCGCCGACATAACTGCATGGATCACAGGCGCCTGTGAGATACCCAGATGGAGACGCGTCACAGGCATAGGCGCTTGCATGTCCAGATACAAGCGCCTGTGGCATGGATGTAGAGTAGAACCACGGAAAGGAATATCACAGAAAGACTCAAATGTCGTGTTAACTTTGTGTTGACTTTAGTAAAATTACAAGGGTCAAATAACCACGGCTCAACTCTGCCTTCTGTGCAATTGTCAACAAAAACACGGGTACGAAGCTTATTAATTTGTGGTCGGAGCGATGGCCTTTTGCCTATGATGATGATGACGATGATGACCATTCTCCATTCTCAAGGCTTATTTATATATTTTTTTATTTAAAAAACAACAACAACCATAGGCCTAATAAGACGCTGAAACAATAATGTTTGGAATTTGTCAGCGTGCTGTGTGAACGCTGCTGCCGACGTTGACCTACGCAACTTTTAATAGAAAGACATTGGATAAGCGTGAATACTAACCTAGCACAGGCCTATAGCAGGTTACTTAACAATGACTCGACAGAAGACTTTTTTTGGGATCGTGATAGTTTAAAAAGTAATTGTGACGATGCGTCCTCACTGTCATTCGCGCACTTAAACAAACAAGCAGCAGAGGGCTTCTAATTCCTGAAACAGAACGGCAACCATAGCCCCCACTCAGCCCCACCCCCCTAACTCCAGTCACCGTACTCCCACACACAGAAACACACACACACACACATACACAGACACGTGCGCGCTCTTAATGTCTATAATTTTGGAACAAGTTTATATTTTATTGTGTGTGTCCGTTTGCTTTGTGGTTTTTTTTATTTTTGGTGGGGAGAAGGGAGAGGGTGGGTGGTGGTGAGTGGTTTTCCTGAATATCAAGCGGTAAGGGGAAAAAAACAACCAAAACAAGCGAAAGTAACTAAGAATAGCAAATGACGCGAGGTCGATCGGCAGATACAGGTATAATTAATATTTTCTTCTCTGTAAATCTTCAAATTAATCTGAACATGTGAAGTCATGGTATCTATATGTGTTGCCGCATGACAAAACCCGGCTAAAGACGCTAGGATTGATTCGCTGCTACAGCCGTAAAACACTAAAAATAGGCTACCCCATCAATTTTAAGATTGTTGTCTCTTTGTCTTTATTTAAGACTTTTCTTTAATATCCCAAACGGATTTTGTTCAAAAATTACTAAAACGTTGTTTATTTTGTTGATTTTGATAAGGGTGTTGATCACACCTTGCTAAAACAATAGCACTAATTGACCTCCGATACCCCAACTTATCTTGTCCGACTATGAAGGGAAATCCCCAATGTGGATTGATATATAACGTCTGGAGGGTGAAAAGTCCCTATTGGTACTACGTTTTGGTACATACATATGCCTTACAGAAGAACAAAAACTCTTTACAACCACACACAAAACGGAGACCCACCAGATCTAGCATATCCCAAGAACAGAGAAGAAGAAGAAATCCTCCCAATTCTCGAGAAGAAGTTGAGGTTGAAGTGCAATCGCTGAAGAAGGGGAAGTCAGCTGTAGTGAACAACATACCTGCAGAATTGTTTCAAGCAGTAGGAGCGACACCCTTACCATTATCTGTAACAAGATCAGGCAGAAAGGGGAATGGTCTGCACCATGGACCCAGTCGCTTGTCATCACTTTTCCCAAAAAGGGCCACCTTCAATAGTGTGAAAATTACCGCACCTTCCGCCTCATCAGCCATCCCAGCAAGGTCCTCCTGAAAATAATACATAACAGGTTGAAACCCCAAGCTGAACAAACCATAGCTGAAGAACAAGCATGCACTTATCAGGGCAGGGAGAAGTACCAATGAACAGAATAATCTGCGAGAAATACCTACAGCACCAGCAACATCTATATAATGCGCTAACATTATTAAGTCATCAAAAGCCTGTGTGACAAGGCTACCAGTGCCGTCCTCCACAACAGCGCCATCTAGGACTGGTTCAGAACAACAATCGGGATGCGTCAAGGACGCCTACTCTCTCAACACTCTTCATCATCTTCCTAGAGCGCATCATGTCAGAAGCCCTTACAGATCACGAAGGCACAGTCAGCATAGGGGGTAGAACAATCTCCAACCTCCGTTTGGCGGATGACATTGATGGATTGGCCGGAGATGAACAAGAACCTGAACAGATGATACAGAGGCTTGACACCACCTCCAGAGCCTTTGGAATAAAAAATAATTGGATAGAAGACCAAAATGATGACCAACAACATCAAAGTCCAAGAACAATCCCTCAACACAGTGCATAGCTTCAAATATTTAGGAGCCATTGTATCAGACAATGGGTCCCAACTGGGAGTCCTCTCCAGGATCGCACAAACAACTGCTGCTCTGACAAGGTTGAAGCTCATTTGTAAAGGCAAAGCCATTAGTCTACACTCCAAGGTAAGGCTGCTGCGCTCCCTTTTCATCTCCATATTCCTATACGCTTGCAAAAAATGGACCCTTAAAGCGTACCTATAACGAAGAATACAAAGCATGGAGATGAAATGTTACAGAAGACTTCTGGGCATTTCCTATGCCCAGAACATCACCAACGACGAAGTCCAAAAGACCATCATACAAAGCCATTGGACAACGCGATGACATGCTCACAGTGGTGAAAAAACGGACACTCCGATGTTATGGCCACGTCACCAGAGCATCAGGCCTTGGCAAAGACCATCCTGCAAGGCACGGTGCAAGGAGGCAGAATAAGGGGGAGATAGAAAAAGACGTGGGAGGACAACATTCGAGAATGGACTGGCTTGACACTGTGCGAAGCCATGAGGGTTGCTGAGGACAGAAAAAAGATGGAGTATGCTGGTTAAATGATCATTTTGTGGTGCCCAAACGACTTTCGAGTTACGGGATAGGATATGACTGTCAGTTGCATGTAATTAGATCCTGCAATTTAGACAAGAAACCAGCGCATATCTGTGGCAACATATATAGTCTCCTCTCTGAAAATCCTTATCGGGAAGAGAGGGGACTATAAACTGATACAAAAAAAAAATATATGTGGCGATGACGACGACTACGTTGAAGATAGTGAAAATAGATGAGTGTTTTAGAGAAAGAAAAAAACAATCAGAAAATCAGAAGTGTAACGGTATCTAGTGAAATCAGCAATTTATATAGTTCGTCACAATCACCTGACCTGATGACATTACTGGCTTGCTCTGCGGACTAGTTGTGATGTTAATTATGATAATGGAAAAGGACCCGTGTTTGTGGAATGGATTTCATCATGTAGCCTGTTTTATCTCATTCAACCTTTTTTCCTTGTCCTAATATCAATATCCCATCCAGCGTCTGGTTGGTTGTTCCTGGTCAATTAGACATAATTATAGTTGACATGTTCCAGGCGTTCGATGCGGAATTTATGATACTCCACGCAGTGTGAACTACTGCACCCTTGACCGGGTTCAGTTATCTTTGAATAGATAGACCATCACAATCTTTATCAGATATTGCCTTTTAAAAGTAGGCCTACCAACGATAATAAACCATCATTAAAGTGGGTCTGTACCTTTGATCCGAATGCAACAACACTTATACAATGTTTAAATCACTCACAGAGAATGATTAGAAGAATAAGAATATTTATTCCTCAAATAAACCAGTCCAAGGCTTTTGGTGTGGCATGGCGATATGCTTTAGTACTTTGTGTCTGATCTTTTGCGAAATGTTATTGTTAACGTCGTGTTTGATCTAAAGCAACGCCAGTCCATGAATGTTAGCTACATGTTATTTACATAATAACTAGCGTACACCTTCGCTGACAGTTGAGACAACAACTTAGAGAGGGTATTAACGGGTATACGAAACGAATAGTAAGCTTAAACATACACCTCTATAACTCTACATAACTTAGAGATATAATGTACATGCATATCGCCATTCCTTGTAGCCTATCCTGTCATAAAACTGGCGCTAGAGTATAATTATACCCACACATACACTCGGTGCGATACGCGTTCAAGTAGAGGTCATGCAAAGTTCATTGTTTAGTATCTCGGGTATGGCTAACGGCTCCACACCGCTACAAACCGTTTGAGAATATTTTTGAACCGTTTGTTGACGCCGGATAGTGTCCTCACTTGGTTTCATGCAATTTAAGAATCCAACAAGGCAATTGGGTTTTTGAGACGGAAAGAGCGGAATATTGTAGAGCAACATTCTGTATATATTTACAGTGAAATTGCGCTTTTCCCGTCACTATGCTCACTACTACTACTACTACTACTACTACTACTACTACTACTACTACTACTACTACTACTACTACTACTACTACTACTACTCCTTTAAGGTATCTAGCAGAGTGTGCCAGTTGCTGCCATGACTGGTTAAACCTCTCCTGGCCTAGGCTCTGTCAGACTCCTTAAAGGAGTCTGAATGCCAGAATGCCATGTCTGAACTACTACTACTACTACTACTACTACTACTACTACTACTACTACTACTACTACTACTACTACTACTACTACTACTACTACTACTACTACTACCAAAAACAACAACAACAACAACAACAGAGGATGCTACCACGCGCTTTTCCTTCAGTCGAACTCAAAGCTCGGCGATCTAAATAGAAATCGCTATTGAACACGGCGGAGAAGAGAACTACGTTTTTATTTTTAAAATTTAGATGACTGCCTCCACTATTAATATTTGAAGGGAGAGAAAGATTCTAAATCACGTAAGTCCACCCTCCGCGAGATTCGACGCATCCAGGACCTTCAGCATAAGAAACAGCGAACTATCAACTGTGCTACGAAGCCACCCTCTTTTTCAGAAATGATCAAATACTGTTTAGTCATTCTAGTGTAAACAACAACAAAAAAATGTTCTAAAAAATTCAATTCACTGTAATCAATTTATTTAAAGTCTGTTAATAAATTATGTGATTTTAGACTATAAAACAAATAAACAAAATAATATAAATAATAAGGTGGGGAAAAGGAAATACTAATAAATAAATAAATAAATCACAAATAATAATAATGAAAAGAACAAAAAATAAGAAAAAGAATACAGCAGCAGCAACAAACCCGTAAGAACTTATGCTGATTAAACAAAGTAACCTAACATTGAAGCACCATCATCTTAACATCGTAAGGATATAATATCACCACTACCTACATGGGAACTTGAAACAGCACATTACGATATACATTTTTAATTTAAAAAAAGAGTCAAAATCCGAATCTTATTGCAGTTGAAGTTCAAACTCATTTATGTGAAAAATATTCAGGAAAATTAAAAGTTTACACTGACGGATCTGTTTTAGAAACAGGAGAAACAGGAGCTGCTTTTGTTATTCCAGGTTTTAAAATATCAGAATCGTTTTATATAGGAAAGGGTTATTCTATTTTTACTGCGGAATTAATTGCTATACTAATGGCTCTAAATAAAATTTCTAGTTTACGTCTGAATATATTTAGTATAGTTTTATGCGTAGATTCTTTATCTGTTTTAGAAGCTCTAAAATCTACTATTAACTGTGAACGAAAAGAGATTATTTTTTAGATTAATAACGTTATTCATGGATTTATAATTAGTGATACTGACGTGACCTTCTGCTGGATTCCATCACATTGTGGATTTCTATATAATGATTGGGCTGATCATGCTGCAAAATTAGGTGCATTAAATATTAATTCCCTATCAGTTAAATTAAATCTGTCTTCCAAAAAAATTCAAAACAATATTAAAAATGATATTGTAAAGAAACTTCAGTTATATACAAACTATAAAAATCTTCGTGGATTTCCCAGATCAGTTTCATCTACAGCGAACGGAATATTATTAAATTCAATTAAAACCAAATATTGTAAAAATGTAAAGTGCATTTGTGATGAACCTTTAACTCTAAAATATATATTATTTGATTGTATTCAGATTCATTCTCTTTTGCCCATTGAAGTAAATACTATAACATGAGTTAAAAACATTAGTAATGAATTAAGTGTGGGATTGGCAAAAGCTTTAATCAATTCTCCAGTCGCTCGTTTTATTTAACTGACATTATTATTATGTTAGAGAGATAGTAATAGTATCTGTGTGTATGTATGTGCTCATGTATGTCTGTTTAAATGCGTGAATTTGTATGTATGGGCTTTATCATCCTGATGAAAAAAGACGTTAATAAAACAACCAACCAACCATGGAATAAAATTATTATAAAAAATTTTCCTATCTGTGTACACAATATAATAGATGCGATTGTCAGCATCAATTCATTATCAGCAAATATTTTTTTACATCATTATACTGTGTAATAACAGTATTACTATTATTTTCTATAAATAATTTGTTCGGACATGGGCAATGTAAAATCAAATGTTCTACAGTCAGAGCATTTGAGCATACACATTAAACGTCTTTAGAAAATTTCATCATGTAGTGTGTCGTGGGCAAAAAAAAACTGGCGGTGCCCAATCCTCTCCAGGCTGTTGGCCACAGCCGAAATCCACGAATACAGTGTGGTTCGCCTTGGCCCTGAGCACGTGGTCGTTGAAGCTGTAGTAACCTGAGGTTCCTCCGACCTGGCCGGTGACTTCTGTGGAGAAGACTTTCGCCCAATGATGCCGTGCTAACATCACCTCTGTTAGTCGCCTCTTACGACACGCCGGGAAACGTTGGGTCTGTTCTATTTAGTGCCCGAACCCACAGGGTACAAAAGAAAAAGACAAAAAAAAGACAAAAAAATAACACCTCACAGTGAGCTGATGTCTACCGCAAAATCAACAATGACATCCGAAAAGGCATGCGCACAGCAAAGGAGAACTGGATAGAAGATCAATGCCAGGAAATAGAGAACAGTCTGAACAAGAACAACAACAAGAAGGTCTACTAGAATGTGAAGCGGCTGACAAGTGTTAAACAGCCCACAGTCTCCACGATCCAAAGCAAGTCTGGCATATGCCTTGCAGAAGAACCTGAAGTCTTGGACAGATGGACAGAGTACTGCTCTGACCTTTACAACCATACACCAAATGGAGACCCATCAGTTCTAGCATGTCCCGAGAACAGAGAAAAAGAAGAAATCATCCCAATTCTCCGGGAAGAAGTTGAGGCAGCAGTGCAATCGCTGAAGAAATGGAAGTCAGCAAAAGTGGACCACATACTTGCGGAACTGCTTCAAGCAGAAGAAAAGCGATGATTGATGTCCTCACCATTATCTGTAACAAGATTTGGCAGAGTGGGAAGTGGCCTACACCATGGACCCAGTCGCTTGTCATCACCCTTCCCAAAAAAGGTAACCTTCAGGAGTGTGAAAATTACCGCACCATCAGGCTCATCAGCCATCCCAGCAAGGTCCTCCTGTAAAATAATACTCAACAGGTTGTAACCCCAAGCTGAACAAATCATAGCTGAAGAACAAGCAGGATTCAGGGCAGGGCGAAGTACCACTGAACAGATTTTCAACCTCAGAATAATCTGTGAGAAATAACTACAGCACCAAGAACATCTATATTATGTGCTCATAGACTTCAAGAAGGCGTTTGACCGAGTCTGGCATGCAGCTCTATGGGCAACAATGAAAGTATACAACATCAGCCCGAAAATTATTGAAGTCATCAAAAGCCTGTATGACAAGGCTACCAGTGCAGTCCTCCATAACAGCGTCATCGGTAACTGGTTCAGAACAACAATCGGTGTGCGTCAAGGATGCCTACTCTCTCCAACACTCTTCAACATCTTCCTAGAGCGCATCATGTCAGATGCCCTTGCAGATCACGAAGGCACAGTCATCATAGGGGGTAGAGCAATCTCCATTCTTCGTTTTGCGGATGACATTCATGGACTGGCTGGAGAGGAACAAGAACTTGAACAGCTGGTACAGAGGCTTGACTCCAACTCCAGAGCTTAGGGAATGGAAATAAGTGCAGCGAAGACCAAAATGATGACCAACAACACCAATGGCATCAACACAGACATCAAAGTCCAAGGCCAATCCCACAACACAGTGCATAGCTTCAAATATTTAGGAGCCATTGTATCAGACAATGGGTCCCGACAGGAAGTCCTCTTCAAGATCGCACAAACAACTGCTGCCCTGACAAGGTTGAAGCCCATTTGGAAAGACAGGACCATCAGTCTACATTCCAAAGTAAGACTGCTGCGCTCCCTTGTCATCTCCATCTTCCTATATGCTTGCGAAGCATGGACTCTCACAGCAGATCTACAACGAAGAATACAAAGCATGGAGATGAGGTGCTACAGAAGACTTCTGGGCATTTCCTATACCCAGCACATCACCAACGACGAAGTCTAACAGACCATCACACAAGCCATTGCACAACACGATCACCTGCTCACAGTGATGAAGAAACGGAAACTCCGATGGTATTGCCACGTCACCAGATCATCAAGCCTTGCAAAGACCATTCTGCAAGGCACAGTGCAAGGAGGTAGAAGAAGAGGGAGACCGAAAAGAGGTTGGAGGACAACATTCAAGAATGGACTGGTTTGACACTGAGCGAAGCCATCAGGGCTGAAGAGGACAGAGAAAGATGGAGTATGCTGGTTAAACGATCATCTGTGGTGCCCTACGACCTCCGAGTTACGGGACAGGATAGGTTAGGATAGAAAATTTAGTTTTCCATGAATTTAATTTTAACTTGCAGACAATATTTGTCAATGTCTGGAGCTAGACAAAATATTATTGTGTACATTTTAAAGAAAATAATTGTTTACTATTGATATCAATTCTTAGCAGGAGAGGCTCATGTTACGATTAACTTCAGTAGGTTTACTTGCACCATCTTTGCTAGTTTATCGGCTAATTCATAACCTTTTATTCCACAATCTGCTCTGTGGGTTCGGGCAAATAGAATAGACCCAACGTTTCCCGGCGTGTCGTAAGAGGCGACTAACAGGGGTGATGTTAGCATGGCATCACTGGGCGAAAGTCTTCTACACAGAAGTCACCGGCCAGGGCGAAGGAACCTCACGTTACTACAGGTTCAACGACCACGTGCTCAGGGCCAAGGCGAGCCACACTGTATTCGTGGATTTCGGCTGTGGCCAATAGCCTGGAGAGGATTGGGCCCTGCCAGGTCTTTTTTTTGCCCAAGACACAACACATGATGAGGCTATCCACTAATTCCATGCCGGATCGGTCGTCGCCCGGCTACACAAGGACCGCGCCTTCCGTTGGCCACCAGGACGGAGGTGAAAAGTATGCTACTGATGGACAAATTAGCAAGATCCGCACGAGAAACAACATCGTCATAGGAACCTGGAATGTCAGGACCCTAACTGCGGAAGGAAAATTAGAAGAACTGGCCCACGAGCTGGACCACTATCGATGGAACGTTCTAGGTATCAGCGAACTGCGCTGGAAAGGCCTAGGTGAAACAACGACTGACAAAGGCCACAAGCTCTATTTCAGCGGTAGAGATGACAGGCACGAACACGGCGTTGGATTCTTGGTCCACAAGAACATTCTAGCCACTGTCATGGGTTGCCGCCCAGTCTCCAGTAGACTCATTACCATCCGTCTGAGAGCAACCCCTTTCAACATTACCATCATCCAGGCCTATGCCCCAACATCAGACTATGAAGACAGCGAAGTGGAGGATTTTTATGAAAATATACAGGCGGTCCTTGACCAAGTGCCGAAGAAGGACATAGTCATAGTGCAAGGCGACTGGAATGCCAAGGTTGGCCAAGATGCGCACCACAACTGGGGAGACACATGCGGACCCCACTGCAACAACGAGACAAATGACAGGGGTCTGAGGCTATTGGAGTTTGCCAGATACAACAATCTGGTACTGGCAAACACGCTTGGTCTCCACAAAAAATCCAGACGATGGACATGGCACAGTCCCGGCGGGGAACACCACAACCAGATCGACTACATCATGGTCAAGAAACGCTTCAGATCAAGCATCAACATTGGCAGGACACGCACTTTTCCAGGAGCAGACATTGGAAGTGACCACGATCTCGTGATGATGTCTTTCCGGCTCCATTTGAAGAGAGTAAATACAGCAAAGTGCACTAGGCTGAAGTTCGACCTGGACAAACTGCAAGACCCGGAGGTGGCAAAAATATTTCAGGCCACAATTGGAGGGAAATTTGCACCACTGCTTATTTTGGGGGCAGGCGAAGTAGATGTCAACACCATGACCAATACCTTCAACTCAGCTGTAACAGATGCCGCCACTGAGATCCTTGGCAAGCACCGCCCAATGAAGAAGCCGTGGATCACACCTGAACTTTTGGATCTGTGTGATAAACGAAGAGAGTTAAAAAAGAAAAAGAACACCTCACAGGGAGCTGATGTCTACCGAAAAATCAACAATGACATCCGAAAAGGCATGCGCACAGCAAAGGAGAACTGGATAGAAGATCAATGCCAGGAAATAGAGAACAATCTGAACAAGAACAACAGCAAGAAGGCCTACCAGACTGTGAAGCGGCTGACAAGTGTTAAACAGCCCAAAGTCTCCACTATCCAAAGCAAGTCTGGCATTTGCCTTACAGAAGAACAAGAAGTCTTGGACAGATGGACAGAGTACTGCTCTGACCTTTACAACCATACACCAAATGGAGACCCATCAGTTCTAGCATGTCCCGAGAGCAGAGAAGAAGAAGAAATCCTCCCAATTCTCCGGGAAGAAGTTGAGGCAGCAGTGCAATCGCTGAAGAAAGGGAAGTCAGCGGGAGTGGACAACATACCAGCGGAACTGCTACAAGCAGGAGGAGAAGCGATGGCTGATGCTCTCACCATTATCTGTAACAAGATCTGGCAGAGCGGGGAATGGCCTACACCATGGACCCAGTCGCTTGTCATCACTCTTCCCAAAAAAGGTAACCTTCAGGAGTGTGAAAACTACCGCACCATCAGCCTCATCAGCCATCCCAGCAAGGTCCTCCTGAAAATAATACTCAACAGGTTGAAACCACAAGCTGAACAAATCATAGCTGAAGAACAAGCAGGATTCAGGGCAGGGCGAAGTACCACTGAACAGATTTTCAACCTCAGAATAATCTGTGAGAAATACCTACAGCACCAACAACATCTATATCATGTGTTCATAGACTTCAAGAAGGCATTTGACCGAGTCTGGCATGCAGCTCTATGGGCAACCATGAAAGTGTACAACATCAGCCCTAAAATTATAGAAGTCATCAAAAGCCTGTATGACAAGGCTACCAGTGCAGTCCTCCATAACAGCGTCATCGGGAACTGGTTCAGAACAACAATCGGTGTGCGTCAAGGATGCCTACTCTCTCCAACACTCTTCAACATCTTCCTAGAGCGCATCATGTCAGATGTTCTTGCAGATCACGAAGGCACAGTCAGCATATGGGGCAGAGCAATCTCCAATCTTCGTTTTGCGGATGATATTGATGGATTGGCTGGAGAGGAACAAGAACTTGAACAGCTTGTACAGAGGCTTGACACCACCTCCAGAGCTTATGGAATGGAAATAAGTGCAGAGAAGACCAAAATGATGACCAACAACACCAATGGCATCAACACGGACATCAAAGTACAAGGCCAATCCCTCAACACAGTGCACAGCTTCAAATATTTAGGAGCCATTGTGTCAGACAATGGGTCTCGACAGGAAGTCCTCTCCAGGATCGCACAAACAACTGCTGCCCTGACAAGGTTGAAGCCCATTTGGAAAGACAGAACCATCAGTCTACATTCCAAAGTAAGACTGCTGCGCTCTCTGGTCATCTCCATCTTCCTATATGCTTGCGAAGCATGGACCCTCACAGCAGATCTCCAACGAAGAATACAAAGCATGGAGATGAGGTGCTACAGAAGACTTCTGTGCATTTCCTATACCCAACACATCACCAACGTTGAAGTCCGACAGACCATCACACAAGCCATTGGACAACACGATGACCTGCTCACAGTGGTGAAGAAACGGAAACTCCGATGGTATGGCCACGTCACCAGATCATCAGGCCTTGCAAAGACCATTCTGCAAGGCACAGTGCAAGGAGGTAGAAGAAGGGGGAGACCGAAAAAGAGGTGGGAGGACAACATTCGAGAATGGACTGGTTTGACACTGAGCGAAGCCATGAGGGCTGCTGAGGACAGAGAAAGATGGAGTATGCTGGTTAAGCGATCATCTGTGGTGCCCCTACGACCTTCGGGTTATGGGACAGGATAGGATAGGATATTCCACAATGAGAGGGAACCCACAGAAAATCAACTGTAACATTTTTTAATTAATAAACAGTGTAAAAGATATTTGATTACAAAAATCATGTATCTTCTAACCGAACAATTCCAATTTTGTAGCGCGTACAAAACAGATTTTGAGTCTAAACATATCAATTTACCAAACAAATCTAATGTTAATGTAAGGACACAATTCAAAGCCATAATAATAGCTTACAATTCTGCAGTAAAGATTGAAAACTTTCCCCTAAATAAAAAGGCTTTTCAATATTAAGATCTGGAATAACATATGCAGCACCGGCATCAGAAGTTTCAAGCGGTGAACCATCTGTATACATTTTTAATTTATTTCAGTAAATAGAAGTTAAACCTTTCTTAACACTATTAGCTAACATATGTATTTCTTCTTTTTTATGTAAATCTGTGTAATCTATATCGAAATGAGCCCGTAAGTGTTCCCAAGGAGGTATTTTGGGTGAAACAGGAACCGATTTAACGTTAGTTACTAATACTAATACCACAATTTATCGTTAACAAAAACACACACACACACACAAAAAGCCTCAGACTTACTTTAAATCACAGGCAATTGCTTGAGAGTGTAGCTATGCATGGTATAGCACCGGTAGCACTATAGGCCTGTTACACTCCTTCGTAAAAGCTTTATTGTTTAGTTCCCATCTCACCGCTGCCTTTTATTTTCATGTGCAACAGCTGGTAGGACTTTTTTGTTTCAGCTTTGATTTGTTTTTAATAATAATGATGATGATGATGATGATGATGATGATAATGATGATAATAATGATTGATGATGATGATGATGATGATGATGATGATGATGATGATGATGATGATGATGATGATGATGATGATGATGATGATGATGATGATGATGATGAAAGTCACCAGTTCTTTTTATAGACAGTGTTTTATCGCATATAAATTATGTCGTCTTGTTTTGTGTTGGTTGGATTTTATTGGTAAGACTGAATTGAGTTATTTGATTGAAGAAAGAGAACGTATTTTTAATACATCAGTTTAAAAAAGAATTTTCAAGAGGTTGCATGTGAAAGTTTGTTCGAGTGTTTAAGAGTAAAAGGCTTGTTTTTTAGGATTTGAACCATTTTATAATATTGAAAGATAACGTCTCTCTCTGGTCCTGATTTGGCTCGGAAGAGTCCGCTGGACCTAAAGCAATAATCATGTAATGTAATGTAATTTACACAGTGTTTTGGTAACAAGCGTTTTTTATAGATGATGATGATGATGATGATGATGATGATGATGATGATGATGATGATGATGATGATGATGATGATGATGATGATGATGATGAAAGTCACCAGTTCGTTTTCTACACAGTGTTTTGGTAGCAAACTTTTTTCATACATAATGATGATGATGATGATGATGATGATGATGATGATGATGATGATGATGATGATGATTTCGCTTTCCATCATTTTGTCCCGTATATTTGTATTATTTTTTGAGTTATTTGAAACAAATATTTATATTATATTGTGTTGTGTGCAGGCCGAAAATTGTGACGCTAATTGTGACGTCCGTTCACTATGTGGTTGTATGGTTCATGCAAATGGTACAGGACGCAGTCAATATAAAAATTTCAAAAATAAAAATTCGATTTTCTTTCCGTCTTCTAATAGCGATCTCCCTGCCTTTACACCACCTGTTTGAGTGATGGATGTGTGTGTGGTGTGTGTGAGGGTGGATGAGACAGGTGAGCGTGTATGTTGGTATAGATCGCCGCGCTTTGAGCCTGAATGATTTGGGGAAAGGCGCGTATAGCATCCTGTATTATTATATTATATTATTAAACAATATTTTTTTTGGGAGTGTCCTAGTAGATTGGGCTCGTCAACCCATAGAGATCGTCCATCATGGCGGGCATGGCGAACGGACCGTGTATTCTTTTCTTTCTGTTGGCTCTGATGGCAACTGCTGTCGTCTGCAAGCCGCCACACATAGTTTTCATCGTCGTCGATGATCTAGGCAAGCAAGCAAAAGCGAAGCTTTACGTCCTATATTTTAATAAAGTTAAGGACAATAAAATTGGGCTGTAAGGCCCTCATCATACATATTGGTCAGACCAAGTCTGGCCTTTTAGTTTTTAAAGCAATGAATGGTTTATTTTTATACTCTGCACATACTGTCCGTTCTTGTATGACATATTTGAACCTTTTATCTGTATCTCACATTACGTTCAAAATTCGCACTGAAGATGCGACAGTGCAGTCTTTCATGATCTTAAACATTGGATCTAAGTTTATTTAACTGATGTGTGACTTTTTATTGTGGTTTTAGGTTGGAATGACATTGGATTTCACAACCCAGACATCATTTCCCCAAATGTGGATCGTTTGGCCAGGGAGGGCGTAATCCTGGATTCCGCCTATGTCCAACCACTATGTTCACCGTAAATTCTGTCTTACTGGTTTCCATATTTTGCTGTCTTTTGCTGTCTTCTGTCGTCTGTTCCCGTTCTTCCTCCCTCTCCCCGATCCCATCTCTTTGTTGTTGTGTTTGTTATTGTTGTTACTGTTGTTGTTGTTGTTCTTCTTCTTCTCCTCCTCCTCCTCCTCCTCATTCTCCTCCTCATTCTTCTTTTCTTTCTTTCTTTTTTCCTTCCTTCCTTTCTTCCTCTTCCTCCTCCTTCTTCTTCTGTTTGCTCTTTTAGTAGTAGTAGTAGTAGTAGTAGTAGTAGTAGTAGTAGTAGTAGTAGTAGTAGTAATAGTAGTAGTAGTAGTAGTAGTAGTAGCCGAGGCGGTTATCCTAGTAACACTAGTACTAGATTATATATACTACTACTACACCACACACACACACACACACACACACACACATACATACACACATACAGATAGATAGATAGATAGATAGATAGATAGATAGATAGATAGATAGATAGATAGATAGATAGATAGATAGATAGATAGATAGATAGATAGATAGATAGATAGATAGATAGATAGATAGATAGATAGATAGATAGATAGATAGATAGATAGATAGATAGATAGATAGATAGATAGATAGATAGATAGATAGATAGATAGATAGATAGATAGATAGATAGATAGATAGATAGATAGATAGATAGATAGATAGATAGATAGATAGATAGATAGATAGATAGATAGATAGATAGATAGATAGATAGATAGATAGATAGATAGATAGATAGATAGATAGATAGATAGATAGATAGATAGATAGATAGATAGATAGATAGATAGATAGATAGATAGATAGATAGATAGATAGATAGATAGATAGATAGATAGATAGATAGATAGATAGATAGATAGATAGATAGATAGATAGATAGATAGATAGATAGATAGATAGATAGATAGATAGATAGATAGATAGATAGATAGAGTATTGTTGGTTTTATCGGATGTTTCGTTGGTTTTTCTCACAGGTCAAGAACTGCGTTCATGACTGGGCACTATCCTTTTACAGTCGGACTGCAGGTATTTCCACACTTCACACATGAACACACACACACACACACACACACACACACACACTCTTACCTACTCACAAACAGGCTAGGCACAAATAAACTCTCTCTCTCTCTCTCTCTCTCTCTCTCTCTCTCTCTCTCTCTCTCTCTCTCTCTCTGCAATCATTCACTGATAACCATATACCACCTTGCATGTAATCATTTTTTTTATATAATTCATTATTTTAATTACTCACTCACTGTGGCTCGTTTTTGCTCAAGCTTGACAAGTGTACAAACTTTATGCATGATTACTCCTGTATCTGGTGATTGATCCCTTAATTTTATAAATAAAAGGATCAAAAGCAGACTTTTGCTCACAACGTAATTAATTCCTGTATTCTTTGCCTTCGTTGTCTTCAAAGGACTCTCTACACTAGGATTCTCTGCACTGGCTTCCTGCCCTCCGTGGGGGTGCCGAGGGTTTATGTATTAATAGTATTCCCACATTTTTGGAAATTTAGTGCTTTAAATTCCCACTGTCGTTGTCTTTCTCCTTTGTTTTTTCTCATTCCTTTTCTGTTCAATCTACTATACTATCTTCTTCGCTAGTCAGTCACCTAATTTTTTTCTTGAAAACTCTTCCAAAACTCCTCATTTGTGTATGAGGTCTGTTGTATCAGCTTGGGAATATTGGACGCTTTATGCCAAATGGTTTCTAAGGCTTCCTATGATATTATTATTTAGCAATGTAGACATTTTATATGTATGTGTTTTGTTCATATTTTATAATGATGTTTATATTCTATTTTATTTTTTTGTAAACGGGGTTCGATAAATTAGAGTATAGCCTCAGCGACCCCTGCGTGGGATGCCTTTATTGTAAAGTGACCGGCTGATGGAGTGCCTTCAGTGTTACCACTAGGGTTGTTTCAGCAGATCTTTTATTCGGAACAGGAGTGAGTCCTCTTTCACCCAAGTTGTGGTCTTGATTTTGTGGTCCTGATTCGGCTCTTTGCAGTCCCATGGACCCTGTAAGCAATGAATAACTAACTGGCTTCCTGTAGCTAAGAGGATTGGCTATAAAACAGAAACCTGCTAAAAAAAAAACAACAGAAAAAACCCACACATGCACACATCAACGGAGCATTAATAAGATAGTTCCTGACGTCTATACAGACACCTCCTTCATCCATTCATACATCCCTCCATCCATTTATTTGTTCAATGAGCAGAATATTGAATGGTAGAATATCACCCTAATCATAGATTATCAAGATTTGCTTTCCTGTTAATGAGAACCAAATTTGACTAAGAGGTGTATACATAATATTGATCATATTTGTACACGTAGATTAAGCAGAACATGCACGAAGCTCATACATATATGCACCTCAGCTCATTTATTTATATCTTTGTAACACAGTCTGATTCATTTATTGTTTGGTTGATTCATTGAATGATTGACTGATTCATTCATTCCACAGCACTTAGTCATTCTGCCCCAGCAACCAGTGTGCGTACCTCAGAACGTCAGCTTTCTGCCCCAAGAGCTGAAGAAGTTAGGCTATGCTACTCACATGGTCGGAAAGTAAGTCATAATATGAACATTTTAAGTTATTTATAAATTACATAGACTACTATCGTAAGTGTCACGAAGAGAGGGGTTGGGGGATGGGGGTAAGCTCTTAATCTCTAGCGCTGTATTACCTCCTTTGATAGGTTAATGGTGCGATGACATTCAAGAGATTAATGCTGGGCCAACTTAATAGACAGACAGGGTAAAGACGAGATGGAGAGTAAGGCTACACTAGTTAAGAAATTCACATTCAAAGGCCAGTCAGGGTAATTGCAATTTCTATAACTATTTACTTTTAATAATTCAAAGTGGGGAGTGTAGGTCAAATTATTCTAACGTGAGTCATTGGCAAAGCGTCTTTCCGTAAGGAGTAGTTCGGTGATATTCTGGGTAGTCAATATTTGGGGTACTAGAGCGACTGTAGACTGATTTCATCACAGGGCTAGAGTGTATCTGTATGGTTTCCAGAGTCTCTCTGATAATCTGGCGAGTGGGGATTCTCGGAGGCTAGGCACTTAGCTCTGTACTGCAGTGCGGCGATGGGTCCAGGATACTCTGGTTGGCTTGCTGGCCACGGTCGATAGCGTGGGTGCGAAGATGCAGGTCAGTGGTCACGCGATGACGCATAGACCACGAGTGATTGTCTTGTGATGGTACAGGCCTAGAAATCGGCTTTCGTAGCTAGCCGTCTAGAAAATGGCGAAGTCCCGAGTCTCGCTTCTCATTGACCTCCTGGGTTGTCAGGGGCCTGCAGCGGGTCAGCGACTGGGAGATGATACAAGGCCGGGGTGATTCGCCCGGTACAGGAACCCGTCTGTAATGTATACAGACTCTGTATCAGCGGGGGATAGGGATAGTGTGGATTCAGGGCCTGTGGTATGATAGCCCTTCTCAGAATTCAAATTGGTGTGACCGGTCATGGGTTGAGCCAGTGCATATACCAACAGTCAAACAATGCAACTAGATTTACTGGGCCAAAGTGGAGTTTATTGGCAGCCGCTAGTAGGTGATACCTTCGGCGCATTAGGATGGGGTTGGCAACAGGGCAAATATTTATATACTGCTAGTGATGGCTGGTTAAGGAGAAATGATGGCTGGCTGAGCGTGGGTGTGGAATGCTTGCAGCCTAGCTCAGAGGTGAGATTGCACGCCTTGTCACAGAGGCCCCCCCAAGGAAAAAGGCGAGGTCGTAGGCCTCGACTGAGACGCGGCCAATCAGCTCTGAGGTCGGCTGCCGGGTGAGACGATGGGGTGCGATGATCCGGGTGATGTGGGGCGATGCAGGGTTCCGGGTAGTCGATGGCGGATGCCCAAGGCTGGGGTCCGCGGAGCTGCCGGGTTTCGGCTACGGTTAGTGGGCGGCGGCGGGAATGAAGGCTGGGGCGTCGGCCCTCAGGGGCGATTCGCTGGAGTCGGTTGCGGGGTGACGGCTGAGGAAGTCTGCGCCGTGGTTGTCTTTTCCTGGGATGTGCTCCAGCTGGAAAGAGTACGCTTGGAGCAGCAGAGCCCACCTCATCAGCCGGGCGTTGAGCGATTTAGATGTCGCCAAGAAGGAAAGTGGCTGATGATCCACTTGGACGGTAAAGTGCGAGCCGTAGAGATACAGTTGGAACTTCTGGACTGCCCAGACGAGGGCGAGACACTCCTTCTCCGACGTGGCGTAATTCTGTTCGGCCGGCTTAAGTTTCCGGCTGGCGTACGCGACGGGGAAGAGCGTCGGGGCGTCCGCGGAGTCCCGTTGGAGTAGAACGGCTCCGAGGCCTACGTCGCTGGCGTCTGTGCGCAGGACGAAGGGCTGTCCGTGGTTGGGGAGTCGCAGGACTGGCTGTGACGTCAGCTTGTCCTTGAGCTCCTGGAAGGCAGCTTCACATTGCGGGGTCCAGAGGACTCGGTCCGGTGCGGTTTTCCGGGTTAGGCTGGATAGTGGCGCGGCGATCCCGTTGTATCCGGGTACAAACTTTTGATAGAAGCCACTCAGTCCCAGGAAGGACTGGACATCTTTCTTGGTCTTGGGGCGTGGCGCGTCTCGAAGGCGCTGGACGGTTTTTTCCAGGGGCCGGAGCTGTCCATGGCTGATGGTGTGGCCAAGGAATTCCAGCTCTTGATAGCCGAACTGGCATTTGGTCGGCCGGGCAGTGAGGCCAGCTTCTCTGAGGCGGCGCAAGAGTTGGCGCACCACTCGCAGGTGCTCCTCCCATGTCTCCGTTGCGACGAGTATGTCGTCCATAAAAGAGTGTACGAACGGACAGTGGAGGGGGTCCAACAGCTTCCGCATCATCGTGCTGAAAATACTTGGGGCATTGTGTAGACCAAACGGCAGAACGTTAAACTCATAGTGGCCGTCCATCGTGCTGAAGGCCAGGTACTGGCGGGATGAAGGGTGCACGGGAATCTGGTAAAAGCCCTTGCTCAGATCCACTCGGGAGAAGTATCGGGCGGATTGTAGCTTTGCAAACAAGTCTGTTGGGTCGGATAGGGGTCCGGGCACGAACTGGGTTACGAGATTCAACTGCCGGAAGTCGATACAGAGGCGATGTTCTCCGCTGGGCTTCCGTGATAGAACTATTCCTGCGCTGTAGGGGGAACGGGAGGGAGCGATGACTCCGGCTTGTAGCAGAGCCTCTACTTCCGTTCTTACTACTTGCTGCTGGGAAAGTGGGACGGGGTACGGTTTCTGGCGGACGGGAGTGGGGTCCGTCAGGGTTAGTCGAACTTCTTCCAGGTCCGTCCTCCCAGGAATGTCGGTGAGGACTTCCCTGGGTTGGGACGCGTCGGCCAACTTCAGGGTGATAGTCTCGCCGGTCAGGTCTTGGTCCCTGATGAGCGAGCGGCGGACGACGGCGTCGAAGGTGAGTCCAGTGTCGTATAGACAGTGGGCTGGGCGATTGTTGACAGTCACTTGCTCGGTGACGGCCGGTCGATCGGCGGGAGTGACGACGGGGGTTACCGGTTTCCCGTCGGGGGTAACTTGGCGAAGGGCTAGTACGGTACCTTGTTTGCGACGCTGGTCGCTGATGCGGCGAAAACATTTCTCCCGGGTGTGTCCTCGGCGCTGGCAGTAGCCGCAGTAGAGCTCTGTGCTCCGCTTCCCTGGCTCTGCTCCGGGGTTCGGGCGTCCCTTGGGCGGTTGTGGACGGTGGTTCGCTGGCGGGACTGGCCGGCGAGGCTGGTGGCGGGTATCTGGCGACGAGGGTGCGGGGGGATCACGGCGAGGCTGTCTGTCGTCGGGATGGGCGGTGAGGTAGCGGTCCGCGACGATGATAAGATCTTCAAGGCGAGCGGCGCCCTGTTCGGCGGCGAATGTCCGAAGTTCCGCTGGCATTGTCCCTCGGAGTTGCTCGGCAAGCATCAACTCTAGCAGTCCGTCGTATGTCTTTGGTTCGTCAGTTTGCTCTATCCATTTGTCCCGTAGCGTAGCTAGACGGTCGGCAAACTGCGTAAACTTCTCCCCTTTCTCCCTCCGGGAGTTCCGGAAATTCTTGCGGTAGTGCTCACCTGAGAGCTCAAAACCATGCAGTAGAGCTCTCTTGAGGGCGGGATAGTCTCCCTCCTCGGAAGTCGGCGTCTTGGCCAGGATTTCATAGGCCTTCCCCTTAAGGCCATGACTGAGCTTGCGATACCAGTACTGGGGGTCAAGACCGTTTTCTCCCGCGACTCGTTCGAATCGGGCGAGATAGACTTCAATCGATTCGTCTCGTTCGACGAATGGGTCCAGGGGAAAGTTCATCCCCGGAATCGGCGGGGGGAGTGCGGGTATTCCGGTGCTGGCGGCGAAACTGGGGGCGATGAGCGAGTAGTCTTCGCTAGCGGGCGATGCGATACCTAAATCGCGGCGGTCGCGCTCAAGCTGGAGGAGTGCTTGGCGCCGTTCGAGCTCCTTGTCCTTTCTCTTCTCTTCAAGTGCCGCGACCCTCTCGTCCTCCTCCTTTCTCCTTGCGGCGGCTCTCTCCTCCTCTGCTATCCTCTCTTTCGCCTCCTCTCTTCTCCGCTCGGCGGCTCTCTCCTCCTCTGCAAGCTTCCGGGCGGCGGCCCGTTCCTCCGCGGCGATGCGTTCTTTCTCCTCCTCTTTCTTCAGTGCCGCTGCTCTTTCTTCCTCCTGCCTCTTCGCATCTCGCTCTTTAGCCCTCTCCTCCCTATTCAACTTTTCCTCGGCCACGTCCGCATCTACGCTAGCCAGGACGTAGTCCTTGAGTTCGGTGCCGGCGAGCCCTAAGCTCTCGCCAATACTCTTGTACTTAAGCGCAAGCTTTCCCCGGTCGGCCATGGTAAGGGAGGTAACTTACCCTGAAAAAGGTCCTAACCGGAATGAGGGGCGCACACAAGGGGGTACACTGACGGAAAACAAGGGGGTGGGCTGGATGAGCTATGATGAAACTGCAAAGGGGCGAATACAACACAACCACAAAGACAAAATGCAATCAATCAAAAATACAAAAATGAATGCAAGAAAAAGCCTTTTGAGATACCACCACTCGGGAAAGCCAGTAAGGGACCTAAGGGGCTATGCTATCTACTACTAGGCTTAGAGGGCTGGGTCCTATCTCTACTGGGCTGGGGTGGAGGTTACGCTAAGTCCTAAGTCTCGTCAAGTTGGGATGGGAACCT